>CP125979.1:52582035-53182035 GCA_030063025.1 Avena longiglumis | reverse complement strand
ATTGCCAACTACATTTATTTGGCCCAAAAAATAACTACAAGAATAAAACTATATCTAAAATAGCCCTAAACATGTTTCACAATAAAAATCATTTTTAACTGTTACTATATGCTAATCAAAAGGTATATTCTGATAGGCCTTGTCTTACTGAACTCAACGATATAAAGTTTGCAAAAATCCAACGTGTCGTTTGAAAGTTATAAGCATTTGAAGTTTGAATCAAATTCTGGTTTTAAATTCTGTTTTAATCTAAATTCCTGCCACGCGTCGCGTTTCTACTGGCGCGTACCGGTTCGCACCGGATCGCCTTCCGAGCCGGATTTAAATAACGTTATGCTGCTCGGATCATCCATACCTCTTCGATAAGTGGAGTGTTTCTGGCGTAGGATCCAGATCTAATGGCTAAGATTCATCTAACCTAAACGAGCGGCCGTGCCCAGCGGTAATGACGGCGGTCGATGTGATGCGGCGCCTGGTCGCCCGGAGAAGGAAGGTGCTTACGAACCGAGAAGGCTGCTGATGCTCAAGGTGGCAATGGCTTGGGAAGGCGTATGGGTTCGTCGGAGATTTCTCGCCGAGTTGAACGCAGCGTCTGCCACGGGTCGATTGTCGACGTTGGCGAGGTTCCTCGTCGCCCTAAGTCAAAACAGGGTACTATCGATGCGCAAAACGAGGTGGATTCGAGGCGTGTCGAGAGATCAAGGCGGTGGTTACTTACGAAGGGGGTCACCGGAGTTCTTGCAGGAGACGGTGGCGCAGTTGTTGGCGTTGCCAAGGCTAGGGATCATGCGAAGTAAACCGAGTGTCGGAAGATGCGTATGAGTTCACTGAACAAGATAGTGTGACTGAGAGACAGAGGGGAGCACGAGACTCACCGAATTTTGCTTGATCGTCGGAGGCAGCGGGGTTGCGAGAGCAATGCGCGCACTGGGCGTTCGGTGTTCGGGTTTTGGGGAAAGAGAGAGGGAGAGGGTTTCTTATAGCTTGCTCATGACGAGAATCACGAGCCAATAACTCGAATTGATGCTTGAATCAAGACCAGAAACGCCCGCTTGATTTGGGGAATGAATGGAGTCGTGGGTGGAGACGACGTGGGGTTAGCCCGCTTGTCGATGATATCGCGAGTTTTCGGTGGGGTCCGTGATCGGTTCAGCCAATGTGCTCATGGCGTGAGAAGAAAAGAAGTCCCGGTGGGCTTGCTGGGCTGGATTAGTTCTTTGGGCGATTCTGGCCGCTTTTCCATTTCTTTGCCCTTTTCTTTTTACTTCTATTTTCTGAATTGATTTTGATATGTTTTCAAATCCTTTTTGAATTCAAACAAATTTGGGGATCCTTGTAGGGTTCTGTGGTTTCAAATGCAGTTATTTAACCAAGTGGTTACTTTGTAGGGTTTGGTCATGCTTGGTTTTCATAAGGAACAGAGATTTTTGCTATAGTTGCAATTATTTGAATTTAGGGTTTTGAATCACTTCTAAGTTTTGAATCATGGTAGAGTTTAACACAATCATTCCAACAATGGAGTCAATTAAACAAGTACTTAAGCTTCCAAATTTCAAAGTGTGATGGTCATCTTGGAATCAAATGCCCACATGAAATCATAGACTCAACTTCTGCTTCTAAGTGATTTTTGATAAACCCTAAATGAATGAATGAGATGCATATATGATTGAAATGAGTTTTGAAACCATGATTTTTGGGATGTTACAAATCTAACCCCCTTAAGATGAATCTCGCCCTCGAGATTCGGTTTGGCTAGCAAATAGGTGAGGGTGGTCCTTTCGAAGATCATCTTCTTTCCCATGTTGCTTCCTCTTGAGTGATGGTTCCATTGCACTTTACAAAATTTGATAGTCTTGGTCTGGTGACTCTTTACTTTGTCTCTAGAATTTTGACAGGCTTTTCCTCATAAGTGAGATCACTTTCTAGCTGAACTTCCTCCAAAGGTATGGTATCCTTTAAAGAAGACTCTTCCATTTCTGGGTGACACTTTTAAGGCGACTCACATGAAATACGTTATGGACTCTTGATAGAGATTACGGTAATTCCACTTCATATGCAACTTCTCCTTACGACTTAGAATCTTGAATGGCCCGACGTATCTTGGTGCCAACTTTCCTTTGACTCCAAATCTTTTCACTCCACGAAGTGGTGATACCTGAGATAGGCTCTATCCCCACTTCGTAGGTGACTTCTCACGCTTAGAATCAGTAGCTTTTCCGGGATTGTGCTATCTTCAACCTGTCCTTAACCAATTTAACTTTTCTTGGCGTCCTTGATAAGATCAGGTCCAAATAAACTTTTCTCCCACACCATTCCATAACAATGGGTGGTACACTTCCTTCCGTAGAGTAACTCAAGCGGTGCCATTCCAATACTTGATTGATGGCTGTTATTGTAAGAGAACTCCGTAAGGCAAACTTTCATCCCAACTTGCTCCATAGTCTAGAGCACAAGCTCTCAACATGTCTTCAAGAATTTGGTTGGTTCTTTCCGTTTGTCCATCCGTTTGAGGATGAAAAGCAGTACTAAACTCCAATCTCGTTCCTAAGGATTCATGAAGTTGTCTCCAAAAGTGAGATGTGAACTGGGTTCCCCTATCTGACACAATACTCTTTGGCACACCGTGAAGGCATACAATCCTACTCATGTAAATTTTTGCTAACTTAGCACTTGTATAAGTTGTCTTCACGGGTATAAAATGAGCCACTTTGGTTAGACGATCCACTATTACCCATATGGAATCGTCCCGATCTAGTCCTTGGTAATCCGTAATGAAATCCATACCAATATTTTCCCACTTCCATTCGGGAATAGGCAATGGTTGAAGCAAACTGCTGGTTTACGGTGCTCCGCTTTGACTGCCACACACGTCACACAAAGCGATATGTTCGTGATGTCCTTTTGAGATTGTTCCACCAAAACTTTTCCTTCATGTCCATGTACATCTTGGTATTTCCGTGAATAGAGTACGGAGAGTTGTGTCCTTCCTGTAAGATCAGTTTCCGCAATTCCGAGTCTTGTGGAACACATATACGTTTCCCGTGCCATAAGGTACCTTGTTCGTCAACATGAAAACTTTTAGCCTTTCCTAGACCAATGTTTACCTTAATCTTTTCAATTTCCTCATCCGTCTTCTGGACTTCCCGGATCTTGTCCAATAGAGTGGGTTGAACATCTAAGGACATGAGATGTCCTTCTGGTACAATCTCCAATCTGAGTTCTTTGAATTGCTTACACAAATCATCTGGCATTTCTCCTTTTGTAAGGCCATTTACAAATGTCTTACGACTTAGAGCATCCGCTACTACATTTGCTTTACCAGGATGGTATTGCAAACTCAAGTCGTAATCCTTGATAAGTTCTAACCATCTCCTTTGTCTCATGTTGATTTCCTTTTGGGTGAAAATATATTTCAAACTCTTATGATCGGTGAACACCTCACAGCTTTCCCAAAGGTAATGTCTCCATGTTTTGAGTGCATGGACGACAGAGGCTAACTCCAAATCATGAGTAGGGTAGTTTACTTCATGAGTTTTGAGTTGTCTCGAAGCATAAGCTACGACTCTACCATCTTGCATAAGCACGGCTCCTAAGCCTTGATGAGAAGCATCACAATACACTTGGAAATCTTTTTCCAAATCTGGTAGACATAGAACTGGTCTTGTTACAAGTCTCTTCTTCAATTCTTGAAACGACTTCAAACCTTGGACCAAGCAAACTTCTTGTCTTTCTTTAGTAATTACATAGGCTTAGCAACTTTTGAGAAATTCTCAATGAACCTTCTGTAGTAACCTGCTAAGCGAGGAAACTACGAACTTCTTTCACATTTTAGGTGATTCCCAATCTGTCACAGCTGAAACCTTAGCAGGATCAAGCTGCTACACCATCTTTGTCATCACATGACCAAGAAAACCAACCTTCTCTAACCAAAACTCACACTTGAATTTGGCATATAGTTTATGTTCCCTCAGTTTCTCAAGTATCAAGCGCAAGTGTCTTTCATGCTCTTCCTTGCTCTTGGAGTAGACTAAGATGTCATCGATGAAAACGACAACGAACTTGTCAAGGAACTCCATGAACACCTTGTTCATCATATTCATGAAGTATGCTGGAGCGTTGGTTAATCCAAAAGGCATCACAGTATACTCATACAATCCATACCTTGTGGTGAATGCTGTTTTTGGTATGTCTTGCTCTCGTATCTTGAGTTGAAAATAACCTGACCGAAGATCAATCTTCGAGAATACACATGCTCCTTCTAGCTGATCAAATAAGTCATTGATTCTTGGCAAAGGATACTTGTTCTTGATTGTAACCTCGTTGAGAGAACGGTAGTCAATACACAATCTTTGGGTTCTATCTTTCTTCTCTACGAACAAAACTGGGGCTCCCCAAGATGAAGAACTTGGTTGAATAAACCCTTTCTGTAACTGTTCCCCTAGTTGTTTCTTGAGCTCCTTCAATTCATCAACTGACATTTTGTACGGTCTCTTAGCTATTGGTCCTGATCCTGGCACCAAATCTATCAGAAACTCCACATCTCTATCCGGTGGCATTCCAGGCAATTCTTCCGGAAACACATCCGGATATTCACACACAATTGGTACACTTTCCATGCTAACCCCCTTAAGAGAATTTAGCTTACTTCCTTTAAATTCAAAATTTGACTTAAACTTTATTCTTTTTCCTTCGGGGGTTGTGAGTGTAACTGTACGATTGGCACAATCTAATACTCCCTCATACCTAGCCATCCAATCCATTCCCAATATTACATCCAATCCTTGGGAATCTAGGATTATCAGACTTACTGGGAACTTATGTTTACCAAACTCTATGATAAGATCTCGGCATCCAAGGCTTGCTACCATGTCTCCCCCTGGAGAACTAACCTTTATTGGACACCCAATGTTTTCTGATGCAAACCCATTTCTATCCACAAATGCCTTTGATATGAATGAATGAGATGCACCAGTATCAAAGAGTACAAACGCTGAAATTGAATTGAGTCCGAACTTACCAAAGAAGCATCGGGCTCCTCATAGACCTCCTCCACATTGATGTGGTTAACCTGTCCTTTCTGAAATGGATTTGGCTTGTTAGGTCCTTCAACTTTCTTTTCGAGGCACACATTAGCATAATGCCCCACTTCTTGCACTTGTAGCACTCAACTTTGCCGAGGTCCTTTTGACATATTGACCTCCACCTCCACTACTATTTCCCTTGTGGTGGCTCTTATATCCACCCTTGTGGTTCTTGTACTTATCATTGTCATGACTACGATGTTTGTCATGACGGTTGTGTGGTGCTTGTTGAACTTCCCATGTTTATGGGATTCGGAGCTGCCACTGTCATCATAATGGGACCGTTTGTGTGACGATCCCGAGCTGTGTTTGTCGGAGTGTTTCCTCTTCCTACTCTCGACTTGTTTCCTTTTACTCTCCAAAATAGCAGCCTTGTCACACAAAGACTGATAAGTTGGAACATATGCCACTGATAACTGTAGGTTCAACTCATCATTCAAGCCTTCCAAGAATTTTTCCTTTCTCTTGGCATCAGTATCAACCTCATCCGGTGCATAGCGCGCCAGATTGTTGAATTCTTCTACATATTCTGCCACACTGCGATGGCGCTGCTTCAAGTTGTGAAACTCCTTCTTTTTCAGACTCATTATTCCTGACGAGATATGAGCGGTGCGAAACCCATCCTCAAATATGTCCCATGTCACTTCATCAATGGGAGTGGTGATTTGGAAGTTATCCCACCATGTGGCTGGTCCTTCCAATGATGTCTCATGAATCGACTTTTTCAGCATCGGTCGACCTCATCACCAAGTCTTTGTTCATTGAGCGCAGCCGGTCATTGGCTGCCATGGGATCGATTGTTCCGAAAACTTTCTTTGGCCTCGGGCGAAATCTGGTGAGCATATCAAAACCCGGAGGGTTGTTGTTGTTGTTGTTGTTGTTGTTGTTGTTGTTGTTGGGGTCATTGTTGTTGTTGTTGTTGTTGTTATTGTTATTATTCTGGTTTTGGATGAACGTTGTCATCATTTGCATAAGCTGCGTTTAGCATTCATCATTTGTTGCATTTCCGGTGATGTTGTTGGGGTTGGGGTTTGCGTGACGGGAGGCATCTGTGGTTTGTTCAAATAGATAAGAATGAGATACCCATAGATGTTTCATGCACAATACACATAAGCAAACACATAACAAGCAACATAAGAAAAAGTTCAACGAACACATAACCAGCTCATGAGGTACACACAAGTGGCAAGCCATCCACATGTCGGATGGTCCAATAATAAGTCCACAATAGCAAGTATGAATATGAAAAGTAAGCGAGTAGTCAAGTCTACTCATCAACGTCGATCTCCTCCTCAGCGAAAGTAAGACCTGCGTTCTCCATCGGTCTTGTTCTCCTCAATTGTAGTAGTCAAGGAATCGACCTTGGCCTTGAGAGCCCTCTTCGGGAGCGAAGCCTCTCAATAACCATCTGCGCTGCTCAAGCTCGAAGTCCTTAGACTTGACTCCTCTCCTGTCATGTCCGGATTCTCTTGTTCCTATCCTGGACGCGTTTCTCTGACTCTTGAACCTGCGGTCCTGGTCTCAAATTTTGTCTCCATCTCCTTGATCATCTCATCCTGCGCAAAAAAGCTTGTCCTTCTCATGGCTGCACCAAGCTTCGTCATTACCAAGCATGACGTTAAGTCTGTCCGTATCTACGTGTCTGAGAAGAGTCTCCAAGTCCTGAAGATAAAGACGTATCGGCTCCGCGGCGCTCCTCGAGTCGTCCTCGAAGTCGATGGACTCTCCGTCATCATCACGTCTACCGAAGACGTGAAAGTGAGTACCCCTAACCTGTCTGGAGTGACGCCTAAGCATCGTCCTATCAGTCCTGCATGACTACCTCCATGCCTCTCTCCACATCGTGCATCAACTTGAAGGCGATGGCCTCGTAGGGCTCTGGGCGTCTGGCTGGTCACCTTGAAGCCCCAGAGGTCCTTCCTCTCGAACTTGGTGAGTGGGTACACCGTAATGGTGGGAAGAGGGAGGTCAAGCAGAGTGGTAAGCTCAACGATACGGGGACCAAAACGAGTAACTCGAAACTCCTCAACGGTGCTGATGGCAACAGGCATCTATTTATAAGATTAAAAAGTTAGAACAAAGCAATTCAAGATAAACCATGACAACATTCATACATATCCATGAAACTTAATTGTCACACAAGCCATGCATACATGAATTCATTACATCATTCAAGGTCCATACTTATTTAAATATCTTTTGAAAATAAGGTGATAAGTGGTGGTCCAACTAACGAAATGTCATTACAGTCCAATCTCACGGGACCTATTATTGAACACTATGTTCCTAGAGGCAATCCACCAATCTTGTTCCCTTGACTCTATCACTAAGTCTAATACATCTTCCCTTATTTCTTGGTTGTTGTCTTCCAATTCTTGAGTAAGTTCTTTCTCTTTCTCTAAGTCCTTTTGGAGGTTGAGCATTGCACTTGACTCAAAGACTTAGTTCCTTGATAGTCCTCCAAGCTGCATCCTGGTGACTCAAAGAATGTGGTGTGCATGGTAGTGTTGGTGTACATGCAGAATCCCTTTCTTTGTGGTTGTCTCCTTGTTTTTGTACAAGTGTAGTTGCACCCACCAATACTCCACTCCTTCATCCATCACCGAAAGCCCTTGTACAGCTTCACCATGTGCATCCATAGCTTCCATGAGGTCCTTGAGAATATTGGGAAACTGTTTCACATTCCAAGGTCATGGTCATGAGTGGTCCTTTCTTCACGACTTCGTTGATGGAGTTCATCTACAAAGGAAGTTGAAAGAGATTAGAAAAGTTTTACGAGAAGAATAGACAAGTGTAGAAGTAGTTGAAAAACTTTTTCCTTAGTGGTTTTTCCAATCCTAGGGTCATAATCCTACAGGCAACACAGTGCTCTGATACCATCTGTTAGACCCCTCCTTTATAAAGGATAGGATCCCTGTGATTGCAATGCTAGTCCCTGGATCAATACTAGCATCCACAGTTTAAGATGAAGTACACAGATACAAAGGTCGTTTATTACATTCATTCCAGAGATAAACATAGTCTTTTACAACTCAGGGCCATAGGCCTAATACAAGAGTTTTTAGGAATAAGTAATAAACACAAGTCTTCATCTTCATGTGCCACAGGCAATCATGTTGAGTGTAGACTCATGACTCCTACTCATCATCATCGGAATAACCTGCAACATCATAAGTTACAGCCACAGAGGGTCAATACTTTGGAATAGTATTGGCAAGTGATACCCTAATATATTTTAAGTGGTCTATAGTTCTATATTCATTTGGCTAGTGTAGCTTGGCTTGCTTTGCTCAAAATTAAGTTTTACTTATTAGTTGAAATTGCTAAGTTTTCTTTGTCAAAACATTCCCAAGGAAACCATCAATAGATATTGAGGTCCTTCACCCTTGTTCACCCACAAGTTTTTAATTTAGAAGTTGGAGTGATGAGATTCTTGTGGCTTCCATGTCTTGATGCTCAAGTGTCCATTTCCTTGGACAAGGCTAAGTACTTAGGTTTTCCATCTGCAGAGGTTGTGCACTTTCCCCACAGACTTGGTTTCCCAAGACAGGACCTTCGTAAGCTTTTCCTTAGTCAAAATGGACGCTCCAACCTATCAACCCAACTACCACCCTCTGTCCAATGACTAAGTTCGCAACCTATATGATCATGGCGAGCCCATATTGCCAAGTGGTTTTTGTTAGCTTTCTCAACATTTGGCCTCCAAATCCCTTTGTGCCTGGGTGGCATTCCACAAGTGAGATACACAACCCAAGTCCATGGCCTTGTGTAACCACTCAACATAACCCAATCAATCCATTCCACCGGAGATTTATTTGACTTAGTTGTTTTATTAAGAAAATATAAGTCTCTTGACTTAGAATATTTTTATCATAAACCATATAGATGTTCACCACCCTAGTTTACTATAAGCTAGGCTAAGCAAAGTATGGTATCTTAACTTAGGAAAATTTCCCTAGCAATTCTACTACTTCACTCTACTTAGGATTTCCCATCTTAGCACCAAGCAAAATATCATGCATTTACTTTAGCAAAATATCTAATGCAAGTATAAAACTTAGGATAGGAAATTCATGATAATATCACTTGCCTTGGTAGTGGGGAGAGTAGCACTCCTCACAATCACAATCACTATCAAAATCTACACAAGAGACAATAGCACACAATTACACACAATATAAATACAATCAAAAATAATATGAATGCATGCATGCAAGAATTTACTAAATGGTGATTTTTGAAAATTATACCAAGTATGTTCATGAGCACAGGAACTTAACAAGGCTCAAAATTGCCAACTACATTTATTTGGCCAAAAAAATAACTACAAGAATAAAACTATATCTAAAATAGCCCTAAACATGTTTCACAATAAAAATCATTTTTAACTGTTACTATATGCTAATCAAAAGGTATATTCTGATAGGCCTTGTCTTTTGAACTCAACGATATAAAGTTTGCAAAAATCCAACGTGTCGTTTGAAAGTTATAAGCATTTGAAGTTTGAATCAAATTCGGTTTTAAATTGTTTTAATCTAAATTCACCTTGCCAGCGCTTTCTCTTGGCGTGCGGTTGCACCGGATCGCCCTTCCGAGCCGGATTTAAATAACGTTCTGCGGCTCAGATCTGTCCATACCTCTTCGATAAGTGGAGTGTTTCTCGCAGAGATCCAGATCTAATGGCTAAGATTCATCTAACCTAAAACGGCAATTGCCCGGCGGTAATGACGGCGTCGGTCGATATCGATGGCTTGCCGTTAGGGTCGCCCGAGAAGGAAGGAGGTGCTTACGAGAACCGCGAAGGCTGCGATGCTCAAGGTGGCAATGGCTTGGGAAGGCGTATGGGTTCGGAGATTTCTCGCCGAGTTCGCGAACGCGTCGCCACGGTCGATTGTCGACGTTGGCGAGGTTCCTCGTCCCTAAGTCAAAACAGGGGTACTATCGGATCGCAAAACGAGGTGGATTCAGGCGATCCGAGAGATCAAGGCGGTGGTTACTTACGAAGGGGTCGCGGAGTTCTTGCGAAGGAGACGGTGGCGGCAGTTGTTGGCGCCAAGGCTAGGGATCATGCGAAGTAAACGCGAGTGTCGAAGATGCGTATGAGTTCACTGAACAAGATAGTGTGAAAGAGAGCGGAGGGGAGCTCGAGACTCACGAATTTTGCCGGCGCAATGTCGAGAGGCAAGGGTTGCAGAGCAATGCGCAGGGGGCGTTCGGTGTTGAGGTTTTGGGGAAAAGAGAGATGAGAGGGTTTCTTATAGCTTGCTCGCGACGAGAATCAGAGCCAATAACTCGAATTGATGCCGCGAATCAAGACCGAAACGCGCTTGATTTGGGGAATGAATGGGTCGTGGGTGGAGACGACGTCGTGGGGTTGGCCCGCTTGTCAGTGATATGCGCAGGTTTTCGGTGGGGTCCGGCGGTCAGCGGTTCAGCGTGTGCTCGCGCGTGAGAAGAGAAAAAGAAGTCCCCAGGTGGGCTTGCTGGGCTGGATTAGTTCTTTGGGCCGCTTAAGGCCTTTTCCATTTCTTTGCCCTTTTCTTTTTCGCTTTCTATTTTCCAATTGATTTTGATATGTTTTCAAATCCTTTTGAATTCAAACAAATTTGGGGATCCTTGTAGGGTTCTGTGGTTTCAAATGCAGTTATTTAACCAAGTGGTTACTTTGTAGGGTTTGGTCATGCTTGGTTTTCATAAGGAACAGAGATTTTTACTATAGTTGCAATTATTTGAATTTAGGGTTTTGAATCACTTCTAAGTTTTGAATCATGGTAGAGTTTAACACAATCATTCCAACAATGGAGTCAATTAAACAAGTACTTAAGCTTCCAAATTTCAAAGTGTGATGGTCATCTTGGAATCAAATGCCCACATGAAATCATAGACTCAACTTCTGCTTCTAAGTGATTTTTGATAAACCCTAAATGAATGAATGAGATGCATATATGATTGAAATGAGTTTTGAAACCATGATTTTTGGGATGTTACAGGGGCGCGTCGGCCACCTCCTGCTCACGTGCTCGCGCGGCCAGGCCAGGCCAGGCAAAGCAGGTCACCAGAGGAGGGGGGTGAGGCTGGCAGGTGGGGTAGGGGCGTGGGCAGGTCCTGGCAGAGAGGGGAGAAAAGAGGGGAGAGGGGACACTCGGGCTAGGGCTAGGTATGGGGTGGTCCTGGTCACGTGTGGGGGCAGGTAGAGAGAGGGGAGTGGCGAGCTGGGGGTGGGGCATGCATGGAAGGGGGAAGGGTCGAGCTAGGTGGGGTGCCCAAGCTAAAAGGAGGAGGGGTATTAGGGTTTTTTGCTAGGGGAGAGGTAGATTAGGATAAGAGGGTGGTTTAGGGTTTGGTTTAGGGGGATGTTGATTAGAGGGGGAGATAGCTTAGGGTTTAGGTTTAGCTAGAAGGATAGATGGCAAGAGTAGGATTAGGGTTTTTGCTAAAAGAGGTAAGAAAGATGGAGGGGGTACTTAGGCTTAAACAAACATGCTACAAACTATACTTAGCAAGATCAAGCAAGAAAAGAGGAAGAGGAAGAGAGAGATGGCCAAGGTGATGATGTGGTCCTCCTTTGGCCCATGCATGATCCAAGCAAGAACAAGCAAGATCCAAAGGGAGAGGGTTTTAGAGGGTGCATGCCACATTAGCACAAGTGTGTGCATGGGACATGGGGTAGGGTTTTAGCTAAAGTATGAAGAGAGAGAGAAGATAAGGAGAAACAAACTACAAGCCAACACATGATTTAAACCAAGGAAGAAGATCCAACTAGGATTCAAATAAAACCAAATACTAGATTAGGTGGCACTTGCATGGCCCATGCAACATAATTAATGCCCAATGGTTATATTGTGAAAACAACATTATTTCATGTGGCTTTAATCCTTGCATTCCCCAAAAAGTGGGCAAAGGCCAAGCAAAAGATGATGGGTGGATCCAACCAACAACATGAGCTAGAGATAAATCAACAAAGCCAAGCTCAGATTAGTTGGGTGGTGGAATTATAAGGTGGTGAAAGAAAAGGTGGTGGAGTCAACAAGAGAGATGCCCCCAACTCAACTTGGGCATTTAACAATTTATTAAGACCCAAATACAATATCAAGAGGCAAATACAATTAATCATGCACATGAGATAAGAACCAAACAAGAAAGGGTTTTGTATGATGCTCAAATGCAAGGGAACATGATGACATGAGCATGATATGATGATGATGCAACAATTATATGTTGAAGTGGCCCATTTATTATTATAACATGTAGCATTACAGGGTTAGACAACCGGGATGCTACAACTCTCCCCACTAAACAGGAATCTACCGAGATTCTAGGAAGAAGAAGAAGATACAAAGAGAGAAGGATGGTTGACACGGAGTTCATCTTCACGCCCCATGTTGCTTCATCAATGTAATGGTGTGACCACGCACCTTGCAAAACTTGATGGACTTGTTGCGTCCTTCATTCTGCGGTCTCAAGGATTTTGGTGGGGTGTTCTGATAAGAGATCTTCTTGGAGGTCTATTAGCTCATGATCCACGGTCTTGGGGTCTTTGAAGCACTTCTTGAGCCGAGAGATGTGGAAAACATCATGGACTTTGAGTTTTTCCTAAGCTCAAGTGCATAAGCAACTTCTCCTCTTCTACCACGTATCTTGAAAGGACCGATGTATCTAGGAGCCAACTTTCCTTTGATACCAAGCGGTGTGTTCCTCTCATGGGAGTGACACGAAGGTAGAGCGAGGTCACCGGGCATATACCATATCTGTGTGCTTGTCATAGTTGCTCTTCCGGCGACTCGAGCAATCTTCGTTCTCCAGAATGATATGCACCTTCTCCTCTTGGGTCACAATGTCGGGCCAAACCAGATTCTTTCTCCTGCACCGACCAACCAATCGGTGTTCGCACTTGCCCATAGAGAGCCTCGAATGGTGCCATCTTCGACTCTTCCGAAGTGTTGTTGTAGGAGAATTCAGCATATGGAAGGCATTCCTCCCACTTCATGCCAAAGAGATGACGCAGCTCTAAGCATATCCTCCGAATCGATTGATTCTCTCCACTTGTCCTTATCGAGGGTGGTAAGCCGTCAAGTTCAACTTCGTTCCCAAAGCTTTTTGGAAACTCTCCCAGAACTTTGAGGTGAAGATGCTCCCACGGTCTGAACTGATTTCAAGTGGAACCCCATACAAAGAGACAATCCTGTTGATATAGAGCTCAGCCAACTGAAGTCCAGAAATTGTTTCTTTGACTGGGAAGAAGTGTGCCACTTTAGAAAGCCTGTCGATGACAACAAAGATTGCATTGTTGCCCTTCTGCGATCTTGGGAAACCAGTGATGAAGTCCATCTCCACTTTCTCCCATTTCCATTCCGGATGTTTCAATGGCTGTAGAAGACCAAATTGTTTCTGATGGACAGCCTTCACCCTACGGCAGACATCACATTCTGAGACATACTTGGCGCAATACCGTTTCAACCCAGGCCACCGTGACAGGTGTTTTCGTGTCCATGTACATCTATGTGCTGCCAGGATGGATAGAAAGAACCGACTCATGTGCCTCCTTGAGAACTTGGTCTCTCAGACCCGGATAGTTTGGAACAAACATCCGGTGTTCAAAGAAGAGCGTGCCTTGATCATCGACGTGGAAGGACTCATACTTCGGAAGGTCAAGCTTGGAGATGAGCTTTTGGTGTGCGGATCACCAAGGCGACGAGCGAATCTGTTCTTCCAAGAGAGGAGTATCCGAAGGTTCGGAGATGCCCTTGTTCCACAATTTCGAGTTCATTGACGGAATTCCTCGCACAAGAGAGGTGCTGCTCTTCCACCATGAGGTTGTTGACATAAGCTTTTACGCTAAGCGCATCTGCCATGACATTTGCTTTGCACGGAGTGTAGTTGATGGTCACATCAAAGTCATTGATTGCTTCAATCCATCTCCTCTGCCAAGGTTGAGATCCGTTGAGTGAAGATATACTTCAAACTCTTGTGGTCCGAGAAGATCTCACAATGGTTACCAAGCAAGTAGTGCCTCCATAGCTTCAAGGCAAAGACAATCGCTGCTAGCTCGAGGTCATGTGGGATAGTTGATCTCATGCGTCTTCAATCGACGAGAGGCATAAGCAACCACTGTCTCTCTTGCATAAGGACCGCACCCAATCCTTGCAAAGAGGCATCGCAGAATATCTGGAAAGGCTTAGATGTATCCGGAGGAACCAAGACTGTGGAAGTGAGCTTCTCTTTGAGTGTCTCAAAACTTTCTTGACAAGGAGTCCACAGTACTTCTTGCCTTTCTTGAGGAGGTCGGTAAGAGGCTTTGCTATCTTGAGAAGTTCTGCACAAAGCGACGGCAATAGCTAGCCAAGCCGAGAAAACTCCGCACTTCCTTGACATTAGCAGGAGGAAGCCATTCAACTATTGTCTTCACGGTTTCGGGTTAACTGCAATGCCCTTGGCGAGATGACATGTCCCGGATATGTTACTTGCAACCGTAACTCACACTTGGAGAACTTTGCATACAAGCGGTTCTCACGAAGCTTGTTCAGACACACCGGGTGCTCTTCATGCTCCTCCTTGGACTTGGAATAGACCGAATGTCATCCATATACCACCACAAACTTGTCCAGTACTCCATGAAAACGGAGTTCATCAGCCTCGAGAAGGTGCGTTTGTGAGGCGAAAGACATGACCGTGTACTCATACAGGCCATAGCGAGTGGTGAAAGCTGTTTGGGCACATCCTCTTTGAATTTTGATTTGGTGATAACCACTTCTCAAGTCCAGCTTAGAGAACACCACAGCTCGCCACCGATCAAATAGATCATTTATCCGAGGGAGAGGATATTTGTTCTTGATGGTTTTAGCGTTGAGAGCCCGGTAGTCAACACATAGCCTATCGGTTCTGTCACGCTTCTTCACAAAGATTGTTGGGCTACCCCAAGAAGAAGTGCTGTGTTGAATGAAACCCAATTTATCTTGTTCATCAAGTTGTCGTTTGAGTTCCGCCAACTCAGAAGGACCCATTTTATATGGCCTCTTGGAGATAGGAGCCGTTCCAGGTTCAAGCTCAATCACGAATTCAACCTCGCGATCTGGAGGCATACCTGGAAACTCTTCAGGAAAGACATCCGGGAACTCACAGACCACTGGTACCCTCTGAATAGCTTCCATAGCATCATTATTCAGAGTAGCCAAGGAATAGAGCTGGACAGCAGGAGTCAGACTTGGAGAAAAGACTATGTGGCCTTCAGGAATCTTCAAAGACACTGAGCGTTCAGCACAATCAATCACAGCTGCATTTGCTGTCAACCAATCCATGCCCAAAATGACATCAATGTCAGAATTGCCCAGAACAATCAAAGAAGCCAAGAATGAAGAGCCACCAATCTCAACTTGATTTCCATGACTGATCTTAGATGCTATCATGTTTGCTCCAGGCGAAAGAACCATTAACCGCTTTTGGATAGGAACCATTGCTAAGTCATTCTCATATGCAAACTTGTGAGACACAAATGAATGCGATGCACCAGAATCAAAGAGAACCTGTGCAGGGACTGAGTTAACTGATAGCATACCCATGACAACTCCAGTGAGCTCACTTGAGAGGCGCGTTGACGTTAGCACGCACCGCAGACCCGGGCTTAGTGTTGATGTTGAGAGCCCGAGGCGGTGGTGCACGAACCAAGGAGAGCTTGATGCATCTTAGGGGGGGTTGAGGAGAGCTTTGTTCTTCATTGGGCGTTCCACTGGGATGTCCATGATCTCCACATGTAACAAGCACCGTGAGGGCGTGGAAGCGAGTAGCCAGGACTCCGCCAGCGCCCAGTAAGGGTTGTTGCCCCACAGGGAGCCGCAGCGGGTGAAGTTTGTTGGCCTTGACGTGAAGCTCGCAGGTCTTGGTGGAGCCGGGAGCGACGGTGGGGTGTTAGGAACCCAGACACGCCGCTTAGAAGGAGCTGCCATAACTGCAGAGCTTGATGCATCCCTGTTATGTTTCTTGGACTCCTCGAACATCTGCCTACTTGCCTCCTCTTGCAGGTTGCTGTAGTTCAGAAGGTTGCCTCTTGCATGCGTGATTGCATACTTGATCGACGATTGAGCCCTTGCACGAATCTTTTTCTTTCTTGTCATCGATACCTCATCACCACCATAGCGAGACAGGTTCATGAAGTTCTGATGTAGGTGTTGGCGTTATCATTTCCCTGCTTGAGTTGAGAAAGCCTCCTTCATCCTTTCCATCACAATCTCTGAGAGAAACTTCTTTGAAAGCTGCAGTGAACCTCTCCCAAGTTGGCTGGAACCCAAGGTGCTTGCCTTCAAGTAGTTCTCCACCAAAGCTGCATCTCCCTTGAGAAGGTGGGTAGCACACTTGACCCACTCCTGATACGGAACATCAGCGGTCTCGAGCAACCTTGAGATCTCATGCCAATCATCCGCGTCAGGTCGGTCGAAACATCAAACCGACGGGTTGAACTTGAGGAAACTCTTGATGTCACCACGCTTGGGCGGTGGAGGAAGTGGAGCAAACTCGTTCCTTCGGACGCTCTCCTCAAAGAGCTGCTGGTTCTCTTGCATTGCCGCCAAAGCATTAGCTATGCTTGACAGTTGAGCCGATTCCGAGGAATGTCCTCTTCATCCGACGGGGAGCCATCATCATTGATATAAAACTCAAGTCAGTACTATAATGGAGAATGATAATAATCCAAAATAGTACCAAGATGGAATTAACCAAGATTAAAGGATACAATTTACTGAGATGATATTAAAATATCAACCAAGTTCATAGCACCTCAAAGATATTAAGCATATCGCACACGACTGAAAATAAGTGTGGTACACAAATATATCAAAGAAAAATTTTCCACAAATTTCGGCATTAAAATACCAATAGATGCGCAAAATTACTTAACGAATCAAGATTAGTGACTCTACCGATCCAATATACAAAAGCGAATGATACAAGTAGTGGTATGGTCGCGACTCCATCCCGCACTCAAATCATTACTCCGCACATGAACAAGTGGAACACATATCCTAACCCCTTCTTCTCACGACGAAACCTAAAGATTGGTAACTACGGAAACGAACACCCCAAACAAGATAGCGTCGGATACAAAGAGGAAGATAGATTGCGTCGGTTTACAAAAGCCTGTCGGTATGGAATGTACCAACAGTTGATAACCAAAGGCAGATAAGATAACAACTTGGATGCAACAGATAGACAAGGGATTACACACACATACACACACACAACCTATGGTACTACGGAAACCCAGAACACGTGAATCCTAGTTTGAACTTTGGGAAGAGGATTGAAAACGTTGCACTTCCTTACCAGAAAAGGGTGGGTGGGAGGGTAAGAAGAAAAATGGAAGCAGTCCTACTCTCGCGTTTTTGTTTTTCCCTAATATACATAACTACCAAAATATTTGCTAGACTGACAACGACCGTTTGGCTGAAACCCTGAAGGTCGGGATGGCTCTGATACCAATTGTAACTACCTCGGTGAACTACGCTCCTAGATACAAGCCTGGATGAGTGATAGTGGTTGAAATAGTACGGTGGGGCCCCAAAAGCCACTCACTGGTAGTCCTTTCAGACGTCCCAACCACTACCCTCTCAACGGGACCTGTCTGGTAGCGTGGTCGGCGAAGGGATCAACTACGTACACAAGTGGGTATGTGCAAGCCACCGTACAAGAGTACATCAGAGCCACACCATCTAGAAAGAAAGGAAATATACCAACGCCATACGGCAAGATTCAAATGACCTGGATAAATCTATATTTTAGGATAACTCCTCATACAACACACATCAGAGTATCATGCAGGCGGCAAACAAGATCCAGTACGGATAAGAAGCAAATCGGCATAAGATGCCGGAGAAATAAGCACATCCCATCTACAGTCTCATGGATCCCGTTCCGGAATCTCTACACCGACGATCGTTGCCACATCTTGACTTCTTCCACCCAAAGATCCGTCCCGAGAAGGTACTGTTCATCAATCAAGAATTTATCGTGTGAGACCCTAAGGGTACTCAAAGAAGTCTTAATGCCTCTAAAGGGGACACAACACAGGGTGACGCAATTGCAGCGAAAGATAAACCCTAGCAGTTCTAGATAACGCTAACCATCCGCCTAACCAATGATAGACGGATGTCGTGAATTAAGTACAACAGTTATTATGGTAATCTCATCCGATCCATCCTCCTCCCTGCTTACCAACAAGGAAGCGGACGAACAACCCCCATCCGTTGGCAATTTTATTAACCATTCCGTGAGTATTGTACTATTTACTAGTCAAGTTACTTAGTCAATTTACGGTACTTTAGTTATGCTTGTCTATGATCAAGCGTGCTCCAAGTCGTCCATATCCGCGACACGGCTTTGAAAGTTTTACCGGCGGGGTGCACCAATAGCAACACACGCCGATCAACCTCGGAAAAACCAAAACAAAACCCAACGAGGCTTTCACGGTCGAACAATCACAGAATTCAGAAATATTTCAGGGGCCACCCTTAAGTAGATTCCAACGGTGACTCGAGACGGCTCAAGGTTTGGGTAATACGGCGTGAACGACTAGGAACCCGAAAGTGTGGCTGGGCTTGTCGACACCGCGGAATGTCCCGATCCTAAGCAAAGTGTGCTATCGCACAATTTAAATACGTAAGTAGCATGGCATAAGTACAAGATCGTAAATAAAACCTCAAACTAGTTTGTGGCCCCAAGAAATAAGACGGAATCAAGCTCTGGCTCAGGGGGGTCCCATATACCTCCCGGATGTGGATAGCGCGATAAATCAAGGAACAGGAATCAAGTACTCGGGGTCTTACGGGACACAAGTGAGCAGGAAAAACCAAATAGCGATGTTGCTCACCGGTGCCACTTTCTTTAGTTATCCCAGAACTACTCAGGTTAAGTTGTTTAGGTACCTCATTATCCAACAGACACTCACATACCCTACACATGCTGTTCTACGACTCGCATGGCTCAAGCAACTCCTATAGTAGTGGCTCATGGGATGGGGAAACAAGCTTGGTGGGGTTTAAAAGTAAAGGCTATGCATACTTGGGATTCAATTTTAATGCAATCGCGACTCAATGATGCAAGAATAAGATAGAGGCAATAGGTACTGTATGTATGCAAGCATGTGGTAGTGCTTGCCTGGTATCTCAGTTGTAGCAAGGGACGGGTCTGGGTAGTGCTCCTGGTTCTCTTGATACAGCCCCTGCTCAGTGTCTATCCGAGAAAAACCAAACAAACAAGGCCAACATGAATGTAGAGCACAAGCATTGGAATTAAATGCGTCAAGCAAACAATCATGCCATGATGAATGATGCACAAGTTGCATGGCAATAAGTAGCATGGCATGGGTGAGGTGTGGAGGACAAGAAAATAACATTTGAATTGGGTTTTAGTCATATTTTGTTGCCATAATAGTTGCTGTTCATTATATTATTATATGATGCATGCTGCAATTGAAGTCATGGATAGCATAAACAGAAAGGTCTCGTCGAGCTGATCAATTTAGACTCATCATTTGCTAAATTTGGATTTAGGAATTAAAAGTTATGAATTATTTAAATCCTAGTGGCAATTTGGGTAATTAAACTAAACTTGGAATTTTACTTGTGCAAAAGTCAAAATAGATGGAATATTTGGAATCCTCTCATTTTCTGATATCCAAACATATATTACTTGTTCAATTTGGATTTACAAATAAAAGTTATTTAAAAGCGAATAGAATTTGAATTTTGAATTTATTTAAACAGTTTTGAATTTAAACAGTCCTAACGTTTTCTACTCAGTGACCCAGCTCTGGTCACGATAGGTGGGGCAGGGGTTCTCAGCCCACACGCCATGCGGGAACAGAGGGACAGGGTTTATTTTAGCAAACGCCAGAGCCTTTTGCAAAG
Organism: Avena longiglumis; assembly: GCA_030063025.1. Lineage (NCBI taxonomy): Eukaryota > Viridiplantae > Streptophyta > Magnoliopsida > Poales > Poaceae > Avena > Avena longiglumis. The sequence continues at coordinate 53,162,060 of CP125979.1, read as the reverse complement.
ATACCGACACGACAGGTGGGCTGGATCAAGCGGGTTTGCAAAACAAAAGCTGGGGGGTTTCGCAAAAGGGCGGTGCATCGTACTTCTTCCACGCGTGCATCTGATGCGCGGGCGGGGCGCAGTGGGACTCGAACCGCGACCGGCGGTGGCCTTGCGCAGAGCCGCCGGTGGCTGGAGTTGGCGTTCGGAGGAGCTCGCGTGCTAGATGTGGTGGCCGCGACGCAGGCTGCATGAACGCAGCGAGCGCACGGAGGCGTTCGGCGGCAGTCCGGCGAGGCTAGGGCGAGATCGGCGAGAGGGGGTTGTCTGGGAGGTGGGGCTGCTCACCGTGAGTGTGCTGGTGTGGTCGGATCGGGCGAGTGCGGAAGGCGTCGGCGGGCGAGCGCTCCGACGACCTAGGGTTTGCGTCGGCTTGCGTCGGTGTTCCGGACTTCTGGGGCTTCTCCTCCTCATGGCAAAGACTGGGCGGCGGACGTCCCAGCCCCTCGACACTGCAGCTCGCGCACGCCTCTGCGGCGTGTCTTGGCGGGTGGACGGTGGTCTGGCCGGCGTCGGGGTAGAAGAGGTGGAGGGAGGAGGAAGGATAGAGCCTTAGGGAGGGATCTGGGCGAGGGCAGAGGGTGTGAGGGATAAGAACGAGGCCGAGGCGGTAGATGGCGTGGGGAGGTTAGGCGACGGGGCCGTCGGCCACCTCCTGCTCACGTGCTCATGGCAGGCCAGCCGTGCAAAGCAGGTCACCAGAGGAGGGGGGTGAGGCTGGCAGGTGGGGTAGGGGCGTGGGCAGGTCCTGGCAGAGAGGGGAGAAAAGAGGGGAGAGGGGACACTCGGGCTAGGGCTAGGTATGGGGTGGTCCTGGTCACGTGTGGGGGCAGGTAGAGAGAGTGGCGAATGGGGTGGGGCATGCATGGAAGGGGAAGGGTCGAGCTAGGTGGGGTGCCCAAGCTAAAAGGAGGAGGGGTATTAGGGTTTTTTTTTGCTAGGGGAGAGGTAGATTAGGATAAGAGGGTGGTTTAGGGTTTGGTTTAGGGGGATGTTGATTAGAGGGGAGATAGCTTAGGGTTTAGGTTTAGCTAGAAGGATAGATGGCAAGAGTAGGATTAGGGTTTTTGCTAAAAGAGGTAAGAAAGATGGAGAGGGTACTTAGGCTTAAACAAACATGCTACAAACTACACTTAGCAAGATCAAGCAAGAAAAGAGGAAGAGGAAGAGAGAGATGGCCAAGGTGATGATGTGGTCCTCCTTTGGCCCATGCATGATCCAAGCAAGAACAAGCAAGATCCAAAGGGAGAGGGTTTTAGAGGGTGCATGCCACATTAGCACAAGTGTGTGCATGGGACATGGGGTAGGGTTTTAGCTAAAGGATGAAGAGAGAGAGAGAAGATAAGGAGAAACAAACTACAAGCCAACACATGATTTAAACCAAGGAAGAAGATCCAACTAGGATTCAAATAAAACCAAATACTAGATTAGGTGGCACTTGCATGGCCCATGCAACATAATTAATGCCCAATGGTTATATTGTGAAAACAACATTATTTCATGTGGCTTTAATCCTTGCATTCCCAAAAAGTGGGCAAAGGCCAAGCAAAAGATGATGGGTGGATCCAACCAACAACATGAGCTAGAGATAAATCAACAAAGCCAAGCTCAGATTAGTTGGGTGGTGGAATTATAAGGTGGTGAAAGAAAAGGTGGTGGAGTCAAAAAGAGAGATGCCCCCAACTCAACTTGGGCATTTAACAATTTATTAAGACCCAAATACAATATCAAGAGGCAAATACAATTAATCATGCACATGAGATAAGAACCAAACAAGAAAGGGTTTTGTATGATGCTCAAATGCAAGGGAACATGATGACATGAGCATGATATGATGATGATGCAACAATTATATGTTGGAAGTGGCCCATTTTATTATTATAACATGTAGCATTACAGGGGTTAGACAACTGGGATGCTACAGTAAAGCAGCAGGAAAAGGCCGTTTCCCAGAGGCTTGAGTCTGACCCAGCGCTCTGCCGATCTACCCAGTACAAACCGCCAAGGGACAGATCTCCTCAGGGTGTCGGATCACAGACGGGTTCATCAGAACGAAGACGGAGGGATGCGCACAACAGGAAGGATGCTATCCCCATATCCTCCGACCACGGAGAAAAAGCCTGACCTCACCGCCCATTGCCACAGCCCCGATCCCCCCGACGTCAGGAAGATTACAAGGCTCACCATCGTACGGATATGCCCTCTCCAAAGCAGTGCGGCATCGTCATCCGCGACAACGCGGCACAGACCCGTCATGATGAAGAGCGCCACCAAGGACACAAGAGCAGGTCACACCACGACCCTCAGCGTCCGACAAGCAACCGTGACAGGCGTGAGGCGTCGCAGGAGGGTAACAGCGAGAAGGCTAACCCACCGCCACCTCCGCCTCCGTCGCTGCCAAGCAGTTACCATGGCGGAAGAGGCCTGCGTCGCTCATGTAGCCCATCCCCTGTTGACAACAATAAGAACCCGGAGCCATACGACGTACGTTCGCGGATCGATAAGATCCACGAGGCCCGGGAAGGACCATACCTGGGACCACGTTGCTTTGGACCTGCAATACGGTCCGCAACTTACCCCAAAGGTTTCCGGATTGACAAGACCATCAAGCCCTATGACGGCACCACCAAGCCCACCACATGGTTGCAGGACTACGGCAACGCGGTGGAGATTGCTGGAGGCAACCCCAACATCACCGTCAAGTACCTCCCGTCAATGTTAGCGGGAACATCCCGTCAATGGATCGACGACTTGCCGGAAAAATCTATCTACAACTGGTTGGATATGCAAGAAGCATTCACCAAAAACTTTGAGGGTACATACAAGCGTCCCTGCACTGTGGGCGATCTACAACAGTGCGTGCAAGAGAAAGACGAGACATCTCGCGCCTACCTCTCCCGCTGGCTGGACATGAAGAATTCCTGCGCAGGAGTGCACACTCAGACCGCTATGGTCGCCTTCATTGATGGGTTAGAAAGGGGCACGTTACTCCGACATAAGCTAAAGCGCTTGCAGGACAATCATTAGCTTGACTTGAATCAGATGATTCAGTTAGCTAGTGAGTTTGCAACTGCCGACGACGATGCTCGTGGCTCTTTGCTGTCAACGGCCGTTCCAACCCAAGCTCGGAGGAACAGCAGTACAAAGCGGAAAACCTCTCCAGAAGAAAAGCAATCTACCGACATGGTCGCTATGAATTTTGCAGGACGAGGAGAAGGCGGACAACATGGCCGAGGAAGGGGAGCAGGTCACGGGCAGCAACGAGGAAGTGAAACCAACTCGGCGCCGCTCCGCGTTTCCCAAATACGAGGAGTACCGCGATATGCCGTTCCTCGTACATCTCGATGTCAACGGCAAGGCCACCTATACCAATCGACACTGCAAGTTCGTCAACGACCTCAAGGAAGACCCGGAGTCTGGCTACAAGCAAAGTCGGAAGAACAGACCGCGAGGCAAGGGCAAGGGGAAGAAGGAGGAGTCCCAGGATTCAAGTGGCATGGACGAGGACGTTGACCCCAAGCACGCCGCCAAGAGCGACGACAAGGGCAAGAACCCCTTCGCAAAGAAGGCCCTAGTTTACCACACTTTCCTTGGCACCCCCACCGTCCGACAACAGAAGACCTCTCTAAGGATCCTGATGGCCACTCTCCCCCCAGTTCCCCAATACCCGCGCTGGTCAGAGGTTCCAATCACTTGGGACAGGACGGACCACCCAGACCTAGTGCCCACGGAGAACCAGTACGCCATGGTCATCAACCCATTCATTGACGGCGTGGAGTTCACCAAGTTCATGGTGGATAGCGGAAGCAGCAGCAACATCATGTACCTGGATACACTGCAAAAGATGAACTTGACAGAGGCAAACCTAAGACGGACCAACATTGTGTTCCATGGCGTAGTTCCTGGTCGGGAGGCTCGGTCCCTTGGGAGCATTACGCTTCAGGTAGCCTTTGGCGACGTTAATAATTACCGCCAAGAGCACATGACCTTCGAAGTGGTCCCCTTCAAGAGCGTGTACCACATCATATTCGGCCGCGACATATTCCACACGTTCATCGCCAAGCCATGCTTCGTCTACAAAAAACTCAAGATACCCGGACCAAACAACGTCATCACCATATCCGGAAGCTTTACCAAGGCAAGGGACTGCAAGATCAATGAAGCAGCCTTTGCAGAAGCTGTCCTCTATAGCGAAGAATTCAAGGAGATCCAGAGCAAGGTCAATGACTCAGAGATTCCCGCGTCGAAGAAGCAGATCTCCGACTCTGCTCCTGCGTTCAAGGCCGCCATCGAGACCAAGTTGGTGGAACTTGTGGTAGGCGATGCCTCCAAGACCGTCGCCATTGGGACGAACCTGGATCCCAAATAGGAAAGAGTACTCGTCGAGTTCCTCCGTGAGAATAGGGACATCTTTTCCTGGCAACCTGCCGACATGAAAGGTGTACCTAGGGAACTTACCGAGCACAGCTTAAACATAGATCCAAAATGTAAACTAGTGAAACAACCTCTACGACGCTTCGGAGATGAGAAGAGACGCGCCATTGGCAAAGAGATAGCTAGGTTACTTAAGGCTGGGTTTATCTGAGAAGTCCTTCACACCCGATGGGTGGCCAATCCTGTACTTGTCCCCAAAAAGGGAACCAATGAATTAAGAATGTGCGTTGATTACACCGGCTTGAACAAAGCATGTCCCAAAGATCCGTTTGCCTTGCCTCGCATTGACCAAGTCATTGACTCGACGGCTGGCTCGGAACTTTTGTGTTTTCTCGATGCATACTCAGGATACCACCAGATCAAGATGAGGGAGTCAGACCAATTGGCCACTTCGTTCACTACCCCATACGACACATTTTGCTATGTCACGATGCCCTTCGGGCTGAAAAACGCAGGTGCTACCTACCAGCGGACAATGCAACGTTGCCTTCACGGCCAAATTGGTCGGAATGTTCACGCCTACATGGACGATATCGCGGTGATGTCTAAAAAGTCAAACGACTTAATCTCCTACTTAAAAGAAACCTTTGATAATCTCCTAAAATACAACATGATGCTCAACCCTAAGAAGTGCGTCTTCGGGGTTCCAGCCGGCAAATTGTTGGGCTTCATCGTTTCCCAACGCGGAATCGAGGTCAACCCGGAGAAAATCAAAGCCATCTTAAACATAAACCGTCTGACATGCCTAAAGGACATTCAACGACTAACAGGTTGTGTTGCAGCAGTTAGTCGGTTCGTCAGCCGACTTGGAGAAGGCTGCCGTTGTACAATTCTTTGAAGAAGCGGACAAATTCACATGGACGAAGCGGCAGACATTGAAGTAGATCAAGGAGATTCTTTCCTCAGCGCCTATCCTTGCAGCACCCGAGCCTGGAGAGCCCCTATTAATTTACATGGCGACAACCAACCGGGTTATTAGCATCGTCGTCGTGGTAGAGCGGAAGGAACCAGGCTACGAGCACGGAGTTCAAAGACCAGTTTACTATGTAAGCGAGGTCTTGACGGAGTCCAAGCAGCGTTACCCGCACTACCAAAAGATAGCTTATGGAGTATTCATCGCTTCTCGAAAGCTGAGGCATTACTTTCATGAGCACCCAATCACAGTAGTGAGCAAGACTCCACTATCCGACATTATCAATAACAGCGACGCCACAGGAAGGGTCGCGAAGTCGGACATTGAACTTGCCTCCTTAGAGATCACCTACAAGAAACGCGACGCTATCAAGTCACAAGCTTTGGTGGACTTTATTGCAGATTGGACGGAAATGCCAGACGCTACTCCCGCTGCCAGAACCAGAGTACTAGGTGATGCACTTTGACGGATCAAAGTTGCTCAACGGCTCGGTGGCTGGCGTACTGCTACAGTCACCAAAAGGAGATAAGTTGCACTACGTTCTACAGATCCACTTCGAGGCTACAAACAACATGGCGGAGTATGAAGCACTCATTCACGGACTACGTGTAGCCAAGGATATTGGCATCAAGCGCATAGTTTGCTGTGGAGATTCCGACTTGGTTGCCCAGCAGGTGGCTGGCACCTGGAATGCGCGGAACCCTATGATGGCGGCATATCGTGACGAAGTGGACGAGATAGCAAAGAGCTTCTTGGGTTACGAAGTCAAGTATGTTCCTAGGGAGCAAAACAAGGCGGCTGATCTACTGTCTAAGCTTGGATCAGGGCGCAAGCAAATTCCGCGAGGAGTTTTCCTAAGAGCATCTGCGCACACCATCACTAGAAGAAATGTGTCAACTTATGACGTTTTGGTAGTGACCATCTACAAAATCGTCTTAGATTTATGAAGATTCCGCACTGGGTGGTCTTGGGAGGGCCAAAGCCTTAGTAAACTATGACGATCTTGCTCAAAACGTCATAATTTTTTAAATGAAATCGTCATAATAAGTAAGCAGATCTAATAGACCGTTGGATGCGAACAAGATGAATGCGGGATCTTGATATGGAACTTACATGGATCGATGACATGGCATACCCATCCAGCAGACCCGCCTCCCAAAATCGCCACGTCCCGCCTCCCATAAACCTACTCCCCAACCCTAATCCTATCGTCGCCGCCCTCCTTCTCCAATGAGATCCAGACGCTCTCCCCGCCGCTAACCCTCCTCTCGCCTCCGCCTGGTACCCCAGACCCGCCTCAGGCAACATGCCAAGGAGACCGAGCTCGGCGGTGGTGGATTGGACGGCGACAACATGGGATCTGGGAGCGGTGGTTCCGGTGGGAGCGGTGGTTCCGGCATGAGCGGTGGTTTCGGCGGGAGGTGGAGAGGAAGAAGGGGAGGAGAATATGGGGGAGGGGCTCTCCATGTCGCAGCTCACCACCGCCGGTTCTCCCCTCTCATCGATCCACCCCCTCCCTCCCTCATCTCTCCACCGCCACCCCCACCACCCCTATCACTCCCCTAGCACCGCAACTTATCTCCCTCTCCGATTTCCTCACCCATGGCGACCAAGATCCGGTGGTCCGTACGGATCGATCGCGGCGGCTTGGTCAGGAGGAGATGGAGGCGGGTGAGTCTTTGTCGCCATTGCGGCGGGCGCTTCTTCTTGGTGACCACGGCGGTGGCTCCACGGGTCCGCCGAGCAACCTGGCGTGCAAGGGCGGCGGCGTCTGTGGCGCCACCGCCCGTTCTGCGAAGACGACGAGATGGTGGGCGACCCGGACTGACGGCATAGTCTCCGGGCAAGGGAACAACGGCATCATCCCAACACACATGTTTCTTCTTCACTTTTTCTTTCAGCGTTTTCCGGCCGATATTGGTGTCCCTTCTCTCCGTTCGATTCAGTTCGCTTATTGACCTAGGCTTAGCACCATATTGGTGTCCCTTCTCTCCGTTATCATTGAGCTACCTACCTTTCATGTTGCCAGTATATGTACCTGAGGGTAGATTGCATGTTCCACTTTAGCTCTGTTGCTTGCCATTGTTATTCTATGCTACGGTGAATTTGGTTCGATTCAGTTCATTTTTTTGGTATCTCTACATGTGTTTGGGATACATCATAAGCTTCGCTTTGCTGTGTTTCAGATTGTCTTCACTACAAGTTGTTGCTGTGTCTTGTTCTTCCGACAGGTAGTTGTATTTCTTTGCCTTATCTCCTTGAGTCTATATATTTGGATGTGCATATCTGGTGTGCCATTAAGTTTAACTGACGTGGTTTAGGCTGCCACTGAATTTGGATGTTCCAAAATTCTTAAAAAATGAAAGCAGAACAACCTCATACTATTTGATTTGCCTTAATTGATACTTGTGATAATTTAACATAAAGCACAACAACAATAGTCAAGGACATTAGTGTACAACCACTGTCCAGGTTGAGGTTTTGTTTTTATTTGTTGCAACTAGCAACTTTTGGGTCTATTAGTAGTAACCATGAGATTTATGCCATCTTGATGAGTAGTGGCAGCGGTAGGCACCTTCGTGCCCCTCCTGACCGTGGTGGCAGTTGTCGTTCGTGAGATACTGGAGATGGAGTCTGTCGTCTAGGACCCTCTCCACCATCCTCTGGCTTGAGGCTGCCAAGGTCGTCCTCAACAAGCATGAGTCAAGAAGGTCCGTCCTCCTCCTTTATTTCCTGCTCATTTTGGCCCTTGGATGTTTGATTAGTTATATGTGTTGGATATCGTTAGATTCTCATAATACATTAGATTCTAATTAGTTATGTACTGGCATACAAGCTCATAGGACTTTGAAGGTCACCATTTATGTTCTCACATGATTGTTTTTTGCAATAGTATTTATTTTCAACTTATACAATATATTACATCTTTATAAGAATGTTTAAGAAAACCAATTGTTGTTCAGTTGATAGATGAGCGAAAATGCTACCCTGCCCATAGGGTTCGACTCCTGCATGGAGTGGAATTTATTCCGCGCCATGGAGTGAGCGCCATGTTTTTCATGTGAAAAGCACCAAGTTACCGTGTGCTAGGTCCGGTCTTCATTAAGCCAGACACTGTGATATAATTTTTCTTGAAAAACTGATATTAAAGTGTCTGCTTCTCAATAATCAAGATTGGGAATTCTGTATGCAAGAGCCGAGATTGAAAAGTTTTCATGTAGTTGCCCACATTGATTGTTTGCTTTTCAATGTGCTAGAACCAAATATTATAATGACTTAGAAGATGACCATAGAGAAGGCATATCAGTTGCGCTCCCCGGCTGTTACCATGGATCAGTACATCAAGATTCCCTGCAAAATTCTTTCTGAGTTTCCTTCTGTTGGGTTACATCTATGCGTGTAGCTCTTTCGCCATTCTGAGATGATCGGGTTGTCTGTCCATATGCCGGAGAAAATCGTGGAGCTCTCCTTGTTGGGATGATACATCCTGCCGTCTCCATGCTTCTTTCATTATTCAGTCCCAGTTGTAATATTCTTACCTTTTTCCAATAATACTTATGATCTTACCAGATTCAACTTTCCAATTCAACTCTGATTATATCTGTATATTCGCAACATTATGCTGAATAAATATTTTGTTTCTATCTACAGTTAAGGTAACACGTGGATGTGTAGAACAGATTCTATGTTCTAGAACAGATTCTTTATGAACCTATGTTATTGGTTTCATGATACAACAGTGTTGCCATATGGTTGCCGTATATGTTCTCTGAAGTGAAAAGCTGCAACATCCTTTGTATTTGTTGAAGCAGGATCCCACGATGTCGATCTCCCTGCAGAGTTGCGTCCTGTGGTTGTGTGCTTCCCTCTGGTTGTGTGCTTCCCTCTGGTTTGTAATGTGCCATGTGGTCATTGATCTCTGCAGGTTAAGTATGTGGGAGATGGGGAGGAGCAGAACGACCTGCAGATGATGGGGAGGATCCACCTCTACTCACGCTGCGTCGAGCGGAAGGCCGCACTCAAGCGGCCCAAAATCCTATCGAGCTTTGAGACCCATTGTATTCTCAGACTTCTTTCTAGCACGTCATATGATGAACCGTTTGCTACACAATTTAATATTGAGATTGGAATTTCATTTAATTGCAGGTAAACCCAGATTTGAATATGGAGTTAAAACCTCAAGCATGATCAAGGCCATATCAAGAGAAGAGCCTGAGTAAGATGTTTGGGAATGGTAAGTTCAGAGTTCAATATACATATGAATAACTGCATCTTAAACTTGGTAAAGGGCTACAAAGTGTCCTGGTATGGCACCACAACAGATACATATAATACTCGTTAATAGTCTTTGGAGCGGTGGGAGAGGCCCTGCGTCTAGAGTCTTGGAGGAGCGGGAGGCGATGTCTGCGCCTAGAGCGCCGAAAAGCACCGGTGATGTAATCTCGGTCTCTAATTCATCCAGATGTCTCAGTTGCGGATGGAGCAGCCAACCGTGTCTGGAAGCGCTACCATTTCATCATCGAGAACGAAAGATCCGATGGTCTGGCCGTCACGCCGTCCGCTTTGCCTCATTGTGGAACTCCCATGGCAACTGCAGAATCAAGGTGGGAGGAACACACGTTGTTAGTTCCTGCGCAAAACAATCATACAAGATTTACGCATAGTGGAAGTAACATGGAGATATTGCGAAGAATTGAAATGCACGCCCAATTGATTTCTCTTAATGCAAAGCTCCCAATTTCTTCTCCGGTGTCTCTTGTGCAACTTTGATATGGAAGGCGAGGAGTGAATAGTGCATCTGGAAGAATCATAAGACTCTCACTTTAAATAAGATTGTGATAGGAGTAGATATCGTGATTCAATTGATTGGTCAAGAGTTGGAGCAGTTTGTGCATCTTGTGTAAATTAGTTTGATCTCCAAATAATTTCGAAACTTGTCAGATCGAAATAGTTTGAGTATTGCTCAACCTTCTCAATATATTTCCTTGTGTTATTCCTGGATATTTCCCTAAATAATATCGTGTTATCCTCGGAGTATTGCTACTCTGCATGCCTCGATCTAGTTATCCTGGATATTTGCCTAACTTCGTCCTATATGTGAAACGGATGCCCACTTCAAGGATGATCTTGTCCTGGATAGTCTCGATGCAATGGAGGTTGTGATGGCCTTGGAAGAGGAATTTGGTTTCGAGATACCTGATGATGAAGCTGACAACGAGTAGCGAATCTGTCATGTTTACATCTGTTGTATTTGCTGTCTTTTTGATTATTGTGTCTCAAATTTGGCTCATATCTGCTATCATGTTTATATCCGTTGTATCAGATATCTATATCTATTATGATGATCTAGCTATCATGTCATGTAATAGTGTTACTTATTAGCCTCGTGGTTGTTATGTTTAAATTCTGGATTATATACTGTTGTTTTGTGTGAACTATATATTTGAAAATGTTGTTGGGCTGGTTTGTACATTTGGGTCCGTACTAGATCTTAAAAGTCGAATACACCCTAAAAAAGGCCATGGCCCATAGACACGACATAAAATAAAATGCTCTACAAATGGCCTAGGCCCAAAATAGAAAAAGTCCAACATTATTGGGCCCCATTTAGATCACTAAAATGGGTGGCTGATTTTGATTTAAGACGATTTCATTTCGTCAATTTTGCCACGTAGGATCGGCCACGTAGGATCGAGCTGGCTTGGCTAGATGGTCCATGACGATATTAGATCGTCATAGACATTATGACGATTTAATATCGTCATAGGCGGTTATGACGATTTTACCAAAAGCGTCGTTATAGTTCATTGCGCGCCTTTTTCGACGATCTCAAAATCGTCATAGAATCGTCATAAACGAACTACTATGACGATTTTGTGACGAAAATGGAGGGTCATATATAGCCAGATTCCTTGTAGTGCATCTGTGAAGGGCGCCGACATCGACTACCCGGATTGAGCTGACTCTTTCGTCAATATGGTGACAAAGATCCCTCCGGCTTGGACAAAACCATTCATGGAGTATCTCGAACATGGAACTTTGCCCGACGACGAGGTCGAAAGACGGCAAATAGTACGGCGAGAAAAGGGTTATACCATAATCAATGGGCAACTCTATAAAAGGAGCACTACTGGTGTATACTTAAAGTGCGTCTCCCAGCTAGAAGGTATGTAAATCCTACGCGAGATCCTTCTCGGAGATTGCGGGCACCACGCCGCTCCTCGATCGCTGGTCGCGAAAGCCTTCTGGCAAGGATTCTACTGGCTGACCGTGAAGGCGGACGCCGACAAGCTGGTTGAGACATTCACGGGATGCCAGTATTATGCCTGACAACCACATGTTCCTGCTGAAGAATTGCGAACAATACCAATAACTTGGCCGTTTGCAGTCTGGGGGCTAGACATGGTGGGACCGTTCTGAGGCAACCTCGTGTGGATTTACGATCTGGCGGTAGGGGACAAATTCACCAAATGGATAAAAGATAAACCCATTAGAAAGCTTGATGGGGCAAACCCCTCGTTTGTTGTCCGATCTAGTGGTGAGATTTGGTCTCCCACATAGCATCATCACCGACAACGGAAGCAACTTGTCACTCGGAGAAGTGGAGGCCTATTGCTGGGACAAAGGCATCCGACTTGACGTTGCATCTGTGGCACACCCACAATCCAATGGTCAGGTTGAGCGAGCGAATGGATTAATTCTTCAGACGGAGCTTGACGGAGTCGCTCGAGAAGTTATCCACGGACATCCGAAGGGAATCCTTTCGATCACTCGTGTACTCGTGCATGAACTTCGCGAGGTGCTGCAGGGGTTGGATTCGCCTTATGAACCAGCACATGGCTAGGTCCAAGCCAGTCAAACCCGCCTCTACGAACCACTCGATCCGCCTTATTGCGCGAGAAGCGTCGAGGTCGAAGGGAAGGGAGGCATGGGATCTCCATGTGGAAAATTCAGCGGCGGCTCCATCCACGAAGTCCGGGTACGTCACTTCTCGGCCCGCCAGAGGAATGTCGGGGCCATAGAAGTACGTCCGCTGCCAGTTTTTGCACGACTTGTGGCCGACAATGTCGGGGAACCACCGGCCAGGTCGGATCTTGAAGCTTATGGTGCCGCAGTTCCTAAGCTCCTCCCTACTATGTCCGGCTTCATGTTTGACGGTGAAGAAGTACACGAACAAGTCTAACCTAGGCTTAATCCCTAGGTAACCCTCACAAAGTGCCGCGAAGTTGCTAAGCACTAAGATACTATTGGGGGAGAGGTTATGGGGTTGGACTTTGAAGTGGTTCAAGACGGACAGAAAAAAGTGGGAGATGGGCAGAGAAACTCCGCGTACCAGCTGAGCCTTGAGGTACACCTTTTCTCCGGCTTGGGGAGAAGGTGTCACCTCGCCGGCTAATCGGACGAAGTGGTTCAAGGTGTCACTATTTATCTTAGTCTACGTCAAGATTCGTGCAGCTAATCGGACGGTTGCCGCGCAGACGACGTGTTCGTGAACGTGCGCGGTAATTTCGCCACGTCTCCAACCGTCGCCGCCAACGGTTCGTATCGCTCGCACGGGAAAATCGGATATGATTGCGTTTTCTGCATGTGTGAGTTACGAGGCGTCGCTGACCTACAGCCTACGTCATCATAACTGACATGGTAGATGAGCCGTCCCATCGAATATTCCGGCATGGACGGATTTAATCTGACTACGGAAGCGTACGATGGAAGATTCAGCATTTCTCCGACTTGCTCATAGAAGACGGATAAACCTTTGCAGGGTTCTTTGGGAGGACTACAAGATACTGCTTGACGATTTGCCGACATCCATCTAGACGGAGCATTCCACGAGAAGAGGAAAGACGGCGCAAGATCTCAGAGTTCTCCGGGGGCTACTGTTGGGGATATGCTATATGGGTATCCTCATAGCATGTCTCTTATCCGACTAACCCGGGTGGCCCGTAGTCAGTAGCATGGCCTGTGGCCTGCTGGGCGGCCCAGTTGGGTGGATCTAGAAGGGAGGCCCATGCCGGATAAAGGAAGGCTACGGTGGAGTCACCAACGTACCCGGAGCCTTGGAGTACAAGATACACAAGACTAGTGATAGACGGTGTAGGACTCTATAACCTGTCCGGCTAGGACTTTTCCCTATAACCCTAGGACCTGGCGACTATATAAGTTGGGCCTATGGGAGCCTTTAGGGCATCGTTTTACACACACCTCGCACAACGAACCTATCTCTTTAACTCGGTGTATTGCCATTATAGTGATTTATAGCAGGAGTAGGATTCCGCCACCGTCGTGGGATCTGAACCTGGGTAAGATGTGTTACCTCGTACCCGTCAACCGTCCGCCTTACCCCACGTCTCTAAACACGCACTGTGAGGACCCCTCCATGGCGTACTCGTCGGCAATACCACGACATTGATGGCGATGTTGGGGTTGCCTCCGGTAATCGCCATCGCGTTGTCGTAGTCCTGCAACCATGTGGCTGGCTTGGTGGTTCCTTCATAGGGCTTGATGGTATTATCAATCTGGAAACCTTTGGGGTAAGTTGCGGACCGTATTGCAGGTCCAAAGCAACGTGGTCCCAGGTATGGTCCTTCCCGGGCCTCGTGGATCTTATCGATCCATGAACGTGCATCGTATGGATCTGGGTTCTTCTTCTTGACAACATGGGATGGGCTGCGTGAACTGCTTGGTGGTGACGGAGGTGGAGGTGGCGGTGGGTTAGCCTTCTTGCTGTTACCCTCCTGCGACGCCTCGCGCCTGTCACGGTTGCTTGTCGGACGTGGTGGGTCATGGCGTGACCTTCTCTTGTGTCCTTGGTTGCGCTCTCCGTCATGAAGGGTCTGCTCCGCGTTGTTGCGGATGACGATGCCGCACTGCTTTGGTGGGGGCATATCCGTATGATGGTGAGCCTTGTGATCTTCACGATGTCGGGGGGACCGGGGCGATGGCGATGGGTGACGAGGTCGGGCCTTTTCTCCGTGGTCGGAGGATATAGGGATAGCATCCTTCCTGTTGCGCGCATCCCTCCGTCTTTGTTCTGATGAACCTGTCTGGGACCTGACATCAAGAGGAGATTTGTCCCTTGGCGGATTATACTAGCTAGACTGGCAAAGCGCTGGGTCGGACTCAAGCCTCTGAGAGCTGGACTTTTCCTGCTGCTTTACCGCCTTGGCCACTAGGTCATAGACCTGCTCCACTGCCTCGGGCGATCTATCCTGCTCCAGAAGGGTCTTGGCGACGGCGATGTTAAGGAGTGGGCTGGGCATCACCTGCTTGCCTTCACTGTCAATGTATGGCTTGGCCTGTGCCGGCTTCGACGCAGCCCATCCTAGGTTTCGCCGTACAACAGGATCGTTGATGACGCGAGTCGGAGCTTTCTTGGCCTTCTGCTGCTGCAGCAGAGTCTTGTATTCGGCCTCCATTGCTCTAGCTTTTTCTATGGACTTCTACGCGTTGACCAGATCTCGATCTAGCTTAGCGCCTTGCTCCGCGATGGCCTGCGCTTCCTCTAGCAGCTGCTGGCGCTTCTTGTCAAGCTGAGTGACGTTCCGGATATGAGCTACTGTCAGTGGCTCAATGAGGAGATTGTCGTACATCACTCTATCGGCTGGAGTACCTTGGGCTGCGATGACGTGATCTTGGGAGGCGGCAAGTTCTTGGTGTTATTGTTGCTCGGGCGGTGCCGAGTTCCTCGCTCTTTGCCTTTGGGTTAGGCGAAGGAGGCATGACCTTTGCGCGATCATCGTCAGCAGAAATAAGTGGCCCCTTCCCCTTGTCCAGCGCTGTAGGCGGATCTCGTCCAGGTTGATGTTCATCCATCGCCGTCCCAATGGTGACGAACACCTCTCGAGATACGATGACGTTGTTGGCTTTCTCATCGCCCGTGTACTCCTCCTCCATCTCCTGCATGGCGGAGTCTAGCTCTTCTGGACTGAAATCTATCTCCTCTGAATCTACAGTGAAGTCAGCATAAAGCGCGTCAATAACAGAGTCGGAGGTTGCCAGGACTTCCTTGATGACGGTCGGCGAAGGTGCAACGGCAGCGACGATGACCAGAGGTGGTGGCGCTGCTGCGACGATGGCGGCCGGAGGCGGTGGTGGCTGAATCGGAGGGGCTCCGTCAATGGGTGAAAGCGTTGTCTGAGCTTCCGCGTCAGCCTCCGCGTAGTTGTTGACGGTGTTCACCATGCCTTCGAGGGTAAGGCGGCCTGACGCCTGCTGCCGCCTTAGAGAATGTCGGAGAAGCGTGCCATGGTCCAGTCCTTCCACGAAGTGATATATAGCGTTATCATCGGGGTATTGGGCCAGATCGGCTCGTACACGGAGCCACCTGGCCAGGTAATCGCGGGGGTTTTCGCCCTCTCTCTAAACGCAACGCGCCAGGTCGAAGATGGTAACCACGCCGACGAACTTGGATCTCTGTTGTCCAGACGCACGGGCGAAGCCGGCGGACTTGCATTGATCTTCCACCTTTATATCCTGCATAGGGGTGGTTTGGGTGGGCCTTGAATTTTTCCGATCTTTGCTGGCAAACTCCGACAAGAGATCCGACATCGATCCTTCTGCGAACGTATCCTGCCCGTAGGCGGTCCGTGTGGGCCTTGATGCTCCTCCGACTCCCAGGGAACTAGTGCCCGAGTCGGTTTCGCCGATGAAGAGGTGGATGTCTTTGACAGAAACGATGGAGCACCGCGTAGGGTTCGTCTTTGCCGGGATCTAGAACTCGTCGGGAGGGACGATTGGAATGTTGCCGGAGAAGAGAACATGACCGATGGCTACGGTTTCGCCGATTCTCGTGAAGACCTTGGTCCTCGCCCGCCGAAGAGCCTAAAGCGCCTCGTGCCCCACGGTGGGCGCCAACCCCAACATCGCCGTCAATGTCGAGGTATTGCCGAAGAGTACGCCATGGAGGGGTCCTCACAGTGCATGTTTAGAGACGTGGGGGAAGGCGGACGGTTGACGGGTATGAGGTAACACATCTTACCCAGGTTCAGATCCCACGACGGTGGCGGAATCCTACTCCTGCTATAAATCACTATAAGGGAAATACACCGAGTTACAGGGATTGGTTCGCTGTGCGAGGTATGTGCTAATCGTTACTGGATCGTCTGAGATTGTAAGTCATCGTGCCCTAAAGGCTCCCATAAGCCCGACTTATATAGTCGCCAGGTCCAGGGTTACAGGGAAAATTCCTAGCCGGACAGGTTACAGAGTCCTACACCATCTATTACTAGTCTTGTGTATCTTGCACTCCAAGGCTCTGGGTACGTTGGTGACTCCAACCGTAGCCTTCCTTTATCCGGCATGGGCCTCCCTTCTGGATCCATCTAACTGGGCCGCCCAGCAGGCCATAGGCCATGCTACCAACTGTGGGCCACCCGGGTTAGCCGGATAAGAGACATGTTATAAGGATATCCATATAGCATATCCCCAACACTATCCAACCTACAGATCTTCCTAAAAGGGTTTTAATCCTAAGGTCAAAGCATATGCTCTGATACCAGCTGCGGTGACCCAGCATACCATTGCATGATGTAGTACACTATAGTCGTTGATATAACTGTAGGGGTTCGTAGCATGGAAAACAAAAATTTTCTATCGCATACAAACAAACAAGCCAAGATCTATCTACTAGATTGTAGCAACGAGTCGATGGAATAACTTACCCTCGAAGATTCCAAAGCGGTTAACGAGAGCAGATTCTCGTGGGTGATGTAGTCGTACTCTTTCCGATCTCAAGATCGCGTGAGCGATCCTTCCGGCTGCGTTCGCAGCGCTCCATGATCGTCACGTTCGGTACTCGACGAAGACCTTCCTCCCTTGTTCCAAAGAAAGCGGAGGTTGTAGCACTCTCCTCGTGATTCCTAAAGACTGGCGTGTGGTACCTAAGTAGAGGGGAGATCCCGCAGGGCTTCGCCTTAAGCCGGTGCGAGTATGGTGAAGTATGAGAGAGGATATTAGTGGTCTAGTAATTAGACACACCAATTAGAAGGCTCTAAACCAATTAGAAGGCTCTAAACCGAAGGCTAAAGCAATTAGAAGCTCTAAACCGAAACGGCTCTAAACCGGAGGTAGAAGATAGGAACTTGTGTGTACTAGGAGGGGAGCCCTGCCCCTCCTTATATAGATGGGAGGGGCCGGCGGCCAAGGGGAGGGGAGTCCCTCCCCAAGTCGGCTTGGTGGTGCACCGGCCAAGGGAGGAACCCTCCCCCAATTCGGCCTCCACCAATCCTCCTTCTCCTCTTTCCGAAAACTGGCAGTTTGACTTTTCAAACTAGGATTTGAATTAACCCTTTATTTCGGACAGCGATGACACTTAGTACATGATGCAATCATACCAACTTTGATACAACACATTCATGTACCCTCCCCAGTGCCGACATTCCGAACCTTCTAGAACATTCCCGATGAAAACACCGGAATCATTCCGCAACTCCGAAACGGGACTTTCCTTATATGAATCTTATTCTCCGGACCATTACGGATCACCTCGTGATATCCCGGATCCCATCCGAGACTCCGAACAACATTCGGTCTCTTTCTCATAATACCATAACTACTCAAACAACGTCGAATCCTTAAGTGTGTCTCCCTACGGTTCGTGAATTATGCGGACATGATCGAGACACTTCTCCGAACAATAACCAATAGAGGAATCTGGAAATTCATATGGCTCCCACATATTTCTACGATTACATTGCGATCGAATGAACCACTTACATACGATACCAATTTCCCTTTGTCTCACGATAGTTTACTTATCCGAGGTTTTGATCGTCGGTATCTCTGCATACCTAGTTCAACCTCGTTACTGATAAGTACTCTTTTCTCGTTCCCGTGATATGTGATCCCTTGTGAGCCAGTCACATGCTTGCAAGATAATTGGATGACATTACACCGAGAGGGCCCAGAGTATATCTATCCGTCATATGGATGGACAAATCCCATTCTTGATCCATGTGTCTCAACCAATACTTTCCGAACACTCAATGCTACCTTTATAGCCACCCAGTTACGGTGTGGTGTTTGATGTCATCAAAGCATCCATCCGGCAAAGGTGATATGCATGATCTCATGGTCGAAGGAATTAGGTTACTATGTATCAGAAAGCATATAGCAATTGAACTATTTAAAATGACTTGATCTTTATGCTACGCTTATATATAGGAGTATGTCCATCACATCATTCTCCTAATGATATGACCCTGTTGTTAATAACATCTTGATCAGGAAACCATGATCATATATTAACCAACAAGCTAGTTTAACAAGAGGCTTTACTAGGGACTCTTTTATGTTTACAAATCACACAAGTATTAATGTTTCCTTTTAATACAATTATAGCATGGTATGTAAACATTTATCATAAGTGTGAAGATATGATAATAACCCACTTTATTATTGCCTCTTGGGCATATCTCCAACAGTCTCCCACTTGTACTAGAGTCAATAATCTAGTTTCAAACCTTTGTGTATATAACACCTATGGCTTTCCGGTGTTGTATGTACACGATTGCTAGTGGTCAACTAATCTTCGGATCTGACACTTCCAGGTCCGTGTGTAATTGCATGTCTCTGCGTCTCTACGCATCACTCATTCTCTAATGAGATGGCTTTGTATAAATTTGGTCTTTCGGTGTGACCTTTAGTTCTTTGGGGTTAAAACATGTTGATAATATTGTCGCACAATATATCTTCATAGTATTATCCCTCTGTGAACTACACCTAGTTTGATAACAAACTACTTGACACAAATGCCCTCTTTTGCTGCTATAGTAGCAGTCATATACTTAGCCTTTTGTTGTAGTATCTGTCACAATGTCTTAACTTTGGAACTCATCCAAATCCATTATGGAACTTACTTTCCATTATATTGTGCCACCCTTAGTTTAGATTGAGATAAACTTAATTTGTACTTTGTGACAAAACTAGTATCAATGTAGTACTTTTACAATGAAATAATCATCTATTTGTCACTTCTACAAATAATATACTCTTAGTTCTTCCAAAAGATCATAAGAATATCCTTACTATTGTCCAATGATCATCTTATGAATCATTCTGGTATATGCTCACAACATTTAGAGCATAGGACATATCTGGATTTGTACATATCACAGTATGATTGATATAAATACTCTTTGTGATTTCATACATCAAGTATCAATCTATACTTGATTATTTGTTTCACTTTACCAAATGTCAATACACTTGAATATATCATCAACATTGAACTTATTCAATCCTTTCTGTGCGACAAGAACCTCTCTTGTAGTTTCTATATTGAACTCATTCAATATCTTGTCTATGTACTTCTGGCACAACCATATTAGCGTCTATTGACGCCTAATATTTGGGTTTTGCCTAAGTCTTTCATCGAGATGAAATTCTTAATATGTGTTAATAAAAGATACATCATTTCCAATCAACAATATGTCTTCCACATAATGTATTAGAAACATGTCTTAGCGCTCCCACTTAATTTCTTGCAAATGCAAGCATCTTCATTATCTCCGACGAATTTAAACTCCTTTAACAGTTTCATCATAGTGAAGATTTCAACTCCGTAATGCTTACTTCAACCATTGAAGTTTGCATATGCTTTTAGCATCCTTTGAATTAACAAAACCCTATGGACCATGTTACGCACATGTCCTAGGTAACAATTTTATTAGAAGAACTTGTTTTGTTTATTCAACTACCACATAACAAAATTATATGTAGTGGTTGCTACATTTATCCGTCTAGACTAAATATCGCTATGAAAGATCAAATCTTGTCATAGTCAACCCTTTGAACATCGTTGTGAACTCTTTCCCAACATGTCGACCATTTCATAGATGTGCAACATCCATGTCTATTTATTTATAGATCCAAACACAACTGTAAGGTCTTACACCTTTCTCGAGGGTCCTTCAAGTTCAAAACTTGATTTCTCGTGTATGGAACTATCACGGATTTTATGGCTTCAAGCCATTTGACGGAGTCAGGGCTCATCATCGCTTCTTTGCATGTAGTCGGTTCATTATTCTCAAATAATGATTCAACCCTCAAATCTTGGTATTTGATTGTTTACCCGACCTACTTGTTTCAATAGGAACTTAGATCTCCATGACCACAACCTTTGAGGCATGTGATCCATGAGCATTATTGCTGCCTCCGGAACACTTTTCGGCGCTGCGCAACTCTGCACATATAGCTAAGGTTCTTTTAACCTTATCAAAGTTCTATTGTCCTCCCACTTAACTTTTCACGAAAAATTCCTTCTCAAAGAAACTTGACGTTCTAAGCGACAAACACTTTTGTCTCCGGTGTTATGGAGGAATACTTAACAAAGACAGGTTCATCCGACTTTGGTTGCAAACATCTTTCTTATGTATAGCATACCAATGTTTAAGAAAGGACTACTTGGGTTTTATCCCAAACCATAACTTTATATGGTGCCATTTCAACGGATTATGATGGAGCTCTTTTCAGTGGAAAAACGGTAGTCTCTCAAGCTTTTAATCTTTAAAATATAATGGCATTTTTATGAATTAGACCTTTGATCTCACCATGTCAAACAAGGTTTAATTACATATCTCGAATGCTCCATACTCTTATAGTGTTTCGAGAAATGCAAATCCACGGAACGATTCCTTAAATCTTAGGTATTATGCTAAACTCTATAACTCAAATATCTTCCTTTATGATCTTTATCATAAACTGTTTATATTCTTGTTACAATGATTTTGCACTTCATCTTGAAAGTCTTTGAACTTTTCAAATGTTTCATACTTCATCCTTATTAAGTAAATATTCATATATTCACTCAAATTTTTGGAGAAAGCAAATGAAGTTGAAATTCATCGCTCTTGACTACACATAATGGACTTTGTACAACAATATGTACAAGTTCAAATAAGCTAGTCATTCGTTCCCTTTTGGCCTAAGAACGAAGTTTTAATTATCTCTAGGAAAGTTTCACAAGTGTCATTTGATCAAAAATCAAAAGACTCCAAAATTCCATACACATGGAGTTTCTTCATGTTTTCTTTCCAATATAATTTAAACGGCGATGTTACTTCCTAAGTGATCTTTCAATCAATTTGTCTTTCGACATTTTTAGCACTAGTTTTATGGATGTGATTTCTCCAACGAGATTTGTGAATCCATCTTTTATGGATTACGGAAATTAATTGAACAACCCTTTTGTTCTCATAATACCTGATAAAACAAATCTTGAAGGCAAGCTTCAAGCAACACAATAACCCTTTATTTGTTCTCGATGAACATCATCACATATTCTTTTGCTAGTTACTTAGGCCATTGTAGTTCATGAATTGTGTTGTTTCGTATGACGATTCACACCAACAAATTCAGTATCAAATACTTAAGAACCACATTGTTTAATAAGCAAAGAATATAGCCATAACATGTATATCATCTATATACTTAAACTGAACAATTCTAGTCTTTTCCTTTCTGCCATATACTTATGAGATTTTCTTTCAATATTTCCTTTTCTGTTTGAAAGAATCTATCAACATCAATAGTGGAGTCATACATATGACATATAGTCCAAAGCGTGTATAGTTAAACACCAATGTCTTTGGACTTGCACTTTGAAGTAGATCACCATCATCAAATGTTTGGTGTTCTTTCAAATTCCTTCCTTTAGTAATCTCTTGGTGTAGTAAACATTTTACCTACATCAAATATTCACCCTTATCATGGAATCGTCCATGATCAAACTACTTTTAGCTTATAACGATGAATTATGAGTATAATGTTGCTATCCAAAAACCTTTTGGAGGATTAGGACAACAAGTGTCTCCAACCTTTTGCAAATTCTCATCAAAATATGAGAACATGAACTTTGCCATATTATACTCTATCATGTTGTAACCAAAACTTTGTTTCAGATATCACAATATCTTCCACACATCATGGTTTCTGAAACAACTCTTTCAGATCCTAGATAACCTTGATATCGAAACTATCTTTCGAATATCAAGAATCATGGAGACAAACATGATACTTATATACTAACACTGGAATTGTCACTCTTGATTTAATACTAATTATTAAACTTCATGGAGCAACCGGAACTTACTGAACGTTTGCAATAGGACTTTAAACTTTAGATTAACACTTCAAAACAATACGATACCGGTTAGAAAGTAACTAACCAGAATTCTATAGTTACATCATCTCAATTATAACTAAGCGCAAGGTGGTAAACGGATGCCAATGACTACAACAACTATGAAAATTCACTTTGATTTAGTTTATGATAAATAGAGTTCTAATTAATAATTAAATTAATCTAGGTGAACTCCCACTCAAAACAATATCCCTCACATTGTTTTAGTGATCACACGAACCAAATCCACCACATCAAAACCGATCATCACGAGAGTTGATGTAGCTTCAATGGCGAACAATCAACATGTTCATCATATCTACTATATGACTCATGCTTTACCTTTCGGTGATCCGTGTTCCGAGACCATGTCTGTACATGCTAGGCTCGTCAAGATCAAACCTTAGTTTCCGCATGAGCAAATCTGGCTTGCTCACGTTGTATACACTTGCAGAATCTAACACACCCGATCATCACGTGGTGCTTCGAAACAACAAGCTTTAGCAACGGTGCTAACTAAGGGTGAACACTTTATGACTTGAAATTCATGTGCATGAGGGATCATCTTATAATGCTACCGTCTACTAAGCAATAGAAGATGCATAAAGGATTAACATCACATGCAATTCATAATATGTGATATGATATGGCCTTTCTTCTTTGTGCTTCCGATCTCCATCTTCTAGCACGAACATGATCTCCATCATCACCCATTGCATCAAGGTCAATGATGCTTCTCCATGGTTGTCGCCCACCGCTTCAACTATTACAACTACTTTGAATAGACACGCGGTCTTAACAGAAATTAAAGACAACCATATGGCTCCGCCGTTGCCGACTTACAATAAGGAACATTGCATACATCATATATAATCACAATCATGGCCATATCACATCATCAGACACCCCTGCAAAACAAAGTTAGATGCCTCTACTTTCTTTGCATGTTTTACATGGTTTGGGGCTTTCTATAAGTGTCGTTCTAACTTACGAACATGAACCACAACATTGATACTAGTATTGTTAATCACCCGTTGTAAATTGGATCTTAACTATGCTAGGAGAAACAGGCACCATAAAGCCACTTATGCAATACAAGTTGCATGTCAAGCGTGGAGCAAGTCTCATGAACGATGTCATGTAAGGTTAGCCCGGCCCGCTTCATCCCAACATACCGCAAGATGCAAAGTACACAAGAAGCAATCGACAACAAAAGCATCAACGCCCACAATGACCATTGTGTTCTACTCGTGCAACAAATCTACATATAGACACGGCTCTGATACCACTGTAGGGGTTCGTAGCATGGAAAACAAAAATTTTCTATCGCATACAAACAAACAAGCCAAGATCTATCTACTAGATTGTAGCAACGAGTCGATGGAATAACTTACCCTCGAAGATTCCAAAGCGGTTAACGAGCAGATTCGTGGGTGATGTAGTCGTACTCTTCCGATCTCAAGATCGCGTAGACGATCCTTCCAGCGCCTGCGTTCGGCGCCCCATGATCGGTCACACGTTCGGTACTCGACGAAGACCTTCCTCTCCCTTGTTCCAAAGCGGAGGTTGTAGCACTCTCCTCGTGATTCCTAAGAAGACAACGGCGTGGTACCTAAGTAGAGGGAGATCCTGCAGGCTTCGCCTTAAGCCGAGTATGGTGAAGTATGAGAGAGGATATTAGTGGTCTAGTAATTAGACACACCAATTAGAAGGCTCTAAACCAATTAGAAGGCTCTAAACCAAGGCTAAAGCAATTAGAAGCTCTAAACCAAACGGCTCTAAACCGGAGGTAGAAGATAGGAACTTGTGTGTACTAGAGGGGAGCCCGCCTCCTTATATAGATGGAGGGGCGGGCCAAGGGAGGAGTCCCTCCCAAGTCGGCTTGGTGGTGCGCCAAGGGAGGAACCTCCCCAATTCGGCCTCCACCAATCCTCCTTCTCCTCTTTCCGAAAAGCGGCGTTTGACTTTTCAAACTAGCCGTTTGACTTTTCAAACTAGGATTTGAATTAACCCTTTATTTCGGACAGCGATGACACTTAGTACATGATGCAATCATACCAACTTTGATACAACACATTCATGTACCCTCCCCCCCGGAGTGCCGGACATTCCGGAACCTTCTAGAACATTCCCGATGAAAACACCTAATCATTCCGCAACTCAAACGGACTTTCCTTATATGAATCTTATTCTCCGGACCATTCCGGATCACCTCGTGATATCCCGGATCCCATCCGAGACTCCGAACAACGTTCGGTCTCTTTCTCATAATACCATAACTACTCAAACAACGTCGAATCCTTAAGTGTGTCTCCCTACGGTTCGTGAATTATGCGGACATGATCGAGACACTTCTCCGAACAATAACCAATAGAGGAATCTGGAAATTCATATGGCTCCCACATATTTCTACGATTACATTGCGATCGAATGAACCACTTACATACGATACCAATTTCCCTTTGTCTCACGATAGTTTACTTATCCGAGGTTTTGATCGTCGGTATCTCTGCATACCTAGTTCAACCTCGTTACCGATAAGTACTCTTTTCTCGTTCCCATGATATGTGATCCCTTGTGAGCCAGTCACATGCTTGCAAGCTAATTGGATGACATTACACCGAGAGGGCCCAGAGTATATCTATCCGTCATATGGATGGACAAATCCCATTCTTGATCCATGTGTCTCAACCAATACTTTTCGAACACTCAATGCCACCTTTATAGCCACCCAGTTACGGTGTGGTGTTTGATGTCATCAAAGCATCCATCCGGCAAAGGTGATATGCATGATCTCATGGTCGAAGGAATTAGGTTACTATGTATCAGAAAGCATATAGCAATTGAACTATTTAAAATGACTTGATCTTTATGCTACGCTTATCTATAGGAGTATGTCCATCACATCATTCTCCTAATGATATGACCTTGTTGTTAATAACATCTCTATGTTCATGATCAGGAAACCATGATCATATATTAACCAACAAGCTAGTTTAACAAGAGGCTTTACTAGGGACTCTTTTATGTTTACAAATCACACAAGTATTAATGTTTCCTTTTAATACAATTATAGCATGGTATGTAAACATTTATCATAAGTGTGAAGATATGATAATAACCACTTTATTATTGCCTCTTGGGCATATCTCCAACAGTCTCCCACTTGCACTAGAGTCAATAATCTAGTTTCAAACCTTTGTGTATATAACACCTATGGCTTTCCGGTGTTGTATGTACACGATTGCTAGTGGTCAACTAATCTTCGGATCTGACACTTCCAGGTCCGTGTGTAATTGCATGTCTCTGCCTCTCGCATCACTCATTCTCTAATGAGATGGCTTTGTATAAATTTGGTCTTTCGGTGTGACCTTTAGTTCTTTGGGGTTAAAACATGTTGATAATATTGTCGCACAATATATCTTCATAGTATTATCCTCTGTGAACTACACCTAGTTTGATAACAAACTACTTGACACAAATGCCCTCTTTTGCTGCTATAGTAGCATCATACTTAGCCTTTTATTGTAGTATCTGTCACAATGTCTTAACTTTGGAACTCATCCAAATCCATTATGGAACTTACTTTCCATTATATTGTGCCACCCTTAGTTTAGATTGAGATAAACTTAATTTGTACTTTGTGACAAAACTAGTATCAATGTAGTACTTTTACAATGAACTAATCATCTATTTGTCACTTCTACAAATAATATACTCTTAGTTCTTCCAAAAGATCATAAGAATATCCTTACTATTGTCCAATGATCATATTATGAATCATTCTGGTATATGCTCACAACATTTAGAGCATAGGACATATCTGGATTTGTACATATCACAGTATGATTGATATAAATACTCTTTGTGATTTCATACATCAAGTATCAATCTATACTTGATTATTTGTTTCACTTTACCAAATGTCAATACACTTGAATATATCATCAACATTGAACTTATTCAATCCTTTCTGTGCGACAAGAACTTCTCTTGTAGTTTCTATATTGAACTCATTCAATATCTTGTCTATGTACTTCTGGCACAACCATATTAGCGTCTATTGATGCCTAATATTTGGGTTTTGCCTAAGTCTTTCATCGAGATGAAATTCTTAATATGTGTTAATAAAAGATACATCATTTCCAATCAACAATATGTCTTCCACATAATGTATTAGAAACATGTCTTAGCGCTCCCACTTAATTTCTTGCAAATGCAAGCATCTTCATTATCTCCGACGAATTTAAACTCCTTTAACAGTTTCATCATAGTGAAGATTTCAACTCCGTAATGCTTACTTCAACCATTGAAGTTTGCATATGCTTTTAGCATCCTTTGAATTAACAAAACCCTATGGACCATGTTACGCACATGTCCTAGGTAACAATTTTATTAGAAGAACTTGTTTTGTTTATTCAACTACCACATAACAAAATTATATGTAGTGGTTGATACATTTATCCGTCTAGACTAAATATCGCTATGAAAGATCAAATCTTGTCATAGTCAACCCTTTGAACATCGTTGTGAACTCTTTCCCAACATGTCGACCATTTCATAGATGTGCAACATCCATGTCTATTTATTTATAGATCCAAACACAACTGTAAGGTCTTACACCTTTCTCGAGGGTCCTTCAAGTTCAAAACTTGATTTCTCGTGTATGGAACTATCACGGATTTTATGGCTTCAAGCCATTTGACGGAGTCAGGGCTCATCATCGCTTCTTTGCATGTAGTCGGTTCATTATTCTCAAATAATGATTCAACCCTCAAATCTTGGTATTTGATTGTTTACCCGACCTACTTGTTTCAATAGGAACTTAGATCTCCATGACCACAACCTTTGAGGCATGTGAGCCATGAGCATTATTGCTGCCTCCGGAACACTTTTCGGCGCTGCGAAACTCTGCACATATAGCTAAGGTTCTTTTAACCTTATCAAAGTTCTATTGTCCTCCCACTTAACTTTTCACGAAAAATTCCTTCTCAAAGAAACTTGACGTTCTAAGCGACAAACACTTTTGTCTCCGGTGTTATGGAGGAATACTTAACAAAGACAGGTTCATCCGACTTTGGTTGCAAACATCTTTCTTATGTATAGCATACCAATGTTTAAGAAAGGACTACTTGGGTTTTATCCCAAACCATAACTTTATATGGTGTCATTTCAACGGATTATGATGGAGCTCTTTTCAGTGGAAAAACGGTAGTCTCTCAAGCTTTTAATCTTTAAAATATAATGGCATTTTTATGAATTACACCTTTGATCTCACCATGTCAAACAAGGTTTAATTACATATCTCGAATGCTCCATACTCTTATAGTGTTTCGAGAAATGCAAATCCACGGAACGATTCCTTAAATCTTAGGTATTATGCTAAACTCTGTAACTCAAATATCTTCCTTTATGATCTTTTCATAAACTGTTTATATTCTTGTTACAATGATTTTGCACTTCATCTTGAAAGTCTTTGAACTTTTCAAATGTTTCATACTTCATCCTTATTAAGTAAATATTCATATATTCACTCAAATTTTCGGAGAAAGCAAATGAAGTTGAAATTCATCGCTCTTGACTACACATAATGGACTTTGTACAACAATATGTACAAGTTCAAATAAGCTAGTCATTCGTTCCCTTTTGGCCTAAGAACGAAGTTTTAATTATCTCTAGGAAAGTTTCACAAGTGTCATTTGATCAAAAATCAAAAGACTCCAAAATTCCATACACATGGAGTTTCTTCATGTTTTCTTTCCAATATAATTTAAACGGCGATGTTACTTCCTAAGTGATCTTTCAATCAATTTGTCTTTCGACATTTTTAGAACTAGTTTTATGGATGTGATTTCTCCAACAAGATTTGTGAATCCATCTTTTATGGATTACGGAAATTAATTGAACAACCCTTTTGTTCTCATAATACCTGATAAAACAAATCTTGAAGGCAAGCTTCAAGCAACACAATAACCCTTTATTTGTTCTCGATGAACATCATCACATATTCTTTTGCTAGTTACTTAGGCCATTGTAGTTCATGAATTATGTTGTTTCGTATGAAGATTCACACCAACAAATTCAGTATCAAATACTTAAGAACCACATTGTTTAATAAGCAAATAATATAGCCATAACATGTATATCATCTATATACTTAAACTGAACAATTCTAGTCTTTTCCTTTCTGCCATATACTTATGAGATTTTCTTTCAATATTTCCTTTTCTGTTTGAAAGAATCTATCAACATCAATAGTGGAGTCATACATATGACATATAGTCCAAAGCGTGTATAGTTAAACACCAATGTCTTTGGACTTGCACTTTGAAGTAGATCACCATCATCAAATGTTTGGTGTTCTTTCAAATTCCTTCCTTTAGTAATCTCTTGGTGTAGTAAACATTTTACCTACATCAAATATTCACCCTTATCATGGAATCGTCCATGATCAAACTACTTTTAGCTTATAACGATGAATTATGAGTATAATGTTGCTATCCAAAAACCTTTTGGAGGATTAGGACAACAAGTGTCTCCAACCTTTTGCAAATTCTCATCAAAATATGAGAACATGAACTTTGCCATATTATACTCTATCATGTTGTAACCAAAACTTTGTTTCAGATATCACAATATCTTCCACACATCATGGTTTCTGAAACAACTCTTTCAGATCCTAGATAACCTTGATATCGAAACTATCTTTCGAATATCAAGAATCATGGAGACAAACATGATACTTATATACTAACACTGGAATTGTCACTCTTGATTTAATACTAATTATTAAACTTCATGGAGCAACCGGAACTTACTGAAAGTTTGCAATAGGACTTTTAAACTTTAGATTAACACTTCAAAACAATACGATACCAGTTCGTAAAGTAACTAACCAGAATTCTATAGTTCTGTCATCTCAATTATAACTAAGTGCAAGGTGGTAAACGGATGCCAATGACTACAACAACTATGCAAATTCACTTTGATTTAGTTTATGATAAATAGAGTTCTAATTAATAATTAAATTAATCTAGGTGAACTCCCACTCAAAACAATATCCCTCACATTGTTTTAGTGATCACACGAACCAAATCCACCACATCAAAACCGATCATCACGAGAGTTGATGTAGCTTCAATGGCGAACAATCAACATGTTCATCATATCTACTATATGACTCATGCTTTACCTTTCGGTGATCCGTGTTCCTGAGACCATGTCTGTACATGCTAGGCTCGTCAAGATCAAACCTTAGCTTCCGCATGAGCAAATCTGGCTTGCCCACGTTGTATACACTTGCGGAATCTAACACACCCGATCATCACGTGGTGCTTCGAAACAACAAGCTTTAGCAACGGTGCTAACTAAGGGTGAACACTTTATGACTTGAAATTTATGTGCATGAGGGATCATCTTATAATGCTACCGTGCCTACTAAGCAATACAAGATGCATAAAGGATTAACATCACATGCAATTCATAATATGTGATATGATATGGCCTTTCTTCTTTGTGCTTCCGATCTCCATCTTCTAGCACGAACATGATCTCCATCATCACCGACATTGCATCAAGGTCAATGATGCTTCTCCATGGTTGTCGTCCACCGGCTTCAACTATTACAACTACTTTGAATAGACACGCGGGTCTTAACAGAAATTAAAGACAACCATATGGCTCACCAAGTTGCCGACTTACAATAAGGAACATTGCATACATCATATATAATCACAATCATGGCCATATCACATCACTGCACACCCCTGCAAAACAAAGTTAGATGCCTCTACTTTCTTTGCATGTTTTACATGGTTTGGGGCTTTCTATAAGTGTCGTTATAACTTACGAACATGAACCACAACATTGATACTAGTATTGTTAATCACCCGTTGTAAATTGGATCTTAACTATGCTAGGAGAAACAGGCACCCGCAAAGCCACTTATGCAATACAAGTTGCATGTCAAGCGTGGAGCAAGTCTCATGAACGATGTCATGTAAGGTTAGCCCGGCCCGCTTCATCCCAACATACCGCAAGATGCAAAGTACACAAGAAGCAATCGACAACAAAAGCATCAACGCCCACAATGACCATTGTGTTCTACTCGTGCAACAAATCTACATATAGACACGGCTCGATACTTTGTAGGGGTTCGTAGCATGGAAAACAAAAATTTTCTATCGCATACAAACAAACAAGCCAAGATCTATCTACTAGATTGTAGCAACGAGTCGATGGAATAACTTACCTCGAAGATTCCAAAGCGGTTAACGAGAGATTCTCGTGGGTGATGTAGTCGTACTCTTCCGATCTCAAGATCGTAGACGATCCTTCCGGCTGCGTTCGGCGGCGCTCCGCAATCGGTCACACGTTCGGTACTCGGAAGACCTTCCTCTCCCTTGTTCCAGAAAGGCCGGAGGTTGTAGCACTCTCCTCGTGATTCCGCAGACAACTGGCGTGGTACCAAGTAGAGGGAGATCATGAGGCTTCGCTTGCTTAAGTAGTATGGTGAAGTATGAGAGAGGCTATTAGTGGTCTAGTAATTATACACACCAATTAGAAGGCTCTAAACCAATTAGAAGGCTCTAAACCGAAGGCTAAAGCAATTAGAAGCTCTAAACCGAAACGGCTCTAAACTGGAGGTAGAAGATAGGAACTTGTGTGTACTAGGAGGGGAGCCCTGCCCCTCCTTACATAGATGGGAGGGGCCGGCGGCCAAGGGGAGGGGAGTCCCTCCCCAAGTCGGCTTGGTGGTGCACCGGCCAAGGGAGGAACCCTCCCCCAATTCGGCCTCCACCAATCCTCCTTCTCCTCTTTCCGAAAACTGGCAGTTTGACTTTTCAAACTAGCCGTTTGACTTTTCAAACTAGGATTTGAATTAACCCTTTATTTCGGACAGCGATGACACTTAGTACATGATGCAATCATACCAACTTTGATACAACACATTCATGTACCCTCCCCCCCGGAGTGCCGGACATTCCGGAACCTTCTAGAACATTCCCGATGAAAACACCGGAATCATTCCGCAACTCCGAAACGGGACTTTCCTTATATGAATCTTATTCTCCGGACCATTACGGATCACCTCGTGATATCCGGATCCCATCCGAGAATCCAACAACATTCGGTCTCTTTCTCATAATACCATAACTACTCAAACAACGTCGAATCCTTAAGTGTGTCTCCCTACGGTTCGTGAATTATGCGGACATGATCGAGACACTTCTCCGAACAATAACCAATAGAGGAATCTGGAAATTCATATGGCTCCCACATATTTCTACGATTACATTGCGATCGAATGAACCACTTACATACGATACCAATTTCCCTTTGTCTCACGATAGTTTACTTATCCGAGGTTTTGATCGTCGGTATCTCTGCATACCTAGTTCAACCTCGTTACCGATAAGTACTCTTTTCTCGTTCCCGTGATATGTGATCCCTTGTGAGCCAGTCACATGCTTGCAAGCTAATTGGATGACATTACACCGAGAGGGCCCAGAGTAAATCTATCCGTCATATGGATGGACAAATCCCATTCTTGATCCATGTGTCTCAACCAATACTTTCCGAACACTCAATGCCACCTTTATAGCCACCCGCCACGGTGTGGTGTTTGATGTCATCAAAGCATCCATCCGGCAAAGGTGATATGCATGATCTCATGGTCGAAGGAATTAGGTTACTATGTATCAGAAAGCATATAGCAATTGAACTATTTAAAATGACTTGATCTTTATGCTACGCTTATCTATAGGAGTATGTCCATCACATCATTCTCCTAATGATATGACCCTGTTGTTAATAACATCTCTATGTTCATGATCAGGAAACCATGATCATATATTAACCAACAAGCTAGTTTAACAAGAGGATTTACTAGGGACTCTTTTATGTTTACAAATCACACAAGTATTAATGTTTCCTTTTAATACAATTATAGCATGGTATGTAAACATTTATCATAAGTGTGAAGATATGATAATAACCACTTTATTATGGCCTCTTGGGCATATCTCCAACAGTCTCCCACTTGCACTAGAGTCAATAATCTAGTTTCAAACCTTTGTGCATATAACACCTATGGCTTTCCGGTGTTGTATGTACACGATTGCTAGTGGTCAACTGATCTTCGGATCTGACACTTCTAGGTCTGTGTGTAATTGCATGTCTCTGCGTCTCTACGCATCACTCATTCTCTAATGAGATGGCTTTGTATAAATTTGGTCTTTCGGTGTGACCTTTAGTTCTTTGGGGTTAAAACATGTTGATAATATTGTCGCACAATATATCTTCATAGTATTATCCCTTTGTGAACTACACCTAGTTTGATAACAAACTACTTGACACAAATGCCCTCTTTTGCTGCTATAGTAGTAGTCATATACTTAGGCTTTTGTTGTAGTATCTGTCACAATGTCTTAACTTTGGAACTCATCCAAATCCATTATGGAACTTACTTTCCATTATATTGTGCCAACCTTAGTTTAGATTGAGATAAACTTAATTTGTACTTTGTGACAAAACTAGTATCAATGTAGTACTTTTACAATGAACTAATCATCTATTTGTCACTTCTACAAATAATATACTCTTAGTTCTTCCAAAAGATCATAAGAATATCCTTACTATTGTCCAATGATCATCTTATGAATCATTCTGGTATATGCTCACAACATTTAGAGAATAGGACATATCTGGATTTGTACATATCACAGTATGATTGATATAAATACTCTTTGTGATTTCATACATCAAGTATCAATCTATACTTGATTATTCGTTTTCACATGCCAAATGTCAATACACTTGAATATATCATCAACATTGAACTTATTCAATCCTTTCTGTGCGACAAGAACCTCTCTTGTAGTTTCTATATTGAACTCATTCAATATCTTGTCTATGTACTTCTGGCACAACCATATTAGCGTCTATTGACGCCTAATATTTGGGTTTTGCCTAAGTCTTTCATCGAGATGAAATTCTTAATATGTGTTAATAAAAGATACATCATTTCCAATCAACAATATGTCTTCCACATAATGTATTAGAAACATGTCTTAGCGCTCCCACTTAATTTCTTGCAAATGCAAGCATCTTCATTATCTCCGACGAATTTAAACTCCTTTAACAGTTTCATCATAGTGAAGATTTCAACTCCGTAATGCTTACTTCAACCATTGAAGTTTGCATATGCTTTTAGCATCCTTTGAATTAACAAAACCCTATGGACCATGTTACGCACATGTCCTAGGTAACAATTTTATTAGAAGAACTTGTTTTGTTTATTCAACTACCACATAACAAAATTATATGTAGTGGTTGCTACATTTATCCGTCTAGACTAAATATCGCTATGAAAGATCAAATCTTGTCATAGTCAACCCTTTGAACATCGTTGTGAACTCTTTCCCAACATGTTTCACCATTTCATAGATGTGCAACATCCATGTCTATTTATTTATAGATCCAAACACAACTGTAAGGTCTTACACCTTTCTCGAGGGTCCTTCAAGTTCAAAACTTGATTTCTCGTGTATGGAACTATCACGGATTTTATGGCTTCAAGCCATTTGACGGAGTCAGGGCTCATCATCGCTTCTTTGCATGTAGTCGGTTCATTATTCTCAAATAATGATTCAACCCTCAAATCTTGGTATTTGATTGTTTACCCGACAAATCCCATTCTTGATCCATGTGTCTCAATCAATACTTTCCGAACACTCAATGCCACCTTTATAGACACCCAGTTACGGTGTGGTGTTTGATGTCATCAAAGCATCCATCCGGCAAAGGTGATATGCATGATCTCATGGTCGAAGGAATTAGGTTACTATGTATCAGAAAGCATATAGCAATTGAACTATTTAAAATGACTTGATCTTTATGCTACGCTTATCTATAGGAGTATGTCCATCACATCATTCTCCTAATGATATGACCCTGTTGTTAATAACATCTCTATGTTCATGATCAGGAAACCATGATCATATATTAACCAACAAGCTAGTTTAACAAGAGGCTTTACTAGGGACTCTTTTATGTTTACAAATCACACAAGTATTAATGTTTCCTTTTAATACAATTATAGCATGGTATGTAAACATTTATCATAAGTGTGAAGATATGATAATAACCACTTTATTATTGCCTCTTGGGCATATCTCCAACAATAACACCAATGAAACACCGTTCACTAGTATTACATCCCTCCGAGTGGTACAACAGAAACACGCAGGTCCAAGAAATGACTATAGGTTACAACTCAACTCTTTACAAAAGATCCAGAGAACACTCTATGTTAAAAGAGAGAAAGAAACTTCTTACAAAGAAGAATCAGAAATAAAAAACTCAAAAACTATCATACTATTAAGA
Source organism: Avena longiglumis (assembly GCA_030063025.1). Lineage (NCBI taxonomy): Eukaryota > Viridiplantae > Streptophyta > Magnoliopsida > Poales > Poaceae > Avena > Avena longiglumis. The sequence continues at coordinate 53,127,168 of CP125979.1, read as the reverse complement.
CTAGTATTTTAACTAATGGGCTAGCATTGATGCTATTGCAATACACTACAGAAATAGGTTATATGGCTAGAGATTATATTCCTATCTAATCAGTAACTTCGCTTCACTTGAGTTGATGTATATGTTGACTTTCTTGACTTCATTGAAGAGCTTTAGCTTTTGATGATTATTCCTAGAGCATGACTTGATGTAGACGTCGTCTTAATGGCTTTAGAATCTAGCAAGGGTTAAGAAGATATGTTGAGTACGAGCGTACTCAGCAAGTTCACTAGAAAAGGAGTGTTTTATGCACTATATCTATAGCCACAGACAATAGGTCGTAGGCAATGCAAGTTTTCGTAAACATTTCTTCAAAGGTTGCTTTTATTCTAAAAAGTTATGTCCGTCAACCTTCATGGGTTTACTAGAACTTTCATGGAGTTACTTTGCCACCTCGTTCGTAGCTCCTTCCCGGAACAGGGAGTAACAAGTTACAGTTCTTACACTCTGCAGAGGTGCGTTACTATTCCCATGAGATATCTTAGCTTTGTTGCACATCCGAGTTGCAGGCTCGTTCACACTTCCTTGGTGTGAGGCCCAGACTAAGATCCAAGCCAATCACTGCCCTCCCCACAACCCCATATGTCTACACGATCCTTCGGGGCTGGCTCACCTCCGTTAAGGCCCCTTTTGGGCAGGCTAAAACCCTGATGAGTTCCCAAAGACTCTATGAGCTGGTGATGCCCTAGCAAGTTCCATATCATATGAACTATACTACTAAAAACCACTCATAGATAATCTAGACACCAAAAGTGTGGGGCGTAAGGGTGCCCACCCATATGTTGGATCTGCACAAGGAATCACAACTTCACGTTAAAGTCGTCTTGCCTCCATACGAGAGGAAAATGATACAACTGACTTCTCCGTCCCATTCCAAATCTCGTGGTTAATGCGTAATATACAGCGCAAGAATCACTGGCGACATTGGTTGTTTAGTCCGAGATCATATGTTCCTTTACCACCGGAACTTTCATATTAGGTTATTACCTCATGGTAAATAACCTATAATGATATTATAATGAAAATAGTATTTTTGACCTTTTTGAAATGCAGGTGATGAAAATACTGGATTTGCAAAATACATTACAGAAAATAATCAAAGGCCATGAGCAAGTGTGAACTTGCCTTTTGTGATTGCAAGATTATGCACTCATGTTCTTCGAGACAATATAAGATCCAATATCTGAAATCGGCATCATTGGTCCGGTAAGGGCTAATGTTTAAAGAAGCAAAATGCTATTGTGCATAGTAATGTAATGCAATTTGATAAACTCGAATCCTCGGAATAATCGTTCATCTAAGTTTGGATACTGGGAATGGTTTCATTTCGAATGTGTTGTCCTTTTAGATTAAGTTTCACACTTGTGCTTCTTATTAAGGCTTGTGAGTGTGTGTGAAACAACATGTAATTATAAGATCATAAACCAATGAGATGCACAAATGTGGAATGCTACTCATGATTGCTTATACAATAATTGTTTATCTTCAAAATTTTACTTTACAAGTAATGTCACTTATAAAGGACTTCAACGCCAACAATCTTGAATATACAATTATAGTAGAAAGTAATGTGATTACGATTAATTGTAATCTATTGATTATGATGAAAGTCATTGAGTTTAGTTGTTAAGAGTTGGGAATACTATCTTAAGATTTGTTGTTTGAAGTGGCAAAAAGAATAACATTTGAAGAAAAGATTTCCTTACTAAGGTTTGAACAATCTTTGTGGTTAATCAGATGTGGTCGATGTTGTTTGTGCTTTCTTAAATAGTTTGGACTTGAGATGCTTTATGACTTAATTATAACAGACCAAAGTTAACTATAAAACACATAATAAGGTCTTTAGCATTATACTTAAAGTCTTGTAGACTAAAGTTAACTTTAAGAACATGGATGGATTTAAGGTGTAATGCTTATGATATTGTACTTGCTCATCTGAAAATATTTCCTTAAAGTTATTTAAGAATGGCATTACTTCTATTTGAGTAGTGGTTTCCTAACATTATAATGGAATAAAATCATTTACCTTTTTATATATGAGTGGTTATAGTTTGTAAACAAGGAAGTAATATTACTTAACTACTTATTGATTCACTATAATGTTTTGATATGTTTGTAAACTTGCGGTTGAAGTGGAAAAGATTTAATTTAGTCACAAATTATTCTTGAATATTTTATATTGGATAAGTATCCTTTTAGAAAATAATCTACACTTATGGTTGAAGGATAATTCAATAAAATTATATTTAAAATGTGTTGAACCATTTTGACTTTATATTATCAATATTTAAGACTAATAATATTTATTAGACTCAATTGGCTAATTTTAGAAATATTAACAAATTTTATTTACCCTTATATGAATTATTGATTAAGGAAATAGGTTTAAGTTTAAGTTATTATAGTGTTTAAATTTTTATTTCCCTCAAATGTGGAATATTATGAATTGAAAACGTAGGTATTATTTTTGTGATCATTTTGGTATATTATATTTATTTTTGTGATTTATAAATAATAAGATATGATTTTTGTAAGATTTATTACTTTTTAAAAACTTATAAATATTTAATTTGGTGAAATAATAATGCATGATTGTAGTTTAAAATTATACTTCTTATTTTTTTAAGATTTTTGGTATTTTATTTATATGTTTAACATTTAATAATATTAATATAAGAATTTTCAAAGTATTAACACTCATAAAATCTTTATTAAATAATAATTATTTAAATTGTTGGCATAATAATGTTTGTTAATAGTTTAATGTTATAGATTCTGAAAATTTTCATATATTAAACATATTTTTCTGAGTTATAAAACAAAAGTTATTAAATTTTTAAGGTTTAATCATTTTCTAAAATTACTAAATATCTTTATTAGGTCAAGATGACATCAGCAACAAAAGCCTAATTACTAAAACTTTCTATACTAATCTAATTCTACCCACACAGACACTGATTGGTGGGGTCGAGTACACCTCACATGCCACATGGGCACAGACCAAGTCAAATGTGTTGACTGGACTGGGATGATGTTGGCATGATGTCATGCTGATGTCACACGAGTTGATCCTCACTGGTTAAGGATCAATCAATCGATTGAGCGTGTGCGCGTGGTTGTGGAGGGTTGTGTTAGAATCAGCATGCGATGGCGAGTTGAACTATGGTCGCACCGCCCCGAAATGGTCACCGGAGCACTAGCTCCGACAAGCATATGCAGCGGCGAACAGAGGTGAGCGACGACACGGTTTTGTGGTGTACAAAGAACAAATCGAAATGGGCTACTTGGTCTTAAAGCTTACCAGGAACACGAATAGGGTGATGGTAAGGCGAGGTGAGGTCGAACGGCGTCGCCATGGTTAACGGTGACCGGCGAAAACACTACTAGGAAACAGGCTGTTAGTGGCGCACCCGAAATGCCCATCCGTGGTGCAGTGCGCCACGGTTGTGTAGAGATAGGCGTAGCGCACCTCCTAGTGCGTCACGGAAGTTTGGGATGGTGCGCTACCCCTGGGATCTTCTATGGCGCACTATCTAGTGCGCCACTAAACTTCCATAGTGCGCTTTAGGTGTAGTGCGCCACAGAAGGTAGACCATGTGCGCCACAGATGTATTTTTTTTTTAATTTCCGAGCCAGATTATATGCAATACAGATTATATACAATATTACAGCAGATATACACACACAGATACAAGATATACAATTATATATATAAATACTCAATATGAGAAACAAGATTGAAACAAATACATATAGATAAGTCTCATACATGAATACATAGTCTAAGTTACATTGTTTCGATCATGTTACAAAGTAGTAGTTGGTGACATGTGAATACATGTGTCGATCGAACAAGTTAGAGATCGGAAGCTCGCCTAGACATCTAAACTAGCTAGCTAGACACAAACACGAGATAAATAACCAAAGAAGATAAGCATGATCACCGCCGCGACGAAGGTGTAGGTCTTCATCCGGTTCCTTGTCCTAACTCCCGCTAGATAGCGCGTGTATCTAGCTTCCGCCTCCGCCATAGTGTTGTACCCTTTGTAGCTATTGCCGCTGAAACGGTGCACCTGTCTCCGGCAGTCTTCCCAATCATCGTAGACTCCGGGAACCCGTCCCTTGTACACGATGTACCACGTCATCTATAAGTTGACAATAATAATTAACCGATTATTGAAAAAAACATATATAATTAAAGTCGCATATGAAGATACACTTATAGAAAGTACTCCTAAATCAAAAAGACCAAACTCAAAAAGCATGCCTCATATATAACTAGGTTGTTCGACACCGGAATATGCTATGATGGAACTGTCCGCCAAGTAGGATGCACAACACCTGGACCTATGCATAGCACAAGGCGAATCCATCGCAAAGACATTCACATATAGTGTGCCACGACATTTCAATCATCGGCATTATTCTCGAAAAGACCAAAGTAATCAAAAGCATGCCTCATATATAACTAGGTTGTTCGACACAGAATATGCTACGATGGAACTTCGCCAAGTAGGATGCACAACACTGGACTCATGCATAGCACAAGGCGAACAATCCCATCAGCACATTCACATATAGTGTGCCACGACATTTCAATCATCGGCATTATTCTCGAAAAAGACCAAAGTAACTCAAAAGCATGCCTCATATATATACATAGGTCGTTGGACACGGGGAATATGCTACGATGGAACCGACGCCAAGTAGGATGCACAACACCTGGACTTGTGCATAGCACAAGGCGTACAATCCCATCGTAGCACATTCACATATATAGTGTGCCACGACATTTCAATCATCGGCATTGTTCTCGAAAAATACCAAAGTAGCTCGAAAAGAATGCCTCATATATAACTAGCTAGGTTGTTGGACACAGGAATATGCTATGGCGAGCAGTTAGCCAAGTAGGATGCACAATTCCGGACTTGTGCATATCACAAGGCTAACTATCCCGTCATAGCACATTCACATATATATTGTGCCACGACATTTCAATCATCGGCATATTCTCGAAAAGACAAAAATAACTCAAGAGAATGCCTCATATATATACATAGGTCGTTGATTAGAATATGCTACGATGGAACGGTGAGCCAAGTAGGATGCACTGCACTGACTTGTGCATATCACAAGGCTCATAGTCCCATCGTAGCACATTCACATATATAGTGTGCCACGACATTTCAATCATCGGCATTATTCTCGAAAAAAGAGTAAGGAAAAAAAGAAGGAACAAATTGAGCAAAGGACCAAAGAGTAAGAAAAAAAACCAAGCATTGATTGATATATAATAATAAGCAAAATAAGTTCACTTGTCGTCCACACACACACAAAGGTCATCTATAGTTTGTAACTACAACTAGGCCAACATCAAGCCTTCTGGCTCGGCTTAGGGAACGGGAGGACGCCTGCCTCGCCATGAACTTCCTATAGTCACCTGCATCTCTAGGCGATCTTCTATGTCACGGTTATTCGGATATTTCCTCCAGAAGATCCCCCGAAGTCATGACATCACGAAGATGATTGCCCCAAATCGCTGGATGCGATACATCTCTTGTCTAATATCCGAATCATTGATCTTGGCCTTTGCTTCGCCCTTGTTTGAGATGATCTCGCAGCGAGAATTTTGCTGGTCATAGGAACGCCTCATGTGATGGAGTGCGTAGTAGGCTTCCTTCTTCTTGTTTCCGCTGCTTCACGCAGGGAACTCCGTTACGTGGTTGAAGACATGCCTGCGAACTTGACCTTGACATCGAAGGTGGTGCCTTCCGTCGAGGCAAAGCCAGTGAGAGCATCATCCAGAACTTCCTTGATCTTGTCGTAGTTTTTCTTCTTTTCTAGACTCCCCGAGTCGAAATACGTGGCGTGGGAATGCTTCGGCGATAAGGAGATGAGCGTGCAGTGTTCATCTCTGCGCAAAAAATTCAAATGGAATGTGTTGGAAAAAGAATGATGATGATCTAATAAAGCCAATCGACGGTGGCGAGTGAATAACGACTTACTCGGGAAAGTAAGGCACGAGAATGTATTCCTTTGTCTTGTTCGCCACGAGGATTCTTTTTAGGTACGAGGCCACGATACGTCGTTCGGCGGGGGAACCCAAGCAGCCGTCACGCATGTAGTAGGGGTCCACTATAGCGATGCCCGGTGTGTTCTCTCTAATGATCTGCATGGCCAGGCTGAGAGAAAACAGACGGACCATGGTATAGTGCAGCGGGTATAGGTGGAACATATTGAAGATGTCGTCGAACCGCAGGAAGAACAGATCCACAGGGGCATTGTCGACGAAGCCCAAGCCTGGTGGCACCTTAACCACGAATACCGGGTGCGAGGGATCTTTCTCCGATAGAAGGCGTCTCTCTATCGTCAAGACGCGTCATGCACACTCTGCGATTCGAACTGGCGAAGCCCGCAAATTCTTAGGTAGCATGGGCTCCCCCGCCACATGAATCCTCCACATAATTCCCTCGGGTCTTGGTGGCCCGTCCCGAAACCTGATCGGATTCGCAGTTGTTGACGCCACCGGCTGGCTCGAGCTGCTAGATTTTCTTTTCCTGCCCTTTTTTCCTTTTGGAGAGCGGGTAGGCACCACAATCTGAGCACCGGCCGCCCTATGTAGTGTGTCAGCGCTTAGAATAAAGGGCCGGTTGGTTGTATCAGCTGGCTCTGTAAGGGCGCAAGCTGGAGGCGTCTCCTGAGAACCAAACAGATGCTTGGTGATAGTGGCTTTCTCTGTGGGGCCACCAGCTAGGTCTTCTTCGTTCCCAAACTGAGTGCTGAAGAAGTGATCATTCCGTAAAGTGCCGCCCCTCCGGATCCTGCGCCATGTGCATATCATCAACATGATCATCCGACCCACCGCGTGGAGGTGACGGCGAGGGCGGTAAGGGGGCCTTGCCACCGCTTGTCGCTGGCACGACAGGCGGTGCTGTTGTCTGTGGCGTGATGGCCCCCGCCGTCCCCAAACAGATCATGCTCTTTGGCCATAGCAAGAATAAGCCGAAGCAACTTCTGAGGACAGACGACTCTTCTTCATCCGCTCCTGGGGGTTGAATGGGAGGTTCCAGGTCGTCGCAGCCCCTTAGCACCCGACTAATTTTAACCCTGTGCACGCTATCTGGCATCGGCTTTGAGTGGAACATGCGCTGCAAGGGTTGAACGATGGTACCCTTGGCAACATCCTCACCGTTGTTCACGTAGCATAAGAGAGTGCAAGGAACATCCGTCTGCGGAAAACATGTACGGCGTCGTCAGAGCGAGATGCCATAAGAGTAATAGATGGCATGAAAGGCGGTAATTAGAGCAATTTGTTTACCGTGATGGCGTCGAGATCGGCTAATGTCGACGCACCGCATACGGCGACGGGCGCAAGAGACGGAAGGGCTGCTTTATGGCGCGGTGCTGGCCGCCAGTGTATTCTCCCTACCGACGGGTGCTTGGAGCTCCGATGCCGCCGCGACGATGGCGGGGGCACCAACATGTACTCCGCGCCGGTGATGGGTGGGGAGTCACCAAAACTTGCGGCGTCAAGCGGGCGGAGTCACGAACACGTAGTTCGCTGATTCGTCGGCGCCGTTGTTCGAGTGGCTACCGACCATGCTTGAATCGCACGGCCCTACTCGACCACCCGCACTCCAGTTCGCTATTGACTCCACCAAGGTAGGCGGGAAGGACGTGAGGGTGATTGCCGTTGTCTTGGACGATCTGCGGGATCCGCGCCACTTGTGCCTTAAGTTCTTGAACCTCTGGTTTTCCTCCTCGCTCCTTCCCGACGGCGCCACATGCGTCTCGGCGGTGGACCAAAATGATCCACCCAATTCTTCCCGAGGCCGGCCGCCAGACGGCCACCGACGACGGCTTCTTCAGAATCTCTATTTTCTTGGCCCGTTCATCGCCTTAAAAGGGTTATCCCACCGGTGGCCGCCGTTGACCCAGGATGAGGAACCCCGATCCATGACTAGCAAAAATTTCCTCCTCCTGCAGAAGAAGTAATGATGAATCATTTAGATCATCGATTAGATTGCAATCGTGTTGATCCACGGTAATTAGATTATACTTACCACAATTTCCTCGAATTCCTTCACCGCAGATCCGTGGTGAGTTTTTTGGTTTTGGGTCCACATGGTAACGGGCCTCGATGAAGTTTCGAACCTGCCCGGTTCGAATTTAGCAAAGGGTTTTCTATCCTTGGATCTATAATCTTCGTCCTCCTTATTCCATTTGGCCTCATGGTTCTCAGATCCACCAGATCCGAGATGGTGATGACCTATATTCATCGCCTGTAGCACCTTTCCCGATTACTATTGGCGGGATCTTCGATTCACACCTCTCCTTGAACTCCCGAACTGATCTCGGTGATCTGGGTCAATCTTCCGGATCTCCTCGAGACTTTTGCCTTCTTTATAGATCTTCTTCTTTATCCGGGTTATCCAGTGGCCAGTATGTGCTCATCTTTGTGAGGGCGGATTTGTTTACTTGCTCCCATGATAATTTGTGTTCGATACTTAGCGGGGAACTTGTATCTCGCGGCAGCTTCAAGAGGAGTGCGCAAGTGGCCATTATCTTTATGCCGAGATTCTCGGTGTTGATCGAGATGGTTGTCCGGTGATCGCCGCCACTTGCCCACTGCACTTTGACGACAAGGGCGTGCTCCAAAGGAACCCCTGATGGGCTCACTGTAATTCTCCTGACCGTGCCGACCGTGTTGCGCCCGGTCCTTCGCTTCTTCCTCTTCTTAGGAGGGTTGCTACCACTCCCTGTGCCCTCGCCGCCATCAGTGGTTTCATCGTCCGTCGTTCCTTCGGCTTGTTCCTCCGCGTCTTCCATCTCATCATCCTCGCTCTCCTGGGGATGGTATTCTTCATCGTCTTCTAGCCGCTGGGCCGCCTCCCAGAATGTCAATTGTTTATTCGGAGGTCTAAGTTCTCCTTCAGCGCTGATGTGCTTAGAACATCCAGCCTCGTCGTTGTCACACATCTTTGCACTAATAAAAACAAATAATTGGTTAAATGCACGGAAAAATCCGGCATGACCTTTGCTAATTTTCTTAAACTAGGAGTGCCCGATTTACGAAACGGAAGTTAATCAACATTCGCAAAAATCGTGACTCGTTTCATACAAGAACCTCGCATACCACGACATAATAAAGTAGCTCTCAGATATCACATCAATCAAGAAATACTTCGAAATGCTGGACATTCTTGTCAAGACTAGCACATTCTTGTGTCTGAATTTAACCAGAGGTACCGGTACTAGCACTAGCACTAGCAAAGTTTGTGTCTGAATTTAACTTCAGAGTACCGGATCGGTACTAGCACTAGCACTAGGTACTAGCACTAGCACTAGTAATCTTTGGTACTAGCTATAGTTCCGTGGAGTTCCGTGGCAAGGTCAAGGAGGAATAACCAGCAAGCAGACACTAGGTAGCAGCAACAACAACACAAGGCAACAGAACACAAGGTAAACCTCCAATCTTTTGATCCAACACTTGATGACATACATGTATATACAATAGTTGTTGGGAAATATCCTCGATAATCATGCAAGAGACATGGTCCACATCATAGGATCTTTAAGAAAAGGCGGAAATAGCACTTGTTCAAACTTCACCTAGGTCTCGACGTGCATCACTGACCCAAGTTGATACTTTATAGTTTTTAAACTAGATACCAGCCATTACAAAAAATGGTCACCAATAGAAATGCTGCAGTGTCGATCAGATTTTGACTTTACATCTCAAACAAATAGTCTCTTGAAAAACAATTGTACACAGCCTAGGATTTTATTTATTATCGCACATCGCGAGTTTTCCATCTCATTAGAAGTATATGAATCTAATGTTTCTTGGCCTAACGAGCTGCTTATTCTTCACACAGTGACAGAGCACCAAGCAACATACATCAGTTTCCATGAGAATGATCATGCAACAGTTATTTTCCGGGCTTCACAAAACCACAATTAATGATGCAGGATTTTGCCTGTAGCAGCGATGGTTCAGTTCATATGACTGGGTTGAGAAGCCAATTTCCGTAGGCACTAGGTAGTAGGGACACAAACTCCCCTCAATCCCATCTAAAAGTAAAAAAGGCAGCTAATAGCTAGCTAGCAAACAGAGTAACCCAAAGGCATACATAAAACAAAAACATGTGTGATCTTAATGTGGAATTGTCTGAATGCGGGGTATCTTTATTATGAGTTTAATAATTATTCGATATTTTAGGGGAGACGACGAAGATGACTTCAAGTAACAGCATGCTAGTATAGCAACTCTACTGATGATTCTACTCTTGTCAATCGGAATGTAATACTACAGCAAAGTACATAGGTGTACAAGTACTAGGTTAGATAGTTACACACTATCTACACATGGAGCTTGTACACGAAGCTGACAATCTTCACTTGGCATCATGTTAGAACCAACTGTCATATCAAATTTGCAGCCTTAAAATTCGATAAGACCCTAGTTCTCTGTTCAAACCATATTTTTTACTGGATTTATTTGTACTTACAACAGAAAAGGAGCAAAGTGTGTGTTGAGAGAGATACAACAACAGCAGCTAAATCGATCCTTTCCTAACCACTAGGTATTGTCTGGATTCGGAACAATGGACCATTATTTATCTGTGGACATTTCATCTCATTAGCATTGTATGAACACACAGGGTGATCTGTTGCCCATGCTGATTACTCACTACAAACAGGCACCTAGCTAGAAGAGAGCGCAACATGCCGTGGCTTCCATGCAAAGAGAAAAAAATGCTGCGAGATGCTGTGATGCATAGCCTGCCCTACTTGCGGGGATGCTCGCTACTAGGGTTGCAAAGCCTAGGATGCCCCCAAAACAGAGGGAGAGAGAGGGAGAGAGGGAGAGAGGGGAGAGGAGACGCTCACCTCTGACGGGCGGACGACGGGCGGACGACGGCGGCCTCCACCTCCTGAGACGCAGCGGCTGCTCCTCCTCGGACATGGGCCTCCTCCTGAGACGTGGCGACCTCCTCCTCGACACACGCGGGCGGACCTCCTCCTCCTCGGGCTGGCAGGCCTCCTCCTCGACGCAGCGGCGGATCGAGAGCGCGACGGCGGTCCTTGACAGCTGAGAGATGGAGAGATGGGGATGAGAGAGGGGGTCGGGCGCCACGTGTGGATAAAGCCACTTAGGCGTAGCGCACTGAGCCATAGTGCGCTACGGATATCTGTAGCGCACTATGGGCTAGTGCGCTACGCCTATCGGCTTCTAACTACTGCATAAGAGAACTACAGCCCCACTAGCTAACAACTATACTAGCCTATCCCACTGGTTCTGCCCACTACTCTATTCTAAACCTGAGAGCACCCAGGTTCGAATCCTGGTGCCCCAATTTTTTGTTTTGATTTTAAAAATACTTTTAAATATTCCAAAAAATGCCCAAAAGTGGTGATATATGCCATAGAAGTTTTATTTTGATTTTAAAATACTTTTAAATATTCCAAAAATGCCCAAAAGTAATAATATTCCAAAAATGCCCAAAAATATGATTTAAAGTATAACTAAATTTCATAATACTTTGTTCATGAATATTACAATCTTTTTCGACCACGCGTTTACAATATTTTTTGAGCTAGCGTTTTACAATCTTTTTTCCCTTCTTTGTCGTGGTTGAATAATTTAGCCCCGGCACTTTAATGTTTATTCTTTCGAACGGGCTACCTTTTTTTGGGTAGGGTTGTCCTTTTTCTTCTTGTGATGTATGTTGCTGCATCATAGTCATCGTCATCTTCAATCTTTGGGTCGCCGTACTGGTCGAAGTCTTGCTCGTTGGCGACTCCATCCATTCCGATGATGTTTCTTTTTCCTCTCCTCACGACAACACGGCTAGGCTTTTTCGGGTCGGTAATGAAAAAACATTGGTCCACTTTGGTAGCCAGTACCCATGGTTCATTTTTCGCGGCCACGTTTGCACCGACGGCCTTGGATTTGGCTGCTTCGGGTATAACCATGGTTGTGAAATACCGGTCTTCTCTTTCGACGCTCTTTGCCCATCTGACACGGAACATCGGCACCTTTTCTCCATAGTAGTCGAGCTCCCAGATCTCCTCGATTCTTCCGTAGAATCTTTCCTTCACGTTGTCATCGGTGTAGAATTCGACGCTACGCGAGTTCGATAATCACACTTGTTGTCCTTTTCCTCCGTGTAGAATGTGTAGTCGTTGATATCATACGCTGATAGGTCACCAGGTTTTGCATCGGTCCCGCCACAAGGTGAATATGATCTTTTCCGTGTCGGGGAAGAATGCGAGCTGGGATTATCAAGGAGCCGTCCCTAAACCAACGCGTGAAATCTGAGTTGTGCTCTTTGATTATTTCTCCCGTCCTCTGTATGCCCGTCACCGTACTTCTTCTCGATTAACCTTTTGTGCTTCTGCCCAAGGATCGACCAGTTCTAAATGTCAGAAGCGCGACGAGGTTTGCTCGATCAAATTCTGGCGTCAAAAATCAAGTCTCGCATGCGATGTCGGCGACCCTCTCGGTGACTAGATCCGTCGAGCTTTCCAAGGTGTCTGACGGGAAGACCGGCAGGTTCTCGATGTCTAGATAATTAAATGCGTAAAGAGATGCACTCTTCGGACGTAAAGCCCTTGGCTATGCTTCCATCCGGACGGGACACATTGCGAACGTATCCTTTGATGTGTCCGCTCATCCTTTCGAACGCCATCATGCGCGGAGGAACATCGGCCCGAGTTGTACGATGTCCTCCACGACATGGACCAGCAGATGCACCATAATGTCGAAGAATGCGGTTGGGAAGTAGACCTCAAGCTCACATAGTATCACCACGATCTCCTCCTCGTAGCCTTCCGAGCTGATTCAAGCCAATCGACTTCCTAGAGATGACGCCGAAAAACTTGCATAGGCCAAATAATGTTTCACGGATGTGCTCGTCCATTATCCCTCTTAGTGCGACCGGAAGTACTGCGTCATTAGCACGGCAATACCGTGAGACTTCATTCCACCGAACCTCTGCCGCCTCGTCTAGGTATCGCTTATCTTGCCCGCAGATCCGTAAGGAAATTTGACTCCTAGAAGGCACTTGAAAACTGTTTGATCTCATCACGGCTTAGAGTGAAGCAAGAAGGAGGCGTAATATTTGTTCTTCTTGAACTTTTTACCCTTCCGACGACCTTGTGTCGTCTCCGACTCATGATCATCATCATCTTCACGATCATCGAGTAGGCCCTCCGTGAAGCTCCTTCCGATACCCAAGCATATCAGTCGTGCCTTGATTTCGGACCATCTTCGTCCTATCCGCATGTTGATTATGGTGGCGACTGACTCGCACACGTTTTTCGTGATATGCATGATGTCGAGGCTATGAGGCGTATGGAGAAACTTCAAGATGGCAACTCCCGAAAAATGACCTTGTTTTCCATACTTCATCGGCTTGTCTTGTTGCTGCCTCTTCGATTCTTTCCGTGCTTAGGACAATCTTTCCGCTTTTCAGAACTCTTCCACTTCTTCGCTGCTCCTACGCCCTGATTCCTCGGTCTCGATTTGCCATCGAGGTCTCCACGCTTTTCTCCATGGATCATTCTTGCCGAGCCACCTCCGGTGCGCCATGAACACGGTTTTCGATGACCCTGGATCTTTCTCTAGTTGGAGATAGCTTGTGTTATCCATGCACCTAACGCATGCGCAGAATCCTTGGATAACCTGCCCCGAGATATACCCGCAACCTCGATAGTCTTGCACCGTAGTGATCAACGCGGCTCTCATAGTGAAATAATCTTGTGCGACGGCGTCGTAAGTATTGGCTCCAGATTCCCATAACGTGGCTAGCTCCTCTTTCAACAGCCCGAGATACAGATTGATGTCGGTACCAGGTTGTTTCGGCCCTTGAATTAGCATACTCATTTGTATGTACTTATTCTTCATGCACAACCATGGAGGGAGGTTGTACATCCATACAAACACGGGCCAAGTGCTGTGCGTGCTGCTCTGGCTACCGAACGGATTGAGTCCATCGGTGCTCGCACCAAGCCTGATGTTCCTCGAATCTCCACCGACTGAATTCGAGGTCCAATGCTTTCCAATCGCTAGCATCCGGCGGGTGCGTCGAGCTCATCCTTTTCGGGTCATCATCATCTCACGGCTTACTTTCCGCATGCCATCGCATGAGCTTCGCTTCCTTAGGGTCCGCGAAATAGCGCTGCAGACGAGGAGTGATAGGAAAGTACCATACCACTTTTCGAGGTGCTTTCTTCCCTTTCTTGTATCGACTCATGCCGCACACCGGACATGTGGTTTTCTCCGCGTTCTCGCCCCGATAAACGATGCAATCGTTGATGCATATGTGATATCTAACGTGCGGTAGATCGAGAGGACACACGATTTTCTTGGCATCCTCGATACTAGTTGGACATGTGTTCCTCCGGAGACGATCGTGCTGTAATGCCATCATATCGTCAAGCTTGCGTCGCTCAATTTGTGCTTTGCCTTCATCTCCATAGCCTTGAGCGTTACATTCAACCGGTATCATCGGCCTGCATCCTTCATACAATGGAGTAACCGTCTTTCTCAAGTTGCAAGCTTGGCTTTCTCTAGCGGCAGCCGGCATTACTAAATGCGCTTGAGAAGCCTCTTGCACATAAGGGTCCCGCATCCAGCCGACGTTGTTCCATCGTCACCGCTCCTCCGCATCTAGATCATCATCATCCTGGCCGCTTCTACACCTTCATCATCTCCAGAGACTCTTCATCATCTCGCCTGCTCGCCGTGATGATGATCATCGTCATGTTGGCCACCTTCACCGTCTCCATCATCTACGCCATCGCTTATCCAACGAGTGTATCCATCCATGAAACCATGGCGGAGCAGTGCCGCAGATTCTAATCTAGGTCGATCACCCAGTTGAGTTTGCATCTTCTGCACAGACATCTTATATCTGTCTTGTTATTTCGTATCATGTCGGCCGTCGCACATTCAAAAATCTAGCCACAATGCCTTCGCTCATTATGCGGACCATTTTTGCCTGCGCGGTGTACACGGTACAATTTTTAAGTCTATTAGAACCACATAATGAATGCATGCATGCAATGGTCGATAGAAAATTTCGACATGACCTATCCTAAAATTAGGACCTTTGCGAAATGCCAAAGTTTTGCCAAAATGGAAATGAATCAACATTTTGGCAAAACAAATGGCAACTTGTTCACATACAAACACAAGAGAGAGATCGAGACCGATCCATACACACATGAACATATCATTATCCTCTCCATACGCACATGCATGAGCATCATCGATACTCTCCATATACACACACACATATGACCATCCTCTCCACATACACACATCATGAGCATCGATCATCTACATACATTTGAGCACATCATCCATATACACATGAACACATCCTTACATGGACAACTTACCGAGATGAGAGACCGATCATGAAAAGATCGAAAGGAGAGGTGCGCGCGTCGACCGGAGAAGGAGATGAGAGACCGGAGACCTCCTCTATTACTTATGTAACATCCAAAGCAAGTTTTACATGCTAAAAATGGTGAATGGGTGGAGAAATTGAGGTGGGAAGGAGAAGATACCGACTAGATCTAAGGAGGAAGAAGAAGGAGAAAGTGAAGTGTGGGGTGGTGGATGTGTGGTCACACATGTGCACATCAAGTGATGTCCTAAAAAAATCGACACATCCGTGGCGCACATGGCCCTAGTGCGCCACAGGGAGTAGACACAACTGTGGCGCACTAGGCCATGTGCGCCACAGATGTTCCTACTCCTAGTGGCACACTAGGACGAGTGCGCCACAGAAGTTTGTGGCCGTTTCACAGCAGAGGGGGGCGTGCGCTTAGGCGTAGCGCAAACCCCATGTGCGCCACAGATGAGACTAACAACCGTGGCGCACATGACCTAGTGCGCTACAGATGTTTGGCGTGCGGCCAAGAGGCCCCTGGCCCACACACATCTGTGGCGCACTATAGTCATGTGCGCCACGGTTATTCTAGTTACTAGTAGGGCACTGTCCACAGGTGAGCCACGCCTGTTTTAGCCGTGGGGCACTTCAACCATGTGAGCCACGGATGTGCTGATTACCTATAGCCGTTTTCCTAGTAGTGAAACTTGAAGTCGTCGGGTTCGATTGCGGACGAGAGAGATCGATTCCTTTGGGGAGATGAACGAGTCGAGCATGGCGAACTCACAAGCGATCTCATATGGCAGAGGGGTGGTCTCTAGCGGCATCGACAAACACCTCCGGCGAGCTAGGGTTTCGGTCAGAGGGGAAATTGAGAGGAAGAAGGGGAATTGGGGTCTAGGGTTCTCCGACGGTGGCGCTGGGATTTTATAGACGACGAAGAGCGGTGGCGCTCATCTTGGCGCGCGGAGCGTATCGCAGCGCCGGCGAGCGGCGGCGTAGCTGCCACCGTGCTGCTTTTCTCGCCGAAGAAGACGACGAACCGTTACGGGCTAGTCTTGGGCTGCAATTAGGCCAGGTGGGCCGTAGCAAAGGGGAGAGAGGAAGCTGACTGCTGCTGCTTGTGGGTGACGGATAAGGGAGAGAGGAACTGGGCCACGGGCCAGAAACCTCTCAGATCCGTTCCTCTTATTTTTCAATCCCTTTTTCTTTTTGCTGTTTTGATTCCAGATTTGTATTGTCACATTTGGTTTGAATTTTCCCTATAGAAATCTGTATGCTAGATAATTGAAGCAATACTAAAATGTACTTAGTATCATTTTGTGAAATTTTATTGTATAATGTTATTATTTCTTGATTTTCTTTATATATATTTTTTCCTTTAATATTTTATGGGAACCTTTATTATGGATTTTATCTACATAATATACTATAAATTTATTATAGGTTATACCCTTATTTATTCATGAAACTAAATTCCCTTTAAATAAATTTATTCCAAGGAAAGCTTCTAATGGTGATCCTACATTACTACTTGATACATAAATTCCTATGAATTACTATGATTAACATTAATTACATAATCCTAGGGAATAACAAGGTATATGTTTTGTTATAACTTGCATAGAAGTTAGGGTCTTAGGTTTTAGGAAATTTAATATACCTATATTCTTGGGATAGGCATGGATCAAGATTTATTAAGACATATGGTCTTCATGCTTATGTTTATGAATGGTATTACCATCCAAGATAAAATAGCGGGCTTGTTTTCTAGGATGTCTTAGAGATGGAATTGATAATTAGAGTTTCTAGGCACATATGATTTTAAAGTTTGGAAGAGACAAAGATATGCTTAAGTGATTTGCTATAGGAAAATATTCCTATAAGCCATAGTGGAAACAAGAAGATTGATCCAATAGATGAAATAGATAATAAGTTTGATTACAGATTTAAGATTGAATGTTTTACCAAGAATTCCTATCCTCCATAATTCAAAATTCTTGACTTCTACTTAAAGAATTCCTTTCCTAGATACACTACTCCTTCATATCCATCATCAGGTGTTAACATAATGAGTTTTACTGCTCAAGGATATTCTTATCCACCTTTTATTCTTATAAATCCATTTATAAATCCAATGATCTTGACACGAAGGCTTCTCATAATCTTCTCATATCTATACTTGGTTATCAAACTATTCTACTACTAATAATATCCAATCCAACAGATAGTTACTTCTAACTCCATTCATACTCTTAATTAATCATCCATCACTAATTTACTCTAATATATTCATATATCCAATTCTTCTCTCCTCAAAATCTTACTATTCTTAAGAGGAATAACACTACTTCAATAACTCCATGTTACTCTAGCTTGCCTAATTATATTTTCTTATATCTACTTAAATCCAGTATCTTATACACAAACTTTACATCATATCATGGTGACTTGTCATGGGTAACCTAGTATAACATATCTATACTAGGGTTCAATCATGTCCTATCCACCAATGTCACTTATACATGATATAAGCATTCAATCTTGGTGACTAAATCATGATCATTATAATACTTTGATCCTTTGTGTTTTAGGTTTCTAGTTGGCTAATCAAGGCTTTCATCCATACAATATTACAGTTGTATTATAATTATCTTCTCAGTATCTCTTACTGAGTAGAAGAAATTATTCATTAACTATGCCTACTTAATCCAATAGGATTATTGTTGGTAACTATCTTCAATATTCATCCATGTAATCTTTATCTCATATACTCTTCTATTCATTCAGGAGTGAGTTAACTCCATAAATTATCACATTGATCCTATTCTCTTCCAACACCCCCATCTTATAGATGATACCTAAAACTAGCATGACCACTTACCTCTTCTTACCTCCTTCTCTAAAGGATTTTAAGTGAATTATATGATAGTAACAAGAGTTGTTAGATCAAGAATTGATAGGTTAAGAATTTATGAATCAATAGTTGTTCACTCAACATTGATGAACAACAGATATTAGAATATCGTTCAATAGAGATGGTCAGGTTGGATATGGAGAGAAATATATATGGTGAATGATCTTGGTTTGGTTTATTTCCTACTCAACTCACTAAAGAGTTAAGGTGGTATTACCATGATACTCATGGTATAAGTAGATTAGATTAAGATAGATCAAGATTTAGTTGTTACACTCTTATTACTTAAGTTATATACATAGCTTGGTATTCATGGTTATTGTAATGAATACTATGGAGTGATCACTTAAGGATCAGATATTAATCATTAAGCAATGTATTATGGTTTAGTTTTATTATATTTGATCTACCCTTAAATCGAATCATGTTTACCCAAAATAAGGTTTTAGCAAAGGTCATATTGAAACTTATCGCAGTCAACTTGATGATATACTTCAATTCCATCAAGTTTAGAGAAGCTTCAATCACTTTGGCAAGTGTTATTCAAAAGCGCAAAAATTATTCGGAATTTCTATGCATGAATGCAATGCACACATATGTGTTCAGCTTATTTCTATGCTCTAATGCTGGGATGTTACACTTACTGGGATGCATTTGTGGAGTATAAGGAGTCAGGAGTTGTAGAGGAAAAGTCTGAAAAAAACAAGATAAATGCTGCGAAGAATAAATATCACCATAACATGGGGCCGGGGGGCTACGCAGCTGCCATGCCTAAGTGGGATGCAAAAGAAAAAGAGCTTCATGCTAAAGGGATCATTCCAGAACCAATTCGCGAAGAATGGGATTTAAGGGCAAGAAATTGGTTCCTTGGGCATGGGAGTAGATATGATTTAACTTGCGGGGACCTTGTTTGCAGTGATGGCATAAAGGTACCCAGGACGGCATGGCTAAAAGTTGTGAAAGATATTAAAGATGGAATAAAACAGTTTCATCCCGATAGAGAGAAAGACTTGCTGACATTGGTCCTCTGAAATCGCGAACATACAGGACGAGTTCGAGGCCTTGATGGGAGTTTCACGTGGGAGACTGGGTTTCCTAAGGACCAAGGTACCTATAGAAGCCGAGTAAGAGCAAAGCAGCGACAGGAGGAGGAGGAGGGCAAACAAGTTCAACCAGCTGCTTGCAAGACTTGATAAGCAGCAGCAGGATATTGACGAACTTAGAGGAATAGCGCGCTTGCAAGATCCTCCACTCGATATTACCGCCAACCCATCTCAGCGGAGAAGTAGCGTGGCTAAATCGGAGGTCCCGTCTAATGATGCACCCTATACAGATGGCGGTCTTGGCTACCCCATGGATGGAATTAAGGAGAAGATATATTGTGAGCTCCATAAGAAATTGAAGAACGTATCTGTGAAGGTGGCGGTCGGATCTGCTTTGCCTTGTCCGCCTGACGCACGTTGGCATGGCCGTGAGATTCCACCTGGCTATTCTAAAGTCGGGGTGGATCAAGTCGTAAAGGAGTGGGAGTCAATGGAGCTTGACATCCCTACTTGGTGGGATCATTCTATGGGACAAGGACAACATACGGTTTCTAGGCTCAACACCAAGGATAACACTACCGCCTCCGAGTCGTCGCAGGTCTCCTTCACCTCCACCTCCATCACCTCCAAGAAGCCCACCCCATGATGACTACGACCACCACATCCCGAGTCCATCTCGATCTCCGCCATAGGCTTAGTAGTCCTCGCCGCCCGCTAAGGACAGTAAGCGGAAGCGTGCTCCGTCAGTGAGTACTAAAGGACACGACAACCCAAAACGGAAAATGTAGCCCTCCCAACAAGGTTTCATAAGAATCTTCCCATCAGACCTTACGATCGTACTGATGCAGAATCTGCAGCGATAGCAAAGGCCAAAATGGCGGCGCATTTTGAGAAGAAGAAACTTGAGCCCGCTCCGGTATACACCGAGAAGCAAAAGGCATATGCCCTGGATTTTCTGAACACAAAATCGCAATATGAGTTGCACCATAAGCCAGATGAATATCTACACACACTTCAGAAAGAAGTGGCGAATAGATCAAGCAAATCAAGTGCAAGCGGTAAAAAATCAGCAAGCACAGGTGCAAGCGGGACCAAAACTGTAATCAGTAAAAAATCAGACATTCCCCTTCTAGGACAACAGGCCAAACAAACGATCGCACCCCTCAAGGTGTTTTCAGAAAACGTTCCCCTTCTCGCACAACAGCCACTAGATATGTGTAACATCCCAACATTGGAGCTTAGAAATAAGCTAAACACAGATGTGTGTATTGCATTCATGCATAGAAAATCCGAATAATTTTTGCGCTTTTAAATAAAAACTTGTCAAAGAGATTGAAGCTTCTCTTAAATTGATGGAATTGAAGTAGATCATCAAGTTGACTGCGATAAGTTTCAATATGACCTTTTTTAAAACCTTATTTTGGGTAAACATGATTTGATCTAAGGGTATATCAAATATAATAAAATTAAACCACAATACATTGTTTAAAGATTAATATTTGATCCTTAAGAGATCATATCCTCGTATTCATTACCATCCCTCATGAATACCAAGTTATAAATATAACTTAAGTAATAGGAATGTTACAACTAAATCTTGATCTATCTTAATTGCATCTACTTATACCATGAGTATCATGTTAATACCTATCCTTAACCCTTTAGTGAGATTGAGTAGAAAAGAAACCAAGTCAAGATAATTCACCATATATCTTTCTTTCCATACCAATCCTTATGGAATCCTATCCTTATAATTGTTGTTTATCAATGTTGAGTAATCAACTATTGATTCACAAATTCTTAAACTATCAATTCTTGATCTATCAACTCTTGTCCTTATCCTAGCTTTCACTTCAGTCCTTTAGAGAAAGATGTAAGAAGAGATAGGTGGTAATGTTAGTTTTAAGTATCATCTATAGGATGGGAGTGTTGGAAGAGAATAAAATCATTGTGATAATTGATGTAGTTAATTCACAACTGTAATGATAGAAGAGTTAATTGGAATATAAATTCATATGGTAACAAAGAGTATTCCAAGGATGAATATGGAAGATAGTTACCAGGAGTAGTCCTATTGGATCAAGTAGGTATAGTCAATGAATTATATCTCTTAATCCAATAGAGCTAAACAGAAGATAATTATACTACAACTATAATGTTGTATGGATGGAAGCCTTGATTAGCCAACGAAATCTAAGCCATATAGGATCAAAGAATTCCAATGACCATGCTTTACTCACCAAGATTGCATGCTTAGATTATGTATAAGTGACATTGGTGAATAGAACATGATTGAAACCTAGTATAGCAATGTTATTCTAGGTTAGCCATGACAAGCCATATTAATATAATGTGAGGTTGGAGTATAAGATACTAGAGTGAAGTAAATGTACATAGTATGATTATGATGATGTTAGAGAAACATTAGATTATAAAAGTAGCAGTTTCCTCTTGGGAAATATTAAACATTTGAGGTGAAGTAGGATTTGATATATATATATATATAAATTTATTAGAGTAATGTTGGAGATGGATGTTTAAGGAAGAGTAGGAATGGAGTTATAAGTAACCACTTGTTGGATTGGAGATTATTAGTAGTAGAATAGTTTGATATAACCAAGTTTAGATATGAGAAGATTATGAAAGCTTTAGTGTTAAGCTCATTGGATTTAGAAGTGGATTTAGAAGAATAAAAGGTGGATAAGAATATTCTTGTGAAGTAAAGCTCATCATGTTAACACATGATGATGGATATAAAGAAGTAGTATATCTAGGAAGGGAATTCCTTAATTAGAATTCAAGGATTATGAAGTATGGAAGATAGGAATTCTTGGTAAACACTAAACCCTAAATCTATAATCAAGCTTAACATCAATCCCATCTATTGGATCAATAATTTTGTTTCCACAATGGTTGATAGGAATAATTCCCTACATCAAATCACTTAAGCACATCTTTTTCATTTTCAATCATCATTATCACAGGTGCTTAGGAACTATCTTTATCAATTCTTTCTCATAAGTTATCTTAGAAAACAATTCCACTATTTTAATTTATATGGCGATATCATTCATGATCACAAACATAAAAACAATCTGTCTTAGCCATTAATCTTTATTCACATCAACAGAACAATATGAGTATATTAAAACTTATAAAACTCATGGTAAGCATTTTCAATTCAAACCCGAACTTCTATATTAGTTATAATAAAATATATCTATTGTAATTTCCTAAATTCATGGGAATAATATTAATCATATTAATTCCCTAGAACTCTATTTATGAAATAAAAATAAGGGATCACCATATAAAATTTTCCTAAAAATTGTGAGTTAATGAGAATTAAATCCCATGAGTTAATAGTAATGCATTCTATAATAAGATTATTAATTTTAGCTCAACTAAATTCATATCAAAAGCCTTACAAATAATAATAGGAAAATAATATTTATAAAGAAAATAAAGAAAATATAGCACTATATAATAAAAACTCACAAAATGATTTTAAATACCATTTATCATTGCTGCAAGTATTAGCAAAGGAATTCCATAAAGATAAGTCAAAGTTATTGCTTAAATTCAAAGCTAAAAACAAAACAGAAAATAAAAAAAGGATAGAACCAGGAAAAAACAGAGGAAACATCAAATCTGGCCCACAACCCACTTCCTCACGGAATTAAGCGTCGCTCGCGTGTAGCAGCAGCTGCCAACCGCTCACTTCGCTGCAGCCCACTCTGGCCCAGGCCCAAATAACCCTTCGTCGTCGTCTTCCCTAGCGATCCAAGCAGCTGCGTGGAGAGCATCGATGTCATCCGCCGTCGCTGCTACGATTCCCGCCACCGTCGAGGTCGCCGTGCAAGGATAAGATCATCACGAGGACGCCCTTATCCCCCTCTATCTCTACATCCCCAAATCTCTCGCTCGCTCGCTCTATAACTCATGCGTGCATATGCTCTGGAAACCCTAGCAATGGGTGCCTCGCAATAACCGATAAACCATAGCTCCCCGGGCTCTTCTAGGACCACCTTCGTTCTCCTCATGGTCGTCTAGGTAGTTTGCCCTAGCTGGCTCAGGTCGGGGTGGACTCGCGTAGCCAAATCGGGACCTCCATCTCCGACGCCGGCCACCGTCGCTGCCATCGATTCCGGTCGGATCTCGACTCACCAACCCCTTCACAAGCTTCCGGTAAGCCACTGAGCCTCCCAGTGCCCTTACCTTTCTCGATTGCTTCCGGAATGGTACTCCCGACGTGCGCTGCCCGTAGCCGCCGCATGAACTCGTCGTCGTTGCTTTTCAGTAGCCAACAAACAGCGGCGCCGCCCCTTTATCGTTCAGTGCACGTCCCTGCATCCTATGCGCAAGATAGCCGTGCGTCGCATGGTGTCCGTGCTCGACTAGGGGGAATTCCGGCGGGGTAACATCATCGCGACGCTAGGGTGATGTCACCACGTGTGGTCAAGCCTAGTCAAACCTTGACGGCTCCGGCTTCGCTGATGTGGCGTGCTGACGTGGTGGAGACCCACAAGTCGCTGGTTGGGTCTAGGTTAGACTTAGTACAAAAGAATTACTCGCTCGTAAAATATATAAGAAAATATAAATTCAATTATAAACATTCCAAAATTTGAATAAAATAATTAAATCTTGTTAAATCAATAACTTATGTTTTGTAATTCAAAAATATGTTTAATATATGAAAATTTTCAAAAAATAAAATCTACAACTTAAAACTATTATCAAATATTATAATGATGTTTATTTAATAAATATTATTTAATAAAGGTTTGGTAAGTAATAAAACTTTGATAATTCATATTTTAATAATGGTAAATGTTAAAAATATAAATAAAATACCAAAAATCTCAAAAAATAAGAATTATAAATTAAAACTATAATCGTGCATTATTACTCCACTTAATTAAATATTTGTTATTTATTAAGTATTTATAAAGTAATGCTGCAGGTGTCAGATCAGATTTCAGACTTTACATCTCAAACAAATAGTCTCTTGAAAAACAATTGTACACAGCCTAGGATTTTATCTATTATCGCACATCGCGAGTTTTCCATCTCATTAGAAGTATATGAATCTAATGTTTCTTGGCCTAACGAGCTGCTTATTCTTCACACGTGTGAGCACCAAGCAACATACATCAGTTTCCATGAGAATGATCATGCAACAGTTATTTTCCGGGCTTCACAAAACCACAATTAATGATGCAGGATTTTGCCTGTAGCAGCGATGGTTCAGTTCATATGACTGGGTTGAGAAGCCAATTTCCGTAGGCACTAGGTAGTAGGGACACAAACTCCCTCAATCCCATCTAAAAGTAAAAAGGCAGCTAATAGCTAGCTAGCAAAACAGTAACCCAAAGGCATACATAAAACAAAAACATGTGTGATCTTAATGTGGAATTGTCTCAATGCGGGTATCTTTATTATGAGTTTAATAATTATTCGATATTTTAGGGAGATTTACGAAGATGACTTCAAGTAACAGCATGCTAGTATAGCAACTCTACTGATGATTCTACTCTTGTCAATCGGAATGTAATACTACAGCAAAGTACATAGGTGTACAAGTACTAGGTTAGATAGTTACACACTATCTACACATGAAGCTTGTACACGGTTCGACAATCTTCACTTGGCATCATGTCAGAACCAACTGTCATATCAAATTTGCAGCCTTAAAATTCGATAAGACCCTAGTTCTCTGTTCAAACCATATTTTTTACTGGATTTATTTGTACTTACAACAGAAAAGGAGCAAAGTGTGTGTTGAGAGAGATACAACAACAACAGCTAAATCGATCCTTTCCTAACCACTAGGTATTATGATTCTAACAATGGACCATTATTTATCTGTGGCCATTTCATCTCATTAGCATTGTATGAACACACAGGGTGATCTGTTGCCCATGCTGATTACTCACTACAAACAGGCACCTAGCTAGAAGAGAGCGCAACATGCCGTGGCTTCCATGCAAAGAGAAAAAAATGCTGCGAGATGCTGTGATGCATAGCCTGCCCTACTTGCGGGGATGCTCGCTACTAGGGTTGCAAAGCCTAGGATGCCCCCAAAACAGAGGGAGAGAGAGGGAGAGAGGGAGAGAGGGGAGAGGAGACGCTCACCTCTGACGGGCGGACGACGGGCGGACGACGACGAGCGGACGACGGCGGCCTCCACCTCCTGAGACGCAGCGGCTGCTCCTCCTCGGACATGGGCCTCCTCCTGAGACGTGGGCGGACCTCCTCCTCAGACACGTACGGGCGGACCTCCTCCTCCTCGGGCGCGGGCAGGCCTCCTCCTCCTCAGACGCAGCGGCGGCGGATCGAGAGCGGCGACGGCGGTCCTTCGGCTTCAGGCTGAGAGATGGAGAGATGGGGATGAGAGAGGGGGTCGGGCACCACGTGTGGATAAAGCCACTTAGGCGTAGC
This sequence comes from Avena longiglumis, assembly GCA_030063025.1. Classification (NCBI taxonomy): domain Eukaryota; kingdom Viridiplantae; phylum Streptophyta; class Magnoliopsida; order Poales; family Poaceae; genus Avena; species Avena longiglumis. Next base: position 53,101,321 of record CP125979.1, on the reverse strand, counting down.
GCACTGAGCCATAGTGCGCTACGGATCTGTCAGCGCATGGGCTAGTGCGCTACGCCTATCGGCTTCTAACTACTGCATAAGAGAACTACAGTCCCACTAGCTAACAACTATACTAGCCTATCCCACTGGTTCTGCCCACTACTCTATTCTAAACCTGAGAGCACCCAGGTTTGAATCCTGGTGCCCCAATTTTTTGTTTTGATTTTAGAAATACTTTTAAATATTCCAAAAAATGCCCAAAAGTGGTGATATATGCCATAGAAGTTTTATTTTGATTTTAAAATACTTTTAAATATTCCAAAAATGCCCAAAAGTAATAATATTCCAAAAATGCCCAAAAATATGATTTAAAGTATAACTAAATTTCATAATACTTTGTTCATGAATATTACAATCTTTTTCGACCACGCGTTTACAATATTTTTTGAGCTAGCGTTTTACAATCTTTTTTCCCTTCTTTGTCGTGGTTGAATAATTTAGCCCCGGCACTTTAATGTTTATTCTTTCGAACGGGCTACCTTTTTTTGGGTAGGGTTGTCCTTTTTCTTCTTGTGATGTATGTTGCTGCATCATAGTCATCGTCATCTTCAATCTTGGTGCCAGATCGGGTCAAGTCTTGCTTGGCGGCTCCATCCATTCCGATGATGTTTCTTTTTCCTCTCCTCACGACAACACGGCTAGGCTTTGTCGGGTCGGTAATGAAAAAACATTGGTCCACTTTGGTAGACAGTACCCACGGTTCATTTTTCGCGGCCACGTTTGCACCGGCGGCCTTGGATTTGGCTGCTTCGGGTATAACCATGGTTGTAAAATACCGGTCTTCTCTTTCGACGCTCTTTTCCCATCTGACACGGAACATTGGCACCTTTTCTCCATAGTAGTCGAGCTCCCAGATCTCCTCGATTCTTCCATAGAATCTTTCCTTCACGTTGTCATCGGTGTAGAATTCCGATGTTACGCCTGTGTTCTGATAATCACACTTGTTGTCCTTTTCCTCCGTGTAGAATGTGTAGACGTTGATATCATACGCCTTATAGGTCACCAGGTTTTGCATCGGTCCACGCCACAAGGTGAATATGATCTTTCCGTGTCGGAAGAATGCGAGCGGGGATTATCAAGGAGCGCCTAAACCAACGCGTGAAATCTGAGTTGTGCTCTTTGATTATTTCTCCTCGCCCCTCTGTATGCCCGTCATCGTATCTTCTCGATTAACCTTTTGTGCTTACACCCAAGGATCGACCAGTTCTAAATGTCAGTAGCGACGAGGTTTGCTCGATCAAATTTCGCGTCAAAAATCGAAGTCTGATGCAAGATGCGACGACCCTCTCGGTGACTAGATCCGCCGAGCTTTCCAAGGTGTCTGCTGACGGAAGACCGACGGGTTCTCGATGTTCAGATAATTCGTGCAGAAAGAGATGCACTCTTCGGCCAGAAAGCCCTTGGCTATGCTTCCATCTGGACGGGACATGTTGCGAACGTATCCTTTGATGTGTCCGTACATCCTTTCGAACGCCATCATGTTGCGGAGGAACATCGCCCGAGTTGTACGATGTCCTCCACGACATGGACCAGCAGATGCACCATAATGTCGAAGAATGCGGGTGGGAAGTAGACCTCAAGCTCACATAGTATCACCACGATCTCCTCCTGTAGCCTTCCGAGCTGATTCAAGCCAATCGACTTCCTAGAGATGACGCCGAAAAACTTGCATAGGCCAAATAATGTTTCACGGATGTGCTCGTCCATTATCCTCTTAGTGCGACCGGAAAGGCGTCATTAGCACGGCAAATGTGAGACTTCATGCCACTGAACCTCTGCTTCGCCTCGTCTAGGTATCTGCTTATCTTGCCCGCGTAGCCGTAAGGAAATTTGACTCCTAGAAGGCACTTGAAAAACTGTTTGATCTCATCCTGGCTTAGAGTGAAGCAAGAAGGAGGGCAGTAATATTTGTTCTTCTTGAACTTTTTACCCTTCCGACGACCTTGTGTCGTCTCCGACTCATGATCATCGTCATCTTCCTGATCATCAGGAGTAGTGCGTCCTCCGTGAAGCTCCTTCCGGATACCCAAGCATATCAGGTCGTGCCTTGATTTCGGACCATCTTTCGTCCTATCTGGCATGTTGATTATGGTGGCGACCAGACTCTCGCACACGTTTTTCGTGATATGCATGATGTCGAGGCTATGAGGCGTGCGGAGAAACTTCAGTATGGCAACTCCCAGAAAACAGACCTTGTTTTCCATACTTCATCAGCGGCTTGTCTTGTTGCTGCCTCTTTCGATTCTTTCCAGGCTTAGGACAATCTTTCCAGTTTTTCAGCAACTCTTCCACTTCTTCGCTGCTCCTACGCTCTGGGATTCCTCGGGTCTCTGATTTGCCATCGAACAGGTCTCCACGTTTTCTCCATGGATCATTCTTGCCGAGCCACCTCCGGTGCGCCATGAACACGGTTTTCGATGACCCTGGATCTTTCTCTAGTTGGAGATAGCTTGTGTTATCCATGCACCTAACGCATGCGCAGAATCCTTGGATAACCTGCCCCGAGATATACCCGCAACCTCGATAGTCTTGCACCGTAGTGATCAACGCGGCTCTCATAGTGAAATAATCTTGTGCGACGGCGTCGTAAGTATTGGCTCCGATTCCCATAACGTGGCTAGCTCCTCTTTCAACAGCCCGAGATACGATTGATGTCGGTGCAGGTTGTTTCGCCCTTGAATTAGCATACTCATTTGTATGTACTTCTTCTTCATGCACAACCATGGAGGAGGTTGTACATCCATACAAACACGGCCAAGTGGCGTGCGCCTCGCTACCGAACGGATTGAGTCCATTGGTGCTCGCACCAAGCCCGATGTTCCTCGAATCTCCACCGACTTGGGAATTCGAGGTCCAATGCTTTCCACGGCTAGCATCCGGAAGGGTGCGCCAAGAGCTCATCCTTTTCGGGGTCATCATCATCTCCTGGCTTCTTCCTTTCCGCATGCCATCGCATGAGCTTCGCTTCCTTAGGGTCCTCGAAATAGCGCTGCAGACGAGGAGTGATAGGAAAGTACCATACCACTTTTCGAGGTGCTTTCTTCCCTTTCTTGTATCGACTCATGCCGCACACCGGACATGTGGTTTTCTCCGCGTTCTCGCCCCGATAAATGATGCAATCGTTGATGCATATGTGATATCTAACGTGCGGTAGATCGAGAGGACACACGATTTTCTTGGCATCCTCGATACTAGTTGGACATGTGTTCCCCTCCGGGAGACGATCGTGCCAGAATGCCATCATATCGTCGAAGCTTGCGTCGCTCAATTTGTGCTTTGCCTTCATCTCCATAGCCTTGAGCGTTACATTCAACCGGGTATCATCGGGCCTGCATCCTTCATACAATGGAGTAACCGCGTCTTTCTCAAGTTGCGCAAGCTTGGCTTTCTCTCTAGCGGCAGCCCTGGCATTACTCGCCCCGCTTGAGAAGCTCTTGCACATAAGGGTCCCGCATCCACTGACGTTGTTCCATAAATGCCGCTCCTCCCGCATCTAGATCATCATCATCCCGGTGCTTCGCACCTTCATCATCTCCAGAGACTCTTCATCATCTCGCTCGCCGCGTGATGATGATCATCGTCATGTTGGCCACCTTCACCGTCTCCATCATCTACGCCATCGCTATCCAACGAGTGTATCCATCCATGAAACCATGGCGAGCAGGTGCTTGCAGATTTCCGGAATCTAGGTCGATCACCCGCTTGAGTTTGCATCTTCTGCATGCACATCTTATATCTGTCTTGTTATTTCGTATCATGTCGCCGTCGCACATTCAAAATCTAGCCACAATGCCTTCGCCATTATGCGGACCATTTTTGCTCACATGTGTACACGGTACAATTTTAAGTCTATTAGAACCACATAATGAATGCATGCATGCAATGGTCGATAGAAAATTTCGACATGACCTATCCTAAAATTAGGACCTTTATGAATGTTGAAAGTTTTGCCAAAATGGAAATGAATCAACATTTTGGCAAAACAAATGGCAACTTGTTCACATACAAACACAAGAGAGAGATCGAGACCGATCCATACACACATGAACATATCATTATCCTCTCCATACGCACATGCATGAGCATCATCGATACTCTCCATATACACACACACATATGACCATCCTCTCCACATACACACATCATGAGCATCGATCATCTACATACATTTGAGCACATCATCCATATACACATGAACACATCCTTACATGGACAACTTACCGAGATGAGAGACCGATCGCGAGAAAAGATCGAAAGGAGAGGTGCGCGCGTCGACCGGAGAAGGAGATGAGAGACCGGAGACCTCCTCTATTACTTATGTAACATCCAAAGCAAGTTTTACATGCTAAAAATGGTGAATGGGTGGAGAAATTGAGGTGGGAAGGAGAAGATCCCGACTAGATCTAAGGAGGAAGAAGAAGGGGAAAGTGAAGTGTGGGGTGGTGGATGTGTGGTCACACATGTGCACATAAAGTGCTGTCCTAAAAAAATCGACACATCCGTGGCGCACACGGCCCTAGTGCGCCACAGGGAGTAGACACAACTGTGGCGCACTAGGCCATGTGCGCCACAGATGTTCCTACTCCCAGTGGCGCACTAGGCCGAGTGCGCCACAGAAGTTTGTGGCCGTTTCACAGCAGAGGGGGGCGTGCGCTTAGGCGTAGCGCACCCCCCATGTGCGCCACAGATGAGACTAACAACCGTGGCGCACATGACCCTAGTGCGCTACAGATGTTTGGCGTGCGGCCAACAGGCCCTCGCCCACACATCCGTGGCGCACTATAGTCATGTGCGCCACGTTATTCTAGTTACTAGGGCACTGCCCACAGGTGATCCACGCCTGTTTTAGCCGTGGGGCACTTAAACCATGTGAGCCACGGATGTGCTGATTACCTATAGCCGTTTTCCTAGTAGTGAAACTTGAAGTCGTCGGGTTCGATTGCGGACGAGAGAGATCGATTCCTTTGGGGAGATGAACGAGTCGAGCATGGCGAACTCACAGGCGATCTCATTTGGCAGAGGGGCGGTTTCAAGCGGCATCGACAAACACCTCCGGCGAGCTAGGGTTTCGGTCAGAGGGGAAATTGAGAGGAAGAAGGGGAATTGGGGTCTAGGGTTCTCCGACGGTGGCGCTGGGATTTTATAGACGACGAAGAGCGGTGGCGCTCATCTTGGCGCGCGGAGCGTATCGCAGCGCCGGCGAGCGGCGGCGTAGCTGCCACCGTGCTGCTTTTCTCGCCGAAGAAGACGACGAACCGTTACGGGCTAGTCTTGGGCTGCAATTAGGCCAGGTGGGCCGTAGCAAAGGGGAGAGAGGAAGCTGACTGCTGCTGCTTGTGGGTGACGGATAAGGGAGAGAGGAACTGGGCCACGGGCCAGAAACCTCTCAGATCCGTTCCTCTTATTTTTTTCAATCCCTTTTTCTTTTTGCTGTTTTGATTCCAGATTTGTATTGTCACATTTGGTTTGAATTTTCCCTATAGAAATCTGTATGCTAGATAATTGAAGCAATACTAAAATGTACTTAGTATCATTTTGTGAAATTTTATTGTATAATGTTATTATTTCTTGATTTTCTTTATATATATTTTTTCCTTTAATATTTTATGGGAACCTTTATTATGGATTTTATCTACATAATATACTATAAATTTATTATAGGTTATACCCTTATTTATTCATGAAACTAAATTCCCTTTAAATAAATTTATTCCAAGGAAAGCTTCTAATGGTGATCCTACATTACTACTTGATACATAAATTCCTATGAATTACTATGATTAACATTAATTACATAATCCTAGGGAATAACAAGGTATATGTTTTGTTATAACTTGCATAGAAGTTAGGGTCTTAGGTTTTAGGAAATTTAATATACCTATATTCTTGGGATAGGCATGGATCAAGATTTATTAAGACATATGGTCTTCATGCTTATGTTTATGAATGGTATTACCATCCAAGATAAAATAGCGGGCTTGTTTTCTAGGATGTCTTAGAGATGGAATTGATAATTAGAGTTTCTAGGCACATATGATTTTAAAGTTTGGAAGAGACAAAGATATGCTTAAGTGATTTGCTATAGGAAAATATTCCTATAAGCCATAGTGGAAACAAGAAGATTGATCCAATAGATGAAATAGATAATAAGTTTGATTACAGATTTAAGATTGAATGTTTTACCAAGAATTCCTATCCTCCATAATTCAAAATTCTTGACTTCTACTTAAAGAATTCCTTTCCTAGATACACTACTCCTTCATATCCATCATCAGGTGTTAACATAATGAGTTTTACTGCTCAAGGATATTCTTATCCACCTTTTATTCTTATAAATCCATTTATAAATCCAATGATCTTGACACGAAGGCTTCTCATAATCTTCTCATATCTATACTTGGTTATCAAACTATTCTACTACTAATAATATCCAATCCAACAGATAGTTACTTCTAACTCCATTCATACTCTTAATTAATCATCCATCACTAATTTACTCTAATATATTCATATATCCAATTCTTCTCTCCTCAAAATCTTACTATTCTTTAAGAGGAATAACACTACTTCAATAACTCCATGTTACTCTAGCTTCAGCCTAATTATATTTTCTTATATCTACTTAAATCCAGTATCTTATACACAAACTTTACATCATATCATGGTGACTTGTCATGGGTAACCTAGTATAACATATCTATACTAGGGTTCAATCATGTCCTATCCACCAATGTCACTTATACATGATATAAGCATTCAATCTTGGTGACTAAATCATGATCATTATAATACTTTGATCCTTTGTGTTTTAGGTTTCTAGTTGGCTAATCAAGGCTTTCATCCATACAATATTACAGTTGTATTATAATTATCTTCTCAGTATCTCTTACTGAGTAGAAGAAATTATTCATTAACTATGCCTACTTAATCCAATAGGATTATTGTTGGTAACTATCTTCAATATTCATCCATGTAATCTTTATCTCATATACTCTTCTATTCATTCAGGAGTGAGTTAACTCCATAAATTATCACATTGATCCTATTCTCTTCCAACACCCCCATCTTATAGATGATACCTAAAACTAGCATGACCACTTACCTCTTCTTACCTCCTTCTCTAAAGGATTTTAAGTGAATTATATGATAGTAACAAGAGTTGTTAGATCAAGAATTGATAGGTTAAGAATTTATGAATCAATAGTTGTTCACTCAACATTGATGAACAACAGATATTAGAATATCGTTCAATAGAGATGGTCAGGTTGGATATGGAGAGAAATATATATGGTGAATGATCTTGGTTTGGTTTATTTCCTACTCAACTCACTAAAGAGTTAAGGTGGTATTACCATGATACTCATGGTATAAGTAGATTAGATTAAGATAGATCAAGATTTAGTTGTTACACTCTTATTACTTAAGTTATATACATAGCTTGATATTCATGGTTATTGTAATGAATACTATGGAGTGATCACTTAAGGATCAGATATTAATCATTAAGCAATGTATTATGGTTTAGTTTTATTATATTTGATCTACCCTTAAATCGAATCATGTTTACCCAAAATAAGGTTTTAGCAAAGGTCATATTGAAACTTATCGCAGTCAACTTGATGATATACTTCAATTCCATCAAGTTTAGAGAAGCTTCAATCACTTTGGCAAGTGTTATTCAAAAGCGCAAAAATTATTCGGAATTTCTATGCATGAATGCAATGCACACATATGTGTTCAGCTTATTTCTATGCTCTAATGCTGGGATGTTACACTTACTGGGATGCATTTGTGGAGTATAAGGAGTCAGGAGTTGTAGAGGAAAAGTCTGAAAAAAACAAGATAAATGCTGCGAAGAATAAATATCACCATAACATGGGGCCGGGGGGCTACGCGGCTGCCATGCCTAAGTGGGATGCAAAAGAAAAAGAGCTTCATGCTAAAGGGATCATTCCAGAACCAATTCGCGAAGAATGGGATTTAAGGGCAAGAAATTGGTTCCTTGGGCATGGGAGTAGATATGACGAACTTGCAGGGGACCTTGTTTGCAGTGATGGCATAAAGGTACCCAGGACGGCATGGCTAAAAGTTGTGAAAGATATTAAAGATGGAATAAAACAGTTTCATCCCGATAGAGAGAAAGACTTGCTGACATTGGTCCTCTGAAATCGCGAACATACAGGACGAGTTCGAGGCCTTGATGGGAGTTTCACGTGGGAGACTGGGTTTCCTAAGGACCAAGGTACCTATAGAAGCCGAGTAAGAGCAAAGCAGCGACAGGAGGAGGAGGAGGGCAAACAAGTTCAACCAGCTGCTTGCAAGACTTGATAAGCAGCAGCAGGATATTGACGAACTTAGAGGAATAGCGCGCTTGCAAGATCCTCCACTCGATATTACCGCCAACCCATCTCAGCGGAGAAGTAGCGTGGCTAAATCGGAGGTCCCGTCTAATGATGCACCCTATACAGATGGCGGTCTTGGCTACCCCATGGATGGAATTAAGGAGAAGATATATTGTGAGCTCCATAAGAAATTGAAGAACGTATCTGTGAAGGTGGCGGTCGGATCTGCTTTGCCTTGTCCGCCTGACGCACGTTGGCATGGCCGTGAGATTCCACCTGGCTATGCTAAAGTCGGGGTGGATCAAGTCGTAAAGGAGTGGGAGTCAATGGAGCTTGACATCCCTACTTGGTGGGATCATTCTATGGGACAAGGACAACATACGGTTTCTAGGCTCAACACCAAGGATAACACTACCGCCTCCGAGTCGTCGCAGGTCTCCTTCACCTCCACCTCCATCACCTCCAAGAAGCCCACCCCATGATGACTACGACCACCACATCCCGAGTCCATCTCGATCTCCGCCATAGGCTTAGTAGTCCTCGCCGCCCGCTAAGGACAATAAGTGGAAGCGTGCTCCGTCAGTGAGTACTAAAGGACACGACAACCCAAAACGGAAAATGTAGCCCCTCCCAACAGTGCCTCATAAGAATCTTCCCATCAGACCTTACGATCGTACTGATGCAGAATCTGCAGCGATAGCAAAGGCCAAAATGGCGGCGCATTTTGAGAAGAAGAAACTTGAGCCCGCTCCGGTATACACCGAGAAGCAAAAGGCATATGCCCTGGATTTTCTGAACACAAAATCGCAATATGAGTTGCACCATAAGCCAGATGAATATCTACACACACTTCAGAAAGAAGTGGCGAATAGATCAAGCAAATCAAGTGCAAGCGGTAAAAAATCAGCAAGCACAGGTGCAAGCGGGACCAAAACTGTCGATAAAAATCGACATTCCCTTCTAGGACAACAGGCCAAACAAACGATCGCACCCCTCAAGGTGTTTTCAGAAAACGTTCCCCTTCTCGCACAACAGCCACTAGATATGTGTAACATCCCAACATTGGAGCTTAGAAATAAGCTAAACACAGATGTGTGTATTGCATTCATGCATAGAAAATCCGAATAATTTTTGCGCTTTTAAATAAAAACTTGTCAAAGAGATTGAAGCTTCTCTTAAATTGATGGAATTGAAGTAGATCATCAAGTTGACTGCGATAAGTTTCAATATGACCTTTTTTAAAACCTTATTTTGGGTAAACATGATTTGATCTAAGGGTATATCAAATATAATAAAATTAAACCACAATACATTGTTTAAAGATTAATATTTGATCCTTAAGAGATCATATCCTCGTATTCATTACCATCCCTCATGAATACCAAGTTATAAATATAACTTAAGTAATAGGAATGTTACAACTAAATCTTGATCTATCTTAATTGCATCTACTTATACCATGAGTATCATGTTAATACCTATCCTTAACCCTTTAGTGAGATTGAGTAGAAAAGAAACCAAGTCAAGATCATTCACCATATATCTTTCTTTCCATACCAATCCTTATGGAATCCTATCCTTATAATTGTTGTTTATCAATGTTGAGTAATCAACTATTGATTCACAAATTCTTAAACTATCAATTCTTGATCTATCAACTCTTGTCCTTATCCTAGCTTTCACTTCAGTCCTTTAGAGAAAGATGTAAGAAGAGATAGGTGGTAATGTTAGTTTTAAGTATCATCTATAGGATGGGAGTGTTGGAAGAGAATAAAATCATTGTGATAATTGATGTAGTTAATTCACAACTGTAATGATAGAAGAGTTAATTGGAATATAAATTCATATGGTAACAAAGAGTATTCCAAGGATGAATATGGAAGATAGTTACCAGGAGTAGTCCTATTGGATCAAGTAGGTATAGTCAATGAATTATATCTCTTAATCCAATAGAGCTAAACAGAAGATAATTATACTACAACTATAATGTTGTATGGATGGAAGCCTTGATTAGCCAACTGGAAATCTAAGCCATATAGGATCAAAGAATTCCAATGACCATGCTTTACTCACCAAGATTGCATGCTTAGATTATGTATAAGTGACATTGGTGAATAGAACATGATTGAAACCTAGTATAGCAATGTTATTCTAGGTTAGCCATGACAAGCCATATTAATATAATGTGAGGTTGGAGTATAAGATACTAGAGTGAAGTAAATGTACATAGTATGATTATGATGATGTTAGAGAAACATTAGATTATAAAAGTAGCAGTTTCCTCTTGGGAAATATTAAACATTTGAGGTGAAGTAGGATTTGATACATATATATATATATAAATTTATTAGAGTAATGTTGGAGATGGATGTTTAAGGAAGAGTATGAATGGAGTTATAAGTAACCACTTGTTGGATTGGAGATTATTAGTAGTAGAATAGTTTGATATAACCAAGTTTAGATATGAGAAGATTATGAAAGCTTTAGTGTTAAGCTCATTGGATTTAGAAGTGGATTTAGAAGAATAAAAGGTGGATAAGAATATTCTTGTGAAGTAAAGCTCATCATGTTAACACATGATGATGGATATAAAGAAGTAGTATATCTAGGAAGGGAATTCCTTAATTAGAATTCAAGGATTATGAAGTATGGAAGATAGGAATTCTTGGTAAACACTAAACCCTAAATCTATAATCAAGCTTAACATCAATCCCATCTATTGGATCAATAATTTTGTTTCCACAATGGTTGATAGGAATAATTCCCTACATCAAATCACTTAAGCACATCTTTTTCATTTTCAATCATCATTATCACAGGTGCTTAGGAACTATCTTTATCAATTCTTTCTCATAAGTTATCTTAGAAAACAATTCCACTATTTTAATTTATATGGCGATATCATTCATGATCACAAACATAAAAACAATCTGTCTTAGCCATTAATCTTTATTCACATCAACAGAACAATATGAGTATATTAAAACTTATAAAACTCATGGTAAGCATTTTCAATTCAAACCCGAACTTCTATATTAGTTATAATAAAATATATCTATTGTAATTTCCTAAATTCATGGGAATAATATTAATCATATTAATTCCCTAGAACTCTATTTATGAAATAAAAATAAGGGATCACCATATAAAATTTTCCTAAAAATTGTGAGTTAATGAGAATTAAATCCCATGAGTTAATAGTAATGCATTCTATAATAAGATTATTAATTTTAGCTCAACTAAATTCATATCAAAAGCCTTACAAATAATAATAGGAAAATAATATTTATAAAGAAAATAAAGAAAATATAGCACTATATAATAAAAACTCACAAAATGATTTTAAATACCATTTATCATTGCTGCAAGTATTAGCAAAGGAATTCCATAAAGATAAGTCAAAGTTATTGCTTAAATTCAAAGCTAAAAACAAAACAGAAAATAAAAAAAGGATAGAACCAGGAAAAAACAGAGGAAACATCAAATCTGGCCCACAACCCACTTCCTCACAGAATTAAGCGTCGCTCGCGTGTAGCAGCAGCTGCCAACCGCTCACTTCGCTGCAGCCCACTCTGGCCCAGGCCCAAATAACCCTTCGTCGTCGTCTTCCCTAGCGATCCAAGCAGCTGCGTGGAGAGCATCGATGTCATCCGCCGTCGCTGCTACGATTCCCGCCACCGTCGAGGTCGCCGTGCAAGGATAAGATCATCACGAGGACGCCCTTATCCCCCTCTATCTCTACATCCCCAAATCTCTCGCTCGCTCGCTCTATAACTCATGCGCGCATATGCTCTGGAAACCCTAGCAATGGGTGCCTCGCAATAACCGATAAACCATAGCTCCCCGGGCTCTTCTAGGACCACCTTCGTTCTCCTCATGGTCGTCTAGGTAGTTTGCCCTAGCTAGCTCAGGTCGGGGTGGACTCGCGTAGCCAAATCGGGACCTCCATCTCCGACGCCGGCCACCGTCGCTGCCATCGATTTTGGTCGGATCTCGACTCACCAACCCCTCCACAAGCTTCCTGGTAAGGCACTGAATCTCCTAGTGCCCTTACCTTCCTCGATTGCTTTTGCAATGGTACTCCCGACGTGCGCTGGCCGTAGCCGCCGCATGAACTCGCCGTCGTTGCTTTTCCGATAGCCAACAACCAGCGGCGCCGCCCCTTTATCGTTCAATGCACGCCCTTGCATCCTATGCGCATAGCCAGGCAGTCTCGTGCGTGTGTCCGTGCTCGACTAGGGGGAATTCCGGCGGGGTAACATCATCGCGACGCTAGGGTGATGTCACCACGTGTGGTCAAGCCTAGTCAAACCTTGACGGCTCCGGCTTCGCTGATGTGGCGTGCTGACGTGGTGGAGACCCACAAGTCAGTGGTTGGGTCTAGGTTAGACTTAGTACAAAAAGAATTACTCGTTCAGAAAATATATAAGAAAATATAAATTCAATTATAAACATTCCAAAATTTGAATAAAATAATTAAATCTTGTTAAATCAATAACTTATGTTTTGTAATTCAGAAAAATATGTTTAATATATGAAAATTTTCAAAAAAATAAAATCTACAACTTAAAACTATTATCAAATATTATAATGATGTTTATTTAATAAATATTATTTAATAAAGGTTTGGTAAGTAATAAAACTTTGATAATTCATATTTTAATAATGGTAAATGTTAAAAATATAAATAAAATACCAAAAATCTCAAAAAATAAGAATTATAAATTAAAACTATAATCGTGCATTATTACTCCACTTAATTAAATATTTGTTATTTATTAAGTATTTATAAAGTAATAAATTTTATAAAAATCATATCTTATTATTTATAAATCACAAAAATAAATGTAATATACCAAAATGATCACAAAAATAATAACTACATATTAAAAATGTAACATTCCACTTTTAGGGTAAATAAAAACTTAATACTCTAATAACTTGAATTTAAACCTATTACCTTAGTTGATAATTCATATAAGGGTAAATAAAATTTGTTAATATTTCTAAAATTTGCCAATTGAGTCTAATAAATAGTATTAGTCTTAAATATTGTTAGTGTGAAGTTAAAATGGTTTAACACATTTTAAAAACAATTTTATTGAATTATCATTCAACCATAAGTGCAGATTATTTTATAAAAGGATTCTTATTTAATATAAAACCTCCAAGAATAATTTGTAGTGAAATAAAACCTATTCCTTTACTTTAACCACAAGTTTATGAACAAATCAAAACAATATAATGAGTCCATAAGTAGTAAATAATATTGTTTACTTATTCACAACCCTTAACCACACCCTTATTGGGAGATAAATCCCTTTATACATTCATAATGTAAATAAACCACTATTCAAATAGAAGTGTTATCATTCTTAAAGTATCCTTAGAAAAACATTATAAAGTACACCTGGTACAAAGTTAACTTTGGCTTAAGCCCATCTATGGCTTTAAAGTTAACTTTAGAATATAATACCTCAAAATACTATTCTAAACGACTTTGTTATGTGTTTTATAAATTAACTTTGGTCTGTTATAATTAAGTTATAAAGTATCTTAATACCAAACTCACCAAGTTAAAAACGAAGATAGATAAGTCTCAAATACTAATGATGTCATTATTCAAATAGAGCAATTCTTTCTTATTCAAAGACTATAACTTGAAAGAGAACCTAATAAGGTTAACTTAAAGTTTAAATATTCCTTCTTAGATAAATAAGATTTTCTTCAAAATTTATTATTTTAAGATACATTATAAAGAAAGACATAAACATTCCTCTAAAGGCTCTAAATGATGATCAAACCTAGTATACACCATTTTAGGAACCTTCCACACTTATATGTTTTATTATGATATGCTACTTGTTATGTTTACATATTGTTACACACACTCACAAGCCTTAATAAGAAGCACAATTATGAAATTTAATCTAAAAGGGCAACACATTCTAAAATAACCATTTCTAGTATCCAAACCCTAGAACCACTCTATCCCCGGGATTCGAGTTTATGAAAATGCATTACATTACTTATGCATAAGAGCATTTTGCTTATTTAAACATTAGTCCTTACCGGACCAATGATGTTGATTCCAGATATTGGATCTTACATTGTCCTGAAGACCGTGAGTGCATAATCTTGCAATCACAAAAGGCAAGTTCACACTTGCTCATGTCCTTTGATTATTTTCTGTAAAGTATTTTGCAAATCCAGGGTTTTCATCACCTGCATTTGAAAAAGGACAGAAAACACTATTTTCATAATAATGTGATTATAGGTTATTTACCATGAGGTAATAACCTACTATAAGAGTTCCGGTGGTAAAGGAACATATTATCTAGGACCTAACAACCAATGCCGCCAGTGATTCTTGCGTCATATATTACGCGTTGACCATGAGATTTGAAATGGGACAAAGAAGTCAGCTGTATCTTTTCCCTCTCGCATGGAGCCAGATGTGCGGGCCGTGGCTGTTATCACTCGTAGCATGCATATTATATGATAATTCATAGAGGATATGCAGCATATGGGTGGGAGCCCTCAACGTCCCATGATAGTTCTGGCATCTGAATGGTCTGTACTACCAATTGTCGTAATTCAATAGGTGGGCAGGCGTACACCAAGGAGACATGCGGGGTCGCGGAGAAGGCAGCGATTGTCTTGGGTCTTAGTCTAGGCCTCACACCAAGGAAGTGTGAACGGGTTCGCGGCCCGGATGTGCAAACAAGCTAAGATCTCTCATGGGTAAAGTGACGCATCTCTGAAGAGTGTAAGAACTGTAACTTGTTACTCCCTGTTCCGGGAAGGAGCTGCGAACGCGGCGGGAAAGGAACTCCATGAAAGTTCTGGTAAACCCGTGAAGGATGAAGGACATAGCTTTTCGGAATAAAAGCAACCTTTGAAGAAATGTTTAGGAAAACCTGCATTGCCTACGACCTACGATATGTGGCTGTAGATATAGTCCATCAAACTATCCTTTTCTAGTGAACTTGCTGAGTACGCTCGTACTCAACGTATCTTATTAACCCTTGCTAGATTCCGAAGCCATTAAGACGACGTCTGCATCAAGTCATACTCCAGGAATCATCATCAAAAGCTAAAGCTCTTCAATGAAGTCAAGAAAGTCAACATATTCATCAACTCAAGTGAAGACGAAGTTGTTGATTGGATAAGAATAGAATCTCTAGCCAGAGAACCTACTTCTATAGAGTATTGCAATAGCAGGAATGCAAGCCTCAATAGTTTAGTTACTAGTCTATTAATATATTAGATTTGAGTTGATTATTTATAATTCCTCTTTGTAAGAAGATTCTTTCTTTTCTCTCTTTAACCTAGAGTGTTCTCTGGATTTTGTGTAAAGAGTTGAGTTGTAACCTATAGTCATGTCTTGGACCTGCTGTGTTTCTGTTGTACCACTCTAAGGGATGTAATACTAGTGAACGGTGTTTCATTGGTGTTATACGACTATAGTGTACTACATCATGCAGTGGTATGCTAGGACACCGCAGTTGGTATCAGAGCATATGCTTTGACCTGAGGATTAAAACCCTTTTAGGAAGATCTGTAGGTTAGATAGTGACTATAGGAGCCATCTTATCTAAACCAAATGATCTTATGACTGGTGATGAGTATCCACTTGAGGATAACCTTGTCACAAAATGCTTAAGTCATAATTCTTAGAAATAGTCGTCCATATTCTCTTAGTAAGGTGCTATTTAGTGTCTTCCAAAGGAGACATAACCCACCAAGATACTTTAGGAAAGCCAATTGGTCACAGTGGATTAGGATCAAGTTTAAGATATCAATTAAAGTAGTTCTAATCGTATAGCTTAACCCTAGAATTTAAG
Source organism: Avena longiglumis (assembly GCA_030063025.1). Lineage (NCBI taxonomy): Eukaryota > Viridiplantae > Streptophyta > Magnoliopsida > Poales > Poaceae > Avena > Avena longiglumis. The sequence goes on along the minus strand of CP125979.1, from coordinate 53,085,093 downwards.
TAAGAGCAGTAAAATCTTAGTGTCAGTTGGTAACCAAAGACAACCTGATGAATATCATTAGTATAAATGTGGATGTAATGAGTAGTAATCATGTGGGATTCACTTGAGAATTCTACGTGATGAAGTGCAACTATGTTATGGCTTAATAATAGTGTAGTGAGAAGTAAAGTTATCATGGTTAGATTATCTCTTGAAACAGGTAAATAGGTAAAACATACAAGATCATGGTGAGATTAGCTTCAAAACCATGATGTACGTGTAAATATGACAATTACTTAGTGAATTATCTTGGAATAGAACTATGAGAATACCATGGTAGAGCTATGATAGAAATCATAGGTGCTAAAAATTTCTAATAATCTTTGGTTTACGTTAGCAAATAAAATCGGATTAGTCATTTGGAGTGATCATGAGAGGATAGTTACTAAATAAGTAAGATTGGTTATAATTTATCATTCTAAAGGTGAGACATAAGTTTAGTCAAAACTAAGTTGAGACCACTTTGTTTAAGATTATCCTGTTGCACTTGAGCAATATGGGTAAATATTGAGATAAAGTATAGTTTGACCCTATGTGCTAAGTATCACGATGTAAACCTATACGAGGAGGTGTCATATACTACGCAGCTAAACCTAAATTCTAGAGATATTATACTCAACTAATATATTTCAGGCTTAGAAAAAATTGTGTCTTATATGTACCACATTTGGATTTACTTGTTTTTCTTGGATCTTCTGGATTGACTAGATCTGTACATGAAGTTTGACTTGGTGTGCAAATGCGTGTTGCAACACCCAGTTATTACTTGATGTTATAGACCTAGATAGGATTGGGAATTCGTGTAAGGAAGTGACGATTTCCAAAGACCAAGATGAAGACTTACATCAAGAATGAAGAAAAGTGTAAGGAGTATCAACTCAATTTGGAGGATGGATCAAGCTCAAATCGTTCTTAGCCAGCTATAAGAAGGAAGATTAATGTAGGAAGTATTTGGAGCAACAAGAAGTAATAAACTTAAAGTTCATTTAAAGTAGGTGATGTTGCTAAGAAGTTAATGAAGTATTTGTACTAAGTTCATGGAAGTATCATGAATAAGTGCAAAGAAGAAGTTTTGGAACCAAAATTGTATTCAAGCTCCGATAACTCAGAGAGAATGCCAATAGTACGTCGAAGAACGATAGGGTAATACATACACCCTAGGATGATCCACAGCTGGTATTTGATCCACAGTTGATATCTTGTCCGCAGCCGGTGTTGGTTGACATAGTTAACCAGATCATCTTAATGGTTGCATAAAGAGCATAAAACTTGGCCTAAGCTAAGTAAGACTTAAAGGAGTATAAAATATTAAGCGACAGTTTTCTAAAACTCTTCGCAAAGTCAGACCTATCAAAGCAAAAATGTCCAAATAGGAAGTAAGACAAATAATGCTGAAAGATTCACTTCGGAGATCCACAATTGTGTGGATACACCGTACAATCTTTCATAAGACCCTAACCTGGTAGAGAATAAGATGGATAAAGGCCAATAATATAAATACTTAATAAGACAGTTTGAAGACCATTAGTAAACCCTAAGGGGGGGAGTAAACATTATAAATGAAAATATCATTATCTAACTTTCCGAACCAAGGTTGGAGAAGAGGGACTAACCTACAACAACAGTAAGCCTTATTTTCATAAGGTTAAAAGATAATCATCAGAAAGGTACTCTCTAAAGTATGTACAGATGAAAGATCGGAGTTTATTTCAAGGTAGTAGTACTCAAACCTTGAGATAACTAATAAGTGGAAGTTAAAGAAGTACTTAAGGTAATAACAAGAGAATTTCTAAAATCTTGCTAAGGTGAAACCTTAAAGGAGATAAAATATAATAGTACTAACAGACTAATTCTAAAAGAAACAACTCTTAAGTGACCCTTTAAAAGGGAATAAAACATATCCAATTGGACATGTGTAGAGAAATAAGAAATTCCAATGGGTTTGGACTAAATGTATTCAAAACCAATATTCGGAAGGATTACCAGTACAACTCATATAGTGACAAATCAAAGATTAGTCTTTTAACCACACTATTGACTAGTAAAGTTTTAAAACCCTGTTTTAGTAAGACTTCCTAGACCTTACATAATATAGTAAGGAAGTTCGATGATCAAGTAAGGGAATTGTATTAGGATACCTAATTAGGGAAATGAACTAGATAATAGACATCAATTAAAGAATTGTATAATAAGGAAATATCCCTAAGGGACTAAAGTAATAAAGAACTTTGGAGTATTGGAGACACCAAGTTAAAGATTGTTGAGCATGATGAGGATTCAAGGAAAAGATTTGGATATGGGATATTACAATTATCTCCATTGAGGTTACCATGGAGTTGAGATATATTGTAATCAATGCAAGACAATTCCTTATTGCGAAAAGAAAGAGTGTACAAACTTTGAGGACGAAGTTTATTTTAAGGGGGAGAGTCTGTAACATCCCAGCATTAGAGCTTAAAAATAAGCTGAACACAGATGTGTATTGCATTCATGCATAGAAAATCCGAACAATTTTCGCGCTTTTAAATAAAAACTTGTCAAAGAGATTGAAGCTTCTCTTAACTTGATCGAATTGAAGTAGATCACCAAGATGACTGCAATAAGTTTCAATATGACCTTTGTTAAAACCTTATTTTGGGTAAACATGATTTGATCTAAGGGTAGATCAAATATAATAAAATTAAACCACAATACATTGTTTAAAGATTAATATTTGATCCTTAAGAGATCATATCCTCATATTCATTACCATCCCTCATGAATACCAAGTTATAAATATAACTTAAGTAATAGGAATGTAACAACTAAACCTTGATCTATCTTACTTGCATCTGCTTATACCATGAGTATCATGTTAATACCTATCCTTAACCCTTTAGTGAGATTGAGTAGGAAAGAAACCAAGTCAAGATCATTCACCATATATCTTTCTTTCCATACCAATCCTTATAATTGTTGTTTATCAATGTTGAGTAATCAACTATTGATTCTCAAATTCTTAAACTATCAATTCTTGATCTATCAACTCTTGTCCTTATCCTAGCTTTCACTTCAGTCCTTTAGAGAAAGAAGTAAGAAGAGATAGGTGGTAATGTTAGTTTTAAGTATCATATATAGGATGGGAGTGTTGGAAGAGAATAAGATCATTGTGATAATTGATGGAGTTAATTCACTCCTGTAATGATAGAAGAGTTAATTGGAATATATATTCATATGGTAACAAAGAGGATTCCAAGGATGAATATTGAAGATAGTTACCAGGAGTAGTCCTATTGGATCAAGTAGGTATAGTCAATGAATTATATCTCTTAATCCAATAGAGCTAAAAAGAAGATAATTATACTACAAATATAATGTTGTATGGATGGAAGCCTTGATTAGCCAACTGGAAACCGAAGCCATATAGGATCAAAGAATTCCAATGATCATGCTTTACTCACCAAGATTGCATGCTTAGATTATGTATAAGTGACATTGGTGAATAGAACATGATTGAACCCTAGTATAGCAATGTTATTCTAGGTTAACCATGACAAGCCATATTAATATAATGTGAGGTTGGAGTATAAGATACTAGAGTGAAGTAAATATACATAGTATGATTATGATGATGTTAGAGCAACATTAGATTATAAAAGTAGCAGTTTCCTCTTGGGAAATATTAAACATATGAGGTGAAGTAGGATTTGATAGATATATATATAAATTTATTAGAGTAATGTTGGAGATGGATGTTTAAGGAAGAGTATGAATGGAGTTATAAGTAAAACACTTGTTGGATTGGATATTATTAGTAGTAGAATAGTTTGATATAAGCAAGTTTAGATATGAGAAGATTATGAAAGCTTTAGTGCTAAGGTCATTGGATTTAGAAGTGGAGTTAGAAGAATAAAAGGTGGATAAGAATATTCTTGTGAAGTAAATCTCATCATGTTAACACATGATGATGGATATAAAGAAGTAGTATATCTAGGAAGGGAATTCCTTAATTAGAAGTCCATGATTATGAAGTATGGAAGATAGGAATTCTTGGTAAACACTAAACCCTAAATCTATAATCAAGCTTAACATCCATCCCATCTATTGGATCAATCATTTTGTTTCCACAATGGTTGATAGGAATAATTTCCTACATCAAATCACTTAAGCACATCTTTGTCATTTTCAATCATCATTATCATAGGTGCTTAGGAACTAACTTTATCAATTCTTTCTCATAAGTTAGCTTAGAAAACAATTCCACTATTTTAATTTAAATGGTGATATCATTCAAGATCACAAACATAAAAACAATCTGTCTTAGCCATTAATCTTTATTCACATCAACAGAACAATATGAGTATATTAAAACTTCTAAAACTCATGGTAAGCATTTTCAATTCAAACTGTAACTTCTATATTAGTTATAATAAAATATATCTATTGCAATTTCCTAAATTCATGGGAATAATATTAATCATATTAATTCCCTAGAACTCTATTTATCAAATAAAAATAAGGGATCACCATATAATATTTTCCTAAATATTGTGAGTTAATGAGAATTAAATCCCATGAGTTAATAGTAATGCATTCTATAATAAGATTATGAATTTTAGCTCAACTAAATTCATATCAAAAGCCTTACAAATAATAATAGGAAAATAATATTTATAAAGAAAATAAAAAAACTACAGCACTATATAATAAAAACTCACAAAATGATTTTAAATACCATTTATCATTGCTGCAAGTATTTTGATTAAATTCTATTCTTGTAAAGTGCGCGAGGCAGCCACAGGGGTCGTGTAAAATCCCAAAAATATTAAACTTGAATCATCAAACTCTAATCATCAAAATTAGGGTTAACAAAAACTTTTCCAATTAAAAGTATAAAAGCATTCATATGTGTGTGTATTCAAAATTTTGGATTCTTTTGAATTGCCATGCTTCTGTGTTTCCTTGCTTGTAAAATGATTCTTAGGTGATGTCACATCCCAAAATTTTCCAAATTTTGAAATGTGAAAAATAAATAAACAAAATAAATAATTGTTGAAATTTAGGGTGAGAAGAAACTTTTTGATTTCAATTGGAAACATCAAAACCTATTTTGATCAAATAGAATCCTAAAGAGATTTAAAAGATAAAATAATAATAAATAAAGTTATATTAGTTGGAATCACCATTTTTGGATCTTTAAATAAAAAGATATGGTTTTTATAAGCAAAGGTAGAAATAATGAATAAGGACTATTTTTAAAAAGATCCAAATTAATCTTGGCCAAGCATTTAAAATAAAATATTTTGTTTGATAAAAATAGTAAAGGTTTATTTAAATAAAACCATGAGGATTTATTTATATCCAAATTTCATTCAAGTATAGACATTTTCCTATTTTGAATGATCATTAAAAACTTATTAAAGTATTTTAAATTATATTTCAATGTGTTATGTTTTTAATAAAACCTACTGAAAAGATTTTTGTAGAAATTTAGATTTCAGATAGAGTTTTTAAAATATATTAAATCCTATTTGAATTAAAGACTAATGTCTATTTATTTAATTATTAATAGATCCTTAAAGAATAAAAGAATTATTTTATTTTGGACTTTGGAATATGTTGTTAAACAGAATTAAACTATAACTAAAGTTTGGTGGAATTTTGAATTAATTTGGAGTTTGAATTATTTGAATGAAAAATCAAAATAGAAATTCAAAACAGAAAAAGAGAAAACAAAGCAGCCCAGCCAGAAGGCCCAGTCACTGAGCTGCGGACCCCACGCCCCCTCTCTCTCTCTCGCTGACAAATGGACCCCACATGGCAGTGCTTCGTTTCCACCCGCGACCAGTTCCTCGCTGCCGTTCCCAGCCGAGTAACTCCGGCGTTGAATTCGCTTAATTGTCTACGTTAATCTCTCCCGTAACCACACGCTTTTAAACGCCTCGCTCCCCTCTTCCATTCCCCCCAAACAGCACCTCCTCTCTGCCTCGCACCAAATTGCGAGCTCGAACCCTCTGCACCGACAAGCTTCACCGGCCAATTCCGGCGACGTAGCTCCTCCCCTCGCCTCCTAGTGCACACTATCCTGATCCCCCTCTTCTTGCGCATCGCCCAGCACCAACCACTCACCCGCTCGCGTTCACTAGCCTCGGCAACCTCAACAACAGAGCGTCGCCGCCTCCTGCCTCAACTCCGGCGAGTTTCCCCGGTGAGTACAGACCGCCCCGAACCGTCTCGTTGATGCTCCCAGGATCCCCAGCCCTGTACGCATCTAACCGCATGCTCCGTTTGTCTTAGCGCGCTTGCAAACTCCGCCTCCGACGACAACCGGACGAACCCGATGACGCCACGAACTCCGGCGAGCAATAGCTGCTGCCCCGGTGCGCCCCTCGTCAAGCTGATCACGCCTTGAGCTTCGCTGCACCTCTGCAAGCACAGTGAGCTACTCCTCCCTCTGCCTCGCTTCCTGAATCATCGCCAACGCCACCGCCCGAGCGTGCGCCGCCGTCCGCCGCCGCCAGACAATGGTCAACTGCGCTGTGTCCGTTGAATTTTGATCTAGTGGCTAAGATTAGATCTTAATCAAAAGGGTACGCGTCCATCTGTGCCGTGCGTTTTAAGTGAGATCCTGCGGCCAGGGTTGATCGATCCAAACGAAACGGTATCGTCCAGTAAGGAAGCGCCACGTGGTCAGACTCAGGTTTTAAAATAGAAATTTGATCTATTAGAATTGCAATCTTGCAAAATTCATAACTTTAATTCTACACGTACAAATTTTGGAAATTTTATATCAATGGAATCAGCAGGACAAGTACTTTTCAACCATGCACTTTGTTTAATGTTTTGCTTCTGTAAAATTGGTTGAAATTGCAGAAACTTGTGTAGGCATAATTTGAATATAAAAATTGTTCTAGATATATTTTTAAGGTGAAACCTTTGAAAAATGTATTGTTTTGAACCTACTGACCATAGGAACCAACTTATGGATTTAAAAATGTATTTCGTGAGGTTAAGGACTAAATATTTGAATTACCACATTTCTAGTCAAATAAAAATATTGTTTATGGTTTAGAAATGAATTTTGAGTAAAACCTTTGGGAAATGATGTGATTCAAACCTTCTGACCCTAAACACCAAGTTTAGTGATTTAAGAACATATTTGATGAACCATAGAAAGTTATTACTTTGCTAAAAGATGTTTTCAACAACATAAAATATCACCTTAGAATAATATTTGGTTTATGAGATGAAACCTTTTGCAAATGGTTTTACCACTTTAGTAAATGACCACTTTGATCTTTAAAATGTTTAGAGCCTAATAGAAACCACTTTTCTAAATAAAACCATCTTTTGCATGCTTGCATGCATTGCCTTGTTTCTATTATTTTATGTGTGAGAAATGGTTTGAATGCTAATTGAATTTGTGTTTGCTTGATTGAATTGTAGTGAAGTTAGAAGAGTGTGATGTTTGCAAGATCAAGGAGTGAACCAACATTCTCTACTAAAAAGGCAAGTGACACTATCATCCAAGTCCCATTATTTTCATTACACTTAGTGGATTTTTGTAACATGCATGATAGGTCTACTATATTTTATGCTATGCTAAATCCTATTAGGATATCATTATATCTTCCTTACTGAAAACAATGTAGTTGTAGTATGCTTAGCCCTGCTATATATTTGGGATGGGATACATGATATGATTATATGAAGTGTTGTAAAGATATATGTTTTATATAATAAAACAAGTACTCAATGAACCACCTGGGTGGAAAAGGATACTCAAGATTGGACAAGGTGGCAACAAAAGGAACCATGTTTATATGGCTATCTTTTTGTGTGTGCACTAGAATAAAACCACCCAGGGATTTAGAGATTGAACATGTTTCTCATACAAGCTGGCTTACAGACCACATGCTAAATGGGCTCTGGCTTAGTCAACTACATAGTGGAAGACCCATGCATTGGCATCTTCAGGTTAACTAAAATTGTGTAAGGGAAATATATCCCTACATTGGTGCCTGGTAGACAAGCTAGCATTGTGTATTGGTAGGACTTCAATGGAAAGACTTTGTCACATTCTCGATCTGCCAGTACTCCATTTTGGTGAGTACTTATCCAGCGGCCACTGGTGGCATCAAGACGAGATTGTGTCATGTGGGTAAAGTGTACAACTTCTGCAGAAGATCAAAAATTCTAAGTACTTAGCCGTGTCCCCAGTTACGGACAACTCTGATCAACTAAGGCCTGAAGCTATGGAAGATCTCGACATTCCAATTTCTCAAAGTAAAACTTGATGGTGTCAACAAGGGATTAGAAGCACTTGGAGTTAGCTAAGAAGTTCAGAAAGATTGTTAAAAGATCAAAACTATTTTTGACAAGATAGGATAAAACCATATTGCTTTCTGCAAATGAGCCTAAACCCTACTTAGCCAAATATGCATGTATTGATAGACTCCAACTTATTTCCACATAGTAGTGAAACTTGCCAATACAATTCAAATGTATTGACCCTTGTGGTTGTAACTTATTATTTTGTAGGTTTGTTTGATGTTAGTGAAGTATGTTAAATAGGATTACAAGTCTACAACCAACATGATTGCCCGTGGCACTTTGAATATGAAGGACTCCATGCTATATAGTTATTTCTGCTGCATTGTAATGAGATAGCCAAATGAGCTATGTAAGATGTAATGAATTATTTTATTCCTGGTTATAAAGTTGTATTATGACCTTTGTTTCTTGATATTACATCTTAAACTGTGGATGCTAGATATTGATCCAGGGACTAGCATTGTAAACACAGGTATCTCTACCTTATCAGGTTGGGACCTCTACAGGTGAAATAAACATCATCTAAACAATCCCCAAACTTTTCCCAAAGACAAATAAGTCAAAACAAATAAGTTAAGTGAATGGTCACTTTGGCCAAATTAACTCCCATGCCTACTTTGGCTATCCCTAACTTTCAGAACTTAACAGAAACATGTATGGATCTTTGCACCCCTTGATAGTACTCATAATAAGGTACCAAGTCCCACTTTGTGATCATCCAAAAACATTTAAATGCTTAGTTTAAAAGACAGTTTAAAATTGAAACTATTTCATATGGGAGGATCCCACTTTTCCAAAAACCACTCAAACAAGCTCCATTTTCAAAACCCAAGCACCCACAGAATCCTCAACACATGCCTAGAACACCCACCAAAAATCTTTTCAAAATTCAAAACTCAAGTTCATGCGGCCATTTCATCAAAAAGGTTACAGATCCAAATCAACAAAATCAAAAACACTATGTTGAGCAGTGTTTTGGGCCAACCTTGTTCCCTCTCTAGATGCAACTAGCATTAATAGATCATCTAGCACCCTTGACTAACCTCTAGAACCACTTTGACCTTGCCATTTTCATCAATGGTGAGCAGGTCGAGCGTCACCATGTCACCCCAGTGTGGAAATCAAGCTAGGAGAAGAACTAGCCGTGCCAACCTTGTATAGGAGGTAGCCCATGCCTCACCGCCCCCTCTCGAGACCAGCCCTAGCTCAAGAACAGCGACCAGAACCGCCAGGAACGCCACGTCTGCGCCGCTATCAACCATGCCGACGCGCACCCCAGTGCACGCGCTGTTCCTACTCAACCCGACCACCTCGAGCCCTCACCGCCCGCCAGCATGCACCCCACCATCCCAGGAGACCACCAGACATGTTCGTTTCACCGCCCGTACCCCGTAGCCGCCGCTCGCCGCTTCTGCCTCGTAGAGCACCGCACGTTGCCGACTGATTGCCACTGCCCTACATGCGAATTTAATCTCTAGAGCATCGCCAGGAGACCACCCGTCGATCGCCAACCCCAGCCATGCCTCTAGCCGCCCGTAGCTATGTCGCCACCGTCGCCTGCCCATCCCTCTCGGTCTCGCCGTCGAGCCTATAAAAGGAGGCCACCCCCGCTCGATTTCTTCACACTATCTCACTCCCCACCTCTCACTGAGACTTCCCACTTCTTCCCAGAGCAAGGCGAGCATTGCGTCGCCGGAATTTGGCCGGAGCTCGCCGCTTCAGAGGAGAAGAGAAGCCATCGATTGGAGCTGCCCCAGGAGGAGCCGACGGTACCAGGAGGATCGTCGTCGTCGACTTCGTCGTTCGCCCCCATCGCTGACCCTCGCCTGAGCCCCGGTGATCCTCCCACGACCCCCACTGAGCCGCTAGGGTTCGAGCTCGCCGATGACATGTTCATCATCGATGATGACCCTCAGCCGTTGATCTCACTTCTAATCCAACGCACCACATCGCCCCGTACCGCTTTGCGTGTTATGAGTCACTGACGGGTGGAACCCCCCTGTCAGGTGAGCCACGCGCTGCGGAGTGACACTGGGACGGCCCATTAACCCTTCCCGCGCAGCCCAAGCGTTTGAATTTAGATTTTTCTATTTTAATTCAAACTCAGTTCTCTACCTAGTTTCAAAAATCAACCCAGCTCGTCAGTGAACCAAATTGCATGAAACCAATTTTGTTAGAAAGGTACAAAAATGCTTAATCCAAGACCATTGGATTCAAATCATTTGGATCTGTAGATCAACATTGGTAAAAATAACAAGTCAGAAGCTTTTCTGCATTCAAACATTTTTCAAATTTCAACCATAATAGCTTTTGAGTTGATTCCAAATCTCAAAAATCACATTTGATCATACCTTTCAGAATATATAAAAACATTTGGGTTTACTTACAGAAATAATGTTCAAGTAATAAAAGAATGCCACATAGGCATTTCTACTCACTTTATTTATTTAAAATAAAAGGTTAAATCTTATTAAATTGTGACACCACTTTAAATCACATTCCCATGGACTGAAATATGTGGTGATGACATGTGTCAACATGATCGCATGTTTGAGTTGGAGAATATTAAATCTTAAGTAGTTTTTCAATGAGTAGAAATTACTTTTCTAAAAATAAATAAATAAGAAAAAGGCTTTAGTCTTATAATGTTAGTGATGATGCTAGAGCATCTATAAAACACCTTTGTGTGATGATTGAAAATAGTTAAGTATTGTTTGGTGATTGTGTACCTCGTATTTATTCATAGACGCTAGTACCGACCAAGGATACGAGGAGGAAGGAGGATACTATGAAGAAGAAGCCGAGTAGAACTTCAACCACTTCTCTGCACAAGGCAAGCCTTACTAATCAAGTTGACCTATGCAAGCTAATACTTTCTTGTTACCATGCCAACTAGATGCCTTAAGCATATGTGATCATACCCACTTGATGACCCAATCCTAGTTTTACTTGCAAGCTTTTTACTTTATTTCTTTATCAAAGCTTTCTTTTAGAGTTTACTTAAGTGACTTGTAGATTATAGGAAGATAATTGAAGGTTGCATAAAGAGCATTAAATTTGGCCTAAAGCTAGATAATCTTGATGTCATCCCAAGGCATGAGAGTGAACTTAGTTAAACTCCACTTGTTTACCACCCTTCATTAGTACTCACCCCCACTTGTAGATGCTAGAGCTAAGCATAAAACTTGATCAACTTTAGATGGGAATACTTGGTGAAAATGGTTATGAAAACCTTAGAATGATGAGTCATTCTACTAAGATGTTATGACATGTGTTTCCGAACACCAGATGATTTTGATGATGAAAATGTTGAGGCATGAGCCTTAGCCCTTTATAAAACTGATGGTTGTTTGGATGCGATACCATTCCAATTTTACCGTCCAACCACAATACCCAAAAATTGGGTAGGGCTTGACTGGAAACTTATATACTTTAGTATGGATTCCCTCACGGCCAAGGTCTGAGCTGAGGCTACCTTGTGAAGATTGTCCACCTGTGCAGTACCCAAGATGACAGTTGTTCATGGTTGGGAGGCCAAACTCACAGGAGAGGTGCCTATACTAGGGCATGTAATTGAAAGGTTAGGATTGATTATCCGCATACTGAGTATGGTGAATTCAGGATTTGTTCCTGACAGATGTATCGAATGTTGTGGTGAAAGTGTACAATCTCTATAGAGTGTCAAACTATTCGAATAGCTGCGTCCGCGGTTATGGACAGTTGGAGTGGCCATACTGTTCCCCCGTCAGATGTTTTCAAAATGACTTTTGAAATGAATGGAGACTTTGACTTGACCACAACAGAATTGTGACATGAAATACAAGTTCCCACTTAGGTGTTATAATCTTTCAACTAGCTTTCTTTGTTTCTGAACTTAGTAGAGGTAAATCTGGCTTTTTGCAAAACAGCCCTAGAGCTTGGTGTCCTACTGCAAAAAACCCCTTAACCTGTTAGTATTAGTTTGCGAGTACTTAAAGAGTACTCATGGATTTGTCCCTGGCTATTCCCGTGGCCATACTACGAAGAGGAGTACCAGGATGATGGACCGCAGGAAGGTTATGACAACTAGGATCATCTCCCATCGTCAGCATTGCCTGTGACCCCGAAGATGGAGCTTCGCCTACACTACCTTTAATATTACGTTATTCCGCTACTTGAGTTGTATTAAGAACTGGATCATGAGATCCTTATTTGTGTAAGACCTTATGTATGGTTTGTAATGGATGATGTACTGTGATATCCAAATCTGTTATGTCTCGCAAAAATGGTAATCCTGGGATTTCGATGTATGGCATAACAGGCATCTGGGATTAAAAATCCGGGTGTTGACAAGTTGGTATCAGAGCCATCCTGACCATAGGAGACCCTAGTTAGACTGGACATTGAATCAAAAATTTAGTTTCAAAACCAAAGGAAGAAAATATTTACAAAAACTTATTCCCATTCTTATCACTTTGATTCTTTCATGAAAATTCATGTTCCTCAAAAACTCTTGCAAAATACATAAAATTTGACACACTTGATCACTCTACTAACTTACTCATCCTATATTGTTATAGATGGACATGAAGTACAACAAGTTTATCAGTTGGGGAATGGAGGAGACCTCATCTTTGAACGGGATTTGGACCAGCTTTCGGAACTCCTGGAGCGTCCGCACCCTAAGTTCTTCGGAGCTCAGCTCAATGATCAGGAAGGAGAAGATCGGCAATGGATAGTTGTTGCAAGTCTCCAAGGAAAGATTGAACCTCCCACAATAGAGGGAATTTAGTTCACCTTAAGAGAGAACAACTAGCTCGATGGACTTGCCAGGGCTATGCAGGAAGCTCTTGCCCGTATATGTGGGCAGAGTATCAATCAGATCAAGGGTACCCTCTTTGAGTTTTGTCCAAGGCGTGATGCTATGGGACAGCCACTGGAAGCCCCATACCACCATGAGCTGAAGACTTAGTTGGACCACCTTAGCTTCATGATGTACGATCACCAGTAGGAATTGGACAATTGTCGTGACTACTCCAACCACAAGTCCGCCATCATCACGACGAAGCATCAGACCATCGCCATGCTAGCGAAGGATCGCAAGTCTCGCCGCCGTCAGCTTGACAAGAAGGAGCGCATCATTGCCCGTCTTTGCCACCGTATCTCGGATTTGGAGGAGTCCATCCACGAGAGAGACATGCAGTTGGAGGAAAGGGAGAATGCCGGAGAAGATCTTCGTGGAGACCCCTACTCCTATCTCAGCGATGATGATGATATTCTTGAGGATCAAGCCATGGACTTCTTCACCGATGAGGAGGATTTCGCCTTCATCGATGATGATGAGGATGATGAAGATTACGATTACACCGACTCCGAGGAGTAGTAGCACCTGAGAACTAGCGTAGTGAGTTGTATTCATTCCCACTGTATCGTAGTTTCCAGAATGGTTCTTAAAACCATCTGCTTTCCTTTGTTGTGGTGTGTGTTGTATCGTGTGCTATGAATGAATGAATGAATGAATGAATGAATGAATGAATGAATGAATGAATGAATGAAAAGCATGTTGCTAGAAAATCCGAGTCAAACTTTAAAAGCTTTTCAAAGTCCCTGAACCTTAGAAATTTCCCTCTTTTCTCATGATCTATCTCAATCTTCAGATGCCTCGTGGATGAAGCCTGCAAATGTTGGTTTTTGACCGCGAAGCTAAAAGAACAGAATGCCAAGCCAACTTAGCCACCCTTCAGCAGATAGCTCAGCTAGCCCACAACAATCAAGGCCAAGGAAATCAGGACAACCATGGATCTAAGCTCAAGAATTTCCAGAACACCAACCCACATGTTTTCACTAAGTCGGAAGAGCCCCTAGACACAGATGATTGGCTGCGAACCATGGAGAACAACCTGGAAGTCGCTGGAGTGGAATCTAACGAGAAAGTTCTGTTCGCCACCCACTATCTAGCCGGAGATGCAAGAGCATGGTGGAACAATGTCCGTGCAATGACCGGAGGTCAGATGATGACCTAAGATGAATTCAAGGTCAAGTTCAGCAGAACCCATGTGCCACCGGGTTTGATCAAGAGAATGAGAGATGAGTTCAGGGAATTGAAGCAAGGAAGGATGACCGTAGTGGAATACCGTGAAAAATTCTTGTCATTAGCTAGGTATGCCTCGGATGAGATCGACACTGAAGCCAATAAGAAAGAGAGGTTCCTGAATGGTTTGCATGATGAGATGCGGACTGTGTTGGTCAATATCCCCTTTGCAGACATTGAAGCCCGTGTCAACTCTGCCATTCAGATGGAAGGAAAGATCAACCAAGCCAATGAGAACCGCAAGCGTCGCATGATGCATCAGCCAGGAACCCATCATACCCCAAAGTATCACCCTAACCCATCTCCGGGATTTTCGCCGAGAACCAACAAACCCCTGATGAACCGCCCGACCTATCCCAACCATGGAAACCCAAGGCCCAGGGGAAATCACAATAACCCCGGCAACTCTGGCAATTTCAACCGTGCACCACCCAAGTTCAACAACAAAATGTTGCCAACACCAACACCGCCCGAGGATGAAGCAATGTTGTGCTGTTGCGACAAAGGACAAGTCGCAAGTGACTTGTTATGATCAGGAAATAAGGGTCACTACTCCAATGAGTGCCCCAAGAAGAATGCCGTGAGCCCCAATGCAAATGCCCCAGCTCAGTCGTGTTCAACTCCGCGTAAGGTTTGCCCCAGGGAATTCGCTCAACCTCAACGGCCGTCTTTTTCTCATCCATGCTGAAGAAGCCCAGGAAGCGCCAGACGTCGTGCTGGGTATGTTTTCTGTTAATTTAGTACTTGCAGGAGTGTTGTTTGATTTTGGTGCATCGCATTCATTTGTCACCAAAGAATTTGCATGCACTAGTAAGATTCAACCAACCAAACAGAAGCATGTTATGATTGTTCAAATCCCCGGTTCAACCACCAAAGCTAGGCAAATTTGCAAAGCCGTCCCTATCCGAATCCATGGCATAGATTTTTATGCTAATCTGATAGTACTCGGAACTAAAGGTTTGGAAGTAGTACTAGGAATGGATTGGATGTCCAAACATAACGGATTGATTGACTGTGCCAAGAAAGCTATAACCATGACCAGTACAGCCGGAATATCAGTCGAGCATATATCTGAAACCTTACCTCGTCAATTCAAGTGCAACAAGAGTATAGCCCAACCTACCAAGGACCAAGTCCGGATAGTCTGTGAATACCCCGATGTATTTCCAGATGTTTTGCCTGGTATGCCCCCAGATCGGGCTATCAAGTTTATCATTGAACTAATCCCCAGAACAGGACCCATAGCCCAGAGACCATATAGTATGAACCCATCTGAACTAGCAGAACTGAAGAAGCAAATGGATGCCATGCTGGAAATTGGACTGATTCAACCAAGTGCGTCACCATGGAGATCACCTGTTTTGTTCGTGGACAAGAAAGATGGACGTAACCATTTGTGTACGGATTATAGGAAGTTGAATGATGTCACTATCAAGAACAAGTACCCATTGCCCAAGATAGAAGATTTGTTTGACCAGTTGACCGGTGCCAAAGTGTTTTCTAAGATTGATCTTAGAACAGGCTATCATCAACTCAAGATTCACGCAGAGGATACTCCAAAGACTGCCTTTACCACCCGCTATGGATTATACGAGTATAATGTCATGTCTTTTGGATTAACCAATGCCCCCGCTTATTTCAAGAATATCATGAATAAGATTTTTAAGGACTTCCTGGATAAGTTTGTCGTTGTTTCCATCGATGACATACTGATTTATTCCAAATCAGAAGAAGAACATGAGATACACCGAAGGACCATTCTTGGAACCCTTAGAGAGCACTAGTTGTATGCTAAGTTTAGCAAATGTGAATTCTGGTTACAGGAGGTAGGATTCCTCGGCCACATTGTATCAGCCGGAAGAATTGTAATTGACCCCGCAAAGGTGAAATATGTCGAGGAATGGCAAGCCCCAACCACTCAAACCCAAGTTCGTGCATTTCTCGGATTGGCGAGATACTACCGCAAGTTCGTAGAAGGATTCTCAAGTATCGCCAGACCCATGACCCAATTGCTGAAGAAGGACAAGTTTGAATGGACGGACAAATGTGAAGCGAGTTTTCAAGAACTCAAGAGAAGATTAATTTCAGCCCCAATCTTAATCATGTCGGATATCACGAAGCCCTTTGATGTATATTGTGATGCATACAAGATCGGTCTCGGATGTGTGCTAATGCAAGAAGGCAAACTTATATCTTATCTATCTCGACAACTGAAACAACATGAGAAAAATTACCCAACCCATGACCTCGAACTCGTAGCCGTAGTTCTAGCCCTGAAGACATGGAGGCATTACCTGATGGGAAACCATTGTGAGAATTATTCGGATCACAAGAGCCTGAAGTATATATTCACTCAGAAGGAGCTGAATATGAGACAGAGAAGATGGATTGAGCTAATCAAGGATTACGACCTGGACATTCACTATCACCCCAGTAAAGACAATGTGGTAGCGGATGCCCTCAGCAGATTGCCGTGTCGCTTGAACTCCATGATTTTGAAGGAGCAACCAAGTCTGCACAAGGAGATGGAAGATTTCCAAATGGAATTAGTGAGTGACGGATTTTTGGCTAGCATAGAACTTCAACCCACTTTGATCAGCCAGATCAAGGAGGTGCAGAGAGGAAATGCTAGTATCAACGGAATCAAGCGTCGTATCAGTACAGGCAAAGTACTCAGATTCACGAAAGACGAAGAAGGAGTTCTGTGGTACAAAGGACGCCTTTGTGTACCAGCAGATTCTGAGTTGAAAGAAGTGATTCTGAAGGAATCTCATGATACCCTTTATTCTATCCACCCCGGAGGAATGAAGATGTATCAGGACTTGAAAGAACAATTTTGGTGGCATAACATGAAGAGAGAAATCGGAAGATATAGCGCCAAGTGTGATATATGTCAGCTAGTCAAGGCGGGACATCAAAGACCCGCTGGATTGTTGCAACCATTGCAGATTCCGGAATGGAAATGGGATTCCGTTAGAATGGACTTTATCACCGGATTGCCTACTTCTAGTAGGGGAAATGACTCTATCTGGTTCATAGTGGACAGATTGTCCAAACTCGCCCATTTCTTAACAGTCAAGACCACATATCAGAGTTCGAAGCTAGCGGAGTTATACATCGCTAGAATCGTCAGTTTGCATGGAGTCCCCAAGAATATCGTATCTGATCGAGGAACTCAGTTTACCTCGAGATTCTAGAAGAAAGTCCAAGAAGGTTTAGGAACCCGCCTAGATTTCAGCACCGCTTATCACCCCCAGACCGACGGACAAACAGAGCGAGTAAATCAAATACTCGAAGACATGTTGACAGCATGTGTGTTGGAGTATGGATCTAAATGGGAAGACTGTCTGCCGTTTGTAGATTTTTTCGTACAACAATAGTTATCAAGCTAGTTTGCAAATGGCCCCATTTGAATTCATGTATGGAAGGAAGTGTCACACCCCTTTGAACTGGTCGGAAGTAGGAGAGAGTCAGATTTTCGGACCTGACATCCTACGAGAAGCAAAAGAGAAGGTTCACAAGATTCGTGAGCACCTCAAGACCACTCAGTCAAGATAGAAGAGTTACACCGACAAGAGACGTCGAGATCTCGCCTTCAACATCGGAGATTTTGTGTATCTGAAAGTGTCGCCATGGAAGGGAATGCAGCGTTTCCAACTGAAAGGAAAGTTAGCCCCCAGATATATCGTCCCCTTCAAGATTCTGAACCATAGAGGAGAGGTGTTGTATCAATTGGAACTACCCGAAGAGATGTTAGTCGTGCACAATGTGTTCCATATCTCATTACTTCGCAAGTGCCTCGAAATTCCAGAGAAGACTGAAGTGTTCAAAAACATTGATCACCGGACCATAGAGTTCAACGATGACCTGACCTATCCCGAAGTACCCATCTGTATTTTGGAAGAAGATTTCAGAACTACCAGAACCCAAAGCATCAAGTTTCTCAAGATTCAATAGAGCAACCACACAAAAGAAGAAGCTACCTGGGAGTGTGAAGGTCACATCAGGACGGAGTTTCCCGATCTATTCAAATCCTATGTAATCTTTTTCGTCCTTTTTCAAATCTCGCGACGAGATTTTTGTTTAAGCGGTCAAGGTTTGTAACATCCAAAAAATATTAAACTTGAATCATCAAACTCTAATCATCAAAATTAGGGTTAACAAAAACTTTTCCAATTAAAAGTATAAAACCATTCATATGTGTGTGTATTCCAAATTTTGGATTCTTTTGAATTGCCATGCTTCTGTGTTTCCTTGCTTGCAAAATGATTCTTAGGTGAAATAAACATCATCTAAACAATCCCCAAACTTTTCCCAAAGATAAACAAGTCAAAACAAATAAGTTAAGTGAATGGTCACTTTGGCCAAATTAACTCCAATTCCTACTTTGGCTCTCCCTAACTTTAAGAACTTAACAGAAACATGTATGGATCTGTGCACCCATTGATAGTACTCATAATAAGGTACCAAGGCCCACTTTGTGATCATCAAAAAACATTTAAATGCTTAGTTTAAAAGACAGTTTAAAATTGAATCTATTTCATATGGGAAGATTCCACTTTTCCAAAAACCACTCAAACAAGTTCCATTTCCAAAACCCAAGCACCCACAGAATCCTCAACACATGCCTAGCACACCCACCAAAAATCTTTTCAAAATTCAAAACTCAAGTTCATGCGGCCATTTCATCAAACAGGTTGCAGATCCAAATCAACAAAATCAAAAACACTATGTTGAGCAGTGTTTTGGCCCAACCTTGTTCCCTCTCTGGATGCAACTAGCCTTAATAGATCATCTAGCACCCTTGACTAACCTCTAGCAACACTGTGACCTTGACATTGTCACCAATGGTGAGCTGGCCGATCCTCACCATGTCACCCCAGTGTGGACAGCAAGCTAGGAGAAGAACTAGTCGTGCCAACCTTGTCTAGGAGGTATCCCATGCCTCACCGCCCCCTCTCGACCAGCCCTAGCTCAAGAACAGTGACAGAACTGCCAGGAACGCCGCGCCCGCGCTGCTATCGACCATGCCAACACGCACCCCAGTGCACGCGCCGTTCCAACTCAACCCGACCACCTCGAGCCCTTGCCGCCCGCCAGCATGCACCCCACCGTCCCAGGAGACCACCAGACATGTTCGTTTCACCGCCTGTACCCTATAGCCGTCGCTCACCGCCTCTGCCTTGCAGAGCACCGCACGTTCCCGACCGATTGCCACCGCCCCTACACGCGCATTTAAGCTCTAGAGCATCGCCAGGAGACCGCCCGTCGATCGCCAACCCCAGCCATGCCTCTAGCCGCCCGTAGCCATGTCGCCACCGTCGAGCCTATAAAAGGAGGCCACCCCGCTCGATTTCTTCACACCATCTCACTCCCCACCTCTCACTGAGACTTCCCACTTCTTCCCGGAGCAAGGCAAGCAGCGCGTCGCCGGAATTTGGCCGGAGCTCGCCGCTGAAGAGGAGAAGAGGAGCCATCGATTGGAGCCTCCCCAGGAGGAGCCTCCGGTACCAGGAGGATCGCCATCATCGACTTCGTCGTTCGCCCCCATCTCTGACCCTCGCCTGAGCCCCGCTGAGCCTCCCACGACCCCCACTGAGATGCTAGGGTTCGAGCTCGCCGGTGACATGTTCATCGTCGACGATGACCCTCAGCCGTTGATCTCACTTCTAATCCAACGCACCACATCGCCCCGTAGCTCTTCGCGTGTTATGAGTCACTGACGGGTGGAACCCCCTGTCAGCTGAGCCCCGCGCTGTGGAGTGACACTGGGCCGGCCCATTAACCCTTCCCGCACAGCCCAAGCGTTTGAATTTAGATTTTTGTACCTAGTTTCAAAAATCAACCCAGCTCGATTCAGTGAACCAAATTGCATGAAACCAATTTTGTTAGAAAGGTACTGAAATGCTTAATCCAAGCCCGTTGGATTCAAATCATTTGGATCTGTAGATCAACATTGGTAAAAATAACAAGTCAGAAGCTTTTATGCATTCAAACATTTTTCAATTTCAACCATAATAGCTTTTGTGTTGATTCCAACTCTCAAAAATCATATTTGATCATACCTTTCAGAATATATAAAAACATTTGGGTTTACTTACAGAAATAATGTTCAAGTAATTAAAGAATGCCACATAGGCATTTCTAGTCACTTTATTTATTAAAAATAAAAGGTTAAATCTTATTAAATTGTGACACCACTTTAAATCATATTCACATGGACTGAAATATGTGGTGATGACATGTTTCAACATGATCCCATGTTTGAGTTGGAGAATATTAAATCTTAAGTGGTTTTTCAATGAGTAGAAATTACTTTTCTAAAAATAAATAAATAAGACAAAGGCTTTAGTCTTGTAATGTTAGTGATGATGCTAGATTATCTATAGAACACCTTTGTGTGATGATTGAAAATAGTTAAGTATTGTTTGGTGATTGTGTACCTTGTATTTATTCATAGACGCTAGTACTGACCAAGGATACGAGGAGGAAGGAGGATACTACGAAGAAGAAACCGAGGAGAACTTCAACCACTTCTCTGCACAAGGCAAGCCTTACTAATCAAGTTGACCTATGCAAGCTAATACTTGCTTGTTACCATGCCAAATAGATGCCTTAAGCATATGTGATCATACCCACTTGATGACCCAATCCTAGTTTTACTTGCAAGCTTTTTACTTTATTTCTTTATCAAAGCTTTCTTTTAGAGTTTACTTAAGTGACTTGTAGATTCTAGGAAGATAATTGAAGGTTGCATAAACAGCATTAAATTTGGCCTAAAGCTAGATAATCTTGATTTCATCCCAAGGCATGAGATTGAACTTAGTTAAACTCCACTTGTTTACCACCCTTCATTAGTACTCACCCCCACTTGTAGATGCTAGTGCTAAGCATAAAACTTGATCAACTTTAGATGGGAATACTTGGTGAAAATGGTTATGAAAATCTTAGAATGATGAGTCATTCTACTGAGATGTTTTGACATGTGTTTCCGAACACCAGATGATTTTGATGATGAAAATGTTGAGGCATGAGCCTTAGCCCTTTATAAAACTGATGGTTGTCTGGATGCGATACCTTTCCAATTTTACCGTACAACCACAATACCCGAAAATTGGGGAGGGCTTGACTGGAAACTTATATACTTTAGTATGGATTCCCTCACGGCCAAGGTCTGAGCTGAGGCTACCTTGTGAAGATTGTCCACCTGTGTAGTACCCAAGATGACAGTTGGTCATGGTTGGGAGGCCAAACTCACAAGAGAGGTGCCTATACTAGGGCGTGTAATTGAAAGGTTAGGATTGATTATCCACATACTGTGTATGGTGAATTCAGGATTTGTTCCTGACAGATGAATCGAATGTTGTGGTGAAAGTGTACAATCTCTGCAGAATGTCTCGAATAGCCGTGTCCGCGGTTATGGATAGTGGGAGTGGCCATACTGTTCCCCCATCAGATGTTTTCAAAATGACTTGTGAAATGAATGGAGACTTTGACTTGACCACAACAGAGTTGTGACATGAAATACAAGTTCCCACTTAGGTGTTACAAACTTTCAACTAGCTTTCTTTGCTTCTGAACTTAGTAGAGGTAATTCTAGCTTTTTGCAAAACAGCCCTAGAGCTTGGTGTCCTACTGCAAAAAACCCCTTAACCTGTTAGTATTAGTTTGCGAGTACTTAAAGAGTACTCATGGCTTTGTCCCTGGCTATTCCCGTGGCCAGACTATGAAGAGGAGTACCAGGATGATGGACCGCAGGAAGGTTACGACAACTAGGATCATCTCCCATCGTCAGCATTGCCTGTGACCCCGAAGATGGAGCTTCGCCTACGCTACCTTTAATATTACGTTATTCCGCTGCTTGAGTTGTATTAAGAACTGGATCATGAGATCCTTATTTGTGTAAGACCTTATATATGGTTTGTAATGGATGATGTACTGTGATATCCAAATCTGTTATGTCTCGCAAAAATGGTAATCTTGGGATTGCGATGTATGGCATAACAGGCATCTGGGATTAAACATCCGGGTGTTGACAGGTCGAATCTAGGTGGATTCTACGTATGCGAGTTCATTCGCATGTTTACCACTGAACACAATGATTATAGAGTCGATGTAAGAAATGCATTCACAACATCATTTTATTACCGTCACCTTTTTTTATCATAATTGATATTCATATTGATCTCCTTTTTCTTATATATAGTTCGAGAGAATACGGGATCAATTACTACCAGCGCAACGCGTACTAGCAATTGAGGAGGAGCTGGCGGGATTTATTGTTAAAGAGATCATAGATGATGCCGGAGAATTTAGTGTGAACAGGCGCTACTGATCTCCATGTAATCGAACATACGTACTCTATTCCCAAGATTTTGTGATCTCCATGTAACTATGTAAATTGTATATATTTGTATGCTCGATATCGTAATACAAATTATATTATATATGCACGAATGTGCACGATATGTGGTGGTGTAGAAATATTTAAAAACTATGTTAAAATTAAAAAAAGTAAATAAAACAATAAAATGAAATCTCTGCCGCAGCAGAGAAAGGGCACAAAGTGTTGCCGCGGCTGAGAACCACTAGTCCAAGGTAATGCTCTGCCGCGGCAGAGACCCACTGGTCCCGGTCCTTAACACCAACAGGGACTAGTGGGGGTGCACCTTCAGCGTGCAGGGGCAGCCACGTGAACAACCACTAGTCCCGGCTGGTAACTGGGCCGGGACTAGTATTGGGCCTCTAGTCCCGCTTGATTATTCCCGGTTCCAAAACCGGGACTAAAGGCCCTTATGGCCCAGGACTAGAGGCCATGTCTCCACTAGTGAATCACATTACCAAGTACTAGAGTATGTGATGATGACATGTGTCAATATGATCCCATATTTTTAATTTGGATAATATTAAATCCTAAGCAACCTTTCAATGAGTAGAAATTACTTTCCTAAAAAAAAGATAAATAAAATCTTATCACCCTTTCTTGTACTGATAGAGATGATGCTAGATCATCTAGTGTGACCCTTGTGTGAGAAATAGAAGTAGTTAAGTATTGTTTGGTGATTGTGTACCTCGTATTTATTTATAGACGCTAGTATCAATTCGGGCTATGAAGAGGAGGAATTCTATGAATATGAGGACGAGAACTTCGACCACCTTACCAATTAAGGCAAGCTATACCGAGCATGCTATACTATGCAAGCCTTATTATACATGCCTTTATGATACCCCTTTTTACTATACCAAATCCTAGTTTTACTTGCACGCTTTACTTTTCGCAAAGTGTTTCGTAGTTAACTAATTGGATGATTAGTGGAAAAGGATGAAAGTGTCATCAAGAGCTTGGATCTTGATGAATATAGATACACCAGCTCAGTACCCTACAACTAGTGACACACACCCCCATTTGGTATATAGATGCTAGTGCTAAAATAAACTTGATCATTAGATGGGAACAAATGATTATGAAAACCTTGAAATGATGAGTCATTCTATTGAGATGCTTTGACATGTGTTATGGACACAATGACTTGAAGATGATGGTGAAGAAAGTATGTGACTTGAATTTGATAAAAAATGGATGGTTGGGTTCGGAAGCGATACCATTCCAACGTTTACCGTACAAACACAATACCTGAATTTGGGTAGGGCTTCACTGGAAGTTTATGTCTTAATATGGGTTCCCTCGTAGAACGAGGTGAGCTAAGGCTACCTTGTGAATGTGACTGTCCACCTATGTAGTGCCCAAGATGACAGATGGTCATGGTTGGGAGGCCAAACTCACAGGGGAGGTTCCTATACTAAGTTGTGTAATTGAAAGGTTAGGATTGATTATCGCATACTAAGTATGATGATTCAGGATTGTTCCTGATGGATGTATCGAATATTGTGGTGAAAGTGTACCACCTATGCAGAGTGTCAAACGATTCGAATAGCCGCGTCCACGGTTATGGACAGTTGGATGGCCATATTGTTCCATTTTCAGATGTTTTCCAAAATGACTTGTGACTTGAAAGATGACTTTGACTTGACCCCACAAGTTGTAGAGATGAAGTTAGGTTCCCACCTAAGTAACCTAGACAATTAAAGTTAGACTTTTATTACTAGATACTGGTTGAAATAAAATTGGATTGTGGCAAACAAACCTAGAGCTTTTGAATCCTATAGATTGCCTTACTGCTTTAGTGAAAGTTTGCGAGTACTTCAAAGTACTCATGGCTTTGTCCCGGGCTATTCCCATGGCCAGACTATGAAGGAGACTATGAGGAAGATGGACAACAGGACGCTTACGATAACTAGGATCATCTCTCATCGTCAGTATTTCCTGTGACTCTAAAGATGGAGCCCCGAACACGCTACCTTTATTATTATTCCGCCACTTTGATTGTAATCAGACTTGATCATGAGATAAACTATTTGTAAGACTATTATGGTTTGTAATGTATGATGAACTATGGTACCAATCTGTTATGTCTCTTTAAAATGGTAATCCTAGGATTGCGATGTACGGCATAACATGCATCTGGGATTAAAAATCCGGGTGTTGACACTGGCGGTCGTGGCGGCGACGAACTCACGGTCAAGGAGATCCTGAAGGAACCAGCGGCTTCACAGTCAAGGATCTAGCGTGAAGAAACAGGCGGCAGGCGGCCGTGGCACTAGTAAGATCCTACCCACCCCCTGTCTCCCCTTTCCCTCCATCATCTCCCTCTCCTCGCCTTCCTCCGAGGCCCGGTCGTTGGACTCCCGTATGTCCCCTACGTCAGCCCGCCCGGGGCTAGAGATGAACGATGGTGGTAGGCAAACATTGTTGGCGGGCTAGACCTCCCCAAGCTGACCTCTTCTCTAGAGAAATCACATACCAGCACCATGTTCTACAGTAGCCCGAGGTGTACCCTCCCTTAAGTGTTCAGAGACTTGGTATAGCTTCATTCAGATGGAACAGAATGAGTTTTTGAGTTTACTCACCTTCATTTCCTGTTTTATCTCGTCAGGTGTGGAATGCAAAAATTGCAAAATTTTGGTGCCTGGCACGAAATTTTTTGGTGGTCAACAAAGATATTCATAAGTCTAGGAACAATATTTCCAATAATTTAAGGTGGTCATCTACCTATTATTTTTCTTGCAATATGATACTATTATTTGACATTATATTCTTTTATCAATGAGGATGTTCTTGTTCTTCATCAAGGATGCAGTTTAGAATTGAACATAGCGTTGGATTTTTTTTTGTTAGCTTCTGGGCGAACCTGGAAGTGAAGGATCATCTACTCCATCAGTGGTTGGATCTGTGAAAAAGTGGCAGAAGTTTGACACTGAGAAATCCAAAGACACATGGAGCAAGTTAGGAATGGCTAATTCAGTGCGGGAGAAACAATCGAGAAACTTGAATACTCAGAGCCCTATGAATCGGTAGTGCGGTCCTGTAGTTATCTAACATTTTTTTTTGAAAAGGAGCATATATTAATATAAGGTGATATCAATTACACCCAGCCTCTATAATAACGCATTGCCCTAGCAGCCACACGAATGCACACAGCCAAAAAAAAGAAGAATTACAAAGAATAAAAGTCCAGCTACAGTGAAACATTCATTGAAACAGCAGTACTACTGTCACATCCCAAAATTTTCCAAATTTTGAAATGTGAAAAAAAAATAAAAAAAAATAAATAATTATTGAAATTTAGGGTGAAAAGAAACTTTTGTTTCTAAATGGAAACTTAAAAACCCATCTTGAACAAACCTTGAACAAAGTTTGAATCCAACATCAAGTGAAATGCATTCTTCATAAAAGCATCTTGAAATTTAACCCTTGGGAAAAGTTAAACCAAAACTCTAAAACCCCAAGGGAAGAAAAACATTTCCAAGATACCTCAAAGACTATGGATTTGATCCATATAATTTTTTTGTCAACAAACATTTATACATGATCAAAATGATAAATAGAAACATTTTAAAACCATAGAAATTGGTTTCACTTAATTTGGAGCCATAGATAAAATATTATGAATTTAGCAAGATAAGGAAATTGAATTTCCAAAGCTAATAAAGAACCTATCTAAAAATCCACACCAAATGGTGAGCAAATAATCCTAAAGATATTTAAAGGGATAAAGAAATATTAAATAAAATTTTGCAAATTGGAATCAACAACTTTGGATCTATAAATAAAAAGATATGGATTTTATAAGATAAAGAAAGAATTAATTAACAGGGAATATTTAAAAAACCAAATTAAATCTTGGCCTAATCCATGAGCAAATGGAATAAATATAATCCAAGTCCAAATGAAATAAATGGATAAATAATATTCAAATAAAATAGAATGGCCTTAACCAAATTCTATTTCTATTGGAATAAAGACATTTACCCAATTTAAATGATTAATAGTTCATAAGAAAATATTTCAAATAAATCAAAATGAATTATTCAACACCCTTTTGAATAAATAAACCTACTAAAAAGGTTTTTTGAACAATTGGAATTTAAATAAGGGTTTGAAATTATAATGAAACATTATTTAATAAAGGAATGTGCCCATTTTAATTAAAATATAAACATATTAAAAGGGACTTTAAATACATGTTTAAAAACTTACTGAAAAGTTTGGAAGGTTTTAAATTTAAATGATTGTTTGAATGGTTTAAACAAAATCAAAACAGGAAAAAAGAAAATAGAAAAAGAAAAATGAATCAGAACAAGAAAAAATGAAACAACCCAGCCCAGCGCACTGGCCCAACTAGCCCAGTCTCCCTCTCTCTAACGCGAAACGTTTTTCACCGCAGATCAAACCCGCGTAGCAACTGACCGCTGGACCCCACTCTTCTCTCTCTCACTCGCTGACAACGCAGGCCCACGCCACGTTGGCATCTTCTTCCCCACAACAACGACCACGCCTAAATTCGTGTTAACAACGCCATTAAACCGTACCCTGACCACGTTCCCTTAAACGCCTCCCTCTTCTCCCTCTTTCCCCTCAGTCGACGCATCCCAGGAGCCCCTAGGCTGGACGAATTTCTCCAAGCGCCCCCACTGCTCCGACGACCTCCTCCGGTCGATTCCGGCCAGCCTTCATCGCCCCTTGCCTTCCCGACCCCACAAGCGTGCTCGCCAGCACCAGGCATACCTGCCAGTAGCCGTAGCTCGCTCGAACGCGCCCAGGACGTCGCCTCCGACGACACCAATACGCCTCCGTCGTCCGCCTCCACTCCGACGAGCTCTACTGGTATATCCTGACCTCCTCTTCCCCTCTGAATGATGCTCCTGTACTCAAAAACCTTCTACGCGTCTAACGCCACTGTTGTATTGCCTTAGCATGCTCTGTAACCTTGCCCCCGTCAACGACCTTGCGTACCCGAGCCAGTAGACAACACCGGCGAGCAACCCCGGTGACCTCGTGCGCCTCTGTCCAGGAAAATACCACCTCGAGCATCCCCATGCCATGGCGACCTCGGTGAGATCCTCCCCTGTCTCTTTTGCTTCCTGAATCACCGGCGCCACCATCTCCTAAACACGCCGCCGCCACTCGCCGCCGCCAGCGCCACCAGTTAATGGCCAACTGCTCTGGGCCGTTAGATCTGGATCGCGTGGATAGGAAAGAACAACTTAGCGAAGGGGTATCCTTTGATCTGTGCCACACGATATCCTTTTAATCCAACGCTCCACATAGCTCAATCCTCGCGAACCGTTTTTGACCAATCAGAACATTCCACGTGGCCTGAATTTTGTTTTAAAAACAGAAAAGGTTCTATTAGATGTTAGAGTTTATAAAATTCATAACTTTTAATCTACACGTCCAAATTTTGCAAATTTTATATCAATGGAATCAACAGAACAAGTACTTTCCAACCATGCACTTTGTTTAATAAATTGCTTCTGTAAAATTGATTGTTTTTGCAGAAACTTGTGTAGGCATAATTTGGATATAAAAATTATTCTAGAAATATTTTTATGGTAAAATCCTTGGAAAATGGATTGTTTTGAACCTACTGTCCTTATAAACCAACTTTTGGATTGAAAAACATATTTAGTGAAGCCAAAGAATAAATCTTTGAATTAGAACATTACTAGTCAAATAAAAATATGGTTTATGTGTTAAAAATGCTTTTTGAGTAAAACCTTTGGAAAATGATTTGATTTAAACTCTCTGACCCTAAACACCAAGTTTTAGGATTTAAAAATATATTTGAAGAACTCTATAAATTATTACTTTGCTAAAAAGTATTTTCAACAACATAAAATATTGATTTGGTATAAAAATGGTCTATAGGTATAACCTTTTTGCAAATGGTTCTAATAATAAACACTTGACCTAAAAAACTTTCATTTGTGTTAAAAACATATTTGGTAAACACTAGAAATATTACTTTGATTTGAACCATTTCTAGCAAAACAAAAATGACTTAAGATGGCCATTTTCACTAACTTGATATCAAATGGTTTTACTACTTTTATAAATGACCAATAGGTTTTTTCAAATGTTACAACCTATTAGAAACCACTTTTCCAAATAAAACAATCTTTGGCAAGTTTGCATGCATTGTTTTGTTTTTATTATTCTATGTGATGATTGCTTGAATGGTAGATTGAATATTTGCTTGCTTGATTGAATTTTAGTAGAATTTGAAGAGTGTGTATATTTCAAGAACAAGGAGTGAACTTATATTCTCTACCAAAATAGGGCAAGTGGTGCTACATACTTTTGTCCCATTATTTTCACTATGCATTAGTGATATTTCTAAGTATGACTTGCATGGAATTTTTACTAAGTATAAACTATGCCATGGGAAATCCTAGTAGATGAAACCTTAGTAGAATTTTCCTAAGTTAAGATTCCTACTACCATCATGCTTAGCTTAGCTAGTAGAAAACAAGGGTGGATTATATTCATGCTATGGAATATTTCAAAGTCAAGGACTTGTGTTTTGTTTAATAAAACAACTAAGTGAATGAATCACGTGGGTGGAATGGAAAGAAAGGTTTGTGTTGAGTGGTTATGCAAGTCCAGTATACTGGGGAAAACTTGGGCATCACCAAGTCCAGTATACTGGGAAACTTGGTATCTGACTTGTGGAATGCCACCCAGGAACAAAGAGATTTGAGATGTCAAATGTTGAGAAGCTTAAAGTGCAGCCACCTGGCATTATGGGCTCTGCCTGGATCATATAGGTTGCAATAACTTAGCCAAATGGACAGTTGGTGGTAGGGGATGATAGGTTGGAGCGCGTCCATTCTGGTATAAGGGGAGGCTTCTGAAAGATCTTGTCTTGGTGAAAATCAAGTCTTGTGGGGAAAGTGCACCACCTCTGCAGAGTGTAAAATCTAAGTACTGAGCCATGTCCCTGGCAAAGGAAAATTTGAGCATCAAGACATGGAAGCTATCAAAAATCTCCTCATCTCAATTTCTAAGTTAAAACTTGTGGTTGAACAAGGGTGAAGGTTCACCAATTTCTATTGGTAGTTCCTTGGGTGTTTTTGCCAAACAAAACTTAGTGTTTTCAACTGATAGGTAAAATCTATTTTGAGCAAACCAAGCCTAAGCTCTACCTAGCCAAATGCATGTAGATGATAGACTCCACTATACTACCATACTATCACTCTCCAATACAATTCAAATGTATTGACCCTTGTGGCTGTAACTTATTATGTTGCAGGTTTGTCTGATGTTAGTGAAGTGTGTTGAATAGGATTACAAGTCTACAACCAACATGATTGCCCGTGGTACTTTGAAGATGAAGGACTCCATGCTATAGTTATATCTGCTGCATTGTAATGAGATAGCCAAATGAGCTATGTAATATGTAATGAATTATTTTATTCCTGGTAATAAACTTGTATTATGACCTTTGTTTCTTGATATTACATCTTAACTGTGGATGCTAGCTATTGATCCAGGGACTAGCATTGTAAACATAGGGATCTCTACCTTATTAAAGGTTGGGACCTTTACAACTACCACCACCAAGACGGCACCAGAAGTCCAGCTTCTCCAAAAACGACGCCTTCAAGAAGGGAACAGTGCACAAACACAATCATCGCCCGATCAAAGATCTAGGTTTTCACCCCAAAGAAAGTCTGTGCTCTCAAAACGATACCTTCAACAAGGCCATTGCCAGGCACAACAAATTAAGGCCAGACCCTAAGTTTTCACCATGAGAGGTAGGACCATGAACCTCTCTTGTGCAGTCGCCCCCACTTGCATGCCATTGATCCAATTGACAAGTCACCTAGCCAATTCCTCATCACCATCCAGACTCGAACCACCATTGTCTGTCCTCGGATCTCGGTCTCCATGACTTTCTCTGTCGGCACCATGGAACGAGAACATGCCCCATGATAATAACAGCCAACAAAAAGCTTCGAAGCACACCCACTGAAACCAAACGGTCAGGGTAAAACATGGGTGCGTACGACCGAATTCAATCCTTCCAGTAAACACATGACATGATAGAACTTATGGAGTTCACTGGCGGAGGTTTCCGGGACACAACACAGAAACTAGATCAATGGAGACCAACATCCGGCAGATCATCGTCTTGGATTAAGACATTATGTCATGCGGCTTGTACCTTGTCCCGGATGGTGTCACCAACCGGGACTAAAGATGAACCTTTAGTCCCGGTTGGAGACACCAACCGGGACTAAAGATGAGTCAGCACTAATAATAGGGGTGAGTGTCGACATTATGTCGTGAGTGTCGACATTATGCTGAGCTGCTTGTACTATAAATATGCATCCTTGTGAGTCCAAATTCCTCCAGCCTTTGAGGCATCTCCAAGATGGTTTTAGAGAGCAGGGACACCACTACGGCCAGTTGTGGAGATGTGAGCCGGAGCCTCCCCAGATCTCCGAGAAACTGGTCATAGAGGCACTCCTAATATGTGAAATTAGTTAGATCCGAGGCGTATTGATCTAGTTAGTGAAGTTACAAGCTACAAGATGGTTTTCGAGAGAAGGGACACCATCAAGGCCTTTCAGGAGATGCCACGGAGCCCAGCCTCCGGATCTCCGAGAAACTGGTCATAGAGGCACTCTAATATGTGAAATTAGTTAGCTCAGGCGATTGATCTACTTAGTGAAGTTACAAGCTGCAAGATGGTTTTTCGAGAGCAGACACCATCACTGCCAGTTTCAGGAGATGCCGCCGATCCCAGTCCTCAAGCATCTCCAAGAAACGGTCATAGAGGCACTCCCACCCAGCCACAAAACGGACTAACACTCAAGACATTTATTAATATTAAAACGAGACTACAAAATCGGGACTAAAGGCCACAAACCGCGAAGATATTACATAATATGAGCATGAACTTGGCATATGTCATTCCTTAGGACCGCTTGACGTAACCATGGAGCATCTTCTTTACTTAACGGAATGCTTGGTGTTTTCACTGTGAAGGGCGGAATTTCATCAAACTTATTATAATCTTCTGACATGTCTGTCTTGTCCTCGATTCCCACGATGTTTCTTTTCCCTGAAAGAACTATGTGACGCTTTGGATCATCATATGATGTATTCGTTTGCATATTTTTTCTTTTTTTTGGTCTGGAGGACATGTCCTTCAAATAGAAAACCTGAGACACATCATTGGCTAGGACGAATGGTTCATCTCTATAACCAAGATTGTTGAGATCCACTGTTTTCATTCCGTACAACTGGTCTATTGTGGCATCCCGCAAAACCACTACTAGAAAATCGCGTTGATTTTTGTGCATTGCATCATCATGACCGCATGCTCATGTCATCATGCCACATTGCATTTGAGCATCGTCATCATCTTGCATTTGCTTGCACAAAATTATTTCGGAAAAAACCTATTTTGTTTTCTAAAACGCCCCGTCTTGTTTTCAAAATTCAAAAACCCGGGTCTCCGGATTATTTTGTTTTGTCAGCTATCGGTTTGCAAAAGTCCCGTTTGTAAATAATAAAAATATTTAATTATTTTAGTGGGGCAGTCGAACGGGCCGATTCGACCCGAACGACCACCCCCAGAATAAAATCGGTCCAGCTTAGACCCCACCCCAAGTCTTTTCTTACCCCAGTCCTATCTACCCACACCCCCTCCACCTCACCCCCTCCAATCAGTGTACGCCACGTCGCCCTGTCCCCAACCCCCACCCAACCAGACACCGCCACTTGGAAACAGCCCTCTCTCCCTTCCCTCTCTCTCTCAGCACACAACACGCACTCACACGCCAACCGCTCCGACCCCACGTTCCCCTGGACCCACGCCTGCCACTGCCTCCCCGCCCCACCGTCCCTGCACCGACGCATCCCCGCCTCTCTCCCTCGCCTGCACCGCCTCCCTCAGCTCGCCCCCAACCCGCTGCTCACGCGGCTCCTCGCCCTCCGATGTCTGCGCTCCAATGGCTCCTCCGCCTCCCTCGCTTCCCCACCCGGCGCCTGTCCCCCTCCTCTCTCCCTTCCTTCCCCACCGCCCCGACCTCTCCCGCTAGCTAACTCCTCCACGCCGACCGCCCGCCCACCTTCTCCCTTCCCTGACCTCCCTCTCGAGCTCGCCTCCCCTCCCTCTGCCACTGCCTCCTCGACCTGACGCGGGCACACCTCTAGCTGCCGCCCGAGGCCCAGCCCGCCTCCTCCTCGCCAACCCGCCTGCGCCGCTTGGTCATCTCCCGCTGCCGTCTCTCCTCAAGGGAGCCTGCCGACCTCCTCCCGAGCTGCCGCTGCCGCTGGCTCCCAGCGGTCTCGCCCCCCTCGCCCCTTGCCTTTGCCGCCTTGACCACCGCTGTGGCTCCTCTTCGCCCGCTTCCCGCCACTGTTCCCGGCCAGCCGGACCCAGCAGCGCCTCCCTGCCGCAGCACCTGCCCCGAGACCGCTGCCCCGTTCTCCTCGGCGTCGCCAAGATTTTCGATGCGGAGACCCCCGTGTACCGGTACCGACGTACGAGGTGGAACCCGAAGGTCGCCATCATGGATCCACAAGCCCTCCTTCATGGACATCCGAAGACCCCGACCCACGGAACCCCGAAGACACAATTCCGAAGATCCGAAGACCGAACCTCGGAAAAAAACCCCGGAACGACAAGAACGCCCACACGGACTTGAGTACCCCGAAGCCTTCGACACGGAGCACCGAGGATGCCTTCATGGGACGCCAAGACACCCGTCGAACCCCGAAGGCTGGACCCCGTGGACCGACATGATCGTCTTCACGGATACGACAAGTGCTTCCCTCGGACGCCAAAACCCGAACCGAAAGGACGCCAAGGACGCCACAAGTACGACAAGTTCTACTTCCGAACGACAAGACCGGTCGACCCGTGGGTCCGACAAGATCGACCGCTTGGAACCAAGATCTCCGGCACGTCACGACAAGTTCTCCGCTTTGTATCCGCTCCCGCCGTTCCCGTCGAACCCTGAACCCTGAGACCGACCCCGAACCCCGGAACCCCAAGTTCGTCGAGACCCTCTAATGTGTGAACCCCTTCCCGAAAACCCTATTTTATAATATAATACAACTTGTCGCATATTAAATTGTCATTCTCGCATGCATGTCATTGATTTGGGGGCCTTATGCCGATTCACCTATACTTAAATATGGGGCCCATATGCGGGCAAATCTAGTCTTATATTGGCCTCATTTAAATTGGTGTAGCGAACCGTTGTCATATCTTGCCTTGTTAAAAACAACATTTAATTGCGGGGTATCTAAATAACTCGAACCGTTTAATTAATTTGTCGGGGACCCGGTTCCGCTTAATATGGCCTAATTGCACCGCATATTTACCATGCCATACATCATACATGCATCATGCCGATCTTTTGCCGTAGTATTAAATATTGCATCCGGTCTTTCTTCTAGTGTTTTGCTTCTTCGCGGATAAGGCCGTTGAGTTGATGTGAGCTTCGCCCCGATCTTCGGTTGAACCTTCGGCAATGTTTTCAGGCGAGCATCTTCCCCTTTCTACCCATCTTACTTTTATAGTATTTATTCCCTCCTGTTGATCTATTGCTATCTCGTATTGCTGTTTCTAGTTTTCGTACCCATGATATCCCTTGCAGCCCTATATTTCCATGGCCACCTCCTATTACCTGTTGTTTGGTAGATAGTGGGACTTGCGCGTCGTAGTCGTTTGCTCA
Source organism: Avena longiglumis (assembly GCA_030063025.1). Classification (NCBI taxonomy): domain Eukaryota; kingdom Viridiplantae; phylum Streptophyta; class Magnoliopsida; order Poales; family Poaceae; genus Avena; species Avena longiglumis. The sequence continues at coordinate 53,050,574 of CP125979.1, read as the reverse complement.
AGTGTTGTTGCGTGTCGCCATGTACCACAGTTGTTGGAGTATTGCCACATGTTTGATGTTGGAGATGATCTCGGCTTTATTTATCGTTCACTTTAATTCCTGTTTAACAACTAAAATTGAAGTAAGTAAGCAGAGGCATCGGTGGGTGATAGATAATATTTGGTTTCCGACCGCCCACTCTTGTCCCGTAGGACCCCGAGTGCTTGATACCTGTTCCTTGATTTATCGCGCTATCCACATACGGGGAATTATGGGACCCCCCTTAGCCAGAGCTTGATTCATTCTTATTTCTTGGGGCCACAAACTAGTTTGAGGTTTTATTTACGATCCTGTACTTATGCCATGCTTTACTGCTTTATTTACGATTGTGCGAGGAGCACACTGTACTGTTCAGGATAGTGGCACGATTTCGCGGTGTCAACAAGCCCAGTTTTGGGTTCCCAGTCGTTCACAGCCATCCCCACAACCTTGAGTCCGTCTCGGAGCCGGCCGGCTTCGTTGCGGGTCTACTTTAAGGGGTGGCCCCCTGAAATATTTCTGAATCCTGTGATTGCTTTGTCGTGAAGGCCTCGTTGGGTTTTGATTTGGTTTTTCCGAGGTTGATCATGTGTGTGTTGCTATTTGTGCACCCCCGCCGGGTTAAAACTTTCTGAAAGCCGTGTCCGCGGTTATGGACGACTTGGAGCATAGTATCTCGATCATAGACAACTATAACTAAAGTAGTGCTATAAATTTGACTTTATAATGACTAGTAATCAGCTTCACTATAATGGAATGGCTAAATAAAACTGCCAACAATTGCTTGTTTGGGTTGACGCTTGCGACCATTGTACCTGACTAGTAAATATTGCAACTACAACGGAATGGCTAAATAAAAGTACCAACAACTGCTGGGTTTTGGGTCATCTCATGCTAATTCTATGTGATTAGTAAGTGTTGCAACTATAACGGAATGGTTAACTAAAACGGCCCACTGCTTATTTTCTCAGGACGATTATCTATACCTGACTAGTAATTGTTGCAACGATAACCGAATAAATAAAAATGCCAACTGTGCGAGTTCCTCGGTTGACCTCCTCGATCGGTGTTGAGGGGGAAACGCCAGGATGGGTTTGATTGGTGGTAGTATCAGGTTGGTTCCGAATAGGTCTTTCTTACCCTCTCTCTGCTTGCCGCTTGCCGCCATTGAATCGAGTCTCTATAGGGTGTTTAGTGCATCGTCACGCCGCTGCCGTGCCACCATACCTATGTAGGCGAGGACCGCCAATTCTAGCCTCGCTGTAATCGCCTCGATCGACGCTCCTCTTTTCCTTTGACCTTTGTCGGCACCCTTTTGTTTAAGCAGGTTTTGAGATCGACGTCGTTAGCGTGGTTACCCTTCCGGCTTGGCTCAGGCAGGTTATGGAGGCCATTGATTATTCTTCAGGGCTCTTAGCCCCATTTGCATCTTGTCCGTAGTCGGACGCTCCATCTTTTCAAGGTGATTTGGATCTTTGTACCGTATATCTGTATTCTTGACTCTTGGAGTCGCTGTTGTATATATATCTGTTCTGTGGGTCCCATCGAGGACTGTTGTGTAATGTTATTACTTCGTTTTCCACCCGCACGAAAGTGCCTGGTGGGCACCTTTGAATCGTTTCTATGCGGGTTTGGCAGAAATCGCTAAAACTTGCATAGGGCCGATTCTGAGGGTGTTACAGAGTGGTATCAGAGCACAGCAGTTGCGATACCCCACAAGTCCAGCCTGTAGGATAACCTAGCTAACGGCCGAAGTAGAGTGTCAAAACTATTTTTGAAAATCAGTTGGATAGTTCTGATTAGGTCTGATTTTTACTCCTTACCCCCTCTGCTATTCTCCTCTTATCTCGACGTGTTTTGAACCTGCTCTCTTATCTTTTCTTCGAGTCCAGGAATTCTCGTGGTGGGGTTTCCGTCGTACCTTCAGGGTTTCGCTTCCTCCTCAGTAAACGGTGTTCTACCGTCAGATGTTCCAGCTGCCTGATGAATCCGTCTACGATGTTACCATTCTTTATGCCTTGTTTGTGCCTTCCGGTGTTTTCCGACGCAACGACATCATCTACGCCAGATCCGATGCAGAGTCTGCATCACTCCTTGTTCCTGAACCTCGTTTGTCGAGATCTTCAGTCTGATTCCAAGAATGGTTGCACGCTTTTCCACTGATTGTGCAGAGTAATAGTTTGGGTGCGTGATGGATTGGCCCCCATGCCGACTATCCCTTCTATTCGCTTTTGTACATTGAAGTGGATGAGAATGCATCGGTTCCCTTTCTCCATCAGAGTTAGAGGTGGTTTTATTTGTTGATACCTCTACCTTCGACCTTATGTTCCCGGAGTGTTCTCTCGACGATCACGGACAACGACCTCTTGTTAGTGGTGTCGCGAGGAACTACACGAAGCGAGAAGACGCAGATCGCCGACCTTTCCTTCCGGTACCATGAGGCGGATCTCAAGGGCGAGATCCATTGTTAGTGGTGTCAAATTGTGGCATCCCGCAAAACCACTACTAGAAAATCGCGTTGATTTTTGTGCATTGCATCATCATGACCGCATGCTCATGTCATCATGCCACATTGCATTTGAGCATCGTCATCATCTTGCATTTGCTTGCACAAAATTATTTCGGAAAAAACCTATTTTGTTTTCTAAAACGCCCCGTCTTGTTTTCAAAATTCAAAAACCCGGGTCTCCGGATTATTTTGTTTTGTCAGCTATCGGTTTGCAAAAGTCCCGTTTGTAAATAATAAAAATATTTAATTATTTTAGTGGGGCAGTCGAACGGGCCGATTCGACCCGAACGACCACCCCCAGAATAAAATCGGTCCAGCTTAGACCCCACCCCAAGTCTTTTCTTACCCCAGTCCTATCTACCCACACCCCCTCCACCTCACCCCCTCCAATCAGTGTATGCCACGTCGCCCTGTCCCCAACCCCCACCCAACCAGACACCGTCACTTGGCAACAGCCCTCTCTCCCTTCCCTCTCTCTCTCAGCACACAACACGCACTCAAACGCCAACCGCTCCGACCCCACGTTCCCACGCCCGCCCACCTGCCTCCCTCTGCAGGGCCCCGCCCACCCCCCGTAACCGACGATCCCCGCCTCTCTCCCTCGCCTCCGCCTGCCTCGCCTCCCTCGGCCGCTCCGCACCAAACTCCCGCTCGCCCGGCTCCGACAGCCCGCCTCCCGATGTTGCCGCCATGAAGCTCCTCCGCCTCCGCTCGCTTCCCCACCCGTTGTCCCCTCTCTCTCCCTTCCTTCCCACCTCTCCCCTCCCACCTCCTCCACGCCGACCAAACCGCCCACCCTTCTCCCTTCGGTGCCCCCCCTCTCCCGAAGCTCGCCTCTCCTCCTACCCTCACGCCGCCTGCCTCCTCGACCATGACCGGGCACGCCTCCACCGCCCGCCTGGCCCGAGCTGGCCGCCTCCCCTCCCTCGCCCTTCGCCCAGCCAATCATCTCCCCTGGCCGTCCTCTCCCTCATGGCGCCGTCGACCTCCTCCCGAGCTGCCGCTCGCCGTCATGGCCCCCTCGCCTCTCGGCCGCCTCGCTTGCCGTTGCCCGGACCACCGCCAGGCTGCTCCTCCTGCCGCTTCCTCGCCACCATGCCCTCCCGGCGCCGCTGACCCAGCAGCGCCTCCCGCAAAGACCTGCCTCGAGACCGCTGCCCCGTTCTCCTCGGCGTCGCCAAGATCTTCGATGCGGAGACCCCCGTGTACCGGTACCGACGTACGAGGTGGAACCCGAAGGTCCCCATCATGGATCCACAAGCCCTCCTTCATGGACATCCGAAGACCCCGACCCACGGAATCCCGAAGACACAATTCCGAAGATCCGAAGACCGAACCTCGGAAAAAAAACCCCGGAACGACAAGAACGCCCACACGGACTTGAGTACCCCGAAGCCTTCGACACAGAGCACCGAGGATGCCTTCATGGGACGCCAAGACACCCGTCGAACCCCGAAGGCTGGACCCCGTGGACCGACATGATCGTCTTCACGGATACGACAAGTGCTTCCCTCGGACGCCAAAACCCGAACCGAAAGGACGCCAAGGACGCCACAAGTACGACAAGTTCTACTTCCGAACGACAAGACCGGTCGACCCGTGGGTCCGACAAGATCGACCGCTTGGAACCAAGATCTCCGGCACGTCACGACAAGTTCTCCGCTTTGTATCCGCTCCCGCCGTTCCCGTCGAACCCTGAACCCTGATACCGACCCCGAACCCCGGAACCCCAAGTTCGTCGAGACCCTCTAATGTGTGAACCCCTTCCCTAAAACCCTATTTTATAATATAATACAACTTGTCGCATATTAAATTGTCATTCTCGCATGCATGTCATTGATTTGGGGGCCTTATGCCGATTCACCTATACTTAAATATGGGGCCCATATGCGGGCAAATCTAGTCTTATATTGGCCTCATTTAAATTGGTGTAGCGAACCGTTGTCATATCTTGCCTTGTTAAAAACAACATTTAATTGCGGGGTATCTAAATAACTCGAACCGTTTAATTAATTTGTCGGGGCCCCGGTTCCGCTTAATATGGCCTAATTGCACCGCATATTTACCATGCCATACATCATACATGCATCATGCCGATCTTTTGCCGTAGTATTAAATATTGCATCCGGTCTTTCTTCTAGTGTTTTGCTTCTTCGCGGATAAGGCCGTTGAGTTGATGTGAGCTTCGCCCCGATCTTCGGTTGAGCCTTCGGCAATGTTTTCAGGCGAGCATCTTCCCCTTTCTACCCATCTTACTTTTATAGTATTTATTCCCTCCTGTTGATCTATTGCTATCTGTGTTGCGTTGCTCTAGTTTTCGTACCCATGATATCCCTTGCAGCCCTATATTGCCATGGCCACCTCCTATTACCTGTTGTTTGGTAGATAGTGGGACTTGCGCGTCGTAGTCGTTTGCTCAAGTGTTGTTGCGTGTCGCCATGTACCACAGTTGTTGGAGTATTGCCACATGTTTGATGTTGGAGATGATCTCGGCTTTATTTATCGTTCACTTTAATTCCTGTTTAACAACTAAAATTGAAGTAAGTAAGCAGAGGCATCGGTGGGTGATAGATAATATTTGGTTTCTGACCGCCCACTCTTGTCCCGTAGGACCCCGAGTGCTTGATACCTGTTCCTTGATTTATCGCGCTATCCACATACGGGAATTATGGGACCCCCTTAGCCGTAGCTTGATTCATTCTTATTTCTTGGGGCCACAAACTAGTTTGAGGTTTTATTTACGATCCTGCACTTATGCCATGCTTTATCGCTTTATTTACGATTGTGCGAGGAGCACTGCTGTCTCGTGATAGTGGCGATTCGCTGTGTCAACAAGCCCGCTTTTGGGTTCCCGATGTTCACAGCCATCCCCACAACCTTGAGTCCGTCTCGGAGCCGGGCCGTTGCTAAGGGTCTACTTTAAGGGTGGCCCCTCAAATATTTCTCAATCCGTGATTGCTTTGTCGTGAAGGCCTCGTTGGGTTTTGATTTGGTTTTCCGAGGTTGATCATGTGTGTTGCTATTTGTGCACCCCCGGGTTAAAACTTTCTCAAAGCCGTGTCGCGGTTATGGACGACTTGGAGCACAGTATCTCGATCATAGACAACTATAACTAAAGTAGTGCTATAAATTTGACTTTATAATGACTAGTAATCAGCTTCACTATAATGGAATGGCTAAATAAAACTGCCAACAATTGCTTGTTTGGGTTGACGCTTGCGACCATTGTACCTGACTAGTAAATATTGCAACTACAACGGAATGGCTAAATAAAAGTACCAACAACTGCTGGGTTTTGGGTCATCTCATGCTAATTGTATGTGATTAGTAAGTGTTGCAACTATAACGGAATGGTTAACTAAAACGGCCCACTGCTTATTTTCTCAGGACGATTATCTATACCTGACTAGTAATTGTTGCAACGATAACCGAATAAATAAAAATGCCAACTGTGCGAGTTCCTCGGTTGACCTCCTCGATCGGTGTTGAGGGGGAAACGCCAGGATGGGTTTGATTGGTGGTAGTATCAGGTTGGTTCCGAATAGGTCTTTCTTACCCCTCTCTGTTTGCCGCCAGTTGAATCGAGTCTCTATAGGGTGTTTAGTGCATCTTTCGTGCCACCATACCTATGTAGGCGAGGACCGCCTTCTAGCCTCGCTGCACTGGCCTCAAGATCGACGCTCCTCTTTTTCCTTTGACCTTTGTCGGCACCCCTTTTGTTTAAGCAGGTTTTGAGATCGACGTCGTTAGCAGGGTTACCCTTCCGGCTTGGCCTGGGCAGGGTTATGGAGGCCATTGATTATTCTTCAGGGCTCTTAGCCCCATTTGCATCTTGTCCGTAGTCGGACGCTCCATCTTTTCAAGGTGATTTGGATCTTTGTACCGTATATCTGTATTCTTGACTCTTGGAGTCGCTGTTGTATATATATCTGCTGGGTCCCATCGAGGACTGTTGTGTAATGTTATTACTTCGCTTTCCACCCGCACGAAAGTGCTGGTGGCACCTTTGAATCGCTTTATGCGGGTTTGGCGGAATCGCTAAAACTTGCATAGGGCCGATTCGAGGGTGTTACAGAGTGGTATCGAGCACGCTTGCGATACCCCACAAGTCCAAATGTAGGATAACCTAGCTAACGTCAAGTAGAGTGTCAAAACTATTTTGAAAATCAGTTGGATAGTTCGATTAGGTCTGATTTTACTCCTTACCCCTCGCTATTCTCCTCTTATCTCGTGTTTTGAACCTGCTCTTATCTTTCTTCGAGTCCAGAATTCTCGTGGTGGGGTTTCCGCACCTTCAGGGTTTCGCTTCCTCCTCAGTTAACGGTGTTCTACCGTCCGATGTTCCAGCTGCCTGATGAATCCGTCTACGATGTTACCATTCTTTATGCCTTGTTTGTGCCTTCCGGTGTTTTCCGACGCAACGACATCATCTACGCCAGATCCGATGCAGAGTCTGCATCACTCCTTGTTCCTGAACCTCGTTTGTCGAGATCTTCAGTCTGATTCCAAGAATGGTTGCACGCTTTTCCACTGATTGTGCAGAGTAATAGTTTGGGTGCGTGATGGATTGGCCCCCATGCCGACTATCCCTTCTATTCGCTTTTGTACATTGAAGTGGATGAGAATGCATCGGTTCCCTTTCTCCATCAGAGTTAGAGGTGGTTTTATTTGTTGATACCTCTACCTTCGACCTTATGTTCCCGGAGTGTTCTCTCGACGATCACGGACAACGACCTCTTGTTAGTGGTGTCGCGAGGAACTACACGAAGCGAGAAGACGCAGATCGCCGACCTTTCCTTCCGGTACCATGAGGCGGATCTCGAGGGCGAGATCCATTGTTAGTGGTGTCAAATTGTGGCATCCCGCAAAACCACTACTAGAAAATCGCGTTGATTTTTGTGCATTGCATCATCATGACCGCATGCTCATGTCATCATGCCACATTGCATTTGAGCATCGTCATCATCTTGCATTTGCTTGCACAAAATTATTTCGGAAAAAACCTATTTTGTTTTTTAAAACGCCCCGTCTTGTTTTCAAAATTCAAAAACCCGGGTCTCCGGATTATTTTGTTTTGTCAGCTATCGGTTTGCAAAAGTCCCGTTTGTAAATAATAAAAATATTTAATTATTTTAGTGGGGCAGTCGAACGGGCCGATTCGACCCGACCACCCCCAGAATAAAATCGGTCCAGCTTAGACCCCACCCCAAGTCTTTTCTTACCCCAGTCCTATCTACCCACACCCCCTCCACCTCACCCCCTCCAATCAGTGTATGCCACGTCGCCCTGTCCCCAACCCCCACCCAACCAGACACCGTCACTTGGCAACAGCCTCTCTCCTTCCTCTCTCTCAGCACACAACACGCACTCAAACGCCAACCGGCCCCACTCCCTCAGACCCACGCCTGCCACTGCCTCCCTGCAGGGCCCACTGCCCGTCCCAGTAACCGACGATCCCGCCTCTCCCACTCGCCAAGCACTGCGACCTCGCCTCGGCCTCGACCCAAACACTGCCGCTCATTGCCTGACAGCCTCGGCCGATCAAGGCCAACAGCTCCTCCTCCTCGCCGCTTCCCCACCCGCCTTCCCTCCTCCTCTCTTCCTTCCCCACCGCCCCGGCCTCTCCCGCTAGCCAACTCCTCCACGCCGACCAACCGCCGCCCACCCTTCTCCTTCTTCCCTGACCCTCTCCGAGCTCGCCTCCCTCACCCTCAGGCTGCCTCCTCGACCAAGGACCGGGCACGCCCAGCCATGCCGCCGCCCGAGCTGCCGCCTCCTCCTCGCCGCGTTCGACGCCAACCCTGCGCCCGCCACCATCTCCCGCCACCGCCGTCTCTCCCTCGCGGGCCCCTCGACCTCCTCCCGAGCCGTCGCTGTCACGGGCTCCCCCGTCTGCCTCGGTCCTCGCCCCGCTTTTGCCGCCAGCCGGACCACCGCCAGGCTGCTCCTCGCCGCCGCTTCCCTGCCGCCACCATGTTCCCGAAAGGCCGCTGACCCAGCAGCGCCTCCTGCCGCAAGACCTGCCCCGAGACCGCTGCCCTGCTTCTCTCGGCGCCAAGATCTTCGATGCGAGACCCGTGTACCGTACCGACGTACGAGGTGGAACCCAAGGTCGCCATCATGGATCCACAAGCCTCCTTCATGGACATCCAAGACCACCCACGGAACCCCGAAGACACAATTCAAGATCCAAGACCGAACTCGAACCCCGAACGACAAGAACGCCCACGGACTTGAGTACCCGAAGCCTTCGACACGGAGCATCGAGGATGCCTTCATGGGACGCCAAGACACCGTCGAACCCGAAGCTGGACCCGTGGACCGACATGATCGTCTTCACGGATACAAGTGCTTCCCTCGGGCCAAAACCGAACCGAAGGATGCCAAGGACGCCACAAATGCGACAAGTTCTACTTCGAACGACAAGACCGTCGACCCGTGGTCCGACAAGATCGACCGCTTGGAACCAAGATCTCCCGACGCGTCACAAGTTCTCCGCTTTGTATCCGCCTTCCCGCTCCCGAACCCAACCTCGACCGACCGAACCCGGAACCCCAAGTTCGCCGAGACCCTCTAATGTGTGAACCCTTCCTAAAACCCTATTTTATAATATAATACAACTTGTCGATATTAAATTGTCATTCTCGCATGCATGTCATTGATTTGGGGCCTTATGCCGATTCACCTATACTTAAATATGGGGCCCATATGCGGCAAATCTAGTCTTATATTGGCCTCATTTAAATTGGTGTAGCGAACCGTTGTCATATCTTGCCTTGTTAAAAACAACATTTAATTGCGGGGTATCTAAATAACTCGAACCGTTTAATTAATTTGTCGGGGCCCCGGTTCCGCTTAATATGGCCTAATTGCACCGCATATTTACCATGCCATACATCATACATGCATCATGCCGATCTTTTGCCGTAGTATTAAATATTGCATCCGGTGTTTCTTCTAGTGTTTTGCTTCTTCGCGGATAAGGCCGTTGAGTTGATGTGAGCTTCGCCCCGATCTTCGGTTGAACCTTCGGCAATGTTTTCAGGCGAGCATCTTCCCCTTTCTACCCATCTTACTTTTATACTATTTATTCCCTCCTGTTGATCTATTGCTATCTGTGTTGCGTTGCTCTAGTTTTCGTACCCATGATATCCCTTGCAGCCCTATATTGCCATGGCCACCTCCTATTACCTGTTGTTTGGTAGATAGTGGGACTTGCGCGTCGTAGTCGTTTGCTCAAGTGCTGTTGCGTGTCGCCATGTACCACAGTTGTTGGAGTATTGCCACATGTTTGATGTTGGAGATGATCTCGGCTTTATTTATCGTTCACTTTAATTCCTGTTTAACAACTAAAATTGAAGTAAGTAGCGAGGCATCGTGGGTGATAGATAATATTTGGTTTCGACCGCCCACTCTTGTCCGTAGGACCCGAGTGCTTGATACTGTTCCTTGATTTATCGCGCTATCCACATACGGGAATTATGGGTCCCCTTAGCGAGCTTGATTCATTCTTATTTCTTGGGGCCACAAACTAGTTTGAGGTTTTATTTACGATCTGTACTTATGCCATGCTTTTTGCTTTATTTACGATTGTGCGAGGAGCACACTGTCAAGTTTAGGATAGTGGCACGATTTGCGTGTCGACAAGCCAGTTTGGGTTCCCAATCGTTCACACCGTCCCCACAACCTTGAGTCCGTCTCGGGCCGGCTTGCTATGGTCTACTTTAAGGTGGCCCCTGAAATATTTCGAATCCTGTGATTGCTTTGTCGTGAAGGCCTCGTTGGGTTTTGATTTGGTTTTTCCGAGGTTGATCGTGTGTGTTGCTATTTGTGCACCCCAGTAGGGTTAAAACTTTCTCAAAGCCATGTCCATGTTATGGACGACTTGGAGCACGATTCTCGATCATAGACAACTATAACTAAAGTAGTGCTATAAATTTGACTTTATAATGACTAGTAATCAGCTTCACTATAATGGAATGGCTAAATAAAACTGCCAACAATTGCTTGTTTGGGTTGTCGCTTGCGACCATTGTACCTGACTAGTAAATATTGCAACTACAACGGAATGGCTAAATAAAAGTACCAACAACTGCTGGGTTTTGGGTCATCTCATGCTAATTGTATCTGATTAGTAAGTGTTACAACTATAACGGAATGGTTAACTAAAACGGCCCACTGCTTATTTTATCAGGACGATTATCTATACCTGACTAGTAATTGCTGCAATGATAACCGAATAAATAAAAATGCCAACTGTGCGAGTTCCTCGGTTGACCTCCTCGATCGGTGTTGAGGGGGAAACGCCAGGATGGGTTTGATTGGTGGTAGTATCAGGTTGGTTCCGAATAGGTCTTTCTTACCCCTCTCTGTTTGCCGCCAGTTGAATCGAGTCTCTATAGGGTGTTTAGTGCATGCTGCCGCTGCCGCTCAGGCCACCATACCTATGTAGGCGAGGACCGCCGAATTCTAGCCTCGCCGTGTACTGGCCTCAGTACTGACGCTCCTCTTTTTCCTTTGACCTTTGTCGGCACCCCTTTTGTTTAAGCAGGTTTTGAGATCGACGTCGTTAGCAGGGTTACCCTTCCGGCTTGGCCTGGGCAGGGTTATGGACGCCATTGATTATTCTTCAGGGCTCTTAGCCCCATTTGCATCTTGTCCATAGTCGGACGCTCCATCTTTTCAAGGTGATTTGGATCTTTGTACCGTATATCTGTACTCTTGACTCTTGGATTCGCTGTTGTATATATATCTGTTCTGTGAGTCCCATCGAGGACTGTTGTGTAATGTTATTACTTCGTTTTCCACCCGCACGAAAGTGCCTGGTGGGCACCTTTGAATCGTTTCTATGCGGGTTTGGCGGAAATTGCTAAAACTTGCATAGGGCCGATTCTGAGGGTGTTACATCTATCTTTACCCCTTCCCCATTCAGATTGACCCATTTGCAGCGAAACAAAGGGACCTTAAAAGAGACTCCATAGTCTAGTTCCCATATCTCCTCTATGTAACCATAATATGTGTACTTTTGTAGATTCTCGTCTATTGCATCAAAGCGGACACCACTATTTTGGTTGGTGCTCTTTTTATCTTGGGCGATCGTGTAGAATGTATTCCCATTTATTTCGTACCCTTGGAAATTCAATACAGTAAAAGATGGTGATGCGGCCAACAAGTATAGCTGATCTCCAACAGTGGTGTCATTCAAGAGATGTGTCCGCATCCAACCACCGAAAGACTTCATGTGTTCATCTGTAATCCATGATTCAGGCTTCCCGGGTTTTGAGCGCATAATATTCTTGTGTTCCTCGATATCTGGAGCTGCCAAGGTGGAATTATGTAGAACTGTAGTGTGCTTTAGTGAAAGAATCGTCCCTACATATCATTGCTTTCTTTCCCAAGGCCTTTTCCACTTAGTCTTCCCTCATGTCGAGTCGAAACACCAATCGGCTTAAGGTCGAATAAAGTCAACACAAAACTCAATGACCTCCTCTGCTCCATATCCCTTGGAGATGCTTCCTTCGTCTAGCACGGTTATGAACATATTTCTTTAAGACTCCCATGAACCTCTCAAAGGGGAACATATTGTGCGTAAATACCGACCGAGAATGGCAATCTCTTCCACTAGATGAACCAGAGATGTGTCATAATATTGAAGAAGGATGGTGGGAACACCAATTCAAAACTAACAAGACATTGTACCACATCCTTCAGAACCTTGGCGTAATATCTGGATTGATTACCTTCGAGATATTGCATTGAGGAATGCACCTTCACAATGGGTACTCGAACATTTTCCTAGAGAAGCCCCTCAATGCAATCGAAGCAATCACATAATCACGTGATCATGAGACTTCAGGTTTTGGAACTTTTCTGCCATATTTATTATCCCTTTATATTAAATGAGAAGCCCGGCGACACCTTGATACCGTAAGGACTTCAAAAAGATTTCCTTCTCGCTTTGGTAAGAGCATAGCCGCACGACTTAAGTGACGCCTTTATCCGCCTTGTTATCTGTATGCATGTTATTTGGGTCTTTCATAATTTGTTGGTCCTCCTGCTTGTGTATCTTTTGTCTTCCCATACACGCCTAGGAATCCTAGCAGTTCACGCAGAGATTCTTCGTCACGCGTGCATCACGTCGATTGAAGCGGACACGCAGGACTTTCCAATATGGCAGCTCCCAAAATATAGATTTCTTCTTCCACATGGGTGCGTGTCCTGTAGCGACGCCGTTCGAACTGATTGACCGGGACCCTTTCCAAAGATTACTTATGTCCTTGACCATACCAAATACATCATCACCAAGAGGAGTTCAGCTTCTTCCGTGATCGCCTCACCTTTGAAATGCTTGCCTTTCATTCTTACGGGATGATTGGTCGGAAGAAATCGATTCGCAGTACACAACCTTCTTGCATTTATGCAAATATGTACCTTCGGTCTTATCTAAACAGTGGGTGCATGCCTTATATCCTTTGTTTATTCTGTCACGAAGGTTACTAAGAGCAGGCCAATCATTGATGGTTACGAATAACAACCCTCGTAGATTAAATGGCTCCTGTTTGTTCTCATCCCACGCACGTACACCTGGTTTTCCCCACAACTGTAAGAGTTCTTCTACTAATGGCCTAAGGTACACATCAATGTCGTTGCCCGGTTGCTTCTGAAGGGAATATGCCCTGAGAGGCAATAATAAATTGTTTATTATGTGTATTCCAAGTATATGATAGATGTTTATTTTGCATGCTATAATTGTATTAATACGGAAACGTTAATACATGTGTGTTTAATAAACAAACAGAAAGTTCCTAGTTAAGCCTCTCTCATAAACTAGCTCGTTGATTAACAAGATGATCAAGGTTTCCTGATCATGGACATTGGATGTTGTTAATAACGGGATCACAACATTAGTGTAATGATGTGATGAACATTCATCCGAAGTATAGCATTACGATCAAAGTCATTGAGTTTATATTGCTATAACAACTTACAGTGATCCTAATCCTTAGACCATGAGATCATGTCAATCACTAACACCTAAGAGTTTCTTGATAACATCAAACGTCACACGTAACGTGATTATAAAGATGGGTTCGAACTAATAAAGTGTTATGTTGAGGCTCATGGATCAAGAGTGGAATTTGTTCATCCCGATGACGGATAGATATACTGGGCCCTCTCGGTGATATCACATTGATTAGCTTGCAAGCAAGTGATTTGATCACTAGAATGTTATATCACGAACGAGAAAAGAGTGCATGTCGATGCGAGATCAAACTAGGTATGGAGATACCGATGATCGAATCTCGGACATGTAATATATCGTGAGACAAAGGGATTAAGATACTAGCGTAAAGGTTCCGCGATCACAAGAAAGTCATCGTTGAATGTGTGGGAGTCGATGGGTCTCCGGATCCCGCTCGATTATTGATCGAGAGGGTATCGATCATGTCCGCATTATTCACGAACCGTAGGGTGACACATAAGAGACACCGACATCCAATTGGAGCAAAAGTTTCATGCCGAAGAATAAACAAGCGCGAATTTATTTCACTAGATACCGAAAAGGTTTTCGGTGAAATTGCATAAAGTGGTTATGCATGTGAAATAGAATTCTAGCAAGGGGTTATTTGTGAATGTTTGTCATTAAAGGAATTGACAAAATTCTGAATAAAATAAAAGAGTTTTATTTAATGAGAGTTTGCATTAAAGTTGGTGGAAATTTAATGGGATTTTTGAGGGGGATTTTGAGTGGACTTTTGAAGGGTCATTTTTGTGAGTGGAGTGTCCACCCACATGATGAGGGAGGGCAAGGGCAGCCCCATGCGCCACCCACCCGGGGTTCCCTCCTCCTATAAGGAGCCCCTCCTCTCACTTCTCACTCACACCTCCTCGTGAAGGATCTCTCTCCCCCTCTAGAATCTATCCCCCATGGTCTCGGACTAGCGAGATACATGTTCCCGATGGCTTTTCGGCAAGAAAGAGTTGTGCTTCCGCTGCATCGCTGGAGCGAGGAGGCGGAGGTTGCTCGGTGCCTCGAACGTGTGTGCGAGCACGGATGCGGCTGGCGATTTGCGCTAGGACTTCCTCTCGATCTTGAGATCGGCAAGAGATCGTCTACATCAACCACGAGTTTGGACTCGTTAAGCTGTCGGTCTTCAAGGGTATGTTCTCTACGGATATACATCCGCCCATTGTTTGTATCTAGTATAAATAGATCTTGGTATATAGTTCACACCAGGAAAATTTTTGTTTTCTATCATGCGAACCCTTCAAAGGTATCGAGCCGGATCTATGCGTAGATACTTTACGGGTAGTACACATATGAGTATGTGGGCGATGATGATCATGTTGTTGCTCCTTTCTTGTGATTTTGGATATTGGTGGCATAGTGGGATGAAGCGGCGGACAAACTTTACATGTCCTCACATGAGACCTGTTCCACGCTTGACATGCAACTAGTTTGCATAAGTGGCTAGCGGGTGTCTCTCCTACTATAGTCAATATCTATTTTGCAAGCGAGTTGTCAACAATTTGATTATCCTCGTTGTGGTTCATGTTCGTAGGTAAACGGTTCTATCTCGAAAGCCCTCACCACGTAAAACTTGCAATGGATAAATTAGGCGTCTAGTTTAGATTGTTCTTTGGGCTAGTGTTATGATATGGTAGTGTTGTAAGTAGAAGTATGAGAAGATACTCTTACAACACACATAGCGTGTAAAACCCATAGATTGTGGATTTACACATATAGGTATGATAGTGATCATACCACGATGCACATGATAGAGATCATCTGCGGGAACCATATAATTTCACTATTAAAACATATGATGTTTGATTGCATCTTATATTGCTTGTTTAGCGCTTTGTTAAGCATAATAAGATGATCCCTCTTTTAAATATCAAGATAAGAATGTGTTCTCCCTTTAGTATGCACCGATTATGTTTTCGTCGCTCCAAGACATCACGTGATGATCGGGTGTACTTGGATCCTCGACCATACTTCGGGTGTAAGACAGTTACACACGCAAAATACTAAGGTTCTAACTTGGCGAGCCTAGCATGTACAGACATGGCCTCGGAACACAGACCGAAAGGTTAAGCATGAGTCATATAGTTGATATGATGCCCATTTGATGCTCGCCTTTGAAGCTATACCGACTCACGTGATGATCGGACTTGGTGTAGTGGATTTGGTTCATGTAATCACCAAAAGGACACGAGGGATGTCGCTTTTGAGTGGGAGTTCATTCGTAATATAGATTAGTTGAACTCAATCTATCATACACTTAGTCTAAACTTTACAAATTCTTGTAGATGGCACCACCGCTTTTAATTTCAATGCGTTCATGGAGAAAGAGAAACTAGCAACGAGCGGTAGCAACTTTCTTGAATGGGCCATGAATTTGAGGATTCTCCTCTCTGCTGCACAAAAGCAATATGTGCTAGAAGCGCCGTTAGGCCCCACCTTTGACGATGCCCCGACGAGGAGAAGAATGTCTATCGACTCGTCGGAGGACCACAACTTAGTTCATTGCGGCATATTGTATGGGCTAGAGCCGAACTTCAAAGCGTTTCAAACGGCAATGCTTTTGATACAATGGGTGAGTTGAAAATGATTTTTGACACACATCTTTGCAGAGAGCTACAATGCTTGTAAAAGTTCTTTAGTCGCATGATGGAAGAGAACAGCTCAGTTAGTGAGCATGTACTCAAGATGTCGTTACGCCGATAAGCTTGTGTCCTTGGGAATAACGATTCCCATTGACTTAGGCATCCATCGTGTTCGCAGTCTCGCCACCTAGCTATAAGAGCTTCGTGATGAACTATAATATGCAAGGCATGAAGAAGTCTCTCCCGAGCTTCGCCAATGCTTAAAACTGCAGTGGAGATCAAAAGGAACATCAAGTGTTGATGATCAATAGGAACACTGGTTTCAAGAAAGACAAGAAGGAAAAGCGGAAGGAAGTAAGGCGGCAAGCTGTTGCAGCGCTGAAAAGAAACCCGAGTTGGACCTAAGTCGATCGAGTGCTACTATTGTAAGGGGATCCCTTTGGAAGCGAATCGCCCCAAGTATCCGCGACAAGAAGGCCGGCAAGGCAAACAAAGGTATATATGATATACATGTTATTGATGTGTACTTGACTAGTGCTCGCAGTAGCACCGGTATTTGATACCGGTTGATTGCTAATATTTGTAACTCGAATCGTGGGTCATGGAGCGACCGCTAGCAAGGGTGAGGTCAAGATGCGTGTCGGCAATGGATCAAACGTTGATGTGATCGCCGAACGCTACCTCTCCACTTACCCGGGATTAGTTATAAACTTAAATAATCGTTATTTGGTGCTGCGAGCATGAACATTGTATCTGGATCATGTTTGATGCAAAGTGGTTTTTCATTCAAATCGAGAACAATGGTTGTTCCATTTATATGAATGAAATCTTTTATGGTCATGCACCAATGTTGAATGGTTTATTTCGTTGGATCTCGATGATAATGTTACACATTCATAATATTGATGCTAAAAGGATTAAACTTAGTGATGATATATCCGCATATATGTGGCATCGCCGTCTAGGTCATATTGGCATTAAGCATGAAGAAGCTCCATTCGGATGGACTTTTAGAATCACTTGATTATGAATCATTTGATACATGTGAGCCATGCCTTATGGGCAAGATGACTAGAACGCCGTTTTCGGTTCAATGGAGCAGGCGGATTTATTGGAAATCATACATTGTGATGTATGTGGTCCAATGAGTGTGTCGGTGCGAGGTGGATATCGTTATTTTGTTACTTTCACGGATGATTTAAGTAGATACGGTTATATCTACTTGATGAAACACAAGTCTGAAACCTTTGAAAAGTTCAAGGAATTTCAGAATGAAGTGGAAAATCATCGTAATAGAAAGATCAAATTTCTACGGTTCGACCGTGGACGTGAGTATCTAAGTTACGAGTTTAGCACTCACATGAAAGAGTGTGGAATTGTTTCACAACTCACACCTGCCGAACACCACAAATAAATGGTGTGTCGGGCGTCGTGTCGTACTTTATTAGATATGGTTCGATCTATGATGTCTCCGACGGACTTGCCGTTGTCATTTTGGGGTTATGCACTAAAGCTGCATTCACTTTAAATCGGGCACCATCTAAATCCGTTGAAACGACACCGTATGAATTGTGGTTTGGAAACAAACCTAAGCTGTCATTTCTTAAAGTTTGGGGTTGCGATGTTTATGTGAAGAAACTTCAACCGGATAAACTCGAACCCAAAGCGGAAAAATGCGTCTTCATAGGATACCCTAAAGAAACTATTGGGTATTCCTTCTATCAGATCCGAGGGCAAGGTTTTTGTTGCCAGAATGGATCCTTTCTAGAGAAAGAGTTTCTCGCGAAGGTGTGAGTAGTCGGAAGGTAGAACTCAAGAGGTTATGGAACCTTCTCTTCAAAGTATGGCGAGTAGCGGTGGCGGAAGTCGTTAGGAGTTGGCTCCACTGTTGAAGAAGGAACTAATGATAATGATCATGAAACTCGAAGAGAGTACTACGAACCTCGCAGGTCAAACAGACGTGCGACTCCAGGTATGAAATCCTGTCATAAATTTCATGGTTGATGAAAATGATGACCCTGCGACGTATGAAGAAGCGATGATGAGCCGGATTCCAACAAATGGTTAGAAGCCATGAAATCCGAGATGGAATCCATGTATGAAAATCAAGTTTGGAACTTGGTGGAATTACCTCACGACCGAAGGCCGTGGAGAACAAATGGATTTTCAAAAGGAAAAGCGTCGATGGTAATGTGAACATCTATAAAGCTCGACTTATCGCAAAGGGGTTTCGACAAATTCAAGGAGTTGACTACGATGAGACTTTCTCTCCCGTAGCGATGCTAAAGTCAGTTAGGATTATGTTAGCAATTGCTGCATATTTCGATTATGAAATATGGCAGATGGATGTCAAAACCGCGTTTCTCAATGGTAATATTGAAGAAGAGTTGTATATGATACAACCAAAGGGTTTTGTCGATCCTAAGGATGCTAACAAGGTGTGCAAGCTTCAGCGATCCATCTATGGATTGAAGCAAGCATCACGAAGTTGGAATCTCCGCTTTGATGAGGTGATCAAAGAGTTTGGATTTGTCCAAACTTATGGAGAAGCTTGTATTTACAAGAAAGTGAGTGGGAGCAATGTGGCATTTCTGATATTATATGTGGATGACATATTATTGATCGGAAATGATATAGAACTTTTAAACAGTGTTAAAAGTTATCTAAACAGCAAATTTTCAATGAAGGACCTAGGTGAAGCGTCTTACATATTAGGCATAAAGATCTATAGAGATAGATCTAGGCGCCTAATAGGGCTATCACAAAGTACATACCTTGATAAGATTTTAAATAAGTTTAAAATGGACGGAAGTAAGAAGGGGTTCTTACCTATGTTGCAAGGCAAGACATTGAGTAAGACTCAAAGTCCGGCCGGCGGAAGAAAGAGAGATAATGGACAAAGTCCCTATGCTTGACCATAGGCTCTATAATGTACGCCATGCTATGTACAAGACCGGATGTGGCACACGCTATTAGTTTGACTAGTAGGTACCAATCGGATCAGTTCGAACATGGATAGCGGTCAAGAATATCCTTAAGTACTTGAGAAGAACTAAGGATATGTTTCTTGTATCTGAGGTGAAGAAGAGCTCGTCGCTAAGTGTTATGTCGACGCTAGCTTTGACACCGATCCGGATGACTCTAAGTCTCAATCCGGATACGTATTTCTCATGAATGGCGGAGCGGTTAGTTGGAGGAGCTCCAAACAACCTGTGGTAGCGGGATCAACAACGGAGGCGAATATGTTGCTTTGCCGGAGCGGCTCGAGCGATTTGGATGAAGGAGTTCATATCCGAACTAGGAGTTGTGGCGCGTTGGACCCAATGGTGATCTATTGTGACAACAATGGTGCCATTGCCAATGCCAAAGAGCCAAGGTCTCACAAGCATTCCAAGCATATTAAGCGCGGTTTCACTCCATCCGCGAGCATGTCAAGGATGGAGATATAAAGATTTAGAAGTACATACGGATCTCAATGTAGCGATCCGTTGACTAAAACTCTCCTAGAGCAAAACATGATCAACACGAACTCAATGGGTGTTAGATATATCACTATGTAACTAGATTATTGTCTCTAGTGCAAGTGGGAGGCGAAGGAATATGCCCGAGAGGCAATAATAAATTGTTTATTATGTGTATTCCAAGTATATGATAGATGTTTATTTTGCATGCTATAATTGTATTAATACGGAAACGTTAATACATGTGTGTTTAATAAACAAACAGAAAGTTCCTAGTTAAGCCTCTCTCATAAACTAGCTCGTTGATTAACAAGATGATCAAGGTTTACTGATCATGGACATTGGATGTTGTTAATAACGGGATCACAACATTAGTGTAATGATGTGATGAACATTCATCCGAAGTATAGCATTACGATCAAAGTCATTGAGTTTATATTGCTATAACAACTTACGAAGTGATCCTAATCCTTAGACCATGAGATCATGTCAATCACTAACAC
The DNA here is from genome assembly GCA_030063025.1 of Avena longiglumis. NCBI lineage: Eukaryota > Viridiplantae > Streptophyta > Magnoliopsida > Poales > Poaceae > Avena > Avena longiglumis. Next base: position 53,030,472 of record CP125979.1, on the reverse strand, counting down.
CGGAAGAGTTTCTTGATAACATCAAACGTCACACCGTAACAGGGTGATTATAAAGATGGGTTCGGAACTAATAAAGTGTTATGTTGAGGCTCATGGATCAAGAGTGGAATTTGTTCATCCCGATGGCGGATAGATATACTCTGGGCCCTCTCGGTGATATCACATTGATTAGCTTGCAAGCAAGTGATTTGATCACTAGAATGTTATATCACGGGAAGAAAAGAGTGCATGTCGGTAGCGAGATCAAACTAGGTATGGAGATACCGATGATCGAATCTCGGACATGTAATATATCGTGAGACAAAGGGATTAAGATACTAGCGTAAAGGTTAAAGCGATCACAAGAAAGTCATCGTTGAATGTGTGGGTGGTATGGGTCTCGGATCCGCTTGATTATTGATCTGAGAGGGGTCTCGATCATGTCCGCATTATTCACGAACCGTAGGGTGACACACTTAAGAGACACCGACATCCAATTGGAGCAAAAGTTTCATGCCGAAAGAATAAACAAGCGCAGGAATTTATTTCACTAGATACCAAACAAAGTTTCGGGTGAAATTGCATAAAGTGGTTATGCATGTGAAATAGAATTCTAGCAAGGGGTTATTTGTGAATGTTTGTCATTAAAGTAATTGACAAAATTCTGAATAAAATAAAAGAGTTTTATTTAATGAGAGTTTGCATTAAATTTGGTGGAAATTTAATGGGATTTTTGAGTGGGATTTTGAGTGGACTTTTGAAGGGTCATTTTTGTGAGTGGAGTGTCCACCCACATGATGAGGGGAGGGCAAGGGGGCAGCCCCCATGCGCCGGCCACCCCCTTGGGGTTCCCCCCCCTCCTCCTATAAAAGGAGCCCCTCCTCTCACTTCTCACTCACACCTCCTCGTGAAGGATCTCTCTCCCCCTCTAGAATTTATCCCCATGGTCTCGGACTAGCGAGATACATGTTCCCGGTGGCTTTTCGGCAAGAAAGAGTTGTGCTTCCGCTGCATCGCTGGAGCGAGGAGGCGGAGGTTGCTCGGTGCCTCGAGCGTGTGTGCGAGCGGATCGGCTGCTGATTTGCGGCGCTAGGACTTCCTCTCGATCTTGAGATCGGCAAGAGATCGTCTACATCAACCACGAGTTTGGACTCGTTAAGCTTTGTCGGTCTTCAAGGGTATGTTCTCTACGGATATACATCCGCCCGTTGTTTGTATCTAGTATAAATAGATCTTGGTATATAGTTCACACCGTAGGAAAATTTTTGTTTTCTATGCTGCGAACCCTTCAGCTTCGGGCCTTGGATGAGCACTGGCATCATAATGAACTTACGCTTCATGCACAACCAAGGAGGCAGGTTGTAGATACATAGAGTCACGGGCCAGGTGTTGTGACTGCAGCTCTGCTCCCCAAAAGGATTCATGCCATCCGTACTTAGACCAAACCATCAGTTCCTTGCGTCACCTGCAAAGTCCAGGAAGTCTCTCTCGATTTTTCTCCACTGTGAGCCATCAGCAGGGTGTCTCAACTTCCCGTCTTTCTTACGGTCTTCTTTGTGCCATCGCAACAACCTGGCATGCTCTTTGTTTCTGAACATGCGTTTCAACCTTGGTATTATAGGAGTATACCACATAGCCTTATCAGGAACCCACTTCCGGGGGTCTCTCCCTCAACATCACCAGGGTCATTTCGTCTGATCTTATAACACAATGTAGTGCATACCGGGCATTTATCTAAATTCTCATACTCCTTACCGCGGTAGAGGATGCAGTCATTAATGCATGCATGTATCTTTTGCACATCTAATCCCATAGGACAGAGAGTCTTCTTTGCTTCGTAGGTACTCTCAGGAAGTTTGTTATGTTTTGGAAACTTCGGCTTCATTATTTTCAGCATCTTTTCAAATGAGGAGTCAGTTAGACCACACTCTGCCTTCCATCGCAACAATTCCAGTGTGGTACCGAGCTTTGTGCCGCCATCTTCACAATTTGGGTACAACAATTTCTTGTGATCTTCTAACATGACCTCTAACTTCAACTTCTCATTTTCTGTTTCACAGTCTCGCTTTGCATCAGAAATGACCCTACCAAGTTCATCAGCCGGCTCATCTGATGCCCGTTCTTCACCTCTTTCCTCTCCATTGTCTTCCATTGCGGATCATCAGATTCAGGAAACATATGATGATAGTTGTTATCATCATCTTCTTCTTCACCATCTTCCATCATAACCCCTCTTTCCCGTGCTTGGTCCAGCAATTATAGTTGGGCATGAAACCTTTCATAATCAGGTGGCGAATGATTTTCGAGGAAGAGTACTCCTTGTTGTTCCGACATTGAACACATGGACAACGTATAAATCCATTCTCTTTGTTTGCCGTAGCCACATCGATAAATTTATCCACGTCTTTGATATACCTGCCACGCCGGTCACCGCATACATTCCCGACCGTTCATCTGCATCATATAAGTAAGTTTATCAAAAAACAGGACATCATAAATAGTGAAATAACCAATTCACACCGACACATGAATTGTATCAATGACCTAGAAAAGATAAGCTTGCTAACCTCGATCGAGGGAAATAAAGAGGAGAAAGCTCAAGTGCGTCTCGGACACCTTCTATATTTTTGTTCTATGAGAAATTCAACGGGATTATTCACTCAAACATTTCAACAAACACCTTCATGCATGCATGAGAAAAAAACTAGCACACCCCCTCACACCTTCCACCATTCGAAAAAAACAGAGTGGAGGCAGAGGGGGCTGGGGCGTTGCATTTATAGAGGGCAGGGGTCTTTAGTCCCGGTTGGAGCCAGCAACCGGGACTAAAGGTGCGTGCCACGCCACGTGGCTGTGGCCAAATCTTTAGTCCCGGTTGGTGGCTCCAACCGGGACGCATGCCTCCTTACCAACCGGGACGCATGCCCCCTGGCCCCGTGCTCGCTCCAACCGGAACGCGTGCCAGTATTAGTCCTGGTTGGTGGCGCAACCGGGACTAATGCTCCGAGGGGTCGCGAACGGATAGCCCTTTTTCCTCTAGTGGAGCATCTCGCCTGAGAGCCATGGAAACGCTAGCTATTGCACGTTCTTTGCTGTGTGTGACCTCAGTCCGTGCAATTATCAAGCATGGACCAAAAGAAATTTCGTATCAAAATTATTGTATTTGGAATACAACAATCAAAATAAATATAAATATGAATTTACTATTTTCGGATCCAATATGCATGAGCATGATTTTCGTCCAAGAACAAACACAACAAAAAACAGATCTCCAGAAATAATCTTCCAAGAGGGGAACAACACATCTAGGGGTGGCCATGGACCCAGGACCTACAAGAGAAGAGGATTGCGCCATCCTGCATGCACGGATCCATGGTGTCTCCGGCCGCATCGCCTAGCAGAGGAGGTCGTCGGGCAGGGGAGGACGCCATGGCCGCCACCCCTCGACCAGGATACAGTACAGGAGGAGGCCTCGCCATGTACTGGGCTGGTCAAGATGAAAGTTTGGAGTGGTCTCTCACCAGCGCGGCGGCGCAGCAGAGAAGAGGATGCAAGGCGACGCTAGAGGACGAAGCGGCGGGGTAGGAGGAGGCGGAGGTGGAGACCAACGCAGTAGCGCAATAGAGGAGGCGTAGGAAGGGGGAAGACACGGGCTGTATGATGCGTTTCCACGGTTGACCGACCAAACGTTTTTTTCCGGGACGCGATCGATGGGCTTAAGAGCGACGGACGAAAATTTGGCAGCGGCGAAAACCACCTTAACATAAATTATATAGTAGAGATAGAGATAATTGATGATCCATATTTTATGCAGTTCAGGTTTGCTGCTTGAGACAATACTAATTAAGAACATCCAGACAGTGGCATCGTGAACAGTGTCGCTTTGCTGATCATCCAATAATACCAATAACCACATTAATATCAAGGACATATCTAATAAGCGAAATTTTCTGATACAATTCAAGTTAGGCAGCATAAAACACCAACAAATACTCCGACATCGAAATAGTTAAACCTTGAAAATTAAATGAAAGATTGGTGTGTACTACTTGGTCATACAACGACCTAGGTCGGGATCTCTAGAGGGCGTTTGTTGTTGCGCACCTGGCACAGGACCCACGGCTCCTCTTGATCTTGAGGACGCTGTATTCGATCATCACCCACTCTGTCTTGACCTTGTCCACCGTGTAGTACATAAAAAAGCTGCGGTGACCGATGGGGCCGCTGTCTCCGACCACCTCGCTGCGAGGCGGGCACGGTCTCCACAAACCGCCATTGTGGTGCCGGTGCAGCAATTTTCTCCCTCCGCGGTAACGTACTTGGCTGAAGAAATACCAGCTGTTCCGCGGGCGGCCGGCCACCAGCTCGTCGGGGGTGTCGGAGTAGAGGTCGGCGTCCTTGACAAGGTGAGCGACGTCCTCATCCAGGGGCTGGCCGGCGATCTTTGGGCGGAGCATGCGCTCGATGAGCTCAACCTGCCCTAGCTTGACCATCTTGATATACGGAGTACTAGGTTTGCTTCGATCTTTCAGCTAAAGTTTTTGTCTTGTCTCTGGCCAACTTCGTAGCAGTATATAAAGCCGTAGCTTGGTCGAGCCGTCGTAGTCTGGGTCGGACATGCTAGCTTTTGAGAGCACGCAGGAAGTCCTAGTCCAACACAAACTAGGGACTGCATGCTAGCCGAGTCAGAATCGTTCAATGCGGAGTCCATCGCCTCTATACGGTAACTACCTGAGTACAATTCGGAGTCGATCGAGATGAGTGTTCCCACAACATAAGCACCCAAGATCGGTGCGGCTGATGCATCCCAACGAATCACGACCACCAAGAGGCTGCTAGCTACACAACAGGAGAACCCATCGATCCAATACCCAGTTAGAACAGCGCAGTTCGATCGATCGAACATGGCCATGGACATGGACGAGCAGCTGTTTCAACAGCAGCACGGCTGGTCCTTGCAGCTGCAGAGTGGCCAGGAGATTAGGTTAACCCCGCCGGGGCCCAAGGAGGCCAGCGAGACCCTCTGTGTCACCGACGTCTTCCTCGTCGATCCGAAGAGCGCTGGCGTCGTGGCCGCCTGCGTCGATATCGGCACACGGAACATCATCCTCGAGGTGCTGTCATCCGAGAAGCCCCACGCGAAGCTGCTGACTCCGGTGGAGCTGGACGAGGAGTTCTGCTTTTATCTCATGAGGACAGGAGGAGAAGGCGACGCCGTCGCTGACGCTGACGCCAATGCGGTCCTCGTCCAGTTCCAAGGTTACGCTCTACCGTCCACGAGCACCACGATGGAGGAGATAGAGGAGGAGGACATGATCGACGAGGAGAACCCCCAAGATGATAATGATGAGGTGGGTAATGGCGAGGACACGGAGGATGACGAGGATGCGACGGGTTCCGACTTCGAGGGCTACGACAGCAGGGATGACAGGGACACATGGGGGCTCCCACTCGGCACCGTGATCGACGACGGGCCAAACATGAGCGACGAGGAGGAGGACAACGACGGCAAGGCTGGTGGTCGTGTGGCTAAGGCTAGCAGATGCGGTAGGAACAAGATGCCACCAGAAGCTTACACAGAGGCCGAGGCGCTCTCCTTGGATGGCCCGGCGAGCCCAGTCCGAGTTGCACCTGAAATCGTAGTTTTGGGAATCTTTGCATTTCTCTATCTATTAGCGATGATCATTGTACTGTTTATCGAATGAATTACATGCGTCGTGTTTTCATAATGTGATTACTTGTAACAAAATCACATTATTCAATCTAGTTGGAATTTGTATGTTGAGACTATATGTACGATCGGTTATGTAGCTGTATGTCATTTTGTGTTCTTATTAGTGAAAATATATAGCCTTTTTGTCAATTCAGAGAGTTTCATTAATCACTAAGAAGAGCGTCAGAAGGAAAACCTGTATTATGCTTGATCCACAAGCATCTTCTCCTATCAGATCTTGCTTATTTAGAACCAAATAGCGCCTGGACCCGTTTCCCCACGATGTTGATGCCACGGTGGCACGTCCATTGGAACCGCGCATGCGACGTGCATGCGAAGTGGTTCCGTTTGTAGCACGCCCAAGTCGTCGAACCAGCGTCCGTGCGCCATAAAGTAATTGGGCTGTTAATAGCTGAATGTCCGTGCGTTGCCACGTTTTTTTTGTCATAGATATAAACATAATACACTGCCAGTTCACATATCTAGAAAATGCAATCACATATTATTATACAAATATTAAGATTTCCCTTTGGTTAGTCCATGGTAACGTTGTCATAGCGGTGCTTGTCAAGCCCTAAGCGCACCCTGTAAGCTTTGATGCTAGCCTCTTTGCTATCATCTTCGACGTATTGAGGGTGACGGATCACCATCATTGTCGTGTGTGCAAGGACATTGAGCATTGTTCAATCCAATTAATTTCCATCTGAGGTCAACATGCTAGACATCCATCAGGCTTTTGTTGTGCTTGTGTTTTTCGGACTGGGAATAGGACTTGCGGCCATTTGCACGGCTGAAATTTGATATCGACGACCAACTACAAGGCCAAGTCATCTTCGATAATTTATTACAGAGATCAGATTATCTGCTTATACTTGATAATTTATTAAATGTCTTCTAGTCTCTGGACTAGATAAGTTGCACAGACTGATGTTTATGAACCAGAGTTGAAACAATGATTCTTCTTTGTGGTTGGTTAAATTTTGATGTAACTAACCAGCAATTTATGACTTGTATAAATGATTCCTAAAATTATTAGGAAAATGATTTGAATTCATTACTAAATGAAATTCTGAACACATATATACTTGATTCTTAGGGTTAATGCCTAAGAAAATGATAGTAATTAGTCCCTTTCAATTTTTGGTTGGCTTCTTTGAAAAAAGATGTGGATCCTTGGTTCAGGTGCATATATGATGATGGCGGTGATTTGGTTTACTGTCTTTGTTGAAAGTAAAGTAAAGTGTACCATTGATTCCTTGAGTCTTCTACTAGGAAAATGATAGGTTTGTTTAGCTAAGATATCTCAATGATTATTTTGGGTGATGATACATTCTAATAGATATTGTGTATCAGTCTGTCACTGTGGGGCCTCCATTTTGAAGTGTGCACAGTGACAGATCCTATTTGCATGATCTGCTGTGAGCTCAATATTGTGGAGCCCAATTGAAGGGTGCACAGTAACATACTCATAGTGAGTAGGATCTGTTGCTATGTTAATTAATCTACATGGTCAAGGCTCATTAGCCCTTGATGATTGTTGTGTGCAACAAGATCCAGCCTATGATGCAAAGGCTGAGACCCTAATGGTGATTGAAACATATGCTACAGTTTATCTTTCTAACTCAATGATGAGACTAGCATAGCACTTCTATGCTAGTATGAGAGTTCTCCAAATCACAAAAAAACTCTATTTCTAATTCTGATTAAATCATGTGTTGATTGAGTTGTGGTTTAACAACCTGATGCCTGTAGATCTTCTGGTATGTGGTTGTGCACCTTGTCTTGTGGATGTGCTACCAAGGAATCTCCTTGTATTGTTGTTGCTTGACTTCTTCTTGATAAACTTTGTCTGCTCCTTCCCCCTCCTTCTTGTGCTCCTGTCTTGGCCTGTTCTCTAAACTCCTTTAAGTAACCATGCTGGGTATAGTGGTATTGGCTGATTTGTTGGGAAGAATCTGGTGATGAACTAATGTGAACTGGGGTGGTTTTCTCTTGAGCTAAATAAGGTTGTGGAGGTATTCTGAGAAGCTTCTAGTTTACTAGCTATGGTTGTGCTCTCTTTTTTGTACTCCCTGTGATGCTTCTGATGTTTGACAGCACATCAGCATGCATGTATGTGTAAGCTACTTACAGCTGGGCCCCATATGGTGCAGGTTTCCATTTGTGGAACTTGTGCCTATGGATGAGCTTGGTTGAAAGATATTTTCTATGGATCACTTTGGCTGGAAGTTTGGTATTATCTTGAATTGGTTTAATAATTTGATGTTGCCAAGTGGATTACTAGGGTTGGTAATTGCATCTAGCTCATCTTGGGCTGAGGACTTTATTGACTTAAACATAATCTGTTTAGTTGATTTAGTGGTAAACATGGTTATTATGTTTTTTTATTGTTGCCCCTTTATTTTGAATTGATTTTAGCTAGGCTTAAGAGGGTGCCATAGCATGCTAGTTGTTGCCTGGTGATACAAATGATCAAATATGTGCTGATTTCTTTGGACATTAACTTTCCTCTCAAAATCAAGTGTATAGCTCACAGATCAAAATTTCTACTTATGGTCTAGGTTGGGGTAGTACCCTCTTAGGTTATTAGTGGATTTTGGTAGTTTTTACCAAAATCCCTAAGCTATTTTCATATATCAAATTGCCTCACCTATGGTGGGGCAAACATTCTTTATTACAACAATTTTTCTTTCTTTATTGTTTATTTTACAGGAATGAAGATCCAGAAGAAGAAAAGAAGCTTAGTTAGGTTTTATTTTTTAATCTTGTTGTAATTTCCTTTTTATTCACATGTGTAAAGATTTTGTATTTCTATTGTATTTATAAGTAATAAACTATTTATTTATCAATTCTTCCCTTTGTAAATCCTAATTGTAAAGACAATGTCATATATAAATAATTCTTTTATTTATCTATTGTAAAATAATATTATATGCATATATATTTATATTAATAAAGAATCCTTTTTATATTATTTATGTAATCATTTTAGTTCAAGTTATTAAATATTTCCAATTCCTATTTGTGAATTTTTATAAATTCATTTGAATTTCATATTTGAAATTCAAATATATGTTTGACCAAATTTTCCCTGAAACAAAGAATTCTACAAAGGTCATGTCGAAATCTATCGCACTTGCTCCGAAGTTTCCTTCAGTACAAGAGAGATCCCGATCCCTCTGTAGCTCTTTTAGTTTTGCGCGAAAATTCCCCGGATTTTCTTATGCATGAACGCAATGCACAAACCTGTGTCCTCTCTATTTCTAGGTGCTAATCCTGAAATGTTACAAGGATGCAGTCATTAATGCATGAATGTATCTTCTCCACATCTAATCCTAGAGGGCAGAGAGTCTTCTTTGCTTCGTACATACTCCCGGGAAGTTCGTTATGTTTTGGAAACTTCGGCTTCATTATTTTCAGCATCTTTTCAAATGAGGAGTCAGTTAGACCACACTCTGCCTTCCATCGCAGTAATTTCATTGTGGTACCGAGCTTTGTGCTGCCATCTTCGCAATTTGGGTACGACAATTTCTTGAGATCTTCTAACATGCCCTCTAACTTCAACTTCTATTTTTCTGTTTCACAATCTCGCTTTGCATCAGAAATGACCCTACCAAGTTCATCAGCGGGCTCATCTGATGCCCGTTTTTCACCTCCTTCCTCTTCATTGTCTTCCATTGCAGTATCGATGTATTCAGGAAACATATGATGATAGTTGTTATTATCATCTTCTTCTTCATTGTCTTTCATCATAACCCCTCTTTCTCCGTGCTAGGTCCAGCAATTATAGTTGGGCATGAAACCTTTCATAACCAGGTGGCCGCGAATGATTTTCGAGGAAGAGTACTCCTTGTTGTTCCGACATTGAACACATGGACAATGTATAAAACTATTCTCTTTGTTTGCCGTAGACACATCGATAAATTTATCCACGCCTTTAATGTATCCAGGTATACGCCGGTCACCATACATCCATTCCCGACCGTTCATATGCATCATACAATTAAGTTTATCAAAAATGAAAAATCATAAATAATGCAATGACCAATTCACATCGACAGATGCATTGTATCAATGACAGAGAAAAGATAAGATTGCTAACCTCGATCGAGGGAAATAAAGAGGAGAAAGCTCAAGTGCGTCTCAGGCACCTCCTATATTTTTGTTCTATGAGAAATTAAACGGGATCATGCACTCAAACATTTCATCAAACACCTTGAATGCATGCATAGGAAAAAAATAAACTAACACACCTCTCACACCTTCCGGCCAAAAAAAACAGGGGGCAGAGGGCTGGGGCGTCGTATTTATAGAGGGCGGGATAATACGTCCCGGTTTGTAACATAAACCGGGACTAAAGGTGTCTGACAGGCCACGTGTCTGACGCACAACCTTTAGTTCCGGTTTGTATTACAAACCGGGATCCATGACCCCTCACGAACCGGGACGCATGCCTCCGACGACCGTGCCCGCTCGAACCAGAACGTGTGCCAGCATTAGTCCCGGTTCGTGGCGCAACCAAGACTAATGTTGTCAGGGGACGCGTATGGATAGCCTGTTTTCTACTAGTGCAGCATCGATAATTTAACAGATTTTTAGGATTTTTTTGGTGTAGGAAGACACGATAATATTTGGATTGAGGTGCTGTCCAATGGGAGTAGTGTTGTTGATTTTATGTCTGGTTAGAAGCAACATCTACTTAGTGTGTGGCAATGTTACTGAAGTCACTCTTAGAAAAAGAGATGACTGGTAACATGGATCCATCCAGCACGCAACCTAAATCTAGTAATTCTCCATCAGATAGCATTGTAGCGCCAAATGTCTCAGGGTGCTCGTTCTAGAAATTCTAGAAGATCCTTGGACAAATAAACCTCAATTTGAAGACAGTGCACCGTTCTCAATGGATGAGAAATTAGCTGAACATGGTGCAGGTTCAACTTTATTATCATGTAGGAAGTCCTTGTTAAAAAAGAGTACATTGCGACGAATAAGTTGTCTTCCGCTTCCAAAAGCGCAGCAGAAAGCTGTACAGCTATTGGCAATTATTTTGAGGTGGTTATGACGGTGGTTCTTTAGAAAATCTGAGCGTACACTCAGCTGAAGTAGATTCCAGGTTCAGGAAATTGAACAACGGACCCGAACATATATCTACTGGGAAAACCATTACCTAACAAACAATTGAAAGTAGGATCTGCAGGACAACCACAAGGATCTCAATCAAGAGAGCGCTCGTGGATCCTGGAGCATCTCGCCTGAGAGCCATGGAAACGCTAGCTATTGCACGTTCTTTGCTGTGTGTGACCTCAGTCCGTGCAATTATCAAGCATGGACCAAAAGAAATTTCGTATCAAAATTATTGTATTTGGAATACAACAATCAAAATAAATATGAATTTACTATTTTTGGATCCAATATGCATGAGCATGATTTTCGTCCAAGAACAAACACAACAAAAAACAGATCTCCAGAAATAATCTTCCAAGAGGGGAACAACACATCTAGGGGAGGCCATGGACCCAGGACCTACAAGAGAAGAGGATTGCGCCGTCCTGCATGCACGGATCCATGGTGTCTCCGGCCGCATCGCCTAGCAGAGGAGGTCGTCGGGCAGGGGAGGACGCCATGGCCGCCACCCCTCGACCAGGATACAGTACAGGAGGAGGCCTCGCCATGTACTGGGCTGGTCAAGATGAAAGTTTGGAGTGGTCTCTCACCAGCGCGGCGGCGCAGCAGAGAAGAGGATGCAAGGCGACGCTAGAGGACAAAGCGGCGGGGTAGGAGGAGGCGGAGGTGGAGACCAACGCAGTAGCGCAATAGAGGAGGCGTAGGAAGGGGGAAGACACGGGCTGTATGATGCGTTTCCACGGTTGACCGACCAAACGTTACGTTTTTTTCCCGGGACGCGATCGATGGGCGACAGAGCGACGGACGAAAATTTGGCAGCGGCGAAAACCACCTTAACATAAATTATATAGTAGAGATAGAGATAATTGATGATCCATATTTTATGCAGTTCAGGTTTGCTGCTTGAGACAATACTAATTAAGAACATCCAGACAGTGGCATCGTGAACAGTGTCGCTTTGCTGATCATCCAATAATACCAATAACCACATTAATATCAAGGACATATCTAATAAGCGAAATTTTCTGATACAATTCAAGTTAGGCAGCATAAAACACCAACAAATACTCCGACATCGAAATAGTTAAACCTTGAAAAATTAAATGAAAGATTGGTGTGTACTACTTGGTCATACAACGACCTAGGTCGGGATCTCTAGAGGGCGTTTGTTGTTGCGCACCTGGCACAGGACCCACGGCTCCTCTTGATCTTGAGGGACGCTGTATTCGATCATCACCCACTCTGTCTTGACCTTGTCCACCGTGTAGTACATAAAAAAGCTGCGGTGACCGATGGGGCCGCTGTCTCCGACCACCTCGCTGCGAGGCGGGCACGGTCTCCACAAACCGCCATTGTGGTGCCGGTGCAGCAATTTTCTCCCTCCGCGGTAACGTACTTGGCTGAAGAAATACCAGCTGTTCCGCGGGCGGCCGGCCACCAGCTCGTCGGGGGTGTCGGAGTAGAGGTCGGCGTCCTTGACAAGGTGAGCGACGTCCTCATCCAGGGGCTGGCCGGCGATCTTTGGGCGGAGCATGCGCTCGATGAGCTCAACCTGCCCTAGCTTGACCATCTTGATATACGGAGTACTAGGTTTGCTTCGATCTTTCAGCTAAAGTTTTGTCTTGTCTCTGGCCAACTTCGTAGCAGTATATAAAGCCGTAGCTTGGTCGAGCCGTCGTAGTCTGGGTCGGACATGCTAGCTTTTGAGAGCACGCATCAGGAAGTCCTAGTCCAACACAAACTAGGGACTGCATGCTAGCCGAGTCAGAATCGTTCAATGCGGAGTCCATCGCCTCTATACGGTAACTACCTGAGTACAATTCGGAGTCGATCGAGATGAGTGTTCCCACAACATAAGCACCCAAGATCGGTGCGGCTGATGCATCCCAACGAATCACGACCACCAAGAGGCTGCTAGCTACACAACAGGAGAACCCATCGATCCAATACCCAGTTAGAACAGCGCAGTTCGATCGATCGAACATGGCCATGGACATGGACGAGCAGCTGTTTCAACAGCAGCACGGCTGGTCCTTGCAGCTGCAGAGTGGCCAGGAGATTAGGTTAACCCCGCCGGGGCCCAAGGAGGCCAGCGAGACCCTCTGTGTCACCGACGTCTTCCTCGTCGATCCGAAGAGCGCTGGCGTCGTGGCCGCCTGCGTCGATATCGGCACACGGAACATCATCCTCGAGGTGCTGTCATCCGAGAAGCCCCACGCGAAGCTGCTGACTCCGGTGGAGCTGGACGAGGAGTTCTGCTTTTATCTCATGATGAGGACAAGAGGAGAAGGCGACGTCGTCGCTGACGCTGACGCCAATGCGATCCTCGTCCAGTTCCAAGGTTACGCTCTACCGTCCACGAGCACCACGATGGAGGAGATAGAGGAGGAGGACATGATCGACGAGGAGAACCCCCAAGATGATAATGATGAGGTGGGTGATGGAGAGGACACGGAGGATGACGAGGATGCGACGGGTTCCGACTTCGAGGGCTACGACAGCAGGGATGACAGGGACACATGGGGGCTCCCACTCGGCACCGTGATCGACGACGGGCCAAACATGAGCGACGAGGAGGAGGACAACGACGGCAAGGCTGGTGGTCGTGTGGCTAAGGCTAGCAGATGCGGTAGGAACAAGATGCGCCACCGCAGAAGCTTCGTCACAGAGGCCGAGGCGCGCTCCCTTGGATGGCCCGGCGCAGAGCCCAGTCGCCGAGTTGCACCTGAAATCGTAGTTTTGGGAATCTTTGCATTCCTCTATCTATTAGCGATGATCATTGTACTGTTTATCGAATGAATTACATGCGTCGTGTTTTCATAATGTGATTACTTGTAACAAAATCACATTATTCAATCTAGTTGGAATTTGTATGTTGAGACTATATGTACGATCGGTTATGTAGCTGTATGTCATTTTGTGTTCTTATTAGTGAAAATATATAGCCTTTTTGTCAATTCAGAGAGTTTCATTAATCACTAAGAAGAGCGTCAGAAGGAAAACCTGTATTATGCTTGATCCACAAGCATCTTCTCCTATCAGATCTTGCTTATTTAGAACCAAATAGCGCCTGGACCCGTTTCCCCACGATGTTGATGCCACGGTGGCACGTCCATTGGAACCGCGCATGCGACGTGCATGCGAAGTGGTTCCGTTTGTAGCACGCCCAAGTCGTCTGTAACACCCTCAGAATCGGACCTATGCAAGTTTGAGCAAAATTCGCCAAAACCCGCATAGAAACGATCCAAAGGTGCCCACCAGGCACTTTCGTGCGGGTGGAAAACGAAGTAATAACATTACACAACAGTCCTCGATGGGACCCACAGAACAGATATATATAACAGCGACTCAATGAGTCAAGAATACAGATATACGGTACAAAGATCCAAATCACCTTTAAAACGATAGAGCGTCCAGCTACGGACAAGATGCAAATGGGGCTAAGAGCCCTGAAGAGTAACCAATGGCGTCCATAACCCTGCCCAGGCCAAGCCGGAAGGGTAACCCTGCTAACGACGTCGATCTCAAAACCTGCTTAAACAAAAGGGGTGCCGACAAAGGGCAAAGGAAAAAGAAAGGAGCGTCGATCGAGGCGAAGACGGCGAGGCTAGAATTCGGCGGTCCTCGCCTACATAGGTATGGTGGACTGAGCGGCAGCGGCAGCATGCACTAAACAACCTATAGAGACTCGATACAACTGGCGGTTATCAGAGAGGGGTAAGAATGACCTATCCGGATCCAACCTGAAGCTAACACCAAACAAACCCATCCTGGTGTTTCCCCCTCGAGACCAAACGAGGAAGTCAACCGAGGAACTCACACAGTTGGCAGTTTTACTTATTCAGTTATAGTTGCGGCACTTTACTAGTCAGGTTTAGATAATCGTCCTGATAAAATAAGCAGTGGGCACTTTTAGTTAACCATTCCGTTGTAGTTGCAACAATTACTAATCAGGTACAGATAGCATGAGATAACCCAAAACCCAGCAGTTGTTGGTACTTTTAATCAGCCAAATCCGTTGTAGTTGCCATACTTACTAGTCAGGTACAATGGTCGCAAGCGACAATCCAAACAAGCAATTGTGGGCAGTATTAATTAGCCATTCCATTATAGTGAAGCTGATTACTAGTCATTATAAGTCAAACTTATAGCAGTAAACTTTAGTTATGCTTGTCTATGATCGAGATACTGTGCTCCAAGTCGTCCATATCCGCGGACACGGCTTTCAGAAAGTTTTATCCGGCCGGGGTGCACCAATAGCAACTGCTCGATCAACCTCGGAAAAACCAAATCAAAACCCAACGAGGCTTTCACGACTGAACAATCACAGATTCAGAAATATTTCAGGGGCCACCCTTAAGTAGATTCCATAGCGAAGCTAGCTGACTCGAGACGGCCTTAAGGTTTGTGGGGCGGTGATGGCATCGAACCCGAAGTGTGGCTGGGCTTGTCGATACCACGTAAGCGGGTCACAATTCCTAAAGCAGTCTGAGTGCTCCTCGCACAATTTAAATACATAAGTAGCATGGCATAAGTACAGGATAGTAAAACACCTCAAACTAGTTTGTGGCCCCAAGAAATAAGACTGAATCAAGCTCGCTCGGGGGTCCCATATACCTCCGGATGTGGATAGCGCGATAAATAAAGGAACAGTATCAAGTACTGGGTCTTACGGGACACAAGTGGGCGTTGAAACCAAATATTTTCTATCACCCACCGATGCCTCGCTTATTTCAATTTTAGTTGTTAAGCAGAAATTAAAGTGATGATAAGTAAAACTAGAATCATCTCCAACCTCAACACGCTGCATTACATCAGAATCGTGGCATATGACGACACACATCAAGACTTGAGCAAGCAAGCAACTACGGCGCAAGTCCAACTATCTACCAAACAACAGGTAATAGGATGTGTCCAAGGCAATATAGGGCTGCGGTATATTCCAGTGCGGTACTAAAGCATCGCATAACACGGATAGCAAAAGATCAACAGGAGGAAGTAAATACTATAAAAGTAAGATAGGTAGAAGGAGGAGATGCTTTGAAAACATTGTCGAAGGTTCAACCAAGATCGGTGACTCACATAAACTCAACGGCCTTATCCGCGAAGAAGCAAAACACTAGAAGAAGCACCGGATGCAATATTTAATACACGGCAGAAGATCGGCATGATGCAGGCATGATGCATGGCATGGCAAAGGTGCAATGCAATTAGGTCAGATTAAGCGGAACCGGGGTCCCGACAATTAGTTAGGTGGTTCGTGTTATTTATCTACCCCGCAATTTAACCGTTGTTTAACAAGGCAGAATATATCACCGGTTCGCTACACAAGTTTAAATGAGGCCAATATGAGACTAGATTTGCCCGCATATGGGCCCCATATTTAATTATTTGGTGAATCGGCGGAAGGCCCCCAAACCACAGATATGCATGCGAGATGAATGAATAAATATGCAACAGGTTGTTATTATGTTATGAAATAGGGTTTCGGATAAGGGCCACACATTAGGGTTCTCGAAGATCTTGGGGTTCGGGGTTCGTGGTTCGGCGAGGATCGACGAGGTTCGTGAACGCGTTCTCGGACTCGGGGTCGTTCGGTATCGGGCAGATCTTGTCGCGGGTCTCGGCGTACCATGAAGGAGTACCAGCTGGCGTCGGGGCATCGGTACCGTCTGGTTGTTGTCGTTCTTGTCGTTCTGGCTCTTGTCGATTCTGCGCCATCGAGTCGATCTTGGCGGAATCGTTCTCTCGACTGGGGTTAGGGTCTCGGCGCATCCGGGTCTTGGGCGATTATTCGGTCTTGGCGTCGAGGCAGATCTTGGAGTCCGTGAGGGAGAACTCGAGGATCCAGCGTCTCGGTGTCCGGGGAGAGGATGCTCGTCGCACCGGGGTTAGGTCTTCGGGGTTCGGTTCCCGGTAGAAGTTCTTGTCGATTCCCTGATTGGCACCACGTTCCCTCCTCGGATGTGTGGGCATTGGGTTGGTCTTGACGTCGAGATCTTGGCTTGCTGGTGAGGCGGTACTGGCGTTGGTTAGACTTGGTGGAGGCGACACGGGCCCGCTGTCGGCGGCGGGGCTCGGCTTGGGGTAGGGCGGTCCGCGCAGGCGGCTTGGTGACGCCAGGGGCGCAGGGCGTCTGGCGGCGGCGCAGCCCGCCGAGGAGGGCGTGGCGGCGGCGCGGGCGGCGAGGGCTGCAGGCACGCGCGGCCTTGTGGCATCCCGCAAAACCACTACTAGAAAATCGCGTTGAAATTTTGCGCAATGCACCATCATACACATATTTGTTCAAAACTATTTTACTAGAAACCCTATTTTGTTTTATATATATTAATCCCCGTCCTTTTATTTCAAATTAAATCCCGAACGCTTCCGGAGGTTTTGTTTGACAAAATTAGTTACAACGGTTATTAAATAAAAACCTAATTTATTTTAGTAGGGGCAGTCGAACGGGCCAACCCGACCCGAACGACCACCCCTTTATAAAACAAACGGTCCGCCAGATATTCCTAAAGCTACCCAGGAATCTACCTCTCTCACCCTCCACCTCACTCCCACCTATCAGGAGCCGCCACGTCACCCACTCCTCTCCCCCCAACCAATCATCCCCTGCCACCTAGACTAACTCAACCTCCCTCCACTCACCCTGCCTCCCAGCACCCACCACCGCGCCTGGCCTCCCTCACCACACGCAGACACACCCTCTCCCTTACCCCTGGGACCCTCACCGCCCTGACCCCACCCGTCAGTCCCCCTCTCAGCGCACCACGCCAGCCCCACCCCCTCTCTCACCTGCCAGCACACGCCCCACCCGTCCCTGTCGCGTACCCCGGCGGGCCCCACCCCTGAGCCCCACCTCCCCACGCGAACCGCGTCCCTTCCGCGTCCCTGCCCCGCTCGATCCTCACCCGTGCCCACCGTTCCTCCCCCTCCTCTTTTCTTCTCCCTCTCCGGCCACGCCAGCCTTGCGAGCCTCCCAAGCTGCCTCCCTCCCTCACCCGCCTCCTCTCTCGCGTCCCCGGCCCTCACCGCCCTCCAGCGCGCCGGCGCCCGCGCCTCGCCCCTGCTCTCCCACCCCTGTGCCTGCCTCCGTGCCCGCCTCACAGCCCGCCATGGCCGACCACCGCGCCTCCCTCGCCATCAGCCCCTTCTCCGCCGCCCGCCCCGGGCCGCTCAGACCGCTGGCCCCGCGCCTCCCCGAGCCTTCCGAGCGCCGCCGCCTCTCCGTCCCCGCGCGCCGCCGCCGCGAGCTCCGCCGCCGCCAGCGTTCCCGACCCCCTCCGGCCTCCTCCGCTTCCGAGCCCCCCACCTACCGCCTCCGTTGCCGCGCTCCCCGTGCTCCTCCTCCGGCCAGCGCCTCCGCCTCTCCTCGCCCGCCCTCCTCAGCCTCGCCCGCTCACCGGAGGTCGCGCCCCAACCGCCGGTCTGCCCCGCTCCTTCCGAGCCCTCCTCTGCAAGCTCCCTTCGGGCCCTCTTTAGCCTCGCCGCTGCGCGTCACTCAGGCCGCACCTGCCTCGCCCCGGCAAGCTCACCTCCGCCCCGCCGGTCCCCGGCGTCGCGGTCGCCCTCTCGCCCTGCTCCGGCCTGAGCGCGCGCCGTCACCCTCTGGCCGCGAACCAAGACGCTGGCGCCTTCCGCCGCCCATCCTCGCCCATCTGTGGTGACCTCCGTGTGGCGCCGTTCTAGCAAAGCCGGCACCTCGTCGGCCTTCAGTCCTGCGCGCGCCTTCCGCCCAGGTGCTCCGCCGTCGAGGACGTGGTGCTACTGCTATGGAGAGACGATATGGCCATGTCGTGTCAGTTGATTCAAGGCCCCTGTGATGAACAGGATCGGCAAGAACTTCCGGAACCAAACCTCAAGACCGAACCGAACCACGCCCAGTTTTGCCTCCCGGAACCGAAGACGCCAAGACCCGGGACACCAAGATCTCCGCCGTGAAACGGCAAGACCGACTCGATGACACGGAACCGACAAGATCATCGCGGAACTCCAAGATCTACTTCACGGAGCCGAAGACCCCGCTGTGGGATACCGAACCTCGACACGCCAAGTTCGCCGAGACCCCCGTACCCGAGGACCTCAGTTGCGACAAGTGCTTCACCCGAACGGAAAGACCGCCTCGATGGCGCGGGCTCGACAAGACCCTCGCAACGGCAAGACCGACCCCGTGGGACCCGGCAAGACCTTCGCGATGACGAGAACGGCACCGACCCGGAAGAAGCCGATGCGCCCCGACACTGACCCAAGTTCTGCCCTCCCGGACATCGAGACCCCGATGCTACAAGAACTACCCCGTTACCAAGAACGACCCCGGAGCCGAGAAAGGACCGTCGAACCCTGGACCCTATCGAACCCCGAACCCCCGGACCAAGATCGTCGAGCCTCAATGTGTGACCCTTTTCCTCGATACCCTATTTTATAACATAACAACTTGTTGCATATCTAATTGTCATCTCGCATGCATATCTGTGGTTTGGGGGCCTTATGCCGATTCACCTAATAATTAAATATGGGGCCCATATGCGGGCAAATCTAGTCTCATATCGGCCTCATTTAAATTGATGTAGCGAACCGGTACCATATTTTGGCCATGTTACACAACATTTAATATGCGGGGGTTTAAACAACTTGAACCATATAATTAATTGTCGGGACCCCGGTTCCGCTTAATATGACCTAATTGCATCGCACCTTTGCCATGTCATCCATCATGCATGCATCATGCCGATCTTCTGCCGTTGTATTAAATATTGCATCCGGTGTGCCTTCTAGTGATTTGCTTCTTCGCGGATAAGGCCGTTGAGTTGATGTGAGCTTCGCCCCGATCTTCGGTTGAACCTTCAGCAATGTTTTCAGGCGAGCATCTCCCCCTTTCTACCTATCTTACTTTTATAGTATTTACTTCCCTCCTGTTGATCTATTGCTACCTGTGTTGCGATGCTTTAGTTTCCGTACCGGTGATATCCCTTGCAGCCTTACATTGCCTTGGACACACCCTATTACCTGTTGTTTGGTAGATAGTTGGACTTGCGCGTCGTAGTCGCTTGCTCAAGTAATGTTGCGTGTTGTCAAATGCCACAGTTGTTGATGTATTGCCGCATGTTGTTGTTGGAGATGATTCTAGCTTTACTTATCGTCACTTTAATTTCTGTTTAACAACTAAAATTGAATAAGCAGAGGCATCGGTGGGTGATAGATAATATTTGGTTTCGAACGCCACTTGTGTCCGTGAAGACCCAGTACTTGATTCTGTTCCTTGTTTTATCGCGCTATCCACCTCCGGGAGGTATATGGGCCCCCCCTCAGACAGAGCTTGATTCCGTCTTATTTCTTGGGGCCACAAACTAGTTTGAGGTTTTATTACTATCCTGTACTTATGCCATGCTTCTTGCTTTATTCGATTGTGAGGTACTGCACCTTTGCATCGCTTAGGAAGCGGAGTGATTACGCTGTGTCGACAACCCCGTTTGGGGTTCCCGGTCGCTCACCATTGACGCAGACCTTGAGGCCGTCTCGAGCTTGCCTACTCGTTCGGGTTCTACTCAAAGGGTGGCCCCTGAAATATTCTGAATCTTGTGATTGCTTTGTCGTGAAAGCCTCGTTGGGTTTTGATTTGGTTTTTCCGAGGTTGATCGAGTGTGTGTTGCTATTGGTGCACCCCGGCCGGGTAAAACTTTCTGAAAGCCGTGTCCGCGGATATGGACGACTTGGAGCACAGTTTCTTGATCATAGACAAGCATAACTAAAGTTTATTGCTATAAATTTGACTTATAATGACTAGTAATTAGCTTCACTATAATGGAATGGCTAAATAATACTGCCCACAATTGCTTGTTTGGAGTGTCGCTTGCGACCATTGTACCTGACTAGTAAGTATTGCAACTTCTAGCGAAATGGCTGAATAAAAGTACCAACAACAACTGCTGGGTTTTGGGTTTATCTCATGCTATCATGTCGATTAGTAATTGTTGCAACTATAACGGAATGGTTAACTAAAAGTGCCCACTTCTTATTTTATCGGGATTATCTAAAACGACTAGTAAAGCGCCACAACTATAATCGTATAAGTAAAAGCGCCAACTGTGTGAGTTCCTCGGTTGACTTCCTCGTTTGGTCTCGAGGGGAAACACCGTGATGGGTTTGTTTGGTGTTAGCTTCAGGTTGGATCCGAATAGGTCTCTTCCCCTCTCGATAACCGCCGATTGTATCGAGTCTCTATAGATTGTTTAGTGCATCTTTGCCGCTTCAGTCCACCATACCTATGTAGGCGAGGACCGCAATTCTAGCCTCGCCGTCTTGGCCTCGATCTTGCTCCTTCTTTTTCCTTTGCCCTTTGTCGGCACCTTTTGTTTAAGCAGGTTTGAGATCGACGTCGTTAGCGTGGTTACCCTTCCGGCTTGGCACAGGCGGTTATGGGCGCCATTGGTTATTCTTCGGGCTCTTAGCCCCATTTGCATCTTGTCCGTAGCTGGACGCTCTATCGCTTTCAAGGTGATTTGGATCTTTGTATATTATATCTGTATTCTTGACTCTTTGAGTCATTTATATATATCTTACTGGGTCCCGTCGAGGACTGTTGTGTAACGTTATTACCGCTTTCCACCCGCGCGAAAGTGCTGGTGGGCACCTTTGAATCGTTTCTATGCGGGTTTGGCGAATTTTGCTCAAACTTGCATAGGTCCGATCGAGGGTGTTACTGAGTGGTATCGAGCTCAGTTGCGATACCCCACAAGTCCAAACAGAGGATAACCTAGCTAACGGCAGTAGAGTGTCAAACTATTTTGAAAATCGGTTGGATAGTTCGACTAGGTCTGATTTTACTCCTTACCCTCTGCTATTCTCCTCTTACCTCACGTGTTTTGAATCTGCTCTCTTCTCTCTCTTGAGTCCGTGATTCTCGTGGTTGGGTTTTCTCGTCAGACCTTGAGGTTTCGCTTTCTCCCTTTTCCAACGGAGGTGCTACGATCATCAATCTGCAACTTGCATTGCACCTTCATCCGATCTTTTGTTCTTGAGATCTTTATCCATATGTGTTCCTTCTTTGGATATCGTGTCGTTGAAAACATATGAGAAGGACGAGCTTTGGTGAAGTTGGAGTCGGCCTTGAGCACGTGTTGTTCATGCCAATGGAACCATCGCGAAACCTAATCAGTGTGTCTTTTATACGATTTCTGCTGGCATCATCCCTTTGTTCCGGATACCACCTATGAAGATCTTCAGTCTAAATCTCGAGAGTTGAGTTGCCTGATTCTCCTAACCATGTATAGAGTTGATAGTTGGTTCCGGGATGGACTGATCACCCTACCCGACTCTTCATTTAGCTCGTACATCGGTGGATCGATGTAACTTTTCCCTCTTCTAACGGAAGTTAGGGGTGGCTTTATTTGCGATACCTCTACCTTTGACCTTTTGTTCCCGGAGTGCTCTCGCGTCGATCAGGAGCAACGACCCTTTGTTGGTGGTGTCGCAGATTTCAAGATGAAGAAGGAACCCTCGTTAGTGGTGTCGCGAGGATCTACACCAAAGCGTGAAGACGGAGAACGCCGACCTTCCTTCCGGTACCATGAGGCGGATCTCGAGGGCGAGATCCTTTGTTAGTGGTGTGGCATCCCATAAAACCACTACTAGAAAATCGCGTTGAAATTTTGCAATGCACCATCATACACATATTTGTTCAAAACTATTTTACTAGAAACCCTATTTTGTTTTATATATATTAATCCCCGTCCTTTTATTTCAAATTAAATCCCGAACGCTTCCGGAGGTTTTGTTTGACAAAATTAGTTACAACGGTTATTAAATAAAAACCTAATTTATTTTAGTAGGGCAGTCGAACGGGCCAACCCGACCCGAACGACCACCCCTTTATAAAACAAACGGTCCGCCAGATATTCCTAAAGCTACCCAGGAATCTACCTCTCTCACCCTCCACCTCACTCCCACCTATCAGGAGCCGCCACGTCACCCACTCCTCTCCCCCCAACCAATCATCCCCTGCCACCTAGACTAACTCAACCTCCCTCCACTCACCCTGCCTCCCAGCACCCACCACCGCGCCTGGCCTCCCTCACCACACGCAGACACACCCTCTCCCTTACCCCTGGGACCCTCACCGCCCTGACCCCACCCGTCAGTCCCCCTCTCAGCGCACCACGCCAGCCCCACCCCCTCTCTCACCTGCCAGCACACGCCCCACCCGTCACATCGCGTGCCAGTGGCCCCACCCTGAGCCCCACCTCCCCACGAACCGCGTCCCAGCGTCCTGCCCGCTCGATCCTCACCCGCCCACCGTTCCTCCCCTCCTCTTTTCTTCTCCCTCCACGCCGCTTGCCAGCCAAGCAAGCCTCCTCCCAAGCTGGCCGCCACGGCTCCACCACCACCCGCCTCCTCTGCGTCCCGCTGCCCCTCACCCTCTCAGCCCGGCGCCGCCTCGCCGCTCCTCCCGCCTCAAGGCACCGCCTCCCCTGCGTCTGCCTCACGCCTCATGCCCCGCCATCGCCGACCACCGCCCGCCTCCTCGCCATCAGCCCCTTCTCGCCCGCCCGGGCGCTCGACCATTGCCCGCGCCTCCCGAGCCTTCAGCGCCGCCTCTCTCCGTCCCAGCAGCGCGCCAGCCCGCGCTCCGCCGCCGCCCGGCCTCCCCCTCGCCTCCTCGCTTCGAGCCCCCACCTACCGCCTCTGCCGCGCTCCCGTGCTCCTCCTCCGGCGCTGCGCCTCGGCTCGCCCGCCCTCCTCGACCGCCTCGCCCCGCTCCGGAGGTCGCCCAACCGCCCGGTCTGCCCGCCCTTCCGAGCCCTCCTCAAGCTCGCCGGCCTCTTTAGCCTCGCTTGCCACTCGAGCCTGCCTCGCCCCGCAAGCTCACCTCCGCCCCGGTCCCGTGTGATCGCCCTCTCGCCTGCTCGGCTGGCCTTGCCGTCACCCTCGGCCGAACCAAGACGCTGGCGCCTTCCAGCCCATCCTCGCCGTCATCTGTGGCGACCTCCGTGTGGCGCCGTTCTAGCAGCATCGGCACCTCGCGTCGGCCTTCAGGTCCGCTGCGCCGCGCCTTCCGTCCAGGTGCTCCGCCGTCGAGGACGTGGTGCTACTGCTATGGAGAGACGATATGGCCATGTCGTGTCAGTTGATTCAAGGCCCCTGTGATGAACAGGATCGGCAAGAACTTCTGCCGGGAACCAAACCCCGAAGACCGAACCCGAACCCGACGCGCCCAGTTTTGCCTCCCGGAACCGAAGACGCCAAGACCCGGGACACCAAGATCTCCGCGAAAGCGGCAAGACCGACTCGATGACACGGAACCGACAAGATCATCGTGGAACTCAAGATCTACTTCACGGGCGAAGACCCCTGTGGGATACCGAACCTCGACACGCCAAGTTCGCGAGACCCCGTGCCGAGGACCTCGGTTGCGACAAGTGCTTCACCCGAGAACGGAAAGACCGCCTCGATGGCGTGGGCTCGACAAGACCCTATAGCGGCAAGACCGACCCGTGGGACCGGCAAGACCTTCGCGATGGCGAACGGCACCGACCGGAAGAAGCCGCGCCCGGACGACCCAAGTTCTGCCCTCCGGTCGAGACCCCGATGCGACAAGAACTACCCCGTTACCAAGAACGACCCCGGAGCCGAGAAAGGACCGTCGAACCCTGGACCCTATCGAACCCCGAACCCCCGGACCAAGATCGTCGAGCCTCAATGTGTGACCCTTTTCCTCGATACCCTATTTTATAACATAACAACTTGTTGCATATCTAATTGTCATCTCGCATGCATATCTGTGGTTTGGGGGCCTTATGCCGATTCACCTAATAATTAAATATGGGGCCCATATGCGGGCAAATCTAGTCTCATATCGGCCTCATTTAAATTGATGTAGCGAACCGGTACCATATTTTGGCCATGTTACACAACATTTAATATGCGGGGGTTTAAACAACTTGAACCATATAATTAATTGTCGGGACCCCGGTTCCGCTTAATATGACCTAATTGCATCGCACTTTGCCATGTCATCCATCATGCATGCATCATGCCGATCTTCTGCCGTTGTATTAAATATTGCATCCGGTGTGCCTTCTAGTGATTTGCTTCTTCGGATAAGGCCGTTGAGTTGATGTGAGCTTCGCGATCTTGGGATGAACCTGCAGCAATGTTTTCAGGCGAGCATCTCCCCCTTTCTACCTATCTTACTTTTATAGTCTTTATTCCCTCCTGTTGATCTATTGCTACCTGTGTTGCGATGCTTTAGTTTCCGTACCTGTGATATCCCTTGCAGCCTTACATTGCCTTGGACACACCCTATTACCTGTTGTTTGGTAGATAGTTGGACTTGCGCGTCGTAGTCGCTTGCTCAAGTAATGTTGCGTGTTGTCAAATGCCACAGTTGTTGATGTATTGTCGCATGTTGTTGTTGGAGATGATTCTAGCTTTACTTATCGTCACTTTAATTTCTGTTTAACAACTAAAATTGAATAAGCAGAGGCATCGGTGGGTGATAGATAATATTTGGTTTCCGAACGCCCACTTGTGTCCCGTAAGACCCCGAGTACTTGATTCCTGTTCCTTGTTTTATCGCGCTATCCACATCCGGGAGGTATATGGGACCCCCCTCAGCCAGAGCTTGATTCCGTCTTATTTCTTGGGGCCACAAACTAGTTTGAGGTTTTATTACTATCCTGTACTTATGCCATGCTTCTTGCTTTATTTACGATTGTGCGATCGCACACTTTGTCTTGTTAGGAAGCGGAGTGATTACGGTGTCGACAACCCCGTTTGGGGTTCCCGGTCGCTCACAGCCATTGACGCAGACCTTGAGGCCGTCTCGAGCTTGCCTACTCCGTTGCGGTTCTACTCAAAGGGTGGCCCACAAATATTTCCTGAATCTTGTGATTGCGTTGTCGTGAAGGCCTCGTTGGGTTTTGATTTGGTTTTCGAGGTTGATCGAGTGTGTGTTGCTATTGGTGCACCCGGCGGGTAAAACTTTCTGAAAGCCGTGTCCGCGGATATGGACGACTTGGAGCACAGTTTCTTGATCATAGACAAGCATAACTAAAGTTTATTGCTATAAATTTGACTTATAATGACTAGTAATTAGCTTCACTATAATGGAATGGCTAAATAATACCACAATTGCTTGTTTGGAGTGTCGCTATACCATTGTACGACTAGTAAGTATTGCAACTACAACGAAATGGCTGAATAAAAGTACCAACAACTGCTGGGTTTTGGGTTTATCTCATGCTATCTGTATCTGATTAGTAATTGTTGCAACTATAACGGAATGGTTAACTAAAAGTGCCCACTTCTTATTTTATCAGGACGATTATCTAAACCTGACTAGTAAAGCGCCACAACTATAATCGTATAAGTAAAACTGCCAAGCTGTGAGTTCCTCGGTTGACTTCCTCGTTTGGTCTCGAGGAAACACCAGATGGGTTTGTTTGGTGTTAGCTTCAGTTGGATCCGAATAGGTCTCTCTTCCCCTCTCGATAACCGCCATTGTATCGAGTCTCTATAGATTGTTTAGTGCATCTTTGCCGCTTGATCCACCATACCTATGTAGGCGAGGACCGCCGAATTCTAGCCTCGCTGTCTTGGCCTCAAGATCGACGCTCCTTCTTTTTCCTTTGCCCTTTGTCGGCACCTTTTGTTTAAGCAGGTTTGAGATCGGCGTCGTTAGCGTGGTTACCCTTCCGGCTTGGCAGGCGGTTATGGACGCCATTGGTTATTCTTGTGGCTCTTAGCCCCATTTGCATCTTGTCCGTAGCTGGACGCTCTATCATTTTCAAGGTGATTTGGATCTTTGTATATTATATCGTATTCTTGACTCTTTGAGTCGCCGTTATATATATCATTACATGGGTCCCGTCGAGGACTGTTGTAACGTTATTACTTCGCTTTCCACCCGCACGAAAGTGCTGGTGGCACCTTTGAATCGTTTCTATGCGGGTTTGGCGAATTTTGCTCAAACTTGCATAGGTCCGATTCTGAGGTGTTACAGCCCTTTGCGGGCGGAGGCGAAGCTCGGAGGCAGGTGGTCGCCGGAGCAGGCTTGGCGCGCTGCCGGCCAGGTCGTGAGGCAGAGACGGCACCACAGCGGCTGCGGCGGCAAGCGGCGGAGCGGAGCTTCTGAACGGGCGAGGGCGGCGGGCGGCGGGCGGCGGGCGCGACGCTGGCTTGGCGGCAGGCGCTGAGGAAGGCGGAGGCTGCGAGCCTGCGGCGCTGGGAGGGAGAGCCAGGATGGAGGAGGCGGGCACGGGCGGCTCAGGTGGGCGACGGGGTCGTCGAGGCGGCGCATGGGGAAGGAGCTCGGCGGCCGGGCAGGGCGGGAGCGGCGAGGCTCAGAGAGGGAGGGGCGCGGTGGCGGGAGCCAGCAGCTGAGGCCGCGAGGGCAAGCGGCAAGAAGCAGGAGAGAGAGAGGAGCGGTGCAGGGGCGAGGGAGGCTCGCGCGGGGTAGGTGGGGGCGTGGTTGGTTGCGTCGGTGGGAGGGAGAGGACACGCGGGCAGGTGGGCCAGGGGGTGGGGCCAGGGTGAGGGAGTGTGGGCAGCTGAGTGGGTCTTGTGGGTGGGGCCGGGGAAAAGGGGTGGGTCACGCGTCGAGAGAGAGGGTAAGGGAAGGGTGAGAAAAAGGAAGAGGAAAAGGTGAGGATTGAAGAGGTGGCGGTGGGTATAGTTTGGGTGAGAGGGTGAGGTGGCGGTTTCTTTCTGGTGGGTAGGAATAGATTGGGTGAGACTAGGATTTAGGGGGCTGTTTTATTATTTGTGTTTGTTTGGTCTGTTCTAATTAAACAAACCACTTTGCAAAAAATAGTTTTAGACAAATAAGGTCTCCGCGATCGGGTTTTTATGTTTGAAAATAAGAGGGGCTTTTATACAATTCAAAACTAGGCTTTTCAAATAATGCAGTCAAACAATGCATGAAGATGACGATGCAATGCACAAATTCAACGCGATTTTCTAGTAGTGGTTTTTGCGGGATGCCACAATTCGACACCACTAACAATGGATCTCGCCCTCGAGATCCGCCTCATGGTACCGGAAAGAAGGTCGGCGTTCTCCGTCTTCTCGCTTTGTGTAGATCCTCGCGACACCACTAACAAGAGGTCGTTGTCCGTGATCGTCGAGGGAACACTCCGGGGACAAAAAGTCAAAGGTAGAGGTATCAACAAACAAAGCCACCTCTAACTTCGGTGGGAAGAGGGAACCGATGCATTCTCGTCCACTTCAATGTACAAGAGCGAATAGAAAGGGTAGTCGGCATGGGGGCCAATCCATCACGCACCCAAACTATTACTCTGCACAATCAGTAGAAAAGAGTGCAACCATTCTCGGAAACAGACTGAAGATCTCGACAAGCGAGGTTCGGAATCAAAGGAGTATTGCCAGCAGAAATCGTATGAAAGACACACTGATTAGGTTTCGCGGTGGTTCCATTGGCATGAACAACACGTGCTCAAGGTCGACTCCAACTTCACCAAAGCTCGTCCTTCTCATATGTTTTTCAACGACACTGACATCCGGCAAGGAACACAAATGGATAAAGAGCTCAAGGACAGAAGATCGGATGAAGGGTACAACAGACAAGTTGCAGATTGATGATCGTAGCACCTCCGTTACAAAAGGGAGAAAGCGAAGCCCTGAAGGTACGACGGAAACCCAACCACGAGAATTCCTGGACTCGAAGAGAGAGAAGAGAGCGGATTCAAAACACGTCGAGGTAAGAGGAGAATAGCAGAGGGGTAAGGAGTAAAATCAGACCTAGTCAGAACTATCCAACCGATTTTTCAAAAATAGTTTTGACACTCTACTTGGTAGTTAGCTAGGTTATCCTCTGATTTGGACTTGTGGGGGTATCACCGCTGTGAGCTCGATACCACTCTGTAACACCCTCGAATCGGACCTATGCAAGTTTGAGCAAAATTCGCCAAACCCATAAAGCGATCCAAAGGTGCCCACCAGCACTTTCGCAGGTGGAAAGCGAAGTAATAACATTACACAGTCCTCGATGGGACCCGAGCAGAGATATATATAACGACTCAATGAGTCAAGAATACGATATATACAAAGATCCAAATCACCTTTAAAGCGATAGAGCGTCCAGCTACGGACAAGATGCAAATGGGGCTAAGAGCCGAAGAGTAACCAATGGCGTCCATAACCCCTTGTGCCAAGCGGAAGGGTAACCCCGCTAACGTCGATCTCAAAACCTGCTTAAACAAAGGGGTGCGGCAAAGGGCAAAGGAAAAAGAAAGGAGCGTCGATCGAGGCCAAGACACAGCGAGGCTAGAATTGGCGGTCCTCGCCTACATAGGTATGGTGGAGCGGCGGTGAGATGCACTAAACAACCTATAGAGACTCGATACAACCGGCGATTATCGAGAGAGGGTAAGAATGACCTATCCGGATCCAACCTGAAGCTAACACCAAACAAACCCATCCGGTGTTTCCCCTCGAGACCAAGCGAGGAAGTCAACCGAGGAACTCACGGTTGGCGGTTTACTTATTCGATTATAGTTGCGGCACTTTACTAGTCGAGTTTAGATAATCGTCACGATAAAATAAGCGATGGGCACTTAGTTAACCATTCCGTTGTAGTTGCAACAATTACTAATCGTCTGAGATAGCATGAGATAACCCAAAACCCAGCAGTTGTTGGTACTTTTAATCACCAAATCCGTTGTAGTTGCCATACTTACTAGTCAGTACAATGGTATGGCGACAATCCAAACAAGCAATTGTGGGCAGTATTAATTAGCCATTCCATTATAGTGAAGCTGATTACTAGTCATTATAAGTCAAACTTATAGCGATAAACTTTAGTTATGCTTGTCTATGATCGAGAATCTGTGCTCCAAGTCGTCCATATCCATGACACGGCTTTGAGAAAGTTTTACCGGCGGGGTGCACCAATAGCAACACACGCCGATCAACCTCGGAAAAACCAAATCAAAACCCAACGAGGCTTTCACACTGAACAATCACAGATTCGAAATATTTCAGGGGCCACCCTTAAGTAGATTCCATAGCGAAGCTAGCTGACTCGAGACGGCCTTAAGGTTTGTGGGGCGGTAAACGATGGGAACCCGAAAGTGTGGCTGGGATTGTCGATACCACGTAAGGGTCACAATTCCTAAAGCATCTGATGTGCTCCTCACAATTTAAATACATGAAGTAGCATGGCATAAGTACAGGATAGTAAAACACCTCAAACTAGTTTGTGGCCCCAAGAAATAAGATGAATCAAGCTCGCTCGGGGGTCCCATATACCTCCCGGATGTGGATAGCGCGATAAATCAAGGAACAGGTATCAAGTACTCGGGGTCTTACGGGACACAAGTGGGCGTTCGGAAACCAAATATTTTCTATCACCCACCGATGCCTCTGCTTATTTCAATTTTAGTTGTTAAGCAGAAATTAAAGTGATGATAAGTAAAACTAGAATCATCTCCAACCTCAACACGCGGCATTACATCAGCAACTGTGGCATATGACGACACACATCAGCACTTGAGCAAGCAACTACGACGCGCAAGTCCAACTATCTACCAAACAACAGGTAATAGGATGTGTCCAAGGCAATATAGGGCTGCACGGTATATTCAGTGCGGTACTAAAGCATCGCAAATACGTATAGCAAAAGATCAGCAGGAGGAAGTAAATACTATAAAAGTAAGATAGGTAGAAGGAGGAGATGCTCGCTGAAAACATTGTCGAAGGTTCAACCAAGATCGGCGAAGCTCACATCAACTCAACGGCCTTATCCGCGAAGAAGCAAAACACTAGAAGAAGCACGGATGCAATATTTAATACACGGCAGAAGATCGGCATGATGCGTATGATGCATGGCATGGCAAAGGTGCAATGCAATTAGGTCGATTAAGCGGGCGGGTCCCGACAATTAGTTAGGTGGTTCGTGTTATTTATCTACCCCGCAATTTAACCGTTGTTTAACAAGGCAGAAAATATCACCGGTTCGCTACACAAGTTTAAATGAGGCCAATATGAGACTAGATTTGCCCGCATATGGGCCCCATATTTAATTATTTGGTGAATCGGCGGAAGGCCCCCAAACCACAGATATGCATGCGATATGAATGAATAAATATGCAACAGGTTGTTATTATGTTATGAAATAGGGTTTCGGATAAGGGCCACACATTAGGGTTCTCGACGATCTTGGGGGTTCCGGGGTTCAGGGTTCGACAGGGATCGACGAGGTTCGACGGAAACGTTCTCGGACTCCGGGGTCGTTCTCGGTATCGGGGCAGATCTTGTCGCTTCGGGGTCTCGGCGTACCATGAAGGAGTACTTGGCGTCGGGGCATCGGCGTATCCTGGTTGTCGTTCTTGTCGTTCGCGGCTCTTGTCGATTGCGCCATCGAGTCGATCTTGGCGGAATCGTTCTCTGACTACGGGGTTAGGGTCTCGGCGCATCCGGGGTCTTGGGCGGTTGTCGGTCTTGGCGTCGAGGCAGATCTTGGAGTCCGTGAGGGAGAACTCGAGGATCCAGCGTCTCGGTGTCAGGAGAGGATGCTCGTCGCACGGGTTAGGTCTTGAGGTTCGGTTCGGTAGAAGTTCTTGTCGATTCCACATTGGCACCGTTCCCTCCTCGGATGTGTGGGCATTGGGTTGGTCTTGACGTCGAGATCTTGGCTTCTTTGGTGGTGATCTTGGCGTTGGTTAGACTTGGTGGGCGACACGGGCCCATTGTCGGTGGGGCTCGGCTTAGGCAGGGCGGTCCGCGCGGGGCGGCGGTGGCGCCCGAGGGCGCAGGGCGTCTGGCGCGGCGCAGCCCGCGGAGGGCTCGGGCGTGGCTGGCGCGGGCGGCGAGCTGCGAGCACGCGGCTTTGCTGGCGGAGGCGAGCCGCTCGGAGGGCGAGGTGGTCGCCGGCGGCAGGCGCGCTGGCGGCTGCCGCCGAGGTCGACGGGAAGCGGCGGCACCTGGCGGCTGCGGCAGCGGCGGCGGCAAGCCTGGCGGGCGGAGCTGCGAACGGGCGAGGCGGCGGCGGCGGGCGGCGGCAAGCGCGCGGACGCTGGCTTGGCGGCAGGCGCCTGAGGAAGCGGAGGAGGCTGCGAGGCTGCGGCGCGAGAGGCCAGATGGAGGAGGCGGGCAGGCGGCTCAAAGGGGCGAAGGGCCGTCGGAGGCGGCGCATGGGAAGGGAGCTCGGCGGCGCAGGGCGGGAGCGGCGAGGCTCGCTGAGAAGATGGAGGCGCGGGCGGCGGCGGCGAGCGGCAGGCTCGGCGCCGCCGGGAGGACGGCAATGGCAAGAGAACGGAGAGAGAGAGCGGTGCAGGCGAGGAGGCTCAGGGGTAGGTGGGGGCGTGGTTGGTTGCGTCGGTGGGAGGGAGAGGACACGCGGGCAGGTGGGCCAGGGGGTGGGGCCAGGGTGAGGGAGTGTGGGCAGCTGAGTGGGTGCGCTGGGTGGGGCCCGGGGGAAAAGGGGTGGGTCACGCGGGTCAGAGAGAGAGGGGTAAGGGAAGCTGGGTGAGAAAAAGGAAGAGGGAAAAGGTGAGGATTGAAGAGGTGGCAGGTGGGTATAGTTTGGGTGAGAGGGTGAGGTGGCGGTTTGCTGCTGGTGGGTAGGAATAGATTGGGTGAGACTAGGATTTAGGGGGGGCTGTTTTATTATTTGTGTTTGTTTGGTCCTGTTCTAATTAAACAAACCACTTTGCAAAAATAGTTTTTAGACAAATAAGGTCTCCGATGCGATCGGGGTTTTTATGTTTGAAAATAAGAGGGGCTTTTATACAATTCAAAACTAGGCTTTTCAAATAATGCAGTCAAACAATGCATGAAGATGACGATGCAATGCACAAATTCAACGCGATTTTCTAGTAGTGGTTTTTGCGGGATGCCACATCGTCGAACCAGCGTCCGTGCGCCATAAAGTAATTGGGCTGTTAATAGCTGAATGTCCGTGCGTTGCCACGTTTTTTTTGTCATAGATATAAACATAATACACTGCCAGTTCACATATCTAGAAAATGCAATCACATATTATTATACAAATATTAAGATTTCCCTTTGGTTAGTCCATGGTAACGTTGTCATAGCGGTGCTTGTCAAGCCCTAAGCGCACCCTGTAAGCTTTGATGCTAGCCTCTTTGCTATCATCTTCGACGTATTGAGGGTGACGGATCACCATCATTGTCGTGTGTGCAAGGACATTGAGCATTGTTCAATCCAATTAATTTCCATCTGAGGTCAACATGCTAGACATCCATCAGGCTTTTGTTGTGCTTGTGTTTTTCGGACTGGGAATAGGACTTGCGGCCATTTGCACGGCTGAAATTTGATATCGACGACCAACTACAAGGCCAAGTCATCTTCGATAATTTATTACAGAGATCAGATTATCTGCTTATACTTGATAATTTATTAAATGTCTTCTAGTCTCTGGACTAGGTAAGTTACTGAACTGATGTTTATGAACCAGAGTTGAAACAATGATTCTTCTTTGTGGTTGGTTAAATTTTGATGTAACTAACCAGCAATTTATGACTTGTATAAATGATTCCTAAAATTATTAGGAAGATGATTTGAATTCATTACTAAATGAAATTCTGAACACATATATACTTGATTCTTAGGGTTAATGCCTAAGAAAATGATAGTAATTAGTCCCTTTCAATTTTTGGTTGGCTTCTTTGAAAAAAGATGTGGATCCTTGGTTCAGGTGCATATATGATGATGGCGGTGATTTGGTTTACTGTCTTTGTTGAAAGTAAAGTAAAGTGTACCATTGATTCCTTGAGTCTTCTACTAGGAAAATGATAGGTTTGTTTAGCTAAGATATCTCAATGATTATTTTGGGTGATGATACATTCTAATAGATATTGTGTATCAGTCTGTCACTGTGGGGCCTCCATTTTGAAGTGTGCACAGTGACAGATCCTATTTGCATGATCTGCTGTGAGCTCAATATTGTGGAGCCCAATTGAAGGGTGCACAGTAACATACTCATAGTGAGTAGGATCTGTTGCTATGTTAATTAATCTACATGGTCAAGGCTCATTAGCCCTTGATGATTGTTGTGTGCAACAAGATCCAGCCTATGATGCAAAGGCTGAGACCCTAATGGTGATTGAAACATATGCTACAGTTTATCTTTCTAACTCAATGATGAGACTAGCATAGCACTTCTATGCTAGTATGAGAGTTCTCCAAATCACAAAAAAACTCTATTTCTAATTCTGATTAAATCATGTGTTGATTGAGTTGTGGTTTAACAACCTGATGCCTGTAGATCTTCTGGTATGTGGTTGTGCACCTTGTCTTGTGGATGTGCTACCAAGGAATCTCCTTGTATTGTTGTTGCTTGACTTCTTCTTGATAAACTTTGTCTGCTCCTTCCCCCTCCTTCTTGTGCTCCTGTCTTGGCCTGTTCTCTAAACTCCTTTAAGTAACCATGCTGGGTATAGTGGTATTGGCTGATTTGTTGGGAAGAATCTGGTGATGAACTAATGTGAACTGGGGTGGTTTTCTCTTGAGCTAAATAAGGTGTGTGGAGGTATTCTGAGAAGCTTCTAGTTTACTAGCTATGGTTGTGCTCTCTTTTTTGTACTCCCTGTGATGCTTCTGATGTTTGACAGCACATCAGCATGCATGTATGTGTAAGCTACTTACAGCTGGGCCCCATATGGTGCAGGTTTCCATTTGTGGAACTTGTGCCTATGGATGAGCTTGGTTGAAAGATATTTTCTATGGATCACTTTGGCTGGAAGTTTGGTATTATCTTGAATTGGTTTAATAATTTGATGTTGCCAAGTGGATTACTAGGGTTGGTAATTGCATCTAGCTCATCTTGGGCTGAGGACTTTATTGACTTAAACATAATCTGTTTAGTTGATTTAGTGCTAAACATGGTTATTATATTTTTTTATTGTTGCCCCTTTATTTTGAATTGATTTTAGCTAGGCTTAAGAGGGTGCCATAGCATGCTAGTTGTTGCCTGGTGATACAAATGATCAAATATGTGCTGATTTCTTTGGACATTAACTTTCCTCTCAAAATCAAGTCTATAGCTCACAGATCAAAATTTCTACTTATGGTCTAGGTTGGGGTAGTACCCTCTTAGGTCATTAGTGGATTTTGGTAGTTTTTACCAAAATCCCTAAGCTATTTTCATATATCAAATTGCCTCACCTATGGTGGGGCAAACATTTTAACATTACAACAATTTTTCTTTCTTTATTGTTTATTTTACAGGAATGAAGATCCAGAAGAAGAAAAGAAGCTTAGTTAGGTTTTATTTTTTAATCTTGTTGTAATTTCCTTTTTATTCACATGTGTAAAGATTTTGTATTTTTATTGTATTTATAAGTAATAAACTATTTATTTATCAATTCTTCCCTTTGTAAATCCTAATTGTAAAGACAATGTCATATATAAATAATTCTTTTATTTATCTATTGTAAAATAATATTATATGCATATATATTTATATTAATAAAGAATCCTTTTTATATTATTTACGTAATCATTTTAGTTCAAGTTATTAAATATTTCCAATTCCTATTTGTGAATTTTTATAAATTCATTTGAATTTCATATTTGAAATTCAAATATATGTTTGACCAAATTTTCCAAACAAAGAATTCTACAAAGGTCATGTCGAAATCTATCGCACTTGTTCAAGTTTCCTTCAGTACAAGAGAGATCCCGATCCCTCTGTAGCTCTTTTAGTTTTGCGCGAAAATTCCCCGGATTTTCTTATGCATGAACGCAATGCACAAACCTGTGTCCTCTCTATTTCTAGGTGCTAATCCTGAAATGTTACAAGGATGCAGTCATTAATGCATGAATGTATCTTCTGCACATCTAATCCTAGAGGGCAGAGAGTCTTCTTTGCTTCGTACATACTCCCGGGAAGTTCGTTATGTTTTGGAAACTTCGGCTTCATTATTTTCAGCATCTTTTCAAATGAGGAGTCAGTTAGACCACACTCTGCCTTCCATCGCAGTAATTTCATTGTGGTACCGAGCTTTGTGCTGCCATCTTCGCAATTTGGGTACGACAATTTCTTGAGATCTTCTAACATGCCCTCTAACTTCAACTTCTATTTTTCTGTTTCACAATCTCGCTTTGCATCAGAAATGACCCTACCAAGTTCATCAGCGGGCTCATCTGATGCCCGTTTTTCACCTCCTTCCTCTTCATTGTCTTCCATTGCAGTATCGCTGTATTCAGGAAACATATGATGATAGTTGTTATTATCATCTTCTTCTTCATTGTCTTTCATCATAACCCCTCTTTCTCCGTGCTAGGTCCAGCAATTATAGTTGGGCATGAAACCTTTCATAACCAGGTGGCCGCGAATGATTTTCGAGGAAGAGTACTCCTTGTTGTTCCGACATTGAACACATGGACAATGTATAAAACTATTCTCTTTGTTTGCCGTAGACACATCGATAAATTTATCCACGCCTTTAATGTATCCAGGTATACGCCGGTCACCATACATCCATTCCCGACCGTTCATATGCATCATACAATTAAGTTTATCAAAAATGAAAAATCATAAATAATGCAATGACCAATTCACATCGACAGATGCATTGTATCAATGACAGAGAAAAGATAAGATTGCTAACCTCGATCGAGGGAAATAAAGAGGAGAAAGCTCAAGTGCGTCTCAGGCACCTCCTATATTTTTGTTCTATGAGAAATTAAACGGGATCATGCACTCAAACATTTCATCAAACACCTTGAATGCATGCATAGGAAAAAAATAAACTAACACACCTCTCACACCTTCCGGCCAAAAAAAAACAGGGGGGCAGAGGGCTGGGGCGTCGTATTTATAGAGGGCGGGATAATACGTCCCGGTTTGTAACATAAACCGGGACTAAAGGTGTCTGACAGGCCACGTGTCTGACGCACAACCTTTAGTTCCGGTTTGTATTACAAACCGGGATCCATGACCCCTCACGAACCGGGACGCATGCCTCCGACGACCGTGCCCGCTCGAACCAGAACGTGTGCCAGCATTAGTCCCGGTTCGTGGCGCAACCAAGACTAATGTTGTCAGGGGACGCGTATGGATAGCCTGTTTTCTACTAGTGCAGCATCGATAATTTAACAGATTTTTAGGATTTTTTTGGTGTAGGAAGACACGATAATATTTGGATTGAGGTGCTGTCCAATGGGAGTAGTGTTGTTGATTTTATGTCTGGTTAGAAGCAACATCTACTTAGTGTGTGGCAATGTTACTGAAGTCACTCTTAGAAAAAGAGATGACTGGTAACATGGATCCATCCAGCACGCAACCTAAATCTAGTAATTCTCCATCAGATAGCATTGTAGCGCCAAATGTCTCAGGGTGCTCGTTCTAGAAATTCTAGAAGATCCTTGGACAAATAAACCTCAATTTGAAGACAGTGCACCGTTCTCAATGGATGAGAAATTAGCTGAACATGGTGCAGGTTCAACTTTATTATCATGTAGGAAGTCCTTGTTAAAAAAGAGTACATTGCGACGAATAAGTTGTCTTCCGCTTCCAAAAGCGCAGCAGAAAGCTGTACAGCTATTGGCAATTATTTTGAGGTGGTTATGACGGTGGTTCTTTAGAAAATCTGAGCGTACACTCAGCTGAAGTAGATTCCAGGTTCAGGAAATTGAACAACGGACCCGAACATATATCTACTGGGAAAACCATTACCTAACAAACAATTGAAAGTAGGATCTGCAGGACAACCACAAGGATCTCAATCAAGAGAGCGCTCGTGGATCCTGGAGCATCTCGCCTGAGAGCCATGGAAACGCTAGCTATTGCACGTTCTTTGCTGTGTGTGACCTCAGTCCGTGCAATTATCAAGCATGGGCCAAAAGAAATTTCGTATCAAAATTATTGTATTTGGAATACAACAATCAAAATAAATATGAATTTACTATTTTTGGATCCAATATGCATGAGCATGATTTTCGTCCAAGAACAAACACAACAAAAAACAGATCTCCAGAAATAATCTTCCAAGAGGGGAACAACACATCTAGGGGTGGCCATGGACCCAGGACCTACAAGAGAAGAGGATTGCGCCGTCCTGCATGCACGGATCCATGGTGTCTCCGGCCGCATCGCCTAGCAGAGGAGGTCGTCGGGCAGGGGAGGACGCCATGGCCGCCACCCCTCGACCAGGATACAGTACAGGAGGAGGCCTCGCCATGTACTGGGCTGGTCAAGATGAAAGTTTGGAGTGGTCTCTCACCAGCGCGGCGGCGCAGCAGAGAAGAGGATGCAAGGCGACGCTAGAGGACGAAGCGGCGGGGTAGGAGGAGGCGGAGGTGGAGACCAACGCAGTAGCGCAATAGAGGAGGCGTAGGAAGGGGGAAGACACGGGCTGTATGATGCGTTTCCACGGTTGACCGACCAAACGTTACGTTTTTTTCCGGGACGCGATCGATGGGCGACAGAGCGACGGACGAAAATTTGGCAGCGGCGAAAACCACCTTAACATAAATTATATAGTAGAGATAGAGATAATTGATGATCCATATTTTATGCAGTTCAGGTTTGCTGCTTGAGACAATACTAATTAAGAACATCCAGACAGTGGCATCGTGAACAGTGTCGCTTTGCTGATCATCCAATAATACCAATAACCACATTAATATCAAGGACATATCTAATAAGCGAAATTTTCTGATACAATTCAAGTTAGGCAGCATAAAACACCAACAAATACTCCGACATCGAAATAGTTAAACCTTGAAAAATTAAATGAAAGATTGGTGTGTACTACTTGGTCATACAACGACCTAGGTCAGGATCTCTAGAGGGCGTTTGTTGTTGCGCACCTGGCACAGGACCCACGGCTCCTCTTGATCTTGAGGGACGCTGTATTCGATCATCACCCACTCTGTCTTGACCTTGTCCACCGTGTAGTACATAAAAAAGCTGCGGTGACCGATGGGGCCGCTGTCTCCGACCACCTCGCTGCGAGGCGGGCACGGTCTCCACAAACCGCCATTGTGGTGCCGGTGCAGCAATTTTCTCCCTCCGCGGTAACGTACTTGGCTGAAGAAATACCAGCTGTTCCGCGGGCGGCCGGCCACCAGCTCGTCGGGGGTGTCGGAGTAGAGGTCGGCGTCCTTGACAAGGTGAGCGACGTCCTCATCCAGGGGCTGGCCGGCGATCTTTGGGCGGAGCATGCGCTCGATGAGCTCAACCTGCCCTAGCTTGACCATCTTGATATACGGAGTACTAGGTTTGCTTCGATCTTTCAGCTAAAGTTTTTGTCTTGTCTCTGGCCAACTTCGTAGCAGTATATAAAGCCGTAGCTTGGTCGAGCCGTCGTAGTCTGGGTCGGACATGCTAGC
The DNA here is from genome assembly GCA_030063025.1 of Avena longiglumis. NCBI lineage: Eukaryota > Viridiplantae > Streptophyta > Magnoliopsida > Poales > Poaceae > Avena > Avena longiglumis. The sequence goes on along the minus strand of CP125979.1, from coordinate 52,991,345 downwards.
TTTTGAGAGCACGCATCAGGAAGTCCTAGTCCAACACAAACTAGGGACTGCATGCTAGCCGAGTCAGAATCGTTCAATGCGGAGTCCATCGCCTCTATACGGTAACTACCTGAGTACAATTCGAGTCGATCGAGATGAGTGTTCCCACAACATAAGCACCCAAGATCGGTGCGGCTGATGCATCCCAACGAATCACGACCACCAAGAGGCTGCTAGCTACACAACAGGAGAACCCATCGATCCAATACCCAGTTAGAACAGCGCAGTTCGATCGATCGAACATGGCCATGGACATGGACGAGCAGCTGTTTCAACAGCAGCACGGCTGGTCCTTGCAGCTGCAGAGTGGCCAGGAGATTAGGTTAACCCCGCCGGGGCCCAAGGAGGCCAGCGAGACCCTCTGTGTCACCGACGTCTTCCTCGTCGATCCGAAGAGCGCTGGCGTCGTGGCCGCCTGCGTCGATATCGGCACACGGAACATCATCCTCGAGGTGCTGTCATCCGAGAAGCCCCACGCGAAGCTGCTGACTCCGGTGGAGCTGGACGAGGAGTTCTGCTTTTATCTCATGATGAGGACAAGAGGAGAAGGCGACGTCGTCGCTGACGCTGACGCCAATGCGATCCTCGTCCAGTTCCAAGGTTACGCTCTACCGTCCACGAGCACCACGATGGAGGAGATAGAGGAGGAGGACATGATCGACGAGGAGAACCCCCAAGATGATAATGATGAGGTGGGTGATGGAGAGGACACGGAGGATGACGAGGATGCGACGGGTTCCGACTTCGAGGGCTACGACAGCAGGGATGACAGGGACACATGGGGGCTCCCACTCGGCACCGTGATCGACGACGGGCCAAACATGAGCGACGAGGAGGAGGACAACGACGGCAAGGCTGGTGGTCGTGCGGCTAAGGCTAGCAGATGCGGTAGGAACAAGATGCGCCACCGCAGAAGCTTCGTCACAGAGGCCGAGGCGCGCTCCCTTGGATGGCCCGGCGCAGAGCCCAGTCGCCGAGTTGCACCTGAAATCGTAGTTTTGGGAATCTTTGCATTCCTCTATCTATTAGCGATGATCATTGTACTATTTATCGAATGAATTACATGCGTCGTGTTTTCATAATGTGATTACTTGTAACAAAATCACATTATTCAATCTAGTTGGAATTTGTATGTTGAGACTATATGTATGATCGGTTATGTAGCTGTATGTCATTTTGTGTTCTTATTAGTGAAAATATATAGCCTTTTTGTCAATTTAGAGAGTTTCATTAATCACTAAGAAGAGCGTCAGAAGGAAAACTTGTATTATGCTTGATCCACAAGCATCTTCTCCTATCAGATCTTGCTTATTTAGAACCAAATAGCGCCTGGACCCGTTTCCCCACGATGTTGATGCCACGGTGGCACGTCCATTGGAACCGCGCATGCGACGTGCATGCGAAGTGGTTCCGTTTGTAGCACGCCCAAGTCGTCGAACCAGCGTCCGTGCGCCATAAAGTAATTGGGCTGTTAATAGCTGAATGTCCGTGCGTTGCCACGTTTTTTTTGTCATAGATATAAACATAATACACTGCCAGTTCACATATCTAGAAAATGCAATCACATATTATTATACAAATATTAAGATTTCCCTTTGGTTAGTCCATGGTAACGTTGTCATAGCGGTGCTTGTCAAGCCCTAAGCGCACCCTGTAAGCTTTGATGCTAGCCTCTTTGCTATCATCTTCGACGTATTGAGGGTGACGGATCACCATCATTGTCGTGTGTGCAAGGACATTGAGCATTGTTCAATCCAATTAATTTCCATCTGAGGTCAACATGCTAGACATCCATCAGGCTTTTGTTGTGCTTGTGTTTTTCGGACTGGGAATAGGACTTGCGGCCATTTGCACGGCTGAAATTTGATATCGACGACCAACTACAAGGCCAAGTCGATCATCTTCGATAATTTATTACAGAGATCAGATTATCTGCTTATACTTGATAATTTATTAAATGTCTTCTAGTCTCTGGACTAGATAAGTTGCACAGACTGATGTTTATGAACCAGAGTTGAAACAATGATTCTTCTTTGTGGTTGGTTAAATTTTGATGTAACTAACCAGCAATTTATGACTTGTATAAATGATTCCTAAAATTATTAGGAAGATGATTTGAATTCATTACTAAATGAAATTCTGAACACATATATACTTGATTCTTAGGGTTAATGCCTAAGAAAATAATAGTAATTAGTCCCTTTCAATTTTTGGTTGGCTTCTTTGAAAAAAGATGTGGATCCTTGGTTCAGGTGCATATATGATGATGGCGGTGATTTGGTTTACTGTCTTTGTTGATAGTAAAGTAAAGTGTACCATTGATTCCTTGAGTCTTCTACTAGGAAAATGATAGGTTTGTTTAGCTAAGATATCTCAATGATTATTTTGGGTGATGATACATTCTAATAGATATTGTGTATCAGTCTGTCACTGTGGGGCCTCCATTTCGAGTGTGCACAGTGACAGATCCTATTTGCATGATCTGCTGTGAGCTCAATACTGTGGAACCCAATTGAAGGGTGCACAATAACATACTCATAGTGAGTAGGATCTGTTGCTATGTTAATTAATCTACATGGTCAAGGCTCATTAGCCCTTGATGATTGTTGTGTGCAACAAGATCCAGCCTATGATGCAAAGGCTGAGACCCTAATGGTGATTGAAACATATGCTACAGTTTATCTTTCTAACTCAATGATGAGACTAGCATAGCACTTCTATGCTAGTATGAGAGTTCTCCAAATCACAAAAAAAACTCTATTTCTAATTCTAATTAAATCATGTGTTGATTGAGTTGTGGTTTCACAACCTGATGCCTGTAGATCTTCTGGTATGTGGTTGTGCACCTTGTCTTGTGGATGTGCTACCAAGGAATCTCCTTGTATTGTTGTTGCTCGACTTCTTCTTGATAAACTTTGTCTGCTCCTTCCCCCTCCTTCTTGTGCTCCTGTCTTGGCCTGTTCTCTAAACTCCTTTAAGTAACCATGCTGGGTATAGTGGTATTGGCTGATTTGTTGGGAAGAATCTGGTGATGAACTAATGTGAACTGGGGTGGTTTTCTCTTGAGCTAAATAAGGTGTGTGGAGGTATTCTGAGAAGCTTCTAGTTTACTAGCTATGGTTGTGCTCTCTTTTTTGTACTCCCTGTGATGCTTCTGATGTTTGACAGCACATCAGCATGCATGTATGTGTAAGCTACTTACAGCTGGGCCCCATATGGTGCAGGTTTCCATTTGTGGAACTTGTGCCTATGGATGAGCTTGGTTGAAAGATATTTTCTATGGATCACTTTGGCTGGAAGTTTGGTATTATCTTGAATTGGTTTAATAATTTGATGTTGCCAAGTGGATTACTAGGGTTGGTAATTGCATCTAGCTCATCTTGGGCTGAGGACTTTATTGACTTAAACATAATCTGTTTAGTTGATTTAGTGCTAAACATGGTTATTATTTTTTTATTGTTGCCCCTTTATTTTGAATTGGTTTTAGCTAGGCTTAAGAGGGTGCCATAGCATGCTAGTTGTTGCCTGGTGATACAAATGATCAAATATGTGCTGATTTCTTTGGACATTAACTTTTCCTCTCAAAATCAAGTGTATAGCTCACAGATCAAAATTTCTACTTATGGTCTAGGTTGGGGTAGTACCCTCTTAGGTCATTAGTGGATTTTGGTAGTTTTTACCAAAATCCCTAAGCTATTTTCATATATCAAATTGCCTCACCTATGGTGGGGCAAACATTTTAACATTACAGCAATTTTTCTTTCTTTATTGTTTATTTTATAGGAATGAAGATCCAGAAGAAGAAAAAAAGCTTAGTTAGGTTTTATTTTTTAATCTTGTTGTAATTTCCTTTTTATTCACATGTGTAAAGATTTTGTATTATTATTGTATTTATAAGTAATAAACTATTTATTTATCAATTCTTCCCTTTGTAAATCCTAATTGTAAAGACAATGTCATATATAAAGAATTCTTTTATTTATCTATTGTAAAATAATATTATATGCATATATATTTATATTAATAAAGAATCCTTTTTATATTATTTATGTAATCATTTTAGTTCAAGTTATTAAATATTTCCAATTCCTATTTGTGAATTTTTATAAATTCATTTGAATTTCATATTTGAAATTCAAATATATGTTTGACCAAATTTTCCCTGAAACAAAGAATTCTACAAAGGTCATGTCGAAATCTATCGCACTTTCTCCGAAGTTTCCTTCAGTACAAGAGAGATCCCGATCTCTCTGTAGCTCTTTTAGTTTTGCGCGAAAATTCCCCGGATTTTCTTATGCATGAACGCAATGCACAAACCTGTGTCCTCTCTATTTCTAGGTGCTAATCCTGAAATGTTACAAGGATGCAGTCATTAATGCATGAATGTATCTTCTGCACATCTAATCCTAGAGGGCAGAGAGTCTTCTTTGCTTCGTACATACTCCCGGGAAGTTCGTTATGTTTTGGAAACTTCGGCTTCATTATTTTCAGCATCTTTTCAAATGAGGAGTCAGTTAGACCACACTATGCCTTCCATCGCAGTAATTTCATTGTGGTACCGAGCTTTGTGCTGCCATCTTCGCAATTTGGGTACGACAATTTCTTGTGATCTTCTAACATGCCCTCTAACTTCAACTTCTATTTTTCTGTTTCACAATCTCTCTTTGCATCAGAAATTAAATGGCCCTACCAAGTTCATCAGCGGGCTCATCTGATGCCCGTTTTTCACCTCCTTCCTCTTCATTGTCTTCCATTGCAGTATCGCTGTATTCAGGAAACATATGATGATAGTTGTTATTATCATCTTCTTCTTCATTGTCTTTCATCATAACCCCTCTTTCTCCGTGCTAGGTCCAGCAATTATAGTTGGGCATGAAACATTTCATAACCAGGTGGCCGAGAATGATTTTCGAGAAAGAGTACTCCTTGTTGTTCCGACATTGAACACATGGACAATGTATAAAACCATTCTCTTTGTTTGCCGTAGACACATCGATAAATTTATCCACGCCTTTAATGTATCCAGGTATACGCCGGTCACCATACATCCATTCCCGACCGTTCATATGCATCATACAATTAAGTTTATCAAAAACGAAAAATCATAAATAATGCAATGACCAATTCACATCGACAGATGCATTGTATCAATGACAGAGAAAAGATAAGATTGCTAACCTCGATCGAGGGAAATAAAGAGGAGAAAGCTCAAGTGCGTCTCAGGCACCTCCTATATTTTTGTTCTATGAGAAATTAAACGGGATCATGCACTCAAACATTTCATCAAACACCTTGAATGCATGCATAGGAAAAAATAAACTAACACACCTCTCACACCTTCCGCCAAAAAAAAAAAGAGGGCTGGGCGTCGATTTATAGGGCGGATAATACGCCCCGGTTTGTAACATAAACCGACTAAAGGTGTCTGACAGGCCACGTGTCTGACGCACAACCTTTAGTTCGGTTTGTATTACAAACCGGGATCCATGACCTCACGAACGACGATGCCTCCGACCCGTGCCGGTCGAACCAGAACGTGTGCCAGCATTAGTCCCGGTTCGTGGCGCAACCGAGACTAATGTTGTCAGGGGACGCGTATGGAAAGCCTGTTTTCTACTAGTGCAGCATCGATAATTTAACAGATTTTTAGGATTTTTTTGGTGTAGGAAGACACGATAATATTTGGATTGAGGTGCTGTCCAATGGGAGTAGTGTTGTTGATTTTATGTCTGGTTAGAAGCAACATCTACTTAGTGTGTGGCAATGTTACTGAAGTCACTCTTAGAAAAAGAGATGACTGGTAACATGGATCCATCCAGCACGCAACCTAAATCTAGTAATTCTCCATCAGATAGCATTGTAGCGCCAAATGTCTCAGGGTGCTCGTTCTAGAAATTCTAGAAGATCCTTGGACAAATAAACCTCAATTTGAAGACAGTGCACCGTTCTCAATGGATGAGAAATTAGCTGAACATGGTGCAGGTTCAACTTTATTATCATGTAGGAAGTCCTTGTTAAAAAAGAGTACATTGCGACGAATAAGTTGTCTTCCGCTTCCAAAAGCGCAGCAGAAAGCTGTACAGCTATTGGCAATTATTTTGAGGTGGTTATGACGGTGGTTCTTTAGAAAATCTGAGCGTACACTCAGCTGAAGTAGATTCCAGGTTCAGGAAATTGAACAACGGACCCGAACATATATCTACTGGGAAAACCATTACCTAACAAACAATTGAAAGTAGGATCTGCAGGACAACCACAAGGATCTCAATCAAGGGGCTTATAGCTCCTATGCGACGTCTTTACGTGGAATTGGAAGGAAAGCGACATCGTTGAAAAGAATAGCTCGCATGCGACGGATGTGAGGCAACTAATATCCCAGGGCCACACGGGCCTTAAATCGATCGTAAGGACACATTTAACTTTGTTCCAATATTAGGGTTAAGCCAAACCGGTTGGTTGGGACAGCCAGTCAAACCAACCGCTTCCGACCGAGAGCGCGCGTAACACTGACTGTAGCTTCCCCGACGGTGGCGGCGGACCTCACCCATCGTTCTCGGCGGCGGCGGCACGGCAATTAATTTAGGCGGCGGCGCTTTCGTTCGACGACGAAGGTGGTGAGTGCCATTTGAAAGCTAATTCCTCTCCCATTCTTCTCAATTCGAGATCTGAGTGTGCCCATTGATGCTAGATTGTGGAGGCGAGGGTGTGCTGAACGGGGCGAGGAGGAACGATATGGAGCATGGAGAGGGGACTTCTAATCGGTATATCCCGTATCTCTGCACTTAATTTCTCTAAGGTTGAGCTCTGTTTCGCTCCGCTAGCTCACAAGTGCCATAAAAACAGGGGAGACGATGTTGCGCCAAACCTTGAATTTCGCATCAATTTCTTTCCCTCTAGGGCTGTTTTAGTTGATGGCAGCGCAGATCATTGAGAGAGACGGTTGTTAAATGGGAGGTGGAATTAGAACATGTTGATCCCCAAGAGCTAATAAACATGGGAGAGGAGGCAGAAGGAAAATGGTGGAAAAATTGGGGATAGTGTGGTTTGGGGCGAGCAAGAAGTTTCTTTGTTACGATTTGATGATTGCAAATGTGACTATGTTAGGGTTGAGACAGGGAACATATAGTTGATGAAATCGATGAGAGAAACGGTTGGACAAGCAAAACTGTTCTGTTTTAGCGAGCTCATTGATCTAAAACCTGATTCGAGGGTTGGATATGTGGCCTCGGAAGCTGCCTGGATGGTCGAGGATGATTGGGCTGCACAAAGGCAAGTAATGCCTATACTTACTGAGTTGGAAGTGTTAACAGTGGAGGATGATGATGCTAATGCACAAGGGGAGGCTGCAGATGGTAATGCACAAAGGATTGTAATTGTTGATTGGAATTCAGTTGAGATACATGACCGCACTGATTTGGTCATTGCACCAATAGATGACATTGAAATGGCAAAGCTTTTTGGCATTCCTATAGATGACAGAGACAAGGAGAAGAAGAGGGATGAAGCTGCAAATGATGGTGACAACCATTTAAGAGATGAAGAGGCAGATATAGATCTAGAGTTGTTGGAAAATGCTGCAGTTCATGTAGATGATGCACATGATGATGAGCTAGTAACAGTTTATGACAAAGAGGACCCAGTTATTGAAGTTGGGAGATTGTTTCCAAGCATGGATGAATTCAGGATGTGTTTCAGGACATATGCAGTCAAACGTGAGTTTGCTACCAAGACTATGTGGACTGATAAAAAGAAGTTCTATGCAAAATGCATAGGTTATGATGGTGGTGCCAAGCCTTGCAAGTGGTATATATCTGCTAGACGCCAACCTGATGGAAGGACAATAAGAGTGAATCAAATTCCAAAACCTCATACTTGCATTACAAGTTCTCAAACAGTTACAAAGATGACATCACAATTATGGGTTGCAGAAAAGATCAAGCCCATTTTAGCCACAACACCAAACAGCACTGCAAAGAGACTGAAAATAGACTTGGAAAAGCAGTACCCCATTAAGCTGAATTATACTACAGTGTGGAAGGCAATGTTGGAGATATGCCCTAGAGGCAATAATAAATGTAGTTATTATTATATCTTTGTGTTTATGATAAATGTTTACATTCATGCTTTAATAGTATTAACAAGGAAACCATTAATACTTGTGTGATTTGTAAACTTAATTTGAAGTCCCTAGTATAGCCTCTATACTTCACTAGCTTGTTGGTTGATTAATGATTGTGGTTTCCATATCATGAACATTGAGATGTTATCAACAACAAGATCATATCGTTAGGAGAATGATATGGTGGACATACTCCTATAGATAAGCGTAGCATAAAGATCAAGTCATTTCAATAGTTCAATTGCTATATGCTTTCGATACATAGTAACCTAATTCCTTCACCATGAGATCATGCATATCACCTTTACCGGATGGATGCTTTGATGACATCAAACACCACACCGTAATCGGGTGGCTATAAAGGTGGCATTAAGTGTTCGGAAAGTATTGGTTGAAACACATGGATCAAGAGTGGATTTGTCCATCCACATGACGGATAGATATATACTCTGGCCCTCTCGGTGGAATGTCATCCAATTGGCTTGCAAGCATGTGACTTGGTCACAAGGGATCACATATCACGAGAACGAGAAAAGAGTACTTATCAAGAACGAGGTTGAACTAGGTATGCAGATACCGCGATCATAACCTCGGTTAAGTAACATATCGTGAGACAAAGGGAAATTGGTATCGTATGTAAGTGGTTCATTCGATCGCAAAGTAATCGTAGAAATATGTAGAGCCATATGAATTTCCAGATTCCTCTATTGGTTATTGTTCGAGAAGTGTCTCGATCATGTCCGCATAATTCACGAACCGTAGGGAGACACACTTAAGGATTCGACGTTGTTTGAGTAGTTATGGTATTATGAGAAAGAGACCGAATGTTGTTCGAGTCTCGGATGGGATCCGGATATCACGAGGTGATCCGAATGGTCCGGAATAAGATTCATATAAGGAAAGTCCCGTTTTGGAGTTCGGGAATGATTCCGTGTTTTCATCGAATGTTCTAGAAGGTTCGGATTGTCCAAGACTCCAGGGGGAAGGGGTATATGAATGTGTCATTACTTAATGGAATGATTGCATCATGTACTAAGTGTTCTTGCTGTCCCAAATAAAGGATTAAATTGAATCCTAAAATAGAAAAGTCAAATGTCCAGTTTGAAAGTCAAACTGCCAAAACAAGAAACTGTGGGAAACAAGAAAGAGGTGTTGAATCCGACTTGAGGAGGAGTCTCTCCCAAGCCGTGCCACCCAAGGCCGACTTGGGAGGGACTCCTCCCTGGCCGCGCCTCCACCTATAAAAGGAGGTGGCTCCTCCCAGACACAAGTTTCACCTCTAGATCTCCGTTTAGAGCCGTTTTGGTTTAGAGCTTCTAATTGCTTTAGCCGGTTTAGAGCCTTCTAATTGGTTTAGAGCCTTCTAATTGGTGTTTCTAATTACTAGACCACTAATAGCCTCTCATAAGCTCCACCATACTCAGCATCGGCTTAAAGCCTGCAGGATCTCCCCTCTACTTCCGGTACCACGCCAGTTGCCGGAATCGCGAGGAGAGTGCTACAACCTCCGCCTGCTGGAACAAGGAGAGGAAGGTCTTCGAGTACCGAACGCAGTGACCGATCGGAGCGCCGCCGAACGTGGCGGAAGGATCGCTCACGCGATCTTGAGATCGAAGTGTACGACTACATCACCCACGAGAATCGCTCTCGTTAACCGCTGGAATCTTCGAGGGTGAGTTCTCCATCGACTCTGCTACAATCTAGTAGATAGATCTTGGCTTGCTTGTTTGTATGCGATAGAAAATTTTTGTTTTCCATGCTACGAACCCCTACGGTGGTATCAGAGCCGTGTCTATATGTAGATCTGTTGCACGAGTAGAACACAATGGTCATTGTGGGCGTTGATGCTTTTATTGTAGATTGCTTTTGTGTACTTTGCATCTTGCGGTATGTTGGGATGAAGCGCGGCTAACCTTACATTACATCGTTCATGAGACTTGCTCCACGCTTGACATGCAACTTGTATTGCATAAGTGGCTTTATGGTGTCTGCTTTCTCCTAGCATAGTTAAGATCCAATTTACAACGGGTGATCAACAATGCTAGTATCAATGTTGTGGTTCTTGTTCGTAGTTAGAACGACACTTATTGAAAGCCCCAAACCACGTAAAATATGCAAAGAAAGTAGAGGCGCCTAACTTTGTTTTGCAGGGTGCAGTGATGTGATATGGCCATGATTGTGATTATATTTGATGTATGCAATGTTCCTTATTGTAAGTCAAGAATCGTGAGCCATATGGTTGTCTTTAATTTATGTTAAGACCGTGTTTATTCAAAGTAGTTGTAATAGTTGAAGCCGTGGACGACAACCATGGAGAAGCGTCATTGACCTTGATGCAATGCGGTGATGATGGAGATCATGCTTGAAGATGGAGATCGGATGCACGAAGAAGAAAGGCCATATCATATCACATATATTGAATTGCATGTGATGTTAATCCTTTATGCATCTTGTATTGCTTAGTAGACGACGGTAGCATTATAAGATGATCCCTCATGCACATCAATTTCAAATCATAAAGTGTTCACCCTTAGTTAGCATCGCTATAAAGCTTGTTTTTCAAGCACCACGTGATGATCGGTGTGTTAGATTCTGCAAGTGTATACAACGTGAGCAAGCCAGATTTGCTCATGCGTAAACTAAGGTTTGATCTTGACGAGCCTAGTACGTACATGGTCTCGAACACGGATCACCGAAAGGTAAAGCATGAATCATATAGTAAGATATGATGAACATGACGATTGTTCGCCATTGAAACTATGTCAACTCGTGATGATCGGTGTTGATATGGTGGATTTGGTTCGTGTGATCACTAAAACAATGTGAGGATATTGTTTTTGGGGAGTTCACCTAGTTTAATTTCATTAATTAATTTGAACTCAATTTGTCATATACTTAGTCTAAACTATTGCAAATATGTTGTAGATCAATGGCAGCCCTACCATCAATTTTAATGCGTTCCTAGAGAAAGAAAAGTTGAAAAACAATGGAAGCAACTTCACGGATTGGTTCCGCAATTTGAGGATTGTCTCACACAGTGGTAATTTGACCTATGTCTTTGGATGCACATTTGGTGACCCACCTGACCACCGCTTCCAATGAAGTAAAGAATGTTTACCTCGCTCGGAAGAATCAAGCTCCATAGTTCAAGTGCTATCTTGTATGGTTTAGAATCGGAGCTTCAAAAGGTTTGAAGAGTCGACCCATATGATATTGTCGAGGATCTCAAATTAATTTTTGAGACTCATGCGGCAATTGAAAGCTATGAGGCTTCAAAAGTTCTTTAACCGCAAGATGGAAGAGGGCAGCCGTCGGTGAGCATGTGATTAAGATGTCCGGCACGCAAACAAACTTCAAAGCTTGGGTATAGTGATTCCTAATGCTTTGGGGATTTACCGTGTCCTCAATCACTACCACCAAGTTACAAGAACTTTGTGATGAACTACAACATGCGTAACATGAACAAGACGTTGCGAACTCTTTGCCATGTTGAAATCTGCGAAGTGGAGATCAAGAAAGAGCACCAAGTGTTGTTGGTCAATAAGACCACCAAATTCAAGAAAGGCAAGTCTAAGCAAAAGGGACACTTCAAGAAGGGTGGTAAGAAAGCTACCACGCGGCGAAGAAGACCAAGGCTGGACCTAAGCCCGTCTTGAGTGCTTTTCTGCAAGGAGAAGGTCACTAGAAGCGGAATTGCCCAAAGTACTTGGCGGATCTGAAGCGGCAACATCAAGAAGAAAGGTATATCGATATACATGTTATTGATGTGTATCTCACTAGTACTCGTAGTAGTGCACGGGTATTTGATCTTTGGTTCGGTTGCTCATATTTGTAAATCGAAGCAGTCTTTGCAGAATAAACGGAAGCTAGCGAAGAACGAGGTGACGATGCGTGGGAAACGGATCAAAGGTTGATGTGATCATGATCGGCATGCTACCCTTCATCTACCATCGGATTAGTTTTATACTTAAATAATTGTTATTTGGTGCTGCGTTGAGCATGAACATTATATCGGGATCTTGTTTATTGTAGACGGTTACTTGTTTAAATCTGAGAATAATGGTTGTTCTATTTATATGAGTAATATGTTTTATGCACATGCACCTTTGATAGATGGTCTATTCTTATTGAATCTCGATAGTGGAAATACACATATCAACAACATTGAGGCTAAACGTTTGAAATCAAGCAATAATTCGACCTATATGTGGCATCGCTGCCTTGGTCACATCGGAGTGAAACGTATGAAGAAACTCCATTCCGATGGACTTCTTGAATCACTTGATTTTGAATCACTTGAAAGATGCGAAGCATGTCTGATGGGTAAAATGACTAAGACTCCATTTTCTGGTATGATGGAGCGAGCTACGGACTTGTTGGAAATCATACATATCGATGTGTGTGGACCAATGAGTGTAGCATCGCGCGGTGGTTATCGTTATGTTCTTACCTTCACGGATGACTTGAGTAGATATGGGTATATCTATTTCATGAAACATAAGTCCGAAACTTTCGAGAAGTTTAAGGAGTTTCAAAGTGAGGTAGAGAATCAACGTAACAAGAAGATTAAATTTCTACGTTCTGATCGTGGAGGTGAATATCTAAGTTACGAGTTTGGCGAGCATTTAAAGAAGTGCGAATACTTTCACAATTGACACCGGAACACCACAACAGAATGGTGTGTCCGAACGTCGAATCGAACTCTCTTAGATATGGTTCGTTCTATGATGTCACTTACGATTTACCGCTATCATTTTGGGGTTATGCATTAGAAACAGCCGCATTCACTTTAAATAGGGCACCGTCTAAATCCGCTGAAACGACACCGTATGAATTATGGTTTGGGAAGAAACCTAAATTGTCGCTCCTTAAAGTTTGGGGATCTGAAGCCTATGTAAAGAAGTTACAATGGGACAAGCTTGAACCCAAAGCGGAAAATCGTCTTCATAGGATACCCGAAGGAAACTATTGGGTATACCTTCTATCATAGATCCGAAGGCAAAACATTCGTTGACAAGAATGGATCCTTTCTAGAGAAGGAATTTCTCTCGAAAGAAGTGACTGGAAGGAAAGTAGAACTCGATGAGGTTGTCGAACCCTCTCTCGAAATTGCGAGTAGAAGCACCGGAAGAAGTTCTGTGGTGCCTGCACCAATAAGAGAGGAAGCTAATGATGATGATCATGAAACTTGGTTGAAGTTGCTGCAGAGCCTGAGGTCAACGAGAACTCGTACCACCTGCATTGGTATGATTCCGTTATGAATGTCATGGTGGTGGACAACACCGATGACCCCGAGACATATGAGGAAGCGATGATGAGCCCAGATTCCAATAAATGGCAAGAAGCCATGAAATCCGAGATTGGATCCATGTACGAAAACCAAGTATGGACTTTGGTGGACTTACGGATGGCCGGAAGGTCACGAGAACAAATGGATTTTCAAGAAGAAAACAGATGCCGATGGTAATGTTATCGTTTATAAAGCTCGACTTGTCGCAAAAGGGTTTCGACAAATTCAAGGAGTTGACTACGATGAGACTTTCTCACGGTAGCGAAGCTAAAGTCTGGAGGATTATGTTAGCAATCGCTGCATATTATGATTATGAGATATGGCGATGGATGTCAAAAGCATTCCTCAATGGAGACATTGATGAAGAGTTGTATATGATGCAACCCAAAGGTTTTGTCAATCCTAAAGATGCTAACAAGGTATGCAAACTTCAACGGTCCATCTATGGATTGAAGCAGCATCCCGGTTGGAATCAACGTTTTGATAAGGTAATCAAAAGTTTTGGTTTTATACAAAATTATGGAGAAGCTTGTATTTACAAGAAAGTGAGTGGGAGCTCAGTAGCATTCTTAATACTATGTGGATGACATATTGTTGATTGGGAATGATGTAGACCTTCTTAATAGTGTCAAGGAATATTTGAATAATAGTTTTCAATGAAGGATCTTGGCGAAGCAGCTTACATATTAGGCATAAAGATTTATAGAGATAGATCGAAACGCCAAATATCATTGTCACAGTACATATTTGGACAAAGTTCTAAAGATATTTGGAATGGAAGAAAGAAAGAAAGGGTTCTTGCCCATGTTGCCTAATCGACCTTGAGTAAAACTCAAAGTCCGACATCGGCGTAAGATAGAGAAAGGATGAGTAAGACTCATGCCTCACCATAGGATCTCTAATGTATGCCATGCTATGTACTAGACCCGACATTGCATATCTTTGTTAGTTTAACTAGCAGATATCAAAGTGATCCAGAGTGGATCATTGGACAATGTCAAAAACATCCTTAAGTACTTGAGAAGAACTAAGGATATGGTTCTTTCTTATGGAGGTGATGAACAGCTCGTTGTTAATGGTTACACCGATGCTAGTTGGAACACCGATCCGGATGATTCTAAATCACAACTGGATACGTATTTATTTTGAATGGTGCAGCGATTAGCTGGAGGAGTGCAAAGCAAAGCGTTGTGGCGAGATCTTCAACTGAATCGGAATACATGGTCGCCGGAGGCTTCATAAGAAGCGATATGGATGAAAGAGTTCATTACAGAGCTGGGTGTGGTTCCAAGTGCGCTGGACCCAATGTCTATCTACTGTGATAACATGGGCGCCATAGCCAATGCGCAAGAACCAAGGTCACACAAGAAGCTGAAGCATATCAAGCTGCGTTTTCACTCTATTCGAGAACATATCCAGGATGGGGATATAAAGATTTGCAAAGTACGCACAGATCTGAATGTGGCGGATCCGTTGACTAAACCTCTCCCGAGGGCAAAACATGACCAACACCAAACTGCCATGGGTGTTCGGTATATTACCATGTAATCTAGATTAGATGACTCTAGTGCAAGTGGGAGACTGTTGGAGATATGCCCTAGAGGCAATAACAAATGTAGTTATTATTATATCTTTGTGTTTATGATAAATGTTTACATTCATGCTTTAATAGTATTAACAAGGAAACCATTAATACTTGTGTGATTTGTAAACTTAATTTGAAGTCCCTAGTATAGCCTCTATACTTCACTAGCTTGTTGGTTGATTAATGATTGTGGTTTCCATATCATGAACATTGAGATGTTATCAACAACAAGATCATATCGTTAGGAGAATGATATGGTGGACATACTCCTATAGATAAGCGTAGCATAAAGATCAAGTCATTTCAATAGTTCAATTGCTATATGATTTCTGATACATAGTAACCTAATTCCTTCGACCATGAGATCATGCATATCACCTTTACCGGATGGATGCTTTGATGACATCAAACACCACACCGTGAATCGGGTGGCTATAAAGGTGGCATTAAGTGTTCGAAAGTATTGGTTGAAACACATGGATCAAGAGTGGATTTGTCCATCCACATGACGGATAGATATACTGGGCCCTCTCGGTGGAATGTCATCCAATTGGCTTGCAAGCATGTGACTTGGTCACAAGGGATCACATATCACGAGAACGAGAAAAGAGTACTTTATCAAGAACGAGGTTGAACTAGGTATGCGAGATACCGACGATCATAACCTCGGTTAAGTAACATATCGTGAGACAAAGGGAAATTGGTATCGTATGTAAGTGGTTCATTCGATCGCAAAGTAATCGAGAAATATGTGGAGCCATATGAATTTCCAGATTCCTCTATTGGTTATTGTTGAGAAGTGTCTCGATCATGTCCGCATAATTCACGAACCGTAGGGAGACACACTTAAGGATTCGACGTTGTGCGAGTAGTTATGGTATTATGAGAAAGAGACCAATGTTGTTCGAGTCTCGGATGGGATCCGGATATCACGAGGTGATCCGGAATGGTCCAGAATAGGATTCATATAAGGAAAGTCCCGCTTCGAGTTCGGGAATGATTCCTGTTTTCATCGGGAATGTTCTAGAAGGTTCCGGATTGTCCCAAGACTCGGGGAGGGGTACATGAATGTGTCATTACTTAATGGAATGATTGCATCATGTACTAAGTGTTCTTGCTGTCCCAAATAAAGGATTAAATTGAATCCTAAAACAGAAAAGTCAAATGTCCAGTTTGAAAGTCAAACTGCCAAAACAAGAAACTGTGGGAAACAAGAAAGAGGTGTTGGAATCCGACTTGAGGGAGGAGTCTCCTCCCCAAGCCGGCGTGCCACCCAAGGCCGACTTGGGGAGGGACTCCCCTCCCCTGGCCGCGCCTCCCCACCTATAAAAGGAGGGGCAGGGCTCCCCTCCTAGACACAAGTTTCACCTCTAGATCTCCGGTTTAGAGCCGTTTTGGTTTAGAGCTTCTAATTGCTTTAGCCAGCGGTTTAGAGCCTTCTAATTGGTTTAGAGCCTTCTAATTGGTGTGTCTAATTACTAGACCACTAATAGCCTCTCTCATAAGCTCCACCATACCGCACCGGCTTAAGGCGGCCTCAGATCTCCCTCTACTTCCGGTACCACGCCCAGTCGCCGGAATCGCGAGGAGAGTGCTACAACCTCCACTGCTGGAACAACAAGGGAGAGGAAGGTCTTCGTCGAGTACCGAACGGTGACCGATCATGGAGCGCTGCCGGAACGTGGCGCCGGAAGGATCGTCTACGCGATCTTGAGATCGGAAGTGTACGACTACATCACCCACGAGAATCTGCTCTCGTTAACCGCTTTGGAATCTTCGAGGGTGAGTTCCTCCATCGACTCGTTGCTACAATCTAGTAGATAGATCTTGGCTTGCTTGTTTGTATGCGATAGAAAATTTTTGTTTTCCATGCTACGAACCCCTACAGGCAAAGCAAAGGGCAATGAAAGAGCTATATGGTGATTGGGCAAATACCTTTCGAATGCTTTATAACTTTAAAGCAGAAGTAGAGAAGAGGTCACCTGGCAGTGTTGTGGAGATAGATACTGAGGTAACAGCTGATGGTAAAGTCTTCTTCTCTAAATTCTTCATGGCTTTAAAGCCTTGCATCGATGGCTTCAAAGCAGGTTGCCGTCCATATTTGAGTATAGACTCATCTTTCTTGACTGGAAAGTGGAATGGTCAACTAGCAGCATGCAATGCTTTAGATGGACACAATTGGATGTTCCCGAGCTATTGGCATGTTTCTGAGATGAGGCATCATGGACATGGTTCATGATGCGATTGAAAAGATGCATAGGGCGATCTCTCCATTGGCGAAGGCACAGATGCATGTAAAGGTTTAGAAAATGCAGTGAAGATTGTTTTCCCTCATACCGAGCAAGAGGAGTGCTTGACCATATGTGGATGAATTTGATCAAAAATTCAGAGGAGATGATTTTGGACGCATGTGGCCAGCAAGATCTTACACCAGGCATACACATTCATATCACCTTGAGAAGATTAAGGCGGCATGCTCTGAGGAGGATAGGGTCAAGTTTTGTACATGGTTGGAAACCTACCATTCTCTTTTATGGTACAGGTCTGGTTTTAACACTGCCATCAAATGTGATCATATCAACAATAATTTGGCAGAAAGTTTCAACAACAAAGTGAAGGAGTTAAAAGACTTGCCTGTCCATGACATGGTTGACAGATCAGAATCATTATCAGGAGTTTGTGGGAATGGAGAAGAAGGCTTGGTGATGTTCTTCAAGGAGATAAGCTTCCTGATGTTGTGCAGCAGGTGGTCAACAGGAGCAGAAATCTTGCACATTTGCGTGTTGAGAAATCCTCATTGTGGGGTGTGAAGTCGAGATACAAAGATGGCAGAGGCATGTTGTTGACACTCAATTGCATGAATGCACATGCCTTGAGTGGCAACACACTGGAAGCCTTGTGAGCATGCCATACTTTTCTTGGCCTCCAAACACAAGCTAAATATGCACCCATATTTGCATGAGTATTATTCTCAGCAAAATTCAAGGCTGCATATGGAACACCAATTCCAGACTTACAGATCAGTCTCAATTGTGGCAAGTGGACATTCAGTTCTCCTTGTGTCCTCCTTTGATGAAAAGAAAGGTGAAGGCCCAAGCAAGTAGATTCAAGGCTTGGTTTGAGAAAGGTGGGAGCAAGAAGGGAAAGAAAGATGAAAAGAAAGATGCCAAGCCAAAAGGGCCCAAAAGGTAACAAGAATAGATGCAAACTCTATGAAGAACTTGGACACCGAAATGCTGGCTCTACCAAGTGCGTATACACTGAAAAGCCAAAGTATGTTCATCCAAAATCTATCCCATTTCTTGTTGATGATTTTTCTCCCCAACTAACTTGCTTGTTTTCGGGAGGAAGCGTGGAGAAAAAGGCCCACCTCTTGTTGTTGGAATGCCGCCAGTGAAAAGGGCAAGAATCAATGGCCAAAGAAAGAAGAGAACTAACCAGATCATGTTTGTGTCACTGAGGTGCAATCGAACTTGTTTTGGAGGATGATGTGCAAACCGTTGAGGCTTTAGGGCACACCGCTTCGATTTGGAAGCTCGTGCAAAATGAGTGGCAAATGAGCCTGTTGAGGCTCTAGTGCAAAATGAGCCTGTTGTTGAGGCTCAGTGCAAAATGAGCCTGTTGTTGAGGCTCTGCAAAATGAGCATGTTGTTGAGGCTCGTGCAAAATGAGCTGTTGTTGAGGCTCGTGCAACCGACCAAGTTGTTGAGGCTCGGATCATGATCATGAGGTTGTTGAGGAGGTGCAGGAGGTGAAGGAGACTCTTGGACGTCTGTGGGAGGCCAGATGGTAATGGTAAGAAAAGAATAGCATAAACCTATTGTGTGGTGTGAAACTTGTGAAGGAGAAGAAAACGAGGGTAAGAAGAGCCAAAAGAAATAGACATTTGTTATTGTAAACATTTGTTATTGTTGTAAACATTTGTTATTGTTGTAAACATTTGACACTTGTTGTTGTAATAATTTGGCACTTGTTGTTGTAAACATTTGTTATTATAATAATTTGTCACTTGTTGATAATTTGGACAAAATTCAAATATGATGGTAAATTTGAATTTCAACATATGTAGCTATGTCACTTTTCTATGTTTGTATGAGCTTCCAACGTTTTTCTCATATGTACAATACAACTCATCCTCACCTGATCCCTTTTGTGAAGTACAACTCACCCTCACCCAAAATGGGGTAGAAATGGGCTCCAAAGCTAGGTAAACCACCCCATTTCTAAGCAAGTTTTTTTCACCATTTCTAAAACCAAGTTTGATATTTTTCCTCAGAACTATGTCACATAACATGACACCATGCGAAGGTTTTGTATTTTTTTATTATTTTTGAATTAGTTATGCACATTTGAATGCCTGGTCAAACTTGAAGGGTTTTTATAAATATTCTTAGCTAGAATGAGGCTCAAAACTACCATTGGATCTATGATGAAATAGCATGTTGTGAACCTAAAAATTATTTTTACAAAAATCATCAGCATGGAATCATGTACTTGTAGTTCATATCTTACCCACTTCCAAATTATTCTACAGGATTTGTCTTTACCGTGGATGGAATAAAAGGTTTGAGATACTCAGGTTGGGAAATTGTACATTCTAGGTGGTCTAGTATTTTGAAAAATAGGATGTTACCATTTTGAAACTTCAATTTGGTGGTTGCTTCACAAATCCCCTCTTTCTAAGACTCGAAAATAGAAAATGATTTTCTGTAAATCAAAAGGAAAACTTTGTGCTACAACATTGTTAGTCATCCCATTATAGACATGCATGCCAAATATGGGCACATTATCACAAACTATGCCTTGATTCTAGCCATATCATTGGTCATTTGACCGAAGCCGAAAACCCTGAGGAGATAGGTCATTTTGTGAAGGGTTTTTGAAATATGATCAATAGACCAAGTTTTATATTTTTCCTCACAACTATGTGACATAACATGACACCATGCGAAGGTTTTGTATTTTTTGATTTTTTTGAATTAGTTATGCACATTTGAATGTTTGGTCAAACTTGTGAAACCCCGCTGATCGCATCCTAAACCCCGCTAACCCTAAGGCCGAATGAGGACCGTAGATCTAACCCTAGCGACATCAGGCCGTCCGATCGCGTCTTCTAGAAGGATTCCGGTGGCTGGGCGATCCGTGGAAGGGCTTGTCGCAACCGATTGGTTGGCGTCTCTTAGAAGGATTTCGTGGCTAGCTCTTGGCGATCCGTGGGATGGATGATTCTGAATCTGATTGGCTTCATCGTTTTACGCGGCAACAGCGTGGCATGCGGCGTGGCATGCGAGGGCTGGGCGGGCGGCTGCACCATGCGGCATGCAGCTGCCTAAGCGTCGCAGCCTAGCTATTTACGTCAACAGCTGCAGATGATTTACTCCTCCGTCGCATTAAATAAGTTTACGTGTAACAAATTTCTCCAATCAAACTTACTCCCCTCAGGTTCATTGTAATAAATAAGACTTTGCATGATACCACATCTATGTTATTTTGGCTTGTGGATAGCCTTAGGCTGGTCATAGTGCTAAGTAACTAAGACTAGTAACTTGCACATGTTACTAGTTGATGTTACTATCTTCATAGTGGGTGATAACATATGTATGGTGTCATGCAAGAGATAATTAATTAGGTTGTAGACTCATATGATCTTGGTTATGTGTGATGTTATGGTAACTAGCTAAGTTACTACCTCTCTCTCTTTCTTCATTAATTGTCATGCCATGTCACCAATTTGCCTAATTGGCATTGCATGTACATGCATGTTACTACCTAAGGGCATCCACTATGTGCAAAAAACCATACCTTAAGTCCTATGTGGCAATGCTTGTAGTCTACTTTATACATAGTGGAAGAAATAAGAGTTGTCCATAAGCTTGTAGGTGACCTTAAGCTTATGGGTTGTCCACAAGCAATATAAAATAATTTACTCTCTTCCCTCTCATGCATGAGTATGTAGGATGAGACATGTGGGTCCCAGCTTATAGCTAAAGTTCACCTTATACATAGTGGAAGATTTTACAAGGAAGATGGGTCCCACCTTATGGCTAAAGTTTACCTTATACATAGGTGATGCCCTAAGTTACTCCCACTATGACTAGTCTTAGGGCAGTCTTATGGACTACTTTTTGGCTTGTGGATAGCCTTATGGACTACATAGTGGATGCCCAAGTGCATTGGAAAGGTAGAAGTACATTTTTTGTGGACAAATTTTGAAGCCAAACGTACACTTATTTGAGGACAGAGGGAGTATGCATGTCACTATGACCAGCAGAAAAAATATCAAAATCTAAAATATGTAATAAATATAACGTACAGCGTTGGCACACTCGAGACCGTTGGACCGAGCATGGCATGCGAGGGCGCTGGGCGGGGCGGGCTGCACCATGCATGCAGCATGCAGGGTCGGGGGCGGCGGTGCAGGGTTTACAGTACATCGCATCTTAGCTATTTTTTTTCTCTCTTTCGCATTGATCACGCCCGCTTCCCACACGCAACGCAGCACGCTGCCTCGTCTCGGCGGGCTGCTGCACCATGCATGCAGCAGCTGCCCTAAGCGTCATGATTCAGCTATTTTATGCGGCAACAGCGCTGCCCCATTAAATAAGTGTACGTCGAACAACTTTCTTCACCAAATTTACTTCCATCCGGTTCATGCGCCATACAAAAGTCAATATTACTCCCACCGATTTTTCTTATGTGCCAATGAACAACTACCTTGGACGTTTTTTCTCTCTTCAGATTAATGCACATGCATGCATGCAGGGGCGCCGATCCTAGCTATTTTTTCTCTCTTCGCATTGATCACGCCCGCCCCGCTTCCCGCCTCTTTCGCATTGATCATGCATGCAGGACGCGTCTTGTCTCGGCGCCAACGCGACGCTGGATTCCCACGCCTTCACGCCCGCCTCAATAAATAGGCAAAACGCCTTTGCCTCCTCATCTCATCTTGCCCTCATCTCTTCAACCTCGAGCCTGCCCTTTGACTCCTCCCACCGCCCCAAACACTCCGACCATGGCGACCTCCCCTTCCGCCTCCTTCCGACGAAGAACTCAGCGACGAGGACAACCACCCGGACCACAAGCGGTGGTGGGAGCAGCCACGCCCGCCCCCAAGCGTGGCAAGAAGGAGAAGTCCCCGCCCTGCCCCTGGGCAGACCAGGGCCCCATCGTCCACAACCCCGTCCCCAACCTCCCCGGCGGCGGCGACCTCCCCTCCGAAGCCTACTGGGCTAAGGCGGCGAAGGAGGAGGCAAGGGAGGAGGCTCGCATGGCCAAGTGGGAGGAGAAGGCGGCCCAGCGCGCCTTGAAGAAAAGGCGCAGACAGTGGGAGGAGGAGCAACGGGAGGCCAATGGCCGGGCCTTCCGGGAGGAGCAATGGAAGCGGGAACAGCGGGAGAGGCGGGCGGCGTGGGATGCGGCCCGGAATGCGGCTGCACCGGCACCGCCTCCACCGCCGATGGAGTAGGGGGTTAGGGTTTAGGGGCTAGCCTAGTTTTAGCGGGCGCCTATTCCGCCCCTTCCCCTATATTATTGTACTTTTTTATTTTTATTGTAATGTTATCTATCTAATATAAGTAATGTTATCCCAATATTATCGGCCCTAATATTATCTATCCCTTGTTTCATTGCAACTGTGTTTTATTTTTATTGTATTGTCATTTGTCAAAACACCCAAAACAACAAGTGTATAAAACAAAAGACACAAAACAAGTTCATATAATACTCGTGCAATATTTATATATTTACAAGTGTATAAAACAAAAGACACAAAAACAAGTTCATATAATACTGTGCAATATTTATATATTTACAAGTGTATAAAACAAAAGACACGAAACAAGTTCATACAACACATGGTTCATTTTCAAATAAGACATTTACATATTTACATAAGTTAAAGGAGCCCAAGTTATGTTAGTTAAATGGATATCTTTGGACTTCATTTATATATGTACTTTTGTAAAAAAAAGATTGCAACCTGAGCACGAGTATTCAGATTCACACGCCCTATTTAGATTGTAACGTGAGTACCATTTTTTTCCCAATCAACATATAGTTACTATTGGGCCTGGATACGCCCATTTTGGCATGGCTAGGTTATATTTGGGCCTGGCCTTTTTCAATCCTCGTCAATTGTTTTTTTACTTTTCAACCCCCCTCCCCCGCACACGGGTGCCCCCTGCACCGATAAAAGGAACACTGACGAAACTGACGAAACTGAAGAAACACTTTCGAAAACAGAGCAGCTCAAAATTAGCCCGAATTTGTGTTGCATTTTATTCAAGCCAAAGACATAGACCATTACATCCATTACAAAGTATCACTCGAACACCGATCATACTGTCTAATGACTAACGATGAGGAGATAAACTAATCCGAGAGAAATTACACAAAATAAAAAACGGCCATCGATTGTCCCGCTTCTTCAATTCGATGATTTGTCTTAGCTGCTTGTTCATCTTCTTTAGCTCGCCTTCACTTCCGCATCCACCGTAGTACCAGCGGAAATGGGGTTGCACATCCCAATTGCTCCACCACGGGTTTCGAGCTCCGATGCTACCTCACCCCACCAATTCGCCGATGTACTCATCAAGCCACTCAAAATGCCCACATTTTGGCAGTTCCTAAAATCGCAGAGATGAACCCTAAATCCCAAATTCGATGAAATGCATGAAATTTCGAAGAAAAGCGAGAAATTGGCGCCGGATCACTCAGATCTCACCTTTCCTCGGCTTGCTCTCACACTTCACAAATTCCCGACCAATGTTGCCGTTCTTGTCGATGGATGTGACAAGCCGCCTGTGGCGCGGCACGGGGCACCGGGCACCTCATCGGCACCGCACTCACCGAGGCCATGAGCGGTGGGAGGAAGCAGAGCTCGACATCCTCGCCGCTGCCGCACTTGCTCGCCGGAGAAGAAAAGAATGGGATGAGATGCTGGAACGATGGCGGGAGTGCTCGAAAGGGACGGATCGGGCCAACGCTCTCTTCAACCACGGGTGGGTCCCACGATATGAGGTGGACATCAGGTGAGTTCCGCCGTGACGTGGAGAGGCTGTGGGTCCTACTGTGCTCAGCTGATTCGAACTCGTTGACGGTCTCGTGGGGTTAAGTGGAAGTGTCGCACGGGAGCTATTTGCCGCTTCAGAAGTGTCGCGTGCGAGCTATTCTTTTCAACGATGTCGTGTTCCTTCCAATTCCATGTAAAGACGTCGCATAGGAGCTATAAGCCCCTCAATCAAGAGAGCGCTCGTGGATCCTGGAGCATCTCGCCTGAGAGCCATGGAAACGCTAGCTATTGCACGTTATTTGCTGTGTGTGACCTCAGTCCGTGCAATTATCAAGCATGGACCAAAAGAAATTTCGTATCAAAATTATTGTATTTGGAATACAACAATCAGCGCATGAATTTACTATTTTTGGATCCAATATGCATGAGCATGATTTTCGTCCAAGAACAAACACAACAAAAAACAGATCTCCAGAAATAATCTTCCAAGAGGGGAACAACACATCTAGGGGTGGCCATGGACCCAGGACCTACAAGAGAAGAGGATTGCGCCGTCCTGCATGCACGGATCCATGGTGTCTCCGGCCGCATCGCCTAGCAGAGGAGGTCGTCGGGCAGGGGAGGACGCCATGGTCACCACCGACAGGATACAAGATGGAGGAGGCCTTGCCATGTACTGGGCTGGTCAAGATGAAAGTTTGGAGTGGTCTCTCACCAGCGCGGCGGCGCAGCAGAGAAGAGGACGCAAGGCGACGCTAGAGGACGAAGCGGCGGGGTAGGAGGAGGCGGAGGTGGAGACCAACGCAGCAGCGCAATAAAGGAGGCGCAGGAAGGGGGAAGACACGGGCTGTATGATGCGTTCACGGTTGACCGACCAAACGTTACGCTTTTTTCCGGACGCGATCGATGGGCTTAGCGACGGATTTAAAATTTGGCAGCGCGAAACCACCTTAACATAAATTATATAGTAGAGATAGAGATAATTGATGATCCATATTTTATGCAGTTCAGGTTTGCTGCTTGAGACAATACTAATTAAGAACATCCAGACAGTGGCATCGTGAACAGTGTCGCTTTGCTGATCATCCAATAATACCAATAACCACATTAATATCAAGGACATATCTAATAAGCGAAATTTTCTGATACAATTCAAGTTAGGCAGCATAAAACACCAACAAATACTCCGACATCGAAATAGTTAAACCTTGAAAATTAAATGAAAGATTGGTGTGTACTACTTGGTCATACAACGACCTAGGTCGGGATCTCTAGAGGGCGTTTGTTGTTGCGCACCTGGCACAGGACCCACGGCTCCTCTTGATCTTGAGGACGCTGTATTCGATCATCACCCACTCTGTCTTGACCTTGTCCACCGTGTAGTACATAAAAAGCTGCGGTGACCGATGGGGCTGCTGTCTCCGACCACCTCGCTGCGAGGCGGGCACGGTCTCCACAAACCGCCATTGTGGTGCCGGTGCAGCAATTCTCCCTCCGCGGTAACGTACTTGGCTGAAGAAATACCAGCTGTTCCGCGGGCGGCCGGCCACCAGCTCGTCGGGGGTGTCGGAGTAGAGGTCGGCGTCCTTGACAAGGTGAGCGACGTCCTCATCCAGGGGCTGGCCGGCGATCTTTGGGCGGAGCATGCGCTCGATGAGCTCAACCTGCCCTAGCTTGACCATCTTGATATACGGAGTACTAGGTTTGCTTCGATCTTTCAGCTAAAGTTTTTGTCTTGTCTCTGGCCAACTTCGTAGCAGTATATAAAGCCGTAGCTTGGTCGAGCCGTCGTAGTCTGGGTCGGACATGCTAGCTTTTGAGAGCACGCATCAGGAAGTCCTAGTCCAACACAAACTAGGGACTGCATGCTAGCCGAGTCAGAATCGTTCAATGCGGAGTCCATCGCCTCTATACGGTAACTACCTGAGTACAATTCGGAGTCGATCGAGATGAGTGTTCCCACAACATAAGCACCCAAGATCGGTGCGGCTGATGCATCCCAACGAATCACGACCACCAAGAGGCTGCTAGCTACACAACAGGAGAACCCATCGATCCAATACCCAGTTAGAACAGCGCAGTTCGATCGATCGAACATGGCCATGGACATGGACGAGCAGCTGTTTCAACAGCAGCACGGCTGGTCCTTGCAGCTGCAGAGTGGCCAGGAGATTAGGTTAACCCCGCCGGGGCCCAAGGAGGCCAGCGAGACCCTCTGTGTCACCGACGTCTTCCTCGTCGATCCGAAGAGCGCTGGCGTCGTGGCCGCCTGCGTCGATATCGGCACACGGAACATCATCCTCGAGGTGCTGTCATCCGAGAAGCCCCACGCGAAGCTGCTGACTCCGGTGGAGCTGGACGAGGAGTTCTGCTTTTATCTCATGATGAGGACAAGAGGAGAAGGCGACGTCGTCGCTGACGCTGACGCCAATGCGATCCTCGTCCAGTTCCAAGGTTACGCTCTACCGTCCACGAGCACGATGAACGAGATAGAGGAGGAGGACGACGAAGAGGAGGACATGATTGACGAGGAGAACCCCCAAGATGATGATGATGATGATGAGGAGGAGGAGGGTGACGGCGAGGACACGGAGGATGACAAGTATGCGACGTGTTCCGACTTCGAGGGCTACGACAGCAGGAATGACAGGGACACATGGGGGCTCCCACTCGGCACCGTGATCGACGACGGGCCAAACATGAGCGACGAGGAGGAGGACAGCGACGGCGAGGCTGGTGGTCGTGCGGCTAAGGCTAGCAGATGCGGTAGGAACAAGCTGCGCCACCGCAGAAGCTTCGTCACAGAGGCCGAGGCGCGGTCCCTTGGATGGCCCGGCGCAGAGCCCAGTCGCCGAGTTGCACCTGAAATGGTAGTTTTGGGAATCTTTGCATTCCTCTATCTATTAGCGATGATCATTGTACTGTTTATCGAATGAATTACATGCGTCGTGTTTTCATAATGTGATTACTTGTAACAAAATCACATTATTCAATCCAGTTGGAATTTGTATGTTGAGACTATATGTACGATCGGTTATGTAGCTGTATGTCATTTTGTGTTCTTATTAGTGAAAATATATAGCCTTTTTGTCAATTCAGAGAGTTTCATTAATCACTAAGAAGAGCGTAAGAAGGAAAACCTGTATTATGCTTGATCCACAAGCATCTTCTCCTATCAGATCTTGCTTATTTAGAACATAAATCACTAAGAGAAGGGGGTAATGGCGAGGACACGGAGGACGACGAGGATGTGATTTGTTCCGAGGTCGAGGGCTACGGCAGCAAATGTCATACAAGTTGACAAGTTCCTGTGTACCATGCCCAAATCAGATCACTGTGAACCACAACATACTTACACGTACAGAACCAAATGTCGCCCCGTGGATCACCCGGAGCAACAGAACCATCCCCCCCACCGCCGCCACGCCGTTGGTGCAGGACCATCCCGGCGGGGCGATTAGGCCGCACCTTCACAAGTCTCTCGGGGCTGCCAATAGACGCATACATGCGGCTAGTCAGTCAGAGTCAAGCAGCTGATCGATCGATCCACGAAGTTTACACAGATCAAGTGAGCAGAGAATTAGAAGTCTCCTAGTCAGCGATTACCTAGCTCGTAGAGGAGATCGCCCACGTTCGGCGCCGTCTTAGCCGACGACTCCACGAAGAAGCGGCCGTTTCGTTCCGCGTACTCCACCGCTTCCTACCATCAGAGAAAAACATAGGCTCTGCATTTTCATTTTTTTCATGCACAAATGTTTGGGATTCATGCGTGTGTACCTGTGTCCCAACGTTCCTCATCTCTTCCAAATCGACCTTGTTGCCCACTAACGCCATCACCAAATGTGGATTCCCTGGTTGGACATGCACCTTGTCTCTGAAACTCTTTGCTCGGACGTACGAATCCCGACTCCCACGCAGAAAATTCGAACAGATTAAAGATCGAGCATAAACCAGGCGCAGCACAACTAATTTCATTTTTCATCATCAGCACCGTCAAATCATCCGGTGTGTTTGATATGTCGTAGATGACGGCGGCCGCTGTGCCGTGGTAGTACATGGGGGTGATGCTGTGGTACCGCTCCTGGCCAGCGGTGATGTCGAACCTGACGGTGGCGTCCCCTCGCCGCCGCCGCCACTCACTGGCAGCGCCTGCAAGAAGAAGGCCCGCCCCGATGGTCGACTCCTGGCACTCGTAGTATAGCCCCTTGGCGAACCGGACCACGAAGCTGGTCTTCCCGGCGCTCAGGTCCCCCAGAAGCACCTGCCACATGCCATGCGTTAGTACGTGTAAACTTGCTCGGTCAGTTTCGCCATGGAAACCACAAGTAATGATCAGCTGGAGAAACCAGAGGCGGATCTAGGGAGGGGCGAGGGGCGACCAGGCCCCCCTATGGTTCGGTCCCCCTTAAAGATATGAAACAGGGCTTAGCATTAGTTTTGATGCTCAATTACCGATTGTAATACTTTGTACATTGTCCTACACCAATATGTGCAATATGTTGATTGCTCAAGTTCTATGGGACAAGCCCAAAACATTATCCATCAATGGATAGTACATACCTTTTGAAGTATCAGCAAAACCACGTATCGAGCAACTGATCCATGGGATACATCTGAATTTCTTCTCTACTTGGTTTCCCTCAACGATCTAATCGGCTTATTTCTAGTTTCTTCGTCACCGCTGTGGCACTGCCGTAGGTATCGGGATTTTGTATTCAAGTGTTGGTGTGTCCGTGATTACTGATTAGTGAAGACACAAAGAATAACTTTCATGCGTCTAGAAACTATCAACTATGGCATGCTTTATCCACACATCATGTCCAATACGTGAAGTGATCGTCCTAAGATATTATCCAGATATGCATGTTGGCTACTAGAATTGCTAGTTTGATTACTCCATCTAATAGAAATTGCTTAGTCAAATCAATTTCGTATTATATTCACCTTTTTACAAAGTATTTAGTGATTCAATATTGTGTTATTGAGTTATTTGGTAGCTATGGGCATAGACCTACACTCAAACTAGTAAAATGTAGTTTGATTTTTTATTGCAAAACATATAATGTTCCAATTTGATATCCACAGTATACACAATATAACTTGGTATAGTTTCAATATTTATCTCTTGTATGGTGAATTTCTTTTTCTCCCCACCACTGATGTGCCCCTTTATTATTTAGTATTATTCTACAACTTTATATAGTTATTCATATTTGTAAGAAAAATTCCTATAAATTTTACCATTCATGAGATCATAGACTTGTTATTTAACGGATTTGTAGTCGTAAAGCAAATAAAACAAAGATTTAGTTATAAAAAATATATTCGAATAACAAAACTATATATATTTAAGATTTAGTATAGTGTTGTTATAAACCTATATTATGGTCGTTGTCGTTTCGGCACCCTATGATCAAATCCTGGATCCACGCCTGGGAGAAACTGCACCAGCTTGGCCTGGATGACACTGCTCGGACTCGGAGCCATCATCGATCATCGATATTGCGGTGGTCGGTGTCGTCATGGCCGGCCGTTTCCCATGATGATCGCAAGTCGATCGACACGTTGGGAGAGAGGAGGATCGGAGCAAACATGTTCTTACTTGCTGTTCGTGGTGACGACCAATAAGACTCATAGCTGTAAGCTATTTTTGCAATGCCACGGTTTCTTTTTGAACACGTAGATATATTGACATTACCGAACACTGGTTGAACGCGGCTTCTATTTTATGCACCATACATCGAGCCTCCAAAAAAGGAGCAAGATACAAGTAGCGAAAGAGGCGCAACCAAAAATAGCTAATGATACCATAAGGTATCACTAGTGGAAATGAGGCCTTTGGTTGAGGTTAGAAATGGGCTTTAACACCAGTTCTCCTACGAACCGGTGTTAAGGGGGACGCCCGTACCAGCGTGGTCCAGAAAGCAAAAAGGAGCACCCCTTTAACACCGGTTCGAGCCACGAACCGGTGTTAAAGGCCCGGCACCAGTGGCCCGCGTAGACCCCCCTTTAACACCGGTTCGTGGTTTGAACCGGTGTTAAACAGGGTGCGCCTATATAACACACCGCAGCCCACACCCCTCTCTCTTATTTTTTCACTCTCTCATTTTGGAGCTTAGCAAGAGGGTGAGAGGTGTGCTAGTTTGTGTTTTTTCCTATGCACAAGAGGTGTTCGGTGAAATTCCCGAGAGCTCGAATTAAGTTTTCTCGTTGCTCTTTCCTTCTCGGTCCAGGTCGGCAACTTTATCCTTTCATGTGTCATTAATGTAAGTGGTCATCTCCCTATTAATTTTTAATATACTATATAATACAGATGAACCGGCAATGGATGTACGGTGACCGACGCACTTCCAAGTACATTACGGGCCTCTAAAATTTCATTGTTGTGGCTAATGCAAGCCATGGTTACAATGGTTTTATGTGTTGTCCGTGTGTTCACTGTCAGAACAAGAAAGACTACACAAATACCAGAACCATTCACGCCCACCTGCTTTGATCTGGTTTCATGCCCAGCTATAATTGTTGGACCAAGCACGGAGAAAAAGGTGTTGTGATGGAAGACAACGAAGAAGAAGAGGATGATGACAACTATCATAATACGTATCTTGAATACGATGATACTGCAACGGGGGTAGATAATGAAGATCAAGAGGCAACAGATGGGCCCGCTGATGACGATCTTGGTCGGGCCATTACTGATGCAAAGGAAGAATGTGAAACTAAAAAGGAGAAGGAGAAGCTGGAGTAGATGTTAAAGGATCACAAAAGATTGTTGTACCCAACTTGCGAAGATGGCCACAAAAAGCTAGGTACCACACTGGATTTGCTGCAATAGAAGGCAGAGAACAGTGTGACTGACAGCGCATTTTCAAAGTTGTTGGTAAAAATGAAAAATCTGCTTCCAAGAAATAATGAGTTGCCCGACAGTACATACCAAGAAAAAAAGTTGTCTGCCCTCTAGGATTAGACGTGCAGAAGATACATGCCTGCATTAATGACTGCATCATCTACCACGGTGAGAAGTACGAGAATTTGGATGCATGCCCGGTATGCACTGTACTGCGGTATAAGATCAGACAAGATAATCCTGGCGATGTTGAGGGAGAGGCCCCTAGGAAGAAGGTTCCTGCCAAGGTTATGTGGTATGCTCCTATAATACCACTGTTAAAACGTCTCTTCAGAAATAAAGAGCATGCCTAGTTGTTGCGATGGCACATGGAAGACCGTAAGAAATACGCGATATTGAGACACCCCGCTGATGGGTTACAGTGTAGAAAAGTCGAGCGAGAGTACCCGGACTTCGCACGTGACGCAAGGAACTTAAGGTTTGGTCTAAGTACGGATGACATGAATCCTTTTGGTGAGCAGAGCTGTAGTCACAGCACCTGGCATGTGACTCTATGTACCTATAACCTTCCTCCTTGGTTGTGCATGAAGAGGAAGTTCATTATGATACCAGTTCTCATCCAAGGCTTGAGGCAACCCGGCAACGACATTGATGTGTACCTAAGGCCATTAGTTGAAGAAATTTTACAACTGTGGGCCAAACCAGGTGTACGTATGTGGAATAAGCACAAAGGGGAGCCATTTGACCTACGAGCGTTGTTTTTCGTAACCATCAATGATTAGCCTGCTCTTAGTAATATTTCAGGGCAGACAAACAAGGGATTCAAAGCATGCACGCACTGTTTGGATGAGACTGAAAGTGTATATTTGGATAAATCTAAGAAGGTTGTGTACCTAGCGTATCGTCGATTTCTTCCGAACCTGCATCCTGTAAGAAAGAAAGGCAAGCATTTCAAACGTCTGGCAGAATCCCGGAGGAAGCCTGTCCTCCGTACCGGTGAGGAGGTTTTTGGTATTGTCAAGGACCTAGAAGTAATATTTGGAAAAGGTCCTGGCAGTCTATTTGTTACGAATGACGATGCCGGACACGCGCCCATGTGGAAGAGCAATCTATATTTTGGGACCTACCCTATTGGAAAGTCCTAGAGGTACGCTCTTCAATCGACGTGATGCATGTGACGAAGAATATTTGCGTGAATCTGTTAGGCTTCCTTGGAGTGTATGGGAAGACAAAATATACACCAGAAGCACGGCAGGACCAGCAACGTATGAAAGACCCTGAAGAGCCTATGCATCCTGAGAACGAGAAGGGTAAAGTACGCCACTTAACTCCTGCCAGTTATGCTCTTACCAAAGCAGAGAAGGAAATCTTTTTTGAATGCCTGAGCAGTATCAAGGTCCCATCTGGCTTCTCGTCGAATATAAAGGGAATAATAAATATGACAGAGCAAAAATTCCAAAACCTGAAGTCTCATGACTGCCACGTGATTATGACGCAATTTCTTCCGATCGCATTGAGGGGGCTTCTACCTGAAAATATTCGAGTACCCATTGTGAATCTATCTGCATTCCTCAATGCAATATCTCAGAAGGTAATCGGTCCAGAAAGCCTACCAGGGTTATAAACATATGTGGCCTAATGTCTTGTCAGCTTTGAGTTGGTGTTCCCACCATCCTTCTTCAATATTATGAAGCATCTCCTGGTTCACCTAGTACAAGAGATTGCCATTCCCGGTCCTGTATTTCTACACAATATGTTCCCCTTTGAGAGGTACATGGGAGTATTAAAGAAATATGTTCATAACCATCCTAGGACAGAAGGAAGCATCTCTAAGGGCTATGTAACAGAGGAGGTCATTGAGTTCTGTGTTGATTTTATTCCTGACCTTAAGGAGATTGGTGTTCCAGAATCACGACATGAGGGGAGACTGCGTGGAAAAGGCACTCTAGGATGTAAAACAATGATATGTAGGGACGTGCATTCTCTCAATCAAGCACACTACACGGTGTTACAAAGATCTATCTTGGTTGCCCCGTATATCAATGAACACAAGAATTTTACACGCCTCAAACACCCGGGGCAGTCTGATGAATGGATTATAAGTGAAAACATGGCGAGTTTTGACGGTTGGTTGCAAAGACTTCTCATGAATAACACCACTGTTGGAGATCAGCTATACTTATTGTCCAGGACACCAACTTTGACTGTATGTACTTTCCAATGGTACGAGATAAATGGGAATACATTTTACACGATAGGCCAAGATAAAAAGAGCACCAACCAAAATAGTGGTGTCCGCTTCGACGTAGCAGAAGACAATGGGCAAAAAACCACGTATTATGGGTTCATAGAGGAGATATGGGAACTTGACTATGGACCTAATTTTAAGGTCCCCATGTTTCGGTGCAAATGGGCCAAGCTAACAGGAGGAGGGGTTGAGGTAGACAAGAAGTACGGAATGACAACAGTGTATGTCAACAATCTTATAAAGGTAGACAAGAACTTAGACGAACCATTCGTCTTAGCCAATGATGTGGCTCAGGTTTTCTATGTGAAGGACATGTCTACCAAACCGAAAAAAAAGAAAAAATAAGCAAATATGTACATCACATGATGAGCCAAAGCGTCACATAGTTCTTTCAGGGAAAAGAAACATCGTGGGAGTGGAGGACAAGACAAACATGTCAGGATGTTATAATAAGTTTGATGAAATTCCGCCCTTCAGAGTGAAGACTGACCCAACCATCGTGTTAAACGGTGCTGATACTCCATGGTTACGGCCAACACGATCATAAGATTGACTATATGTATTAATTGAGCCATTTTTGGAACACATATGTATCTCAACATGGAAATCAATGTCATATTTCTTCTGTTAACACTATATGTATTAAATGAGCCATTTTTCTTCCCGCCATTTCTTCCCGCCAATTTTCTTCCCGCCATTTTTCTTCGCGCCATTTATTCTCGCCATTTTTCTTCGCGCCATTTCTTCCCGCTAGTTCTTCCCGCCAGTTTTTCCTGCCAGTTCTTTCCACCAGTTCTTCCCTCCAGTTATCTTCCTGCCATTTCTCACTATATATATGTAGGGTTGGCCTCCATTTTCATTGCACATCTCTAGAATCATATCTGCAACCTCATCACTCTTTCCCATGGCTTCCACCGTACCACTAACCCCCAGGGAGGCGGAGGTGCTTTGCGCCTCGACCTACCCCTGCCCGCCGGGCTACTGCGTCCCCGTCGGCTGGATGATGAGCGCCGGAGGTGTGCCGGTTCCTCTTGTCCCTCTAGGTGTGGCGCGCTGGATGGCCATTACGAACCACTACTACTTCGATCTCACGCCGGAGCAGCAGAGGAATCCCAACTGGCATCCCGACTATTTCCCGACTTGGGAAGCCTTCTTCGGGGATCAGCGTGAGAGGGCGCTCGCCATGCACGAGGAGGACGGTCTGTAACACCCTCAGAATCGGACCTATGCAAGTTTTAGCGAAACCCGCCAAACCCGCATAGAAACGATTCAAAGGTGCCCACCAGGCACTTTCGCAAGGGTGGAAACGGGTAATAACATTACACAACAGCCTCGATGGGACCCACGTAATGATATATACAAGAGCGACTCAATGAGTCAAGAATACAGATATAATATACAAAGATCCAAATCACCTTGAAAATGATAGAGTCCGACCACGGACAAGATGCAAATGGGGCTAAGAGCCCTCAAGAATAACCAATGGCGCCCATAACCCGCCAGGACAAGCCGAAGGGTAACCCTACTAACGACGCCGCATCTCAAAACCTGCTTAAACAAAAGGGTGCCAAAGGGCAGAGGAAAAGAGGAGCGCCAAGATCGAGGCCAAGACATCGAGACTAGAATTCGGCGGTCCTCGCCTACATAGGTATGGTGGACTGAAGCGGCAGCGGCAGCATGCACTAAACAACCTATAGAGACTCGATACAACTGGCGGCTATCAGAGAGGGATAAGAAAAACCTAGTCGGAACCAACCTGATACTATCATCAAACAAACCCATCCTGGCGTTTCCCCCTCGAGACCAAACGAGGAAGTCAACCGAGGAACTCACACGGTTGGCAGTTTTACTTATTCGGTTATCGTTGCAACAATTACTAGTCAGGTTTAGATAATCATCCTGATAAAGTAAGAAGTGGGCACTTTTAGTTAACCAGTCCGTTATAGTTACAACACTTACTAATCAGGTACAAATAGCATGAGATAACCCAAAACCCAGCAGTTGTTGGTACTTTTATTCAGCCATTCCGTTGTAGTTGCAATACATACTAGTCAGGTACAATGGTCGCAAGCGACACTCCAAACAAGCAATTGTGGGCAGTAATGTTTAGCCATTCTATTATAGTGAAGCTTATTACTAGTCATTATAAAGTCAAATTTATAGCAATAAACTTTAGTTATGCTTGTCTATGGTCGAGATACTGTGCTCCAAGTCGTCCATAAATCGCGACACGGCTTTTAAAGTTTTACCGCCGGGTGCACCAATAGCAACACACGCCGATCAACCTCGAAAACCAAATCAAAACCCAACGAGGCTTTCACGACAAAGCAATCACAGGATTTAGAATTATTTCAGGGGCCACCCCATTGAGTAGACCAAGAACGGCCACCTGAATCCGAGACGGACTCAAGGTTTGGCGACAATGGTCAGAACGATGGGAACCCGAAAGTGTGGCTGGGCTTATCGATACCGCGCTAAACATTCCGCTTACCTAAATAAAGACAAGGTGCTCCTCGCACAATCGTAAATAAACAGTAGCATGGCATAAGTACAGATAGTAAATAAAACCTCAAACTAGTTTGTGGCCCCAAGAAATAAGATCAATCAAGCTCGCTCAGGGGTCCCATATACCTCCGGATGTGGATAGCGCGATAAATCAAGGAACAGTATCAAGTACTGGGTCCTACGGACACAAGTGGGCGCTCGAAACCAAATATTATCTATCACCCACCAATGCCTCTGCTTACTTCAATTTTAGTTGTTAAACAGGAATTAAAGTGAACGATAAGTAAAGCCATGATCATCTACAACATCAACATGCGGCATTACTCCAACAACTGTGGCACTTGACAACACGCAGCGGCATTTGAGCAAGCGACTACGACGCGCAAGTCCAACTATCTACCAAACAACAGGTAATAGGGTGTGTCCAAGGCAATATAGGGCTGCAAGGGATATCACGGGTACGGAAACTAGAGCATCGCAACACAGATAGCAATAGATCAACAGGAGGGAATAAATACTATAAAGTAAGATAGGTAGAAAGGGGGAGATGCTCGCCAGAAAACATTGCCGAAGGTTCATCCGAAGATCGGGTCGACACTCGCATCAACTCAACGGCCTTATCCGCGAAGAAGCAAAACACTAGAATAAACACCGGATGCACTATTTAATACAACGGCAGAAGATCGGCATGATGCATGTATGATGTATGGCATGGTAAATATGCGATGCAATTAGGTCATATTAAGCGGAACCGGGGTCCCGACAATTAATTAAATGGTTCAAGTTATTTAGATACCCCGCAAATTAAATGTTGTTTTAACAAGGCAAGATGAGTTACCGGTTCGCTACACAAATTTAAATGAGGCCAATATGAGAATAAATTTGCCCGCATATGGGCCCCATATTTAATTATATGGTGAATCGGCATAAGGCCCCCAAACCACACGACAATATGCATGCATGAACATTTAATATGCGACAAGTTGTATTATGTTATAAAATAGGGTTCCGGGAAGGGGTTCACACATTGAGGGGTCTCGACGAACTTGAGGTTCCGGGGTTCGGGGTTCGGGGTTCGGTCTCGGGGCCCGGATCTGGGGTTCAGGGTTCGACCTAACGTTCTCGGACTCCGGGATCGTTCTCGGATAACGGGGGTAGGTTTTGTATCATCCGGGGTCTCCGGGTCATGTTGTCGGTCTTGGTGTTCGGGGCGAAGAACTTGGCGTCCGGCAAACTTCGAAGTAGACCTTGGAGTCCCGCGGTGATCTTGTCGATTCCCCGTCGGAGGCCTTGGCGCTTCGGGTCGGTCTTCGGGGAGGAACGAGAACGTGCCGGGGCTTCAAGTTCCGGGACGGAGATCTTGTCGTCCACGACGAAGGGGTTCGACGCCATCGAATTCCGGGAATAGCCTTGCAGTCCATGGGGAAGATCTCGTGGCGCAGAACTTGGTAGCATCGGATTTACACATGAAATCGCACTGTGCGGGTGCACACCACCTAGGCACAGAAGCTGCCGCAATCACCTGCAGGGGTAGGCTTGACGCGGCCGACGGGCACAGCGGCTCTGCACCCGGGAGGAGAGGCGGCGAGCTTGGCGACGTGGCGCAGCGGTGGGCCCGCCGACGGGCGCGCGAGACAGCGTGGGCGACTCATGCTGGCGGGCGCCATCCGCGAGGCGACACGCGGAAGGAGAGGCGGGGGGCTCGGCGGCGACGCAAGGAGGCAGAGGCGCTGGGCTCAAGCGGCGCAAGGAGGCAGAGGAGGGAAGAGCGCCAGGCGAGGCAGAGGGACGGAGGCGGGCGACGGAGGAGCTCGAGGGGCGGTCCGCAGGGGAGCGGGCGACGGCTATGGGGCGACCGACGGACGAGGGCGGCGGGCACTGTCGGGCTCGCCGGAGGAGAGAAGGCAGGCGACGGGGCTCGGGGTGGCACTGGGCGGCGCCGGATCGATCCAGAGAGGGAGGGGAGGCGCGCGAGAGAGGTTGGGGAAGGGAGGAAGGGGCCAGGCGGGGTGCGGTGCGGGTGGGCCTGCGAGGTGGGGCCAGAGGGTCAGGGGTGGGATCCAAAAGCAGTGGGGAGTTTGGACCGGGGGAGGCAGGGAGTGGTGGAGAGTGTGTGGCTGGGTTTCTTTGGGGTGGGGCTGTGTGTGTGTGGTGGGTGAGGTGGCTGCGTGGGATAGGGTAGAGGGAGGGAAGAGGTGACGTGGCGGCCAACGAGTGGAGGGGGTGAGGTGGCCAAAGGGGTGGGTAGAATAGGTTTGGGTGAACTTAGGATTTAGAAGGGCGGGTTAGGTGGACCGATTTAATCTGGGGGGTGGTCGTTCGGGTCGAATCGGCCCGTTCGACTGCCCCCACTAAAATATTTCAAACTTTTATTTAATTTGCAATGAACTTTTGCAAATAGTTTTTAGACAAACAAAATATCCGGCAGCACCCGGGGTTTAATTTGAAATAGAAGGAGGGTAAATTTTAGAAACGATTGTCTTTCGCAAATAGTTTTTAGGCAAAATAATATGCATGATGATGACGATGCTCAAATGCAATGTGGCATGATGACATGAGCATGCGGTCATGATGATGCAATGCACAAAAACAACGCGATTTTCCAGTAGTGGTTTTTGCGGGATGCCACACGGTCCACCTCCTCCGAACTTCAACGAGGCCGGCCGTCGGCTGTGGGGGCGCGGTCGGACTACGGAGCGTCATGGCCTACGACACTGCTGCCGACTATAACCCCCGTCTACGCTACCCTCAAGTATATCCCATGCGTACTCAGCCTTCAAGGTTCAACTACGGCGACCCCGACGACGACAGCGATGACGGCCGCGGCGAGTACGGCGACTACAGTGGCGAGTATTACAGGTGTAGGCAGGAGCATGACTGAACTCCAACATTCCAAAACAAGTTCGGCCGATTATGACTTAATCTGGCCATGCATCTTAATTTTCAGTTCTTCTATGTATCTTAATTGTTAGTCGTCCTTTGTTAGTTGCGTTATGTACTTTAATTCCAGTTCTATCATAATAAAATTTTCTTCCCGCCCTTTTCCTCCAGTGCATTCTGCCTGCCCTTTCCCATATATTACTAGTTTAAATAGTTAGAATTTTATTTTTTAAAAACAAAAAATGTTTAGGATTAATTATTCAAATACAAACAATTTTCATGTTGAAAGTTTTGTCAGATTCCAAAGTATACAAAAGATGCTAAATTTAAATATCCAAACAATTCAAAAGTGTTAATACAAAATAAAATATGATTTTCTCTAATAAAATATGGTTACATTCCTTTTCAGATGCTTAATATTTCTTAAGTTCAGAGTTTTAGGGTTTGACTATTTTATTTTTGTCTTAATTGAATAATCAAAATTCATATGTAAGTATTTTAATCATTTTGAAAATTTTCATCTACAGTTACTATAAAATGTTTTTATATGAATGGATAGATCTTATTTTTCTGAAAATTATGATATATTATTCATATTTTTCTGAGATGAAATGAAAAAGATATGAATTTTCTAAATTTTATCCTGTTTTTTGAATTAAAAATGCCCCCCTTTAATGTACGAAATAAATGCCCCCCCTTTAACACCGGTTCCAGCCACGAACCGGTGTTAAAGGGGGGGCGTGCGTGCGCGGAACAAAAATCCCCCCACCCTCCCTTTAACACCGGTTCGTGGCTGGAACCGATGTTAAAGCGAGGTGCGCGCACGAAACGAATCCCCCCCCCTTTAACACCGGTTTGTGGCTGGAACCGGTGTTAAGGGGGGTGGTATAACGCGTGCACCTCCTCTTCCTCTTCCCCCAGCCAGATCGAGGAGCAGAGAGGAGCATAGAGAGAGGAGTGTCACCGCCGCGCCCACCCACGCCATCATCGCCGTTGTGCCCACCCACGCCGGTGCCGCCGCCTCGTCGTGCTCTTCTTCCGCGTCCAAGGAATCGACGCGGGGCTGCCGCTCTCGCTGCTGATTGTTGTCGCCCCTGACCTCGTGCGGCTTTCCCGATCCGACACCACCATCCTCCTCACGGTGAGCTGCTGGTCCTCAAGGACCCTTCCCCTTCTTCCCTCTCGCTCTGGTTCGCTCCCGCGTCGTGCGCCTACCTCTGTCGCCGCCAATCACCGCCGCTCCTCTCGCTCCGGCGACCAAAAAGGGGCGGAGCCGCCACTTTCTGGTCCTCCTCGATGAGCTGCATCGAACACGCCCTCTCCCGCTAGCCCACGTGCACCCAGTCGCCTTCCCCGTCATCCATCTGAGAGTCACCGGCACGATGACGTCGGTGCTGACGTCGCCTTGGAAGTTTGACCTGTTGACTGCCACCGTGGAGGCATATGGCCCACCGGTCAGTGACTGTGGCTAGACTCAGTCCCAGTAAGAAATGCCCCCACCCTATGCTGATGTCACAGTGATGCAGTAAAGAGTTTTTAATTGGTTTAATTTTTCCAAAAATTGTTTAAATCTTGTAAATCCAATAACTAATTCATATTAAATCAGAAAAATACAAATAATATATCAAAATGTTCAGAAAAATGAGAACTAACTCTTTAAGCTATCCTCATGCATTGTTAATCAACTTTCATGACAAGTTTAATTAGAAGAACATAATGAACCCTCTCATATGCATCCGAGATTTCTTCGAATTAGGGTTTGGACCGCTCGGACCTCGTTTAAAATGATCAAGCATGCTTAGGGTTTTAATTTCATTTGTGTATTTTTGTATGAATAATATGTATATTTGTGTATGAATCCAAGTCCACTTGAATGTTTACTCTCTTACTCTAGATAATATTATGGTTTTAGAAACTATGGATCCACTCAGTAGAAACCTTGAAGAGGAAGAAATAATGGAGAACATGATCCACGAGGACACCTCAAAATATCTGAACTTGGAGGGACATGATGACAGCTCAAGTAGTCATGGAGAAGATGACGACTCAGGTGAACGCACTTTAGTGATTACAAAGTCTGTCGAGGTATATGCATGGATTAAGCCTCTACTGACTTGTACCGATTGATTTATATATATATGTACATCTATTTATTAACGCTTCTTTCTTATTTTAGCCCTTCGGATCGACCAACCAGCAACAATCTTCTTCTATGAAAAAGAGCAAGCGAGGCGCGAGCCATCGGTTGAAAGATCGTGCAAAGTTCACGATCGAAGCAGTCCGTGTTGATGGCAGGCCGATGGAGCCCAAGAAGCCACAGACAAATTTATATGTCAGGCTAGAGTTCTTGTTAGGGACAAAATCCCAATCATAACTGAATATTGGAATAAGCCAAAGAAGGGCGACGGTACCTTTGTCGATGAAAGATCCAAAGAAACGCTTTGGACTTCGCTGTTGGTAAATTTCACCCTACCGCCAGAGGAGGATGAAAATAAACCGGTCATAAAGGAAAAGTTCAAAGAGTGGACTCTAAAGAAGACGGCTGACGCTTTCCGCAACTAGAAGACA
This sequence comes from Avena longiglumis, assembly GCA_030063025.1. NCBI lineage: Eukaryota > Viridiplantae > Streptophyta > Magnoliopsida > Poales > Poaceae > Avena > Avena longiglumis. Next base: position 52,950,254 of record CP125979.1, on the reverse strand, counting down.
AAATTGAACAAATTTGTCAAAGCTCGCGAGACTCCAGATTTCGAAGACGCCTATTATGCGAAGATAATACCTCACTGGCCCGAATTTGTGGCGTACAAGGAAGGTGCTATAGCTACAAAGAGGTCAGAAACCAATACGCTAAATGCCCTGAAGAAGAAATATCACCAGAGGACGGGGTCAAGTGGCTACATATGTCAGAGGCCTAAGTGGGAGGAAGCTGAGAAGGCCCTGTGCGCTAGAGGGATCACACCCCATACACATGGGTGGGACCTACGTGCAAAGACTTGGTTCTACGGAATCGGGGAAAGGTTGGACCCAGAAACGGGATTATGTATCTTCCGAACAATTCTTGCCAAACCCGTCACTGAACTCATCACGGCATATGAGGAAACATCCACCAGGACCTTCCATCCCGACAAAGAGAATGACCAACTGACACGCGCCATCGGTAAAAAAGAACACCCTGGACTTGCACGAGGCACAGGGGTATGATGTGGAAGGATGGGTTTGCCGAGTGGGGCGAACCTAACAGATGGCATGGCAGAAAAGAAAAAGAGCGTACAGACCGGATGACACAGATAGAACATGCACTTGTGGCGCTATAGGCGAAAGTGAATGCACAAAAGAGCCAGCGAGCTACCAGCCCATCTCACGGGCACGAAGAGCCTGCATTGGAAGCTGCCGGCGGCCTAGACTCTGCGCGAAAAAGCAGCATGGCTTCCATGGAGAACGTGCAGCCCACGCTTGAAATGGCGGGTCCTTGATACCCCGTGGATGAGATCACGGAGAGCGAACACGCTGAGCTGCATGTGAGATTAATGGGCTTATCCATTAAGGTGGCGGTCGGCTATGCCTTACCTCCTGTAGCTGGTGGAACTTACCACTTCCGACCGATTTCAGATGGCTATGCTATTGTCGGGGTGGATGAGGTTATGAAGGAATATGAGGAAGCACAGCTTGACCATGCTACAGGTGAAGGGGAAACTCAACTCAAATTTGCAGTGAAAACAACCATTCTTTGGAAGAAGGAACACATCGTGCTTCCAAATTGGAGGCCACTGACACCCCCGCCGTCTCCGCAGCGTCAGCAGTCTGAGTCGCGTCAGCCGTCTCCGGCGCTTCAGCCATCTCCTGCGCCTCAGCCATCTCCGGCGCGCCAGCCATCTTCGGCGCCTCAGCCATCTCCTGCGCCTCAGCCATCTCCTACGCGCCAGCCATCTCCTGCGCGTCAGCGTAAGCGGAAGAGCACTGCCACGAAGAGCACTCGCACTGCCAAAAAGAAATCCGCAAGAAACCGTACACCGAAGATTTCAAGAAACTACGTCCTGCAGCCTTCCGCCAAGCCATTGCCGGTATTACCGTGGAATCGCAGTGACGAGGAGACCAAGAGGATCTCAGAAGAAGAGGTCAAGAAATTCTTTGCACCTAGACGGGCCGAGCCAAAGGAGAAAATAGATCCGGCGGTGGTGGAGAAGTTTTACAATAATCTTTTGAAACCTGAAACCCCACTCGTGCCGGACTATGAGTGCGATATTATGAAGGGGGATGCAAGGAGGAGGGAGTCTGAAAGTAGTAGTCGTGAAGAACCCCAGAAAATAGTTCCCATGCTCGGAGAGCAGGAAAACCAATCGTGCGCCCCGCTCCAAGTGTTCGACACACAGATAGCTCCTCCTGTAAATGATTACGAGGCAGAGCTACAAAGAAAGACCAATGAGATGGGGATGACTTACATTGCATACTTGAACATCATGGGAGACAACTTGCCCAAAGGCGATGTCAACCCCATACAGCCATGGAAGTATCAGAAGAATGATGTCAAGAAAGAGGACCTCAAGAATCTACCATGAAAGCTGCGAAGATTGCATAAGTGGTACCTTGATTTCTGCAAGACGAGAAAGGAAGAATGGATCACAGCGCATATAAGAGATCAGATTTTCTTGTGCGGAGACGACGAGATCACCTCAACATTCAAGACTTGCATTTTCTATTCAATCAGAAGGAACTCGACAAAGATGACATCATCCTTTATTGTGTGTAAGTACTATTTCTGTAATTTCTATCTCATCTCATTCAATTCATTAATTGCATGTATATATATGCTCACCATATATGTATATACTATTATGCAGGAAAAAGGTTATGGAATGCATGAAAGGAGGCCCTTTTGACATTGGGTTCGTTGACCCAAATAAGGTTCATGAAGGAGTGGTACAACACAAACCCGGGCAAACAGAAGATTTCTTGCTAAGGTCTTTACTGAGACAACAAACCAAATGGGAAATACTATTGCCTTACAACTTCTCGTGAGTGTTACCCTCTCTTATACACATTCTGTTTCAGCTTACTCGATGTTAAGTGTAACTGATGATGAGTTATGCGTGCATAGGTTCCACTTTATTCTGCTAGTCATTCAAGTTGACTCAGGAAAAGTCCTTGTCATGGAATCGTTACGAAAAGATCAAGAGCTATGGGCAGACTTTAATGAGATGCTCCAGAGGTAATTTCAATCATATTATCGCACTAGATCGGCAACTTTCGTGAAAACAAGTAATTAATTACTCCCTTATCCATTTTCTTTGCCGGACAGGGTTTGGAAAAGGTTCACGGGCAGGGCCATGGATGAATGGTCAGAAGAACTAAAATTTGTAGACCAAAATGTAAGTAATACTAGCCAGCTAGGTCTGCGTATCTCTTTGATTCTGCTTCCAATTCCATTATATCATGCTTTATGGATTATTATTTTGATTGAACTCTCTATTCTCGTAGAGTGCGCGCATCAGGGACCCGACAATAACTTATGTGGATACTATGTTTACGAGTTCATTCGCAACACGATATGTGAGACGGGCCAAGCCGCACTAGAACAACTTAGAGTAAGTAAACAAAGTACACAACATTATTTTATTACTATTATTTGTGTTGAGTTTTATTCTTATATATATTGACCCTATTATATATATATATTTAGATCGAACGGATGCAGGACCAACTCCTACTACCATTTGACCCCATACGAGCCATTCAAGAGGAATAGGCGGGGTTCATACTTGATGAGGTCGTCACGCCTGGCGGAGAACTCTTTAGATATCCACCAAAATGAACGTGTACGGAGATGTTATATTGTATATATGCTTGAACGTGTTTTTCTTGTACTTGATGCTTCAACGTGTACGAATAATACCGCAATGACGATGTTTGTGTATAATAATAGTTCCGTAATTATTCATGTACTCGTATGTACCGACGATGTATGTGTATACCTCTCCTGATCGAGTCCCCTTCCTCCCTCCCCGTCCCCGCCGCGCCACCGAAATCCGCCAACAGGGCGGCGGCAAAACTCTTCCGCGGCATAGATTTATGTCGTTTTCCTGCCGGGCAGAACTCTGCCGTGGCAGAGATTTATGCTGTTTTCCTGCCGCGGCAGCCTGAGCGCTACGGCAACCCCACATGCGCAAACCTTTAACAACGGTTCGTATAAGAACCTCTATTAAGGGGGGCTCTAACACCGAACCCCCAACAGCGGTTCTGAAACCGCTGTTAGAGGGTGTGTTGTGCACTAGTGTATCTACACAGAAGACTATGGAAGAAACCAAAAGGCGTTCGCTCATCCGTCGACAACTCCAATCCAAAAGTGCGGCAAATATAGTCTTCAATGCCTCAATGATGAAAACCAGTATATGTACCTACTCCTTAGGATCTCCTTCCCAAACCTGTTGGACATGCTGCTACTGAAATGTATGTATGTGCATTGCCAATGTCAATGAACTGATGTGCCATTCAATGTTCTGTTAATATAATATGGACTACTCAAGTAAATATACCAGGGACACAAAAGCATTTCCTATCTATATAATTGACATCCGTTGATTAACACACATATATTTCTGAAATCCAACTAAATATTTTCAACGGTTCTTCATGTTTGCTTGCCTGCCGCAGGCGGGCAAGCGCGTGGCAAGCTGCGCGATCCTACCTAGTAGTCAATATAAGCACACAAAAGATGGGTGCAGATGATGCATCACAACACAAAATGACGTCTCTTGTTCACGAATCACGATCACACAAATAGGCTAGCTACATAATGGGAGAAGCAATCATTCAACATCCCGCTAGAATAGCGCAGTTTGACCGATCGAGAACGGCCATGGACATGGATGAGCAGCTCTTTCAGCAGCAGCACGACTAGTCCTTGCGGCTGTAGAGTGGCTAGGAGATCAAGCAAACCCTAGGTCCCAAGGAGGCTATCAAGCCCTTTTGCGTCACCGACGTCTTCCCCGTAGACCCGAAGTGTGCCTGCATCGTGGCCGCCTGCATCGAGATCGGCACGCAGAACATCATCCCTGCGGTGTTGTCGTCAGAGAAGCCACGCGTGAAGCTGTAGACCCCGGTGGAGCTGGACGAGGAGTTATGCTTTTACCTTATGTGGCTGAGAGGAGACACCGAAGCTAACTCTGAGGCTGACGCTGATGTGGGCATCGTCCAGTTCCAAGGTTATACTATCTCGTCCATGAGCACGATCGTGGAGATAGAGGAGGAGGACGGCGAAGAGGATGACATGATCGACGACGAAAATGTAGTGTTCGCAGCATAGGAAACAAAAAATTTCCTATGATGGGAACTATGAACCAAGATCTATCTACTAGATACAAACAACGGGCGGATGTATATCCATAGAGAACATACCCTTGAAGACCGACAAAGCTTAATGAGTTCGACTCGTGGTTGATGTAGACGATCTCTTGCCGATCTCAAGATCGAGAGGAAGTCCTAGCGCCGCAAATCAGCAGCGCATCCGTGCTAGCACACACGTCCGAGGCACCGAGCAACCTCCGCCTCCTCACTCTAGCGATGCAGCGGAATCACAACTCTTTCTTGACAAATAGCCACCGAGAACATGTATCTCTCTAGTCCGAGACCATGGGGGATAAATTCTCGAGGGGGAGAGAGATCTTTCACAAGGAGGTGTGAGTGAGAAGTGAGGAGAGGGGTGCCTTTTATAGGAGGAGGGGGGAATCCCAAGGGGGTGGCCGGCACATGGGGGCTTCCTCCTTGCCCTCCCCTCTTCATGTGGCTGGACACCCCACTCACAAAAATCCAGTCAAATCCCTCCACTCAAAATCCCACTCAAACTTGCTATTAAATTTCCACCAAATTTAATGCAAACTCTCATTAAATAAAACTCTTTTATTTATTCAGAATTTTTCAATTACTTTAATGACAAACATTTACATAAAACCCCTTGCTAGTATTCCATTTCACATGTAAAAACACTTTCTACAATTTCACCTAAAAACCTGTTTCGGTATCTAGTGAAATAAATTCCTGCGCTTATTCTTTCCGGCATGAAACTTTTGCTCCAATCAGATGTCAGTGTCCCTTAAGTGTGCAACCCTACGGTTCACGAATAATGCGGACATGATTGAGACCCTTCTCCGATCAATAATCAGAAGCGGGACCTGGAGATCCATACCAACTTCCACACATTCAACGATGACTTTCCTATGATAGTCGAAACCTTTTATTCTAGTATCTTAATCTCTTTGTTTCACGATATATTACATGTCCGAGATTCGATCATAGGTATCTCCATACCTATTTTGATCTCGTTACCGACATGCACTCTTTTCTCGTTCCCATGATGTAACATTCTAGTGATCAAATCACTTGCTTGCAAGCTAACCAATGTGATATCACCGAGAGGGCCCAGAGTATATCTATCCATCATCGGGATGAAAAAATTCCCCTCTCTATCCATGAGCCTCAACATAACACTTTAGTAGATCTGAAGCCATCTTTATAATCACCCAGTTACATGTGACGTTTGATGTCATCAAGAAACTCTTCCGGTGTTAGTGATTGACATGATCTCATGGTCTAAGGATTAGGATCACTTCGTAAGTTATTATAGCAATATAAACTCAACGAATTTGATCGTAATGCTATACTTTGGATGAATGTTGATCACATCATTACACTAATGTTGTGACCTCGTTATTAACAACATCCAATGTCTATGATTAGGAAACTTTGATCATCTTGTTAATCAACGAGCTAGTTTATGAGAGAGGCATAACTAGGAACTTTTTGTTTGTTTATTAAACACACGTGTATTAACGTTTCTGTATTAATACAATTATAGCATGCAAAATAAACATGTATCATATACTTGGAATACACATAATAAACACTTTATTATTGCCTCTTAGGGCATATTCCCTTCAGTCTCCCAATTGCACTAGAGACAATAATCTAGTTACATAGTGATGTATCTAACACCCATGGAGTTCTAGTGTTGATCATGTTTTGCTCTAGGGAGAGTTTTAGTCAACGGATCTGCTACATTGATATTCGTATGTACTTTACAAATCTTTATATCTCCATCCTTGACATGTTCTCGGATGGAGTGAAACCGACGCTTAATATGCTTGGAATACTTGTGAGACCTTGGTTCTTTGGCATTGGCAATTGCACCATATTTTTCACAATAGATCACCATTGGGTCCAACGCACTTGCAACCACACCTAGTTTGGATATGAACTCCTTCATCCAAACTGCTTCCTAAGCCGCTTCTGAAGCAGCAACATATTCGGCCTCCGTTGTTGATCCCGCCACCACAGGTTGTTTGGAGCTCCTCCAACTAACCGCTCCGCCATTCATGAGAAATATGTATCCGGATTGAGACTTAGAGTCATCCGGATCGGTGTCAAAGCTAGCGTCGACATAACATTTAGCGACGAGCTCTTATTCACCTCCGTATATAATAAACATATCCTTAGTTCTTCGCAAGTACTTAAGGATATTCTTGACCGCTTTCCAATGTTCCGAACCTAGATCCGATTGGTACCTACTAGTCAAACTAATAGCATGTGACACATACGGTCTTGTACATAGCACGGCGCATTATAGATCCTATGGCTGAAGCATAGGGGACTTTGTCCATTATCTCTCTTTCTTCCGCCATAGCCGGACTTTGAGTCTTATTCAATGTCGTGCCTTGCAACATAGGTAAGAACCCCTTCTTACTTTCGTCCATTTTAAACTTCTTTAAAATCTTATCAAGGTATTTACTTTGCGATAGCCCTATTGGCGCCTAGATCTATCTCTATAGATCTTTATGCCTAATATGTATGACGCTTCACCTAGGTCCTTCATTGAAAATTTGCTGTTTAGATAACTTTTAACACTATTTAAAATATTTATATCATTTCCGACAATAATATGGCATCCACATATAATATCAGAAATTCCACATTACTCCCACTCACTTTCTTGTAAATACAAGCTTCTCCATAATTTTGGACAAATACAAACTCTTTGATCACCTCATCAAAGCGGAGATTCCAACTTCGTGATGCTTGCTTCAATCCATAGAGGGATCGCTGAATCTTGCACACCTTGTTAGCATCCTTAGGATCGACAAAACCATTTGGTTGTATCATATACAACTCTTGTTCAATATTGCCATTGAGGAACGCGGTTTGGCATCCATCTGCCATATCTCATAATCGAAATATGCAGCAATTGCTAACATAATCCTAACTGATTTTAGCATCTCTATGGGAGAGAATGTCTCATCATAGTCTACTCCTTGAATTTGTTGAAACCCCTTTGCGACAAGTCGAACTTTATAGACAATCACATTACAATCAGCATTAGTCTTTCTTTTGAAAATCCATTTATTATCCACGGCCTTTCGGTCGTGAGGTAATTCCACCAAGTTCCAAACTTGATTTTCATACATGGATTCCATCTCGGATTTCATCGCTTCTAACCATTTGTTGGAATCCGGGCTCATCATCGCTTCTTCATACGTCGCAGGGTCATCTTTTTCATCAACCATGAAATTCATGATAGGATTTCCGTACAGCTCGGGAGCTGCACGCCTCCTGCTAGACCTGCGAGGTTCGGTAGTACTCTCTTTCGGAGTTTCATGATCATTATAATTAGTTCCTTCTTCAACTGGTGAAACCAACTCCGGAACGACTTTCGGCGCTGTGCTACTCGACATACTTTGAAGAGAAGGTTCAATAACCTCTTCGAGTTCTACCTTCCGACTACTCACGCCTTTCGCAAGAAACTCTTTCTCTAGAAAGGATCCATTCTTGGCAACAAAAACCTTGCCTTCGGATCTGTGATAGAAGGAATACCCAATTGTTTCCTAAGTGTATCCTATGAAGACGCATTATTCCGCTTTGGGTTCGAGTTTATCCGGTTGAAGTTTCTTCACATAAACACCGCATCCCCAAACTTTAAGAAATGACAGCTTAGGTTTGTTTCCAAACCACAATTCATACGGTGTCTTCTCAACGGATTTAGATGGTGCCCGATTTAAAGTGAATGTAGCAGTTTCTAGTGCATAACCCCAAAATGACAACGGCAAGTCCGTCAGAGACATAATAGATCGAACCATATCCAATAAAGTACGATTACGACGTTGCGACACACCATTTCGCTGTGGTGTTCCGGCAGGTGTGAGTTGTGAAACAATTCCACACTCTTTCATGTGAGTGCTAAACTCGTAACTTAGATACTCACCTCCATGTTCGGACCGTAGAAATTTGATCTTTCTATTACGATAATTTCCACTTCATTCTGAAATTCCTTAAACTTTTCAAAGGTTTTAGACTTGTGTTTCATCAAGTAGATATAATCGTATCTACTCAAATAATCCGTGAAAGTAACAAAATAACGATATCCACCTCGCGCCTACACACTCATTGGACCACATACATCAGAATGTATGATTTTCAATAAATATGACGCCTGTTATATTGAACCGGAAAACGGCGTTCTAGTCATATTGCCCATAAGGCATAGCTCACATGTATCAAATGATTCAAAATCAAGTGATTCCAAAAGTCCATCCGAATGGAGCTTCTTCATGCGTTTAACTCCAATATGACCTAGATGGCAGTGCCACATATATGCGGATATATCATCATTAAGTTTAATCCTTTTAGCATCAACATTATGAATATGTGTAACACTATTATCGAGATCCAATAGAAATAAACCATTCATCATCGGTGCATGACCATAAAAGATTTCATTCATATAAATAGAACAACCATTGTTCTCGGATTTAAATGAATAACCACTTCGCATCAAACATGATCCAGATACAATGTTCACGCTCAGTGCTGGCACCAGATAACAATTATTTAACTTTATTACTAATCCCGACGGTAAGTGGAGAGGCAGCGTTCCGACGGTGATCACATCAATGCTTGATCCATTGCCGACACGCATCTTGACCTCACCCCTTGCTAGTGGTCGCTTGTTCCGCAGACCCTGATTCGAGTTACAAATTTTAGCAATTGAACCGATATCAAATACCCATGTGCTACTGCGAGCACTAGTCACGTACACATCAATAACATGTATATCATATATACCTTTGTTTGCCTTGCCGGTCTTTTTGTCTGCCAAATACTTGCGGTAGTTGCGCTTTCAGCGGCCAGTCCCCTTGCAATAGTAGCACTCGATATCAGACTTAGGTCCAACTAGGTGTTTCTTTTCATGCACGGCAACCGACTTGCCGCCCTTACTTCCCTTCTGTTTTCCCTTCTTGTCTTTATTGAAACCAGTGTTCTTATTGATCATCAACACTTGATGTTCCTTTTTGATCTTCACTTCTGCAGTTTTAAGCATTGACAGAAGCTCGGGGAGAGACTTCTTCATGCCTTGCATATTATAGTTCATCATGAAGCTCTTATAGCTAGGTGGCAGATACTGTAGAACACGAAGGATGCCTAAGTCAATGGGAATCGTTATTCCCAAGGACACAATCTTATTGGCGTAACCCGACATCTTGAGTACATGCTCACTTACGGAGCTATGCTCTTCCATCATGCAGCTAAAGAACTTTTCTGAAGCATTGTAGCTATCTACAGCAGCATGTGTGTCGAAAATCATTTTCAACTCACCCATTGTATCAAATGCATTGCTGTTTTTGAAATGCTTTCAAAGTTCCGGCTCTAGCCCATACAATATGTCACAATGAACTAAGTTGTGGTCCTCCTGACGAGTCTGATAGACATTCTTCTCCTCGTCGGGGGCATCCTCAAAAGGTGGGGGGCCTAGCGGCTCTTCTAGCACATATTGCTTTTGTGCAGCAGAGAGGAGAATCCTCAAATTCATGGCCCATTCGGTAAAGTTGCTACCGTTCATTGCAAGTTTCTCTTTATCCATGAACACATTAAAATTAAAAGCAGGTGGTGCCATCTCCAACATAATTTGTATAGTTTAAACTAAGTTGATGATAGATTGAGTTCAACTAATCCACATTACGAATGAACTCCCACTCAAAAACGACATCCCTCGTGCCTTTTGGTGATTACATGAACCAAATCCACTACACCAAGTCCGATCATCACGTGAGTCGGTGTAGCTTCAAAGGCGAGCATCAAATGGGCATCATATCTACTATATGACTCATGCTTAACCTTTCGGTCCGTGTTCCGAGGCCATGTCTGTACATGCTAGGCTCGCCAAGTTAGAACCTTAGTATTCGCGTGTGTAACTGTCTTACACCCGAAATATGGCTGTGGATCCAAGAACACCCGATCATCACGTGATGTCTTGGAGCAACGAAAACATAATCGGTGCGTACTAAAGAAAGAACACATTCTTATCTTGATATTTAAATGAGGGATCATCTTATTATGCTAATAAAACACCAAACAAGCAATATAAGATGCTATCAAGCATTACATGTTTATTAGTGAAATGATATGGTTCCCGCATATGATCTCTATCATGTGCACCATGGTATGATCACTATCATACATTTATGTGTAAGGCCAAGGTCTATGGAACTTACACGTTATGTATGTTGTAAGAGTATCATCTCATACTTCTACTTACAACATCACCATATCATAACACTAGCCCAGCAACAATCTAAACTAGACGCCTCTAATTTATCCATTGCAAGTTTTACGTGGCTTAGGGCTTTTAAAGATAGAACCATTCATACCTACGGACATGAACCACAACGAGGATAACCAAATTGTTGATAACTCGTTGCAAAATATATATTGACTATAGTAGGAGAGACAGACACCCGCTAGCCACTTATGCAAACTAGTTGCATGTCAAGCGTGGAACAGGTCTCATGTGCGAGGACATGTAAAGTTTGTCCGGGCCGCTTTATCCCACTATGCCACCAATATCCAAAATTACAACTAAGAAGCAAAAACATGATCATCATCACCCACATACTCATATGTGTACAACCCGTGTAAAGCATCTACTAGATAGTGTTCGCAGCATAGAAAACCCGTGTAAAGCATCATCATCACCCACATACTCATAGTGTTCGCAGCATAGAAAACAAAATATTTTCCTACGATGGGAACTATGTACCAAGATCTATCTACTAGATACAAACAACGGGCGGATGTATATCCATAGAGAACATGCCCTTGAAGACCGACAAAGCTTAACGAGTTAAACTCGTTGTTGATATAGACGATCTCTTGCCGATCTCAAGATCGAGAGGAAGTCCTAGCGCCTCAAAACAACAGCGCATACGTGCTCGCACACACGTACAAGACACCGAGCAACCTCCGCCTCCTCGCTCCAGCGATGCAGCGGAAGCACAACCCTTTCTTGTCAAATAGCCACTGGGAACATGTATCTCGCTAGTCCGAGACCATGGGAAATAAATTCTAGAGGGGAGAGAGGTCCTTCACGAGGAGGTGTGAGTGAGAAGTGAGTAGGGGGTGCATTTTATAGGAGAGGGGGGCCCCAAGGGGGTGGCCGGCGCATGGGGCTGCCCCCTTGCCCTCCCCTCATTCATGTGGGTGGACACTCCACTCACAAAAATATCTTTAATTCCCTCCACTCAAAATCCCACTCAAAATTGCTATTAAATTTCCACAAAATTTAATGCAAACTCTCATTAAATAAAACTCCTTTTATTTATTCAGAATTTTGTCAATTAATTTAATGACAAACATTCACATAAAACCCGTTGCTAGTATTCCATTTCACATACAAAGACACTTTCTGCAATTTCACCTGAAAACCTGTTTCGGTATCTAGTGAAATAAATTCATGTGCTTGTTATTCTATCTGGCATGAAACTTTTACTCTAATTGGATGTCAGTGTCCCTTAAGTGTGCCACCCTACGGTTCGTGAATAATGCGGACATGATCAAGACCCTTCTCCGATCAATAATCAGAAGAGGGACCTGGAGATCCATACTGACTCCTACACATTCAACGATGACTTTCCTGTGATCGTCGGAACCTTTTACGCTAGTATCTTAATCCCTTTGTTTCACGATATATTACATCTCTGAGATTCGATCATCGGTATCTCCATACCTAGTTTGATGTCATTACCGACATGCACTCTTTTCCCGATCCCGTGATATAACATTCTAGTGATCAAATCACTTGCTTGCAAGCTAACCAATGTGATATCACCGAGAGGGCCTAGAGTATATATATCCGTCATCGGGATGAACAAATTCCCCTCTCTATCCATGAGCCTCAACATAACACTTTAGTAGTTCTGAAGCCATCTTTATAATCACCTAGTTACGGTGTGATGTTTGATGTCATCAAGAAACTCTTTCGGTGTTAGTGATTGACATGATCTCATGGTTTAAGGATTAGGATCACTTCGTAAGTTGTTATACCAATATAAACTCAATGACTTTGATCGTAATGCTATACTTCGAATGAATGTTCATCACATCATTACACTAATGTTGTGACCTTGTTATTAACAACATCCAATGTCTATGATCAAGAAACTTTGATCATCTTGTTAATCAATGAGCTAGTTTATGAGAGAGGCATAACTAGGAACTTTATGTTTGTTTATTAAACACACATGTATTAACGTTTCTGTCAATTATAGCATGCAAAATAAACATCTATCATATACTTGGAATACACATAATAAACACTTTATTATTGCCTCTCAGGGCATATTCCCTTCAGAAAACCACCAAGAGGAGGAGTGGGAGGAGGAGGACGAAGAGGAGGAGGGTGATGGTGAGGACACGGGGGACGACGAGGATGCGACGGGTTCCGACTTCGAGGTCTACGATAGCAGGGATGGTGGGGACTCATGCGGGCTCCCTCACGACACCGTGATCGACTGGCCAAGCAAGGACGACCATGAGGAGGACAGCGACCAGGGCCGGCCCTAAGATGCCGGGCCCGGTACAAGACACAAATGGGTTGTTGTGAAGCTTTGTCTTTGGCGGCAAATACAAACCTGGAAAATTTTGCATGTTGTCTCTCATGCATCCGTCATTGTCAGGATTATAAATGTGTGCCACTATAGCACAATGTTGAAAGATATTGTGGATCGACAAACACATTCTCAATTCTAGTTTTATACACTGACATTATAATGCAATTTCTGAGATGAGACACGAGTACTTATCTTAAGAAATCAATCTTCCTATACCAATCTCGGCGAATACAACTCCGATTCCACCACCTCAATTGCGCCGCCACTAATTAACCCTTCGACTCTGGGTGTCCTCCACAGCCGTCTCTTTGCCTCTTGATCGATCGGTAAAAAAATAAGTGACATCACCGATCTCACGGTTAGATGAATCGATGATGGAACGAGAGGAAGCATAAGTTCTAGCTAGGTCGTGGGATTACCTAATGATGCTCCATGTGGCTCCGGCGATCCCAGAGGACCTACAGTGCCCTCGCGTATCTGCCCTCTCCTCGACCAAGAGACAACGTTTAAATCGATCAAGCCGTAAGCGGTATCTCCACCCCTCCTTGTATTTATAGGCGGGAGACCAAAGCTCTCTTTTTGACTTTAGGATTATCTGTTTGGTATTCCCTCTATTCTAAATTAGGACGCATATAGTTTTTGGTATAAATTAAAAAAATTAAAGTTTGACGCATGTATATAAATTAGGTTCTAACAATACTATTTTGATATTATAAATGTTAACACTTTTTCTATATAGTTAGTCAAATTTTGAAAAGTTTGAATTTAACCAAAAACTATATGCATCCTAATTTGGGATAGAAGATATACATGTGCTAGCAGCTTTGGTACACGTTTGGCCGAGCAGAGCTACCTAGTAGGTATTGGAATTTTTTGCCTAATTAGGCCCAGCCCATTTATTATATGCCAAAAAATTCTGAAATCCTAAAGGCCCATTTGGCCTATTCATGCAAGGCAAGAGCTGGGACAAATGTTTAGTCCCACATTGCTAGTTGAGTGGAAGTTGGACCAGCTTATATGGTGAGCTCTCCTACCACTTGGTAAAAAGGATGAGAAGGAGAAGGAGAGAGTTCCACACGCGCGCTCCTCCTCCTCGCTCGCCTCGCCACGCCACACCTCTCCTCGTCACGACGTCTTGGCCTTGTGGGTTTGCGGTTCTTGAGTTCTGCGGAAATCTCACCGAGCCGAGCTTTATTTTGCCACGCATGAATGGTATATGAACAGTCGTACAGAAGTTGAAACGTTTTGCTCAAGTGGACTTTTAATACGAGCTAAATAAATACGAACTGAGTGGAGGCTGTCCGGTGGGCTGCCGCCTGTTCGCTTCAACTTCTGTCCGTTCGTTTCATCTTCTGCGCAGCCTGTCTGCCTACCCCTCTGTGTCTATATAAGAGAGAGGTCGCGCCTCCTCTCAGACACTGCCACACATCCTTTGTGCCTCTAGTTCCAGAGCACTGCGCTACCTAGATCTTCCCCATCCCATCTTGCGGCGTGCACCGCGAGCCGGGACAATAGGCCTCCGAGGCCCCGATGCTTCGAGTCCTGTATGGGAGAAGGGCGATAATGTTTTTGGGGAGCACTACCGGCGCGACTACTGGCTTCATCACGGACTCCCTCTAGGATAGCGATTGCGCCGACGTCTTCCCCAACGAGGACTTCTTCCCTGACATCAGCACCCTCTTCCTCGAAGACATGGCTAACGACGGTGCCAACACAAACACCGGTGGTTCCTCTTCTGCTGCTGTCGTGTATGTTTTCTTTCTCAAACTTGTTCTGATCGCATCTCAAGATCTTTGTCTTGCAGTCTGTTTGGTTATATGCCTTAATATGTATTCGCTATTTCACGTGATTAGTATATTGCCTATTATTCTAATCATGTATTATCTAGCGTTTATTATGGATAATTCGCTTGGTAAATTGCTCTTTTATTCAACAATCCAAAAACCTTATTTCAGGCAATTTGCCCCAAGTGGCTTTGTTGCTTCTATGAAGCCACCTGTGTTCGAAGGTGTCAATTACAAACGATGGCGTGCGAGAGCGATGCTCGTTTCGCACCATGAGCTGCTATAACGCCATCTATGGCACACCTGAGGGAGAACTTAATCCCGCTCAGGAAGAGGCGTTCCAAAAACTTGATACCACTTTCAAGGATGCCTTGATCAACATCCTTGGCGACAATATTGTCGATTCATATCTATCATTTAGCAATGGCAAGGATATGTGGGATGCGCTCGAGAGAAAATTTGGATTCTCCGATGCGGGCAGTGAACTGTATGTCATGAAACAATTCTATGACTATAAGATGGTTGATGACCGCCCCATTGTGGAGCAGGCTCATGAGATACAATCACTTGCCAGGGAGCTTGAGCACTTCACTTGTGTGTTACCGGACAAGTTTGTTGCCGGAGGCATTATTGCCAAACTTCCTCAGTCATGGAGGAATTTTGCTACTTCTCTGAAGCACAAGAGACAAGAGTTCTCCGTGACAGATCTCATTGGGACTCTTGATGTGGAAGAGAGGGCAAGAGCAAAATACACACATGCTCGAGGTACCGAGGGAGGTTCTAACGCCAATCTGGTACATAAAAGGAACTTCCAGCCTCATAAGTTTAGGAACAAAGGCAAGTTTGATGGAAAGGGAAGTTCGATGGAAAGAACAAGGCCTCACAGTCTACCAGCTTCAAGAAGAAGACTGATAAGAGGAAAGGTACTTGTCATGTATGCGGTGATCCTGACCATTGGGCTCCTGCTTGTCCCAACCGCTTTGACAAGTGCCAGCATGGGAAGGGCAGCAAGACTGCTAATGTTTTCATGGGCGATGTTGAGATGAAATATGTTGGGTATGGTATATTACCTGCTGTTCTTTCATTATGTCATTCTCCTGATTGATGGATTGATGAAAGAACATTTTATAATCCCTAGTGCTTTGTGTGTTAGATAACAATATCAAGGATTATTTAATGTGTGTTGAAGTGTTACAGCTCTCTTTGAGAAAAAGGGAAAAGGATTCTGCCTTTGGGGGGCGGATAATCCGTCCCCACCAGGGGCAGATAATCCGCCCCTCCCTCTTCCCAAGTAGGCGCAAGCCCTAGAAGGGGGCGGAGTTTTGGCCGGATTTTCCGGCCCCGCCGGATAATCCGCCCCTCAGGAGGGGCGGATAGTCCGCCCCCTTGGTCATCGCCAAGGCGCAAGCTACAGAGAGGGAGCGGAGTGTTGGCCGGACTTTCCGGTCTGGCCGGATAATCCGCCCCTGGAGGGGGCCGGATTATCCGCCCCTCCCCCCCAAAGATCTTCACCAAGTTTCGAAGGCGCCGGCCCAGAGAGGGGGCGGAGTTTCCCCCGGAGAATCCGACCTTGGGGCGGAGTTTTCCCAGGGGCGGAAAATCCGCCCCAAGTGGGGGGCGGATAATCCGCCCCCAAAGTTGTGCAACGGCCAGATCTGGGGAGGGGGTATTTAAGGAAGCGTTCCCCCTCCTGCCAGATCTCTTGATTCATTCTAAAAAGACGAGATCTGATCTACAACCTTCATCCAAGAGATCTCCACCTAGATCCACCCAAAGGCCCCGTCCCTTGGGGAATCGAAGGAGGAGAACTCAATCTTCATCATCAGCAATCAAGCGCTTCATCTCCTCTCCATTCATTTGGAGAACCACCGATCTAGTATTTCTTGCAAATACCTAGATCCTTGTTTTTGTTTATATTGATAAACCTTGTTCTTGTGGAAGCTTGTTGTCATCTCGGGAGCCCCCAATTCGGTTGTGGGTGTGTGCCCCGATAGTGTTGTAAAAGGCACCGGTTCCCGCCTCGAAGGGATCCAATAGTGGAGAAGGTGGATCAGGCCTCTCGTGGCGAGATCCATCGGAGAATAGGGTGAGGCCTATTGTGGCGTGGTGGTCTTAGAACCGCCCACCCCTCCAACGCAGATGTACTTCCCTTAACAAGGAAGGAACTGCGGTAAAACAAATCCCTGTGTCTCCGCGTGCTCCACTACGGTTTCCTCGCTCCTCTTTTTACGTGCTTAGTAGTTAGGGTTGCATATAGGGAAATTCTCGTAGTTGCATATCTAGAGAATTTACTTTGTGTCAAGCCTAAAATTGAAAAAGTATTAAAAATTGGTTAGCACCTATTCACCCCCCCTCTAGGTGCCCATACAATCCATTTCAATTGGTATTAGAGCCTCGGCTCTTATTTCGGGCTTAACCGCCTAAGAGAAGTATGAGTTCCAAGGTAGATGGTAGTGATGCTCCGGAGGTAGTCACCATGAACGATCTCAAGATGTTGGAAACAACCTTGGTGAGTTCAATGGAGGCTAAGATGGAAGAGATGCGTCAATTGATAATGCGTCTCTCCACATCCGCAACATCACCTCCATCTAACTCTGAGGATACCACTCCACAATCCAAGGAAACGGGTAAAACTATTTCTAAAGATAACGAAGTGGTTGGTGATGATACTAGCAAGAGCTCCTCCTCGAAAAAGGATAGCGGTAAGGATGGATACAATGAGGTTTCTCATGTGTATTCCCCTGATCCACCTATCCCTCACCCACATATACATAATAGGGGTGATCCACCCAAACTTTATGCATCTACTTTTTCTCAATGGAAATTTTTTATGAAGTCTCATGTGTGCAGTTCCTCCATTGAGTTGTGGAAAATCATAGAAAATGGTCTTCATGTTGGAAACCCCAACAATCTCACAAGAAGAGAAATTGTTGATAGCCAACTCAATGCTACGGCTCTACACATGATATAGCTTGGTGTGGATGACAAAGACATGCCACACATTCAGCATCTTAGCACAACTAAAGAAGCTTGGGATGCCCTCACCGAGCTCTTCATCGGAAATGAAAGTATGAGAAGGAATAGATATTTGAGCAACGAAGCTGAAGGATTCTATATGCTGGATGGAGAAGACCACGAGGACATGTATAGGAGGCTCAAGGCAATAGCTACAACCTTCAGAAACCATGGTGCATCTCATGTTTATGATGCTTGGATCAAGCGCAAGTATGACAGTGCTCTTATGCCATTTGAGCCCACAGATTTGAAAAGTCTCCAAGGTATGCATAACTATCACCTCATGTCATCCAATGAGGTAATGCAAGAAATGGCCGCTTTCAAAGTGGCTGCCAAGAATGCCGAAGATGCTCATGCTCGAGCTATGGGGATGCAAAAGGGGGTCAACATGGCCTTGAAGACCAGTGTGATTGATCATGATGAATATGCGGTAGAAGGTCTAGAATGTCCTGAGGATATAAAAAGGATTCATGGACAATACTTGGCTCTTTATGCTAGAAACTTCTTGAAAGATCCAGCCAAGGCTAAAGCTGAACTGGAACGCAAGAGTGGAGCACATGGAAGAAAATAAAATGGTCCCAAGATGAGAACATGTTTCAACTGTGGTGACCGGCTGCACTTCGTAGCTGAGTGTCCATATCAAAGTAGGGAAGATAATGGAGGAAGACTCATTTTCAATGACAAGTCAAAGGCCCCACGCAAGAAACAGTTTTTAAAGAAGAATGCTCCTTTCAAGAAGCAACCAAAGATTGTTCTAGTGGCTCAAGAAGAATATTCATCGGGAAGTGAAGATGAGGACGAGGACGATAGCTCTCAAGAAGTGGCTGCTATAGCTACCACATCTACATCAACTTCCCTCTTCGACTCTCCGAACGAAAACATCATCAACAAGAATGCTACTGGTCTCATGGCAAGAAGCTCCGAGGTAACTTCTTCTAACTCTTCTTTTCCTAAGGCTATGATTGACATGGATGATCCCACTAGTCTTAAGGTTAAAAAAGAGATTATTGCTTTGGATTATTTCTATACTAACTTGCAAGGTGAGCACAAAGTTCGTTTTGAAGCTCTTATGGATCATCTAGCCCAAAACGAAGCTCTCCTTGAAGAAAAGGGCAGAATTGAAAGGGAGGATGCAATAGAAATTGCATCCTTAAAAAATGCTCTTGAAGAATAGGAAGAGGCTCGGGTCTCTCTTGAAGAGAAGCTTGAGTCTATTGAAGAGTCACATGATGAAATTGTGACTAAACTTGTTAAGGAACATGACAATGCTATCACCAAAGCAAAGAAGTTAAAGGAGGAAAAGATTGACTTTGGGGCTGCTCATGATAGACTCTGCGAGGAATTGGAGAAACTTGACAATGCTCACAAGGCATTGAAAAACGAGTTCTCTATTCTCAATGAGTCACATGATCAGCTTCAAAGTCGATTGGCTAAATATGATACTCCTAGCTCGTCCAACTCAACATATAGTAACACGAAAAATGCTAGTGTGGAAAAAGAAGTGATCAAGGACATCACTCACAAGGATAAAGGTGTTCTTGATGAAGTCCTTGGCAAACAAAGGTCAAATCATGGTAAAGAGGGACTTGGGTATGTCACCAAGTCCAAGAAAAAGAAAACCAAGAAGAACAAGACCAAGAATGTGCAATCAAAGATAAGCACCGCTGAGAAGAATGTCACAAAAGACAAGACTAACAATATTGGTTTTGGAGGGTCTCACAATCCAAATTATGAACTATTTTGTGATGACTATGGCGATGTTTATGCTTATTATGTCGGTCCCTTTGATGAATATATTGCTTGGTCTATTTGGGTCCCAAAGACCCTTGTTACTAACATGAAAGGACCCATTGAAAAATGGGTACCTAAAACCAAGAAGTAATTTTCTTGCGCAGGGCTATGCTTCCGGTGGGTCGAAATGGGTGCTGGATAGTGGCTGCACTAGTCATATGACCGGAAGCAAGGAGATCATCATGGAGATGCGTCCAAATCATGATAATATCATAGTCTCCTATGGTGATAAGTCTAAATGTCAGGTATTGGGTCTTGGCAAGGTTGTGGTTGTCCACGATATCTCTCTCGTGGACGTCATGCTTGTTGAGACCCTCGGTTACAACCTTCTTTCTGTTCGTGCCCTTGGCAAGATGGGTTTTGCTATTTTTATCGATGATGATTTGGTGGTACTCTTGTGGAGCAAGTCTCTAAAGGTCGCTTTTGTTGGATACGTCGAAAATGACCTGTATGTGGTGGACTTCTCGGGGAAAACCACTTCGGGTCCGATGTGTCTATTCGGAAAGGCCGACGTGGGCTGGCTATGGCATCGCCGTTTAGCCCATGTCAACATGAGAACTTTGCAAAGTCTCCAGAAGGGTGGCCACATCCTTGGACTAAAAGACAATGTCTCTTTTGCCAAAGATCGTGTTTGCAGGGCTTGTGTAGAAGGAAAAATGCATGACTCTCCCCACAAGAGGAAGACTATTGTGTCATCAAAGAGGATCTTGGAATTACTTCATGTGGATTTATTTGCTCCTCCTTCTCATGCAAGTCTTGCTAGGAAGAAATATTGCTTGGTAATTGTCGATGATTACTCAAGATACACATGGGTCTATTTTTTCAAGCTGAAAAGTGAGTCTCAACAAATTGTCATTGACTTTGCCAATGAAGTTCAACGTCAACACAATGTTCCTATCTTAGCAATAAGAAGTGACAACGGCTCCGAATTCAAGAATTACACTTTGAATGAGTTTCTGAGCGAAGAGGGGATTAGACATTAATATTCCGCTGCGTACACCCCTCAACAAAATGGTGTAGCCGAGAGGAAGAACCGGACTTTGATGGACATGGCAAGATCAATGTTGGCTGAATTCAAGTCTCCTTGTAATTTTTGGGCTGAAGCCATATCCACTGCTTGTCACTCATCGAACCGGCTCTACCTCCGAAAGATTTTTGACAAGACTCCATATGAAATACTTACCGGTAACAAGCCCAACATCTCATACTTCAGGGTATTCGGGTGTAAGTGTTTCTTTCTTATTTAAGGTGTCCGTTTGTCAAAATTTGAGTCCAAGGCTTTAGAAGGTATTTTTGTTGGTTACGCTGCTAAATCCCACACTTATAGAGTCTACAACAAGCTCACTGGGATTGTTGTAGAATCTTGTAGTGTGGAGTTAGATGAAAATAACGGCTCCTTTGTAGGGCAAGTTGATGTTTGTGATGCAGATGTTGAAATACCCCAAGATGCCATAAGAAGAATGGGCGTGGGATTTTTCCACCCCATTGAGGAACCCCTTGTGGCGGATCGGGAAGGACAATGCTCCACTCATGTGGAGCCCTCATCTACACAACATCAACAAGCTCCTACTGTTGGAGAAAATCCTGCACCAACACCGCAATCTGCTGAAGATCATCTGTCCCCTGGACAAGTTGGTAGTCCCAGGCCGGACTATCCGCCCCCTCCAAGGGGTGGACAATCCGCCCCTGGCACTCCAACTCGTTCCAGAGGATCCGGAGGAGAAGTCAACAACTCTGAAGCTCCCAGGCCGGATTCTCCGGCCCCCGAGGGCGGATTATCCGGCCGTGGGTCTCCAACTCCTGTCAGGCACTCTCAGGAAGAAGGCTCTGGTGCTTCACCTCACAGGCTGATAGTCCGGCCCCTCCAAGGGGCGGATTATCCGGCCCTGAAGAACAAACTCGGAAGCAATCTTATGGTGTTAACGCAGACCAAGATCAGGGGCAAGGCAGTAATCAAGACAAGGATACAAATACTGAATCAACTCCTTCTAGAAACAATAAGGACATTGAGGCTCGTCGCAAGGCTCGTGCTGATCGGAACCTTGAACTAAGGTGTCACCCTCTTGACAAGGTTGTTGGTGATCTACGACGAAGGGTATCCACTAGAAGAGAATTTGCAAGCTTCTGTGATCATCAAGCTCACATTTCCATGGTTGAACTGAAGAAGGTTTTTGATGCTCTTGAAGACCCCGATTGGGTTGTTGCAATGCATGAAGAATTAAATAAGTTCGAACGCAACAAAGTTTGGAACCTCGTAGAGAAACCAAAGGATTGCCGCAATGTTATCGGCACCAAGTGGATATTCAAGAACAACAAGATGAAAATGGCATTGTTGTGAGGAATAAAGCACGACTCATGGCTCAAGGATTCTCTCAAGTGGAAGGAATTGATTTTGGCGAGACTTATGCTCCTGTGGCTCGTCTTGAGTCCATCTGTATCCTTCTTGCATATGCATCCCATCATAATTTTAAATTACAACAAATGGATGTTAAGAGCGCTTTCCTTAATGATCCTCTACATGAGTTAGTATACGTCAAGGAGCCCCCGGGGTTTGATGACCCCAAATTTCCGAACCATGTCTACAAACTCGATAAAGCGCTCTATGGCCTTAAACAAGCCCCACGTGCGTGGTATGAGCACCTTAAAGAGCTTTTGTGTAACACCCTCAGAATCGGACCTATGCAAGTTTGGGCAAAATTCACCAAACCCGCATAGAAACGATTCAAAGGTGCCCACCAGGCACTTTCGTGCGGGTGGAAAACGAAGTAATAACATTACACAACAGTCCTCGATGGGACCCACAGAACAGATATATAACAGCGACTCAAAGAGTCAGGAATACAGATATACGGTACAAGAACCAAATCACCTTGAAAACGATAGAGCGTCCAGCTACGGACAAGATGCGAATGGGGCTAAGAGCCCTGAAGAATAACCAATGGCGTCCATAACCCTGCCCAGGCCAAGCCGGAAGGGTAACCCTGCTAACGACGTCGATCTCAAAACCTGCTTAACAAAAGGGGCGCCGACGAAGGGCAAAACAGAAAACAAAGAAGGAGCGTCAGTACTGAGGCCAGTACACGGCGAGGCTAGAATTCGGCGGTCCTCGCCTACATAGGTATGGTGGACTGAAGCGGCAGCGGCAGCATGCACTAAACAACCTATAGAGACTCGATACAACTGGCGGTTATCAGAGAGGGGTAAGAATGACCTATCCGGATCCAACCTGAAGCTAACACCAAACAAACCCATCCGTGTTTCTCGAGACCAAACGAGGAAGTCAACCGAGGAACTCACACCGTTGGCAGTTTTACTTATTCGGTTATAGTTGTGACAATTACTAGTCAGGTGTATATAATCATCCTGATAAAGTAAACAGTGGGCACTTTTATTTAATCATTCCGTTGAAGTTGCAGCAATTACTAATCAAATACGGATAGTATGAGATAAACCCAAGACCCAGCAGTTGTTGGTACTTTTATTCAGCCAATTCGTTGTAGTGGCAATACTTACTAGTCAGATACATTTGTCGCAAGCGACAACCAAACAAGCAATTGTGGGCAGTATTATTAGCCATTCCGTTATAGTGAAGCTGATTACTAGTCATTATAAGTCAAATTTATAACAGTAACTTTAGTTATGCTTGTCTATGATCGAGATACTGTGCTCCGAGTCGTCCATATCCGCGGACACGGCTTTCAGAAAGTTTTTACCCGGCCGGGGTGCACCAATAGCAACACACGCTCGATCAACCTCGGAAAAACCAAATCAAAACCCAACGAGGCTTTCACGACTGAACAATCACAGGATTCAGAAATATTTCAGGGGCCACCTTAAGTAGAATCATAGCGGAGTAGACAAGCTCAGACGGCCTCAAGGTGTGGGTGGACGGCTGTGAACGACGGGAACCCCAAACGGGCTTGTCGACACCATGAATCGTGTCCCGATCCTAAGCGAAGACAAAGGTGCTATCATCGCTGTCAAATAAATAAAAGCATGGCATAAGCAGGATCGTAAATAAAACCTCAAACTAGTTTGTGGCCCCAAGAAATAAGACTGAATCAAGCTCGCTCGTGGGGTCCCATATACCTCCGGATGTGGATAGCGCATAAAATCAAGGAACAGTATCAAGTACTCGGGGTCTTACGGACACAAGTGGGCGTTGAAACCAAATATTATCTATCACCCAATGCCTCGCTTATCAATTTTAGTTGTTAAACAGAAATTAAAGTGACGATAAGTAAAACTAGAAACATCTCCAACATCAACATGCGGCAATACATCAAAGCGTGGCATATGACGACACACATCAAGACTTGAGCAAGCAACTCACGACGCCAAGCCCAACTATCTACCAAACAACAGTAATAGGATGTGTCCAAGGCAATATAGGGCTGCGGGAATATCACGTGCGGAAACTAAAGCATCGCAACACGTATAGCAATAGATCAACAGGAGGGAAGTAAATACTATAAAAGTAAGATAGGTAGAAAGAGGAGATGCTCGCTGAAAACATTGTCGAAGGGTTCAACCAAGATCGGGCGAAGCTCACATCAACTCAACGGCCTTATCCGCGAAGAAGCAAAACACTAGAAAGAACACCGGATGCACTATTTAATACAACGGCAGAAGATCGGCATGATGCATGTATGATGAATGACATGGCAAGGTGCGATGCAATTAGGTCAAGATTAAGCGGAACCGGGGTCCCGACATTAATTAGGTGGTTCAAGTTATTTAGCTACCCCGCATATTAGATGTTGTATTAACATGGCCAAGAGATGACACGGGTTCGCTACTCAAGTTTAAATGAGGCCAATATAAGGCTAGATTTGCACGCATATGGGCCCCATATTTAGTTATTAGGTGAATCGGCGTAAGGCCCCCAAACCACAGATATGCATGCGAGTATAACAATTTAATATGCAACAAGTTGTTATTATGTTATAAAATAGGATTCTCGGAAAGGGGTTCACACATTAGGGGTCTCGACGATCTTGGGGTTCCGGGGGGTTCAGGGTTCGATAGGGTCTGAGGTTCTCGCTGGTCGTTCTTGTCGCATCGGGTCTCGATGTCCGGGGCGAGAACTTGGGTGTCGGGCGCATCGGGTCGGTGTCGTTCTTGTCGTCATGACGGTCTTCTCGGGTCCTCATACCAGTCGGTCTTGGCGTTCGGGTGAAGAACTTGGCGTGGCGTGGTATCGACCTCGCCTGACGGTGTTGAACTTGTCGGGCCGCGCAATGATCTTGTCGTTCCGGATGGTCTTGCCGACTCCATGCGAAGGCCTTGGCGCCTAGATCGGTCTTGGTCTCGGGCAAAGATTCGTGGACTTGGCGTTCGCGTCGGCGAACTTGGGAATCCACGTCGGAGATCTTGGGGCACCGGTCCCCTAATGGCGATCTTGGCGTCAGGGTCTTGGTGTTCGACGGGGTTGGGCGGCCGGATCGGTCTTGATTCGAGGTAGATCTTGTCGAGGGTACTCGAGTGCCTCCATCCCGATATGGTCTTCGGGTTTCAAAACGGGCCTTGGGGTTCCATGAAGGAGAGCATGAAGCTGGTGCAGGTTCGGGCTTCATAATTCGAGTAAAAGAACTTAGCGCCTGTCTCGCGTCCGGACTTGGGGTCTCGATCAACGGCTCGGTGGAGGGTCTTGTCGACTTGTCGATCTGGTCTGCTAGAGGGTGTTTGGACAGCTACAACAACCATCTCATCTCCAACTTGCGGGGCCGAGGAGGTCCTCCTCGAAGAGCGCGGGTCCACTTCGAGAGGCGAGCACGAGGTTGCCCAGCGTTGATTCGGCTGACCGAGGCGGCGGACTCCGAGTTGGGCGGCCGGAAGGCGGCTCGGGACAGCGAGGAACTCGAGGCGGCGGGGATGCGTAGATGCGGAGGCGGCGAAGGTGGGCGGAAGGCCGGACTCGGCGGGCGGAGCAAGGTTGGGGCGGCGGATGCGCGCAGGGCCAGCCGGCACGCTACTGGCTGAGGCCCAGCGGCGGCGAGGCAGGATTCATCGGCGCGGCGGCGCGGCGAGATTCGGCGGGGCGGCGGCGGCGGGCGTGGGGCGGAGCTTCGCAGCGGCGGAGAGAGGTGCACGGCAGGCGGCGGAGGAGAAGGCAGGCGAGGCGGGGGACGATGGGGCGACGCGCCGAGGGACGCAGGGACGCCTTGTGAAGGCGGGGCCGGAGAGGCGGTGGAGGCTGCCGTCGAGGCTGCAAGGAACGCGGGGCGGCGCCTGGTGAAGGGTAGGAGGAGAAGAGGCGGGGCGCGCCGGCGCAGCACCGCGTGGAGGCACTGGCGGCGGCGTGGCGGAAGCCGGGAGGGGCCGAGGGCAAAGGCGGCTTGAGGCTGGCGGCTGGGAGCGGAGGCGCAGCTGGGCCTTGATCGCGGTTGGGAAGACGCGGGCCTTGGCGCGGGCGCCAGGCCATGGGAGAGGAGAAGTGGGCGGGGAGGCGCCGGAAGGAGAGACGAGGAGTGCGGGCGGCGGCTGGGGGGAGAAGAAGGTGGAACTGCGCGTGGGTCAGCGTGTGGGGGCAGGCGTGGGCTGGCACATGCGGCCAGGGTGGTGGGCCCCAGCGGGACCCGCAAGGTAGAGGGAAGATCTTGGCAGAGGTGGCGGGCCCGGAGGTCAGGGAGGTGGGGCGTGGTGTGTCTGTGTGTGAAGTGTGCGTTGTGTGTGGGTCCTGTGGTGGGTGTGGCTGGGAGTTAGATGGAGAGAGGGAAGAGAGGAAGGGACACGTGGCATGATAGGATAGGTAGAGGAGGGAAAGGTGATGTGGCGAGAGCCCATTGGCTGGGGTGAGGTGGCGTGGTGGGTTGGGTAGACTAGTGGGTGAGTTTAGGATTAGAGGGGCAGGTGGTGGACCGATTTTATGTATACGGGGTGGTCGTTGGTCGGTTGGCCTGCGTTCGCCTCTACTAAAATTAATAAAACTTTTATTTGTTTTAAACGGGCCGTGCGCAAACCGATAGCGGCCAAATAAAATATTCCGGGGATCCGGGGTTTGACATTTGAATAGAGATGGGGCGTTTGGAAAACAAAACGGGGTTTTCGAAAATAGTTTTGGCAACAATGCATGATGATGATGATGCAATGCACAAATTCAACGCGATTTTCTAGAAGTGGTTTTGCGGGATGCCACAATTCGACACCACTAACAATGGATCTCGCCCTCGAGATCCGCCTCATGGTACCGGGAGGAAGGTCGGCGATCTGCGTCTTCTCGTTCCGTGTAGATCCTCGCGACACCACCAACAAGGGGTCGTTGTCCGTGATCGTCGAGGGAACACTCCGGGGACAAAAGGTCGAAGGTAGAGGTATCAACAAATAAAGCCACCTCTAACTCCGATGGAAAAGGGGAACCGATGCATTCTCATCAACTTCAATGTACAGAAGCGAATAGAAAGGGTAGTCGGCATGGGGGCCAATCCATCACGCACCCAAACTATTACTTCGCACAATCAGTGGAAAAGCGTGCAACCATTCTCGGAAACAGACTGAAGATCTCGACAAGCGAGGTTCGGAACAAAGGGGCGATGCAGACTCTGCATCGGATCTGGCGTGGATGACGGCGTCGCGTCGGAAGCACCGGAAGGCTCAAACAAGGAACAAAGGATGGTACCACGGAAGACGGATTCCTCGGATAGCATGAAGACCGGATGTAGCAACACCGTTACCAAAAGAGGAAGCGAAACCCTGAAGGTACGACGGAAAACCCACCACGAGAAGTCCTGGACTCGAAGAAAAGATAAGAGAGCAGATTCAAACACGTCGAGGTAAGAAGAGAATAGCAGGGGGTAAGGAGTAAAAATCAGACCTAACCAGATCTATCCAACCGATTTTCCAAAAATAGTTTTGACACCCTACTTCGGCCGTTAGCTAGGTTATCCTACAGGCTGGACTTGTGGGGTATCGCAACTGCTGAGCTCTGATACCACTCTGTAACACCCTCAGAATCGGACCTATGCAAGTTTGGGCAAAATTCACCAAACCCGCATAGAAACGATTCAAAGGTGCCCACCAGGCACTTTCGGGTGGAAAACGGCAATAACATTACACAACAGTCCTCGATGGGACCCATGCAGATATATAACAGCGACTCAAAGAGTCAGGAATACAGATATACGGTACAAGAACCAAATCACCTTGAAAACGATAGAGCGTCCAGCTACGGACAAGATGCGAATGGGGCTAAGAGCCCTGAAGAATAACCAATGGCGTCCATAACCCTGTGCCAAGCCGGAAGGGTAACCGCTAACGACGCCGATCTCAAAACCTGCTTAACAAAAGGCGCCGACGAAGGGCAAAACAGAAACAAAGAAGGAGCCAAGATCGAGGCCAAGACACGGCGAATAGAATTCAAGGTCCTCGCCACATAGGTATGGTGGATCAAGCGGCAAATGCATGCACTAAACAACCTATAGAGACTCGATAACCGGGCGGTTATCGAGAGGGTAAGAATGACCTATCCGGATCCAACCAAGCTAACACCAAACAAACCCATCTCGGTGTTTCCTCGAGACCAAACGAGGAAGTCAACCGAGGAACTCACACCGCTGGCGTTTTACTTATTCGGTTATAGTTGTGACAATTACTAGTCGGTGTATATAATCATCCCGATAAAGTAAATGGGCACTTTTATTTAATCATTCCGCTGAAGTTGCAGCAATTACTAATCAAATACGGATAGTATGAGATAAACCCAAGACCCAGCTTGTTGGTACTTTTATTCAGCCAATTCGCTGTAGTGGCAATACTTACTAGTCGATACATTTGTCGCAAGCGACAACCAAACAAGCAATTGTGGGGCATTATTAGCCATTCCGTTATAGTGAAGCTGATTACTAGTCATTATAAGTCAAATTTATAACAAGAACTTTAGTTATGCTTGTCTATGATCGAGATATCGTGCTCGAAGTCGTCCATATCCGCGACACGGCTTTCAGAAAGTTTTACCCGCCGGTGCACCAATAGCAACACACGCCGATCAACCTCGAAAACCAAATCAAAACCCAACGAGGCTTTCACGATGAACAATCACAGGATTCAGAAATATTTCAGGGGCCACCTTAAGTAGAATCCGAACGGAGTAGACAAGCTCGAGACGGCCTCAAGGTGCTGGGTGGACGGCCAGAACGATCGGGAACCCCAAACGGGCTTGTCGACACCATGAATCGTGTCCCGATCCTAAAGACAAAGGTGCTATCTCGCACAATCGTAAATAAAGCAAGAAGCATGGCATAAGTACAGATCGTAAATAAAACCTCAAACTAGTTTGTGGCCCCAAGAAATAAGATGAATCAAGCTCGCTCAGGGGTCATATACCTCCGGATGTGGATAGCGCAAAATCAAGGAACAGTATCAAGTACTCGGGGTCTTACGGGACACAAGTGGGCTCGAAACCAAATATTATCTATCACCCACCGATGCCTCGCTTATCAATTTTAGTTGTTAAACAGAAATTAAAGTGATAAGTAAAACTAGAAACATCTCCAACATCAACATGCGGCAATACATCAAGAATGGCATATGACACACATCAGCACTTGAGCAAGCAACTACGACGCGCAAGCCCAACTATCTACCAAACAACAGGTAATAGGATGTGTCCAAGGCAATATAGGGCTGCGGGGAATATCACGGGTACGGAAACTAAAGCATCGCAACACAGATAGCAATAGATCAACAGGAGGGAAGTAAATACTATAAAAGTAAGATAGGTAGAAAGAGGGAGATGCTCGCCTGAAAACATTGTCGAAGGGTTCAACCGAAGATCGGGGCGAAGCTCACATCAACTCAACGGCCTTATCCGCGAAGAAGCAAAACACTAGAAAGAACACCGGATGCACTATTTAATACAACGGCAGAAGATCGGCATGATGCATGTATGATGAATGACATGGCAAGGTGCGATGCAATTAGGTCAAGATTAAGCGGAACCGGGGTCCCGACATTAATTAGGTGGTTCAAGTTATTTAGCTACCCCGCATATTAGATGTTGTATTAACATGGCCAAGAGATGACACGGGTTCGCTACTCAAGTTTAAATGAGGCCAATATAAGGCTAGATTTGCACGCATATGGGCCCCATATTTAGTTATTAGGTGAATCGGCGTAAGGCCCCCAAACCACAGATATGCATGCGAGTATAACAATTTAATATGCAACAAGTTGTTATTATGTTATAAAATAGGATTCTCGGAAAGGGGTTCACACATTAGGGGTCTCGACGATCTTGGGGTTCCGGGGGGTTCAGGGTTCGATAGGGTCCAGGGTTCTGCCGGGGTCGTTCTTGTCGCATCGGGGTCTCGATGTCCGGGGGCAGAACTTGGGTCAGTGTCGGGGCGCATCGGCTTCTTCCGGGTCGGTGTCGTTCTTGTCGTCGCGACGGTCTTCTCGGGTCCTCATACCAGGTCGGTCTTGGCGTTCGGGTGAAGAACTTGGCGTGGCGTAGGGGCGCATCGACCTCGCCCTGTACGGTGTTGAACTTGTCGGGGCCGCGCAGTCGATCTTGTCGTTTCCGGATGGTCTTGCCGACTCCATGCGAAGGCCTTGGCGCTCTAGATCGGTCTTCAGGGTCTCGGGCAAAGATTCGGTGGACTTGGCGTTCCGCGTCGGCGAACTTGGGAATCCCTGTCGGAGATCTTGGGGCACCCGGTCCCCTAATGGCGATCTTGGCGTCAGGGTCTTGGTGTTCGACGGGGTTCGGGCGGGATCGGTCTTGATTCGAGGAGTAGATCTTGTCGAGGGTACTCGAGTGCCTCCATCCCGATATGGTCTTCGGGTTTCGAAAACGGGCATTGGGGTTCCCTGAAGGCGAGCGTGGAGCTGGTGCCGAGGTTCCGGCTTCATAATTCGAGTAGAAGAACTTAGCGCTTCCGTCTCCGCGTCCCGGACTTGGGGTCTCGATCAACGGCTCGGTGGAGGGTCTTGTCGGACTTGTCGATCCGTCTGCTAGAGGGTGTTTGGACAGCTACAACACCATCTCATCTCCAACTTGCGGGGCGAGGAGGTCCTCCTCTGGAAGAGCGGGTCCACTTCGAGCGGAGGCGACACGAGGTTGCCAGGCGTTGATTCGCTGGCCGAGGCGGCGGACTCGCTGGAGTTGGGCGGCTCGGGACAGCGAGGAACTCGAGGCGGGATGCGAGATGCAGGAGGCGGCGAAGGTGGACGGAAGGGCGGACTCGGCGAGCGGAGCAAGGTTGGGGGCGGCGGATGCAGCGAGGGTCAGCCAGCATCGCTGCTCTCTGAGGGCCCAGCGGCGGGGCAGGCGGCAGCGGCGGGGCGGCGGCGGCGGGCGTGGGGCGGCGAGGCTCGCGGAGGGGAGAGGGTGCAGCGGCAGGCGGCCGGAGGAGGAAGGCAGGCGGAGGCAGGGGAGCGATGGGGCGGCCGGCGAGGCATGACGGGACGGCCATGGAGGAAGGCGGGCGAGAGGCGGTGGAGGCTGCCGTCGAGGCTGCAAGGGCAGGCGCCGTGAAGGTAGGAGGAGAAAGGCGGGCGGCAGCACCGCGTGGAGGGCGGCGCGGCATCGGCGGAAGCCGTGAGGCGGGCAAAGCAGGCGTGAGGCTCGGGAGGCGCGGAGGCGCCAGTGAGCGCGATCGCGGTTGGAAGACGCGGGCGCCGGGCCTTGGCCGGCGGTCGCCGCGGGGAGAGGAGAAGAGGGCGGGGGAGGCGCCGGAAGGAGAGACGAAGGGAGTGCGGGCGAGTGGCTGCTGGGGGAGGAAGAAGGGGTGGGACCGCGCGTGCGTGGGTCGCGTGTGTGGGGGGCCAGGGCGTGGGCTGGCACATGCGGTTGGTGGGTGGTGGGCCCCAGGCGGGTAGAGGGAAGATGCTGGCAGGAGGTGGCGCGGGCCCCGGGAGGTCAGGGACAGGTGGGGGCGTGGGTGTGTCTGGTGTGTGAAGTGTGTGCGTGCTGTGTGTGGGTCCCAGGGTGGTGGGTGTGGCTGGGAGTTAGATGGGAGAGAGGGAAAGAGAGGAAGGGACACGTGGCATGATAGGATAGGTAGAGGGAGGGGAAAAGGTGATGTGGCGAGAGCCCATGGGCTGGGGTGAGGTGGCCAGGGTGGGTTGGGTAGACTAGTGGGTGAGTTTAGGATTAGAGGGGCAGGCAGGGTGGACCGATTTTATGTATCTGAGGGTGGTCGTTGGTCGGTTGGCCTGCTCGACTGCCCCACTAAAATAATAAAACTTTTATTTGTTTTAAGCGGGCGTCAAAACCGATAGCGGCCAAATAAAATATTCCGGGGATCCGGGGTTTGACATTTGAATAGAGATGGGGCGTTTGGAAAACAAAACGGGGTTTTCGAAAATAGTTTTGGCAACAATGCATGATGATGATGATGCAATGCACAAATTCAACGCGATTTTCTAGAAGTGGTTTTGCGGGATGCCACATTTTGCTAGACCGTGGATCCGAAGTTGGGCAAATCGATCCCACTCTTTTTACTAAGAAGGTTAATGGGGAGCTTTTTGTATGCCAACTTTATGTAGATGACATTATTTTTGGCTCTACTAACCAAGCTTTTAACGATGAATTTTCAAAGCTTAGGACTGACAGGTTTGAGATGTCGATGATGGATGAGGTGAGGTTCTTTCTTGGATTTGAGATCAAACAACTTAGAGAAGGAACCTTTATTAATAAAGCTAAGTACATCCAAGACATGCTCAAAAGGTTCAAGATGACGGATCTCAATGGCGTTGCTACCCCAATGCAAACAAAGTGTCATCTTGAGCTCAATCCCAAGGGTAAAGACGTGGATCAAAAGGTATACCGATCCATGATCGGCTCTCTCCTTTACCTTTGCGCATCTAGGCCCGATATCGTGTTAAGTGTAGAAGTGTGTGCAAGGTACCAAGCCGCTCCTAAAGAAAACCACTTAGTGGCGGTCAAGCGAATCTTCCGATATTTGGTTCATTCCCCAAATTTTGGGTTATGGTATCCCAAGGGTTCAAGTTTCTCTCTATGTGGTTACACTAATTCAGATTGGGCTGGTGACAAAGATGATAGGAAATCAACCTCTGGTGCATGTCAATTCTTGGGCAGGTCTCTAGTGTGTTGGTCATCAAAGAAACAGAATTGTATTTCACTCTCAACCGCCGAAGCTGAATATGTTGCTGCTGCAAGTGCTTGTACACAATTGTTATGGATGAGGCAAACTTTAAAGGAATATGGTGTCAATTGTGACAAAGTGCCTCCATTATGCGACAATGAAAGTGCTATCAAAATTGCTTACAATCCCGTGCAGCATACAAGAACAAAACATATAGAGATTCACAACCACTTTATTCGGGATCATGTTGCTCGTGGTGATATTGCCCTATCCTTTGTGAGAACGAAGAACCAACTTGCTGATATTTTCACGAAGCCTCTTGATGAAGCAAGATTTTTTTTTTGAGGAATGAGCTAAATATCATAGATTCAAGGAGCTTGGCTTGACTACCCTTGCACACTCACTTGCTCTTATTCATGTATTTGGTTTAGATGCGGGCATAGACATAGGGGGAGTGTGTTCCTAATTGATTGGGCCAACCCTCCCCCCATAATGCCGAAAGCAAGTAAAATCATTTCCCTTAATATCATTTTGTGATATGTGGGTCATCGATGAGCATTGGTTTTGAACTCAAGATACATCTTCGCGGTGTCATGCCATGCGCTCCAACATGGTGGTTTTGGCCACCGCCCTCTTCCTAGAGAAGAGTTGGTTTCTCGTGGGTCTCGTTGGATTTTCTTGCATATCTCTTGTTCTTATGGAAAACACACTCAAATTTGGCTTTTGATTGATTTGATTCTTGCAAATTTGGGTGTGTAGTACCATCTCAGTTTGATGCTCTCAACCCAAGCCTTTCTCTCCCTCCTTGAACCATCTATTCTTGCACACAAGTCCTCTAAAACACCATCGAGGGGTTTGCTAGGTTGCTCCTGAATGAATTTCTAATTTCAGGGGGCGGACTATCCGCCTTAAGTGGGGGGCGGATTATTCGCCCCGGGCGTAATCGGCCCCTTATAGGATGGGTGGGGGAGGGCAGGCTCAAACAGAGCAGCCAGTCCTCCCCAACCCTACCTCTGCCACCCAGCCGCCGCCGGAGCATCCGCCTCTCCCGGAGTCGATTCGACCACCGGATTCTCTGGGCTCTCCCCAGATCTTCTTCACCTCCCCTTCGGGTATCTTCTCCTCTGTGATTTTCCTCCAATGAGTGAGGGTAACTCCCTCATCTCTCTCCTTTTGTATGGGATGCATTTTATTTGGTGGAAATCTCGTTGTAGAAGATCCTTGGTGTTGTTCCTTACATGCTAGAATCAGTAGAATTACAACCCTAGTACCCGATCTGTTTTGCCATGGTAGATCTGGGCCAATCCAGAAAATTTCTGTGGGGGGCGGATTATCCGCCCCTGCTAGGGCCGAATAATCCGGCCTGGAGATTCAACTCTGGTCTGTTTTGGTCCTGCTCCTGCAATACACATCATTGGTTATGGGTTGCATTGCTACTCTTTCTCCGTGTTTTCTCCTGGACTTGTGTGTATGCTTATCTCCATGAAATCCCTCTAATGCTTTTCACAGGTGGTTCCAAGCCGACCAAGACCTTCGTCCGTCGTTCCCGTGCCCGTTATCTCAAGCCTACTGCAGAAGGGAAGTTCATTGATGAGACCGAGGTCAGTAGAGCAGCACCAGAGGCTGAACGGATGGCAGAGGCAAGTAAGAAAACTAAGAGGACCGCATCTCGCAAGGGCAAACAGTCTCGGCCCAATTACAAGGCTATGGACAGTCTTCAGTATGCCACCATTCGCCAGACTGATTATTATGATGAGGCTGACAGTGATGGTCCCCCCGAGGACTCTATGTTTTGGAATGCCCACTTTCGGGCTATTCATGATGATGTCTATGCTACTCTCAAGCTTCGCCCCATGCGTCCCATCAATTTGACTGAGGCTCAATCCAAGACAAGGCTCATTGAGGCACTAGATGTGACCAACAAGATGGGGATGCACCACCTCATGACTATCCAATGCAACTATGATTCCTTTCTGGTGCGGCAGTTCTTCTCGACTCTGGTGATTTGCGGTGATGAGCGCCGTACTATGAAGTGGATGATAGGGACCACCATGATTCAGTCGGACTTTCGCCCCTTTGGGCAGGTTCCTGGTTATGCATTCCATGTCCGTGACACTCCTTCGGGCCACCGTATCATTTCTCCTCTGAAGCCATCCAAGGATACTACACTTGCTCCTTGCCTTTCTTCTGATGGTGTTGCTGGTACTTTCGCTGGTCTCTCTCCCTTGTATGCCTCCCTGGTTGGCATATTTAGGGACTGCATCACTCCTAGTGGTGGCAACAATGAAAGGATTCGTGGCCACCTGGTTCCATTCCTTGCTTTTGCTCACGAGTGTGCCACTAACTCTAGATCAGCCACAGGTTACAAACTGGATGTCATGGACTATATTTATCATGAGATGACGGATGCTATGATCAACAGGCTCTCTATTCCTTATTCTCCTTTCATAATGATGCTCGTCAAGCATATGTTGCCACATGAGGATTTTGGCACTGCTCTGGATGGAATTCACAAGCCCAAGAAAATCTACAACAAGGCTCAGAAGACCCATCACCCTTCCACTGCCCCGGAGTCCTTCATGCGTGATGCTCGGGCTAGTGGTCATCGTTCCACAGTGTCCCCAATGGCACGCGAGGTTAAGCAGCTCACTTGGTTCCAGCGGCATATTATTTGCATGGGCATTGACACTCACAAGGGCCAATTTGAGGCTTACAGCAGGGATCATGAGAGGGATCACACGCAGCAGCTTATTCTCCACCATGTCTCAGGTGCCACTGGCCATCCACCTCCTCCCACTGCTCCGGAT
Source organism: Avena longiglumis (assembly GCA_030063025.1). NCBI lineage: Eukaryota > Viridiplantae > Streptophyta > Magnoliopsida > Poales > Poaceae > Avena > Avena longiglumis. The sequence goes on along the minus strand of CP125979.1, from coordinate 52,914,594 downwards.
CCGTATGCTCAGTGGAACACCTCAGGGATCAACTATGGCGAGCTCGAGAGTTGCCTCTTTCCTCCTTCACCGAGGGCACCCACTCCTCCAGCTGATGACGATGATGATGAGTATGATGAAGAGCAAGGGGACGGGAATGACTACGACGAGGATGAGGAGGAGTGATCTTCAGGGGCGTTAGCATCGCTCTTCTTTGTTTTTGGCGTTTCGATGCCAAAGGGGGAGAAGTAGTTCTATTAGGTCTCGTGGATTTGCAAGGGTTGGGCGCAAGCATCTTTCTTTTAGTCGTTTTATTTGCTTGCTTGTGCCTTTTTAGCATGAACTCATTTGCTATTTGTGTTTGATTATGTAAGACTTTGTCGTGTTTCACTAAGTTTGGTACGTTGTGTGGTATTCATGGATTTCTAGATTTATCTATTGTGGATCTCATGGAATTCTGGATTTATCTATGGAGGCATATTTGATGGCATATGGAATCATGGGCCTATCTAATGTATGCATCAATATTGCAGGTGTGGTTGGGATGTCCTTGGAGGCTATCAAACAAACTATATTCTTTGGCTACATTCTCATCCCGGTGGTATGACCTTGTTTCCCAAACCACCTTGTTTCAATTATCTTTGTTATGGAAGTTGTGTTCTCTCTAGTGTATGTATTTGTATTCAAATGCAAATTTTAAATATGCACACATCTAGGGGGAGCGTCTTTCATTATTTAAGGTGGCATTAGCCGGTTTCATTGAAAATCCTAATATTGTCATCTAACACCAAAAAGGGGGAGATTGAAAGAACATTTTATAATCCCTAGTGTTTTTTGTGTTAGATAACAATATCAAGGATTATTTAATGTGTGTTGAAGTGTTGCAGCTCTCTTTGAGAAAAAGGGAAAAGGATTCTGCCTTTGGGGGGGGCGGATAATCCGCCCCTCCCTCTTCCCAAGCAGGCGCAAGCCCCAGAAGGGGGGCGGAGTTTTGGCCGGATTTTTCGGCCCCGCCGGATAATCCGCCCCCTTGGTGATCGCCAAGGCGCAAGCCCCAGAGAGGGTGCGAAGTGTTGGCCGGACTTTTCGGTCTGGCCGGATAATCCTCCCCTGGAGGGGGCCGGATTATCCGCCCCCAAGATCTTCACCAAGTTTCAAGGCCCCTGAGAGGGCGGAGTTTTCCCAGGGGGGATAATCCGCCCCAAGTGGGGGGCGGATAATCCGGCCCCAAAGTTATGCAACGGCCAGATCTGGGGAGGGGGTATTTATGCCAGCCTTCCCCCTCCTGCTAGATCTCTTGATTCATTCGAAAAAGACGAGATCTGATCTGCAACCTTCATCCAAGAGAGCTCCACCTAGATCCACCCAAAGGCCCCGTCCCTTGGGGAATCGAAGGAGGAGAACTCAATCTTCATCATCAGCAATCAAGCGCTTCATCTCCTCTCCATTCATTTAGAGAACCACCGATCTAGTATTTCTTGCAAATACCTAGATCCTTGTTTTTGTTTATATTGATAAACCTTGTTCTTGTGGCAGCTTGTTGTCATCTCGGGAGCCCCCAATTCGGTTGTGGGTGTGTGCCCCGATAGTGTTGTAAAAGGCACCGGTTCCCGCCTCGAAGGGATCCAATAGTGAAGAAGGTGGATTAGGCCTCTCGTGGCGAGATCCATCGGAGAATAGGGTGAGGCCTATTGTGGCGTGGTGGTCTTAGAACCGCCCACCCCTCCAACGCAGATGTACTTCCCTTAACAAGGAAGGAACTGTGGTAAAACAAATCCCTGTGTCTCCGCGTGCTCCACTATGGTTTCCTCGCTCCTCTTTTTACGTGCTTAGTAGTTAGGGTTGCATATAGGGAAATTCTCGTAGTTGCATATTTAGAGAATTTACTTTGTGTCAAGCCTAAAATTGAAAAGGTATTAAAAATTGGTTAGCACCTATTCACCCCCCCTCTAGGTGCCCATACGATCCATTTCAATTGACACGGACGCTAATGTACATGTCTGTTCTGATATTTCCATGTTTTCTTCATATTCAGGTCAGAGGGACTCAAACCATGCTGATAGGGAACGGCTCGCATGCTTCTGTTCATGGTGTTGGTACGGTCGATCTAAAGTTCACTTCGGGAAAGACCGTGTGCCTGAAGAACATGCATCATGTTCCCTCAATAAATAAAAATCTTGTTAGCGGATCTCTTCTGTGTCGAGATGGCTACAAGATTGTATTCGATTCCAATAAATTTGTAATTTCGAAGTATGGAACCTTTGTTGGTAAAGGCTATGAGTGCGGAGGCTTGTTCCGCTTATCTCTGTCAGACATTTGTAATAAAGTTGTTAATCATATTTACACGAATTTTGAATCAAATCTCTGGCACTCTCGTCTTTGTCATATTAATTTTGGTTGTATGACGCGGCTAGCCAAAATGAATTTAATCCCGGATTTCACAACTGTTAAGGGATCTAAGTGCCAAATATGCGTGCAAGCTAAACAACCACGCAAGTCACATACGATCGCAGTGAGAAATTTAACACCACTAGAGCTCATACATTCTGATCTTTGTGAGATGAATGGTGTGTTGACAAAAGGTGGAAAGAAATATTTCATGACTTTGATCGATGACTCTACGAGATATTATCATGTGTATCTTCTGAAATCAAAAGATGAGGCTTTGAGTTTCTTCAATCTATAAAGCCGAGGCAGAAAATCAACTTGATCGAAAGATTAAGAGGCTTATGTATGATCGTGGTGGAGAGTATTTTTCCAACGAGTTTGATTTATTTTGTGAGGAACATGGCATAACTCATGAGAGGACGCCTCCCTACTCACCCCAGTCAAATGGAGTAGCCAAAAGAAAGAACCGTACTCTAACAGATTTGGTTAAGGCCATGTTAGACACATCGGGTCTCTTTAAGGAATGGTGGGGGAAGGCACTATTGACCGCGTGTCATGTCCTAAACCGAGTTCCCACAAAGAACAAAGAAATTACTCCATTCGAAGAATGGGAGAAGAAAAGATTAAAACTCTCTTACATACGTATTTGGGGTTGTTTGGCAAAGGTTAATGTACCAATCCCCAAGAAGCGCAAGCTTGGACCAAAAACCATTGATTGTGTTTTTCTGGGCTATGCTTTTCATAGCATGGGTTATAGATTCTTGATAGTAAAATCTAAAGTGCCTGAAATTCATGTCGGAACAACCATGGACTCGACTGATGCGACTTTCTTTGAGGATATCTTTCCAATGAAGGATAAACCTAACTCATCAAATCCGGAGATACCTAGTTCATCTAATCAGGAATTTGCTACATTCTCTGAACCTACCATTCCAATTGAACACTCTGAAAGTCCTAAGGAGGACGATAATGAAATTCCTAAAAGGAGCAAGAGACAAAGGACTGCAAAGTCTTTTGGTGATGATTTCATTGTGTACCTTGTGGATGACACTCCCACTTCCATTTCAGAAGCATATGCATCTCCTGATGCTGACTACTGGAAGGAAGCCGTCTATAGTGAGATGAATTCCATCTTAGCTAATGGAACATGGGAGATCACTGATCGCCCTTATGGTTGTAAGCCTGTAGGATGCACGTGGGTGTTTAAGAAAAAGCTTAGACCTGATGGTACTATTGAGAAGTACAAGGCACGGCTTGTGGCCAAGGGATATACTCAAAAAAAAGGTGAAGACTTCTTTGACACTTACTCACCTATTGCCAGATTGACCACCATTCGAGTATTACTCTCATTGGTTGCCTCTCATGGTCTTCTCGTTCATTAAATGGACGTTAAGACAGCTTTCCTTAATGGAGAGTTGGATGAGGAAATTTACACGGATCAGCCAGATGGCTTTGTGGTAAATGGTCAAGAAGGAAAGGTGTGCAAGTTGTTGAAGTCTTTATATGGTCTAAAACACGCCCCTAAGCAGTGGCATGAGAAGTTCGAAAGAACTTTAATCGCTGTGCTTTGTTGTAAACAAAGTCGATAAATGTGTACCATCGCCATGGTGGGGGTGAGGGAGTCATCCTTTGTTTGTATGTTGATGACATACTGATTTTCGGAACCAACCTTAATGCAATTAAAGAGGTCAAAGATTTCTTATCTCATTCCTTTGAGATGAAGGATCTGGGAGTAGCTGATGTCATCCTAAACATCAAGCTATTGAGAGATGATGATGGTGGGATTACATTGCTTCAGTCCCACTATGTGGAAAAGATCTTGAGTCGTTTCGGGTATAACGACTTCAAGTTTTCTCCTACATCGTATGATCCTAGTGTATTTCTTCGAAAGAATTGAGGAAATGCTAGAGACCAACTGAGATACCCTCAAATTATTGGCTCGCTAATGTATTTAGCTAGTGCCACGAGGCCTGACATCGCCTTCGCTGTAAGCAAACTCAGTCGATTTGTTTCAGATCCAGGAGATGATCACTGACATGCTCTTGAGAGAGTTATGCGATATATAAAAGGCACTGTGAGCTATGGCATACACTATACCGGGTATCCGAGGGTACTAGAGGGTTATAGTGATTCAAATTGGATATCTGATGCCGACGAGATAAAGGCCACAAGTGGATATGTATGCACACTTGCTGGTGGCGCTGTTTCTTGGAAGTCTTGCAAGCAGACCATCTTAACAAGGTCAACTATGGAAGCAGAACTCACAACATTAGACACAGCCACTGTTGAAGCCGAGTGGCTTCGTGAACTCTTGATGAAATTACGTGTGGTTGAAAAAACAATACCCGTAATCCTTATGAACTGCGATAATCAAACTGTGATTTTTAAGGTAAATAGTTCTAAGGATAATATGAAGTCATTAAGACATGTGAAGATGAGACTAAAATCTGTCAGGAAAATAAGAAACTCCGGAGTTATTGCATTGAATTATATCCAAACATCTAAAAACTTGGCAGATCCCTTCACAAAGGGTCTATCATGCAACGTGATATAAAATGCATCGAAGGAGATGGGTATGAGACCCACAAATTAAGCTTTCCATAGTGGTAAACCATTCTATGTGATCGAAGATCCCCTGAATTAGGACTGGGAGACAAGTTGTTGGTTAGCTGAGAGGAAAGTATCCCTACTTTAATAAACACCATTCCATAAAGATGCAATACTTTCCTATTCTGCACCGCAGGTTGATTTATTATCTTAATGTGTTCTAAGTGGCTTATCCTAAGCAAAGATGTTGTCCTGCAGAACATATTTTGAAGAACACACCTATATGAGTCTGACTGTTAAAACGTCGCAATCTATGAGAGTAGGGTGCTCTCTAATAAACTCATGAAAGTTTATGGAGTATGACGTATAAGCTCCACCCGCGGGGAAGTCGCACGGTAGCCTAGTATTGGTCAAGACTTTTTGTGAAGCTAGGTTCACAGCAAACTTGCAGTTCAAGGCATAGTCTACTGTACAAGTTGCAGCCTAGTATAATATAAAAATCTAGGTGGAAGTTCAACTTAATAGTCTCCACTACAGTACCGGTATATAAACAATGTTTTGGAACCAAAGGCAAACTTCATGTGCCTCTGGGATCTGGTGGGGGATTGTTGGATTTTTTTTCCTAATTAGGACCAACCCATTTATTATATGCCAATAAATTCCTAAAATCCTAGAAGACCATTTTGGCCCATTCATGCAAGGAAAGAGTTGAAACAAATGTTTAGTCCCACATTGCTAGTTGAGTGGAAGTTGGACCAGCTTATAAGGTGAGCTCTCCTACCATTTGGTAAAAAGGATGAGAAGGAGAAGGAGAGAGAGTTCCACTCGCGCGCTCCTCCTCCACGCCTCGCCATGCCACGTCTGCCTACCCCTTTATGTCTATATAAGAGAGAGGTCGCGCCTTCTCTCAGACACTGCCACACATCCTTTGCGCCTCCAGTTCTAGAGCACTGCGCTACCTAGATCTTCCATATCCTGTCTTGGGGCGTGCACCGCGAGCCGTGACAATAGGCCTCCGAGACCCCGCTGCTTCGAGTCCTGTACGGGAGAAGAGGAATAAGGTTTTTGGGGAGCGCTACCGGCGCGACTACTGGCTTCATCACAGACTCCCTCTCGGATAGCGATTGCGCCGACGTCTTCCCCAACAAGGACTTCTTCCCTGACATCAGCACCCTCTTCCTCGACGACATGGCTAACGACGGTGCTAACACGAACACCGGTGGTTCCTCCTCTGCTGCTGTCGTGTATGTTTTCTTTCTTAAACTTGTTCTGATCGCATCTCAAGATCTTTGTCTTGCAGTCTGTTTGGTTATATGTCTTAATATGTATTCGCTATTTCACATGATTAGTATATTGCCTATTATTCTAATCATGTTTTATCTAACGTTTATTATGGATAATTCGCTTGGTAAATTGCTCTTTTATTCAACGGTAGGTTCAATCGTGTGTTTGTGGCGAGAAAGTCGGTGCAAGCATAACTTGACAAGTCCGTACTAGTAAAACAGTTACTGTAGTGCGTTTGTCTAGCCCCTCGACCAAAAAAAGCAAAGCATTGTGGGTGGGCGGGAAAAAAAAGAGCGCTCGGAAAAAAGGAAGCGGCAAAACGGCGCGAGAGTCCAGCAAAGTGACCGTGTCAAGGACCGTTTCGAGTCCGTTTGATCGGGCCGTCTGACTTTGTTGTAACTGACGATTCGTCTCAGAGTAGAAGTCCGAATCGGCAAGACCCTGGCGATCAATATAAGCAGAGGAAGCGCCACGTTTATGATGCACAAAGCAACTGCTCACCGATCTGGTTCACGATCGAGGAGCACAAGAAAAGTTGTGTGCTCGATCAGGATTTTGGTCAACCATGGCCATGGATCAGGAGCGGCCCGCATACCGCTGGGGCTTGGTGGCCCAGGGCTTCTATTCTGGGCATAGGCTAACCCCGAGGGCCGATGAGCCTACCTGGGTCGACGAGGCCTTCCTCGTCAACCCGCCAAGGCCAGCAACGGTACCGTGGACGCCCAGCCGAGATCGGTGCGAGACCTTTACTAGCTTCACTGTCGGCCAAGAAGCGTGGTGCTCGAGACCCCTGTATTGCTAGATGAGGAGTTCTGTTTCTACGTGACACCCCAGGAGGCGATTCGGACTCCAGCACTGAAACCGACACCGGACAGGATCGCCGTCTTCTTCAGGGTATTATGCACCCTCTGTCACCTCTGGACACGGAAAAGGACAAAGAAGCCGTGAGTTCCGAGGACGATGATGACCAGGAGAACGACGAGGAAGAGAGCGAGGCCGAGACACGGCGACGAAGATCCAATAAGTTCCGAGAACGAAGACACTGCTACCAGTGAGTGGAAGGATAAGGAGAACGATAGCGAGGTGGGCGGCGTGGCTATGGCGAAGCGGCATCGACGGGAGCTGCACCGCAGGAACTTCGCCCCCGAGGCCGACATGCGGTCCCTTGGAGGGGCGGCGCCGATGTTCGCCGTCCGCACGGAGCATGTTCCACCTCTTGCAGCTGGGGCAATCTCGGTTATCTTTGCATTTGTCGGTCTGATCATGTTCGTCATATTAGTCATGTATTCGTGATCAATTTGTCTATGGACGAACAGAGTCATCCGTTATACGTATTATTTCTAACTAATCATTTGTGTTCGATTGAAGGGGAGTTTTTATATTTGTCTATGCAGTCCAGTACCATTGTATTATATATATATATATATATATATATATATATATATATAATTAATTTTGCCCACATATTAATCAAGTGATATACAAAGACAATCGAGAAAGCTTCTACTTTCTTTTGAAATGGAGGTGATACCCTGGCCTCTGCATCAAAATTATGCACACAACCATCTTAATTTTTTATTCAACAAAACTTAAAATAGGTACAAAGATCAACCCAAAGACACATGTCTAACCTACAACCTTGATGAAGAGGGTGGCCATGTCGGAGCCAGCACTCTGACCGCACACAGCTACGCATATCATAAAACTGGAGTTCCCATACCCGTCCAGCGACGAGCCAGGAGCACAAATCGGTCCAGCTGATCCTGAGCGCACACAGATGTGCACACACTATTTTGACATAAATTCTTTGCTCTTTAGACACCAAGAAGTAGCACATTTGTTGGAAATCTATGATGCAAATTTTCCAGAGCAAATTCCACGAGCTATGGGTATTCATTAAGACCTCATCTGTCATGCGCACTAGTCAAGCTTGAAAAAACAAGCATATACCAAATACCACCCACAAACGACACATAAGTCTTAAGTTGTCCATCCATCATGTAACCTTTATCATCGTCTTCTTGGCACCAACATTTTTGCATTTGGTCTTTTTCAGCTTCTCGGCAAACTCCATTATGCAACTAGTTGTTGAAGTGTATAAGTGGATTGCACTAGCCCTTTCCATCAGTTCGGACTTTTGGTTGCATTGGCTAGTGCATGAAGCTTGACATGGTATCAGAGGTTTAAAAAAAAAAGCTTGACATGGTATCAGAGCCTAAGGTCTTAAGTTCGAGTCCTGGCTTTCACAATTTATTCTAAAATTATTGTTGACCCCTCTATGTCCACGTATAGGCTTCTTGAGTCATACGTGAGTTTCGCGCGCTGTCGCTCTCTTCCGGTTGCACGTGCTGACTTCTCCTCATCACACGTGAGAGGGGGTGTTTAAGTGTATAAGTGGATTGCACTAGCCCTTTCCATTAGTTCAGACTTTTGGTTGCGTTGGTAGTGCATGAAGCTTGACACTAGCTTCCATACGGTAACTTTAATATATCTCTAAGTTTAAGGACACGTCTAGGAAGCAATCGGTGGCTGGTTAGTCAAAATCTGCCATCGCTAGATTAGGAAAGTATTCACCATCCTCGTGAACCCTGAAACGGAAAGAAATCACCACGCGCTCGTGACTAGGTCCCCCCCCGGAAGTGCGGTGTCCTAGGCCTCTACTCGCGAGCCAAAACCCAACGCCAAGAGGCCAACCACTCTCAGCCTCCCAGCCACCCTGTCCCAGATCATGTGACGCCCACACGCTTCTCTCTCTCTCTCCTTCCTTGATGGCGCTGCGTCAACATGGAGCGCTTCGTAGGGAAACCCCAAGAGCAAGGTATGATGCATCACAGCAGCAAGTTTTCCCTCGGTAAGAAACCGAGGTTATCGAACCAGTAGGAGTAAGGAAACGTCCCAAAGGTGTTACAAGCAACGTAGAAACCTGCACAACACAAACTCAAGACTTTGCCCCCACTAATAGTGAGGTTGTCAATCTCACCAGTTGCTGTAACAAAATATTAAATGTATGGTGTGGAAGGTGAAAGAGGTTTGCAGCAAGTAAACAGAAATAGTGGAATATGTATCAATGGTAAAGATTGGACCGGGGTCCATAGTTCACTAGAGGTGTTCTCCTTAGATAAACAAATATGGCATGCTGGGTAAAAAAATTACAGCAGGGCAATTGATAGGACTGAGCAAGGCATAACAATGTAATACTAGACATAAAGATCCTATGAGATTCGATTGGGCAATACAATCATATATATAGACTGCCATCCAACTGTATCTATGACTAGAAGTCCACCTTTGGGTTATCATCCGAACTCCCTCCAGTATTAAGTTGCAAGCAACAGCAACTGCTTTAAGCAAAGTGTGTAAGGTAAACAATCCACTTGTTCCATGAACAAGAGACCGTTGTTTTCTCCCTAGTGGCAACAACACATCTACAACCTTAGAGATTTCTGTCACTTCCCTTGATTAAATAGAGGCATGAACCCACTATCGAGCATACTCTTGGAGTCACTAGAAACTACTTGGCCAAGATAGCTACTAACAATGGAGAGCATGCAAGATCACAAACAACACAGACATGCTAGAATCAATAAGACAAAACCATTAATCAATCTGACATAGTAATCTCAATATCCATCGGATCCCCGCAAACACAACATGCATGATTACAAATAGATGAGATCTTGATCATGAACGGAGCTCACAAGATCTAGACATGAAAGCACAAAGGAGGAGATACAACCATCTAGCTACTATATAGACCCGTATTCCAAGGTGGAACTACTCATACTTCATACTGGAGGCTGGCATGATGAAGAAGAAGGCCTCCAGGATGATCTCCCCTCCGGGAGGGTGTCGGGAAGAGCTTCAGATCCCCCCGATCTAGGGACGATGGTGGAGGCCACTACAGACTGTTTCGTGGAATATTGATCGGATGATTAGGGTTTAGGTATCGAGGGCTTCTTATAGGCGAAGAGGCGAGGCTAGGAGTTGGCTAGGGGGCCCAAACCCTGCCTAGGTGCGGGCCCATCCTAGGCCGCGCCTGGGGGTGCAGTCGCCCTGTGGCTCCCCTCCGTCTCTCCTCTGGACTCCGTGTTCTCCTCGGTGAAATATTGACTTTGGCTTTTGTCCTGTCCAGTTCCGGAATATTTCCTTACTAGCTTTTCTGGAACCAAAAACAATACAAAACAGGCAACTGGCACTATGGCAACTTGTTAATAGGTTAGTACCAGAAAACATATGACAAGCCCCTCAAAGTGTGGACAAAGCAAAACAAAGTAGATACTAAACAAGCATGGAACATCAAAAATTGTAGATACGTTTCCGACGTATCAAGCATCCCCAAGTTTAACTCCTGCTCGTCCTCGAGTAGGTAAGTGATAAAAGAATAATTTTTGAGGTGACATGCACCATCAAAACCAAGATCAAACAATTTGCAAGCATTGAAAGCTGGGATCAAAGAACTCTAAACATGTGCATGAAAGATGGAGTTCTAACAATAAGACAAAGCAACTATGCGTGCAACATGAAAGGCTACAAACAAAGGTCATGAATAACATGCATTGAAAAACGTTTGTTTGTTTCACATACAGAAAACATGGCATAGTGGCATTCATCTTGTCCCTTGAAAACATGGCAAAGTTCATAAGAGTGACTATATACAAATAGCACAAGAACAAGCAATATCAACAAAATGCATCAATCAATAAGTTTTGGGACACTGCACATAGAACTTATAATGGCAACTATCCTCTCTTAACTAGTGCCTAAAGGTAGAAGGTGGAGACTCAATATAATAGTGAAAGAAAGGCCCTTCATAAAAGGAAGCTGGGATTTCAAGTTTGAAAAAGAGATTTCAAAAATTATGGTACTTGTTAGCTTTCAGCCCTCATTGCCCCTATCATAAGCATAAGTTAGCAATCTCATGTCCCTTGAACAAACTATGGAGTATAAGTTAGCAATCTCATGTCCCTTGAATACGTATGATATCAACTGTGGAGTATATGCTTGACAAAGTATAATTTAGCAATCTCATGTCCCTTGAATACGAGGGCCGCTCCTCATGCTACTCAAGTTTAGTTACTTGCAAGTTCTTGTCATAGTAAGTACATGTGTATCATAGAGAACCGCCAACAGGGTACCCCTTTCACATGGTACATGAGCTTTCCCATAACCAAAATGACAAGGCAAACAGACAATGAACATCTCAGAATTCTTCTTATTTATGGAATATGGTGATTTTTCTGTCTTTCCTCTTTTCTCACATGTCTCTTTTTTCCCAATCTCTTTTTTATAAGAAGAATGCTTCATATATGTCACTATGGTGATGCTGCAAGTTTCCACCATGATTAGGCATGGCTTAGGCTAGCGTCCTAGGCATTTATCTAACACAAAAAACATAACTCCATGGACTTACAAGCTCCCCTTTCATTTCACACCGACGACATCCATAGACAAAAGAGCATGATATCAACTGCGTACAAAGTACAAGTGCAATGTTGAAAGCGTTCCCCATGACAATATGGTTCTGCTAATTCCAATCTATAAGTGCAAGCATATACAACATAGATGACACAATGGTTCAAGTTTATTAGGGGCAAGGAATATAAAGTGTTCCATCAAGTTCGTGAGAGCTTTAATCACCAAGTTTTCACATAACAAAATACTTTTTAATTGGAAGATAGCTGAAAACAAGAATATACTTGGAATTGTGTAACACACCATGCATAGAAATTTATAGTGGACACTTTGGAACAACTTGGTTTCTTGGGAGTTGGAAGCATGAGTAGAGCCATACAAGTGGAGGCTAGCAAAAGACTGGGAGCAACCAACTAAGAGAGCAATAATGGCCATAATCATGCAGAGTGACAAAACATTACTAATCAAAACATAGAGTGTTACTACAAGTCAAGGACTAAATGATCATAGAGGCTATGGTGACTTGTTCATAGTCATAACATGGTGTGAGCATGTTCCAAGTCAACTTTAAACAAAACATCAAAGGAGAATACCACAATACTATCTTTTGTATGCTAAAACAACGCATGATTCCTTCAAGGCACACTAAGCAATCCCAATTGTTTGGAACAAGTCATGCTACAACAATGATCACTAAGCATAAGGTCAAAACAACACCTAGCATGACATGCTAAAGTCTAAGTCACAGCCAATGCAAGCTACTCTTGCACTTTCAAGCAAGAATTTCTAATCCTTTCCAACACAAATCAACTTATTTGAAACAACACAGAGAGAATGGGGGTCCAAAATACTTTATTCAAGCAACCTAAACAAACTAACCAAAGCAAACGAAAACTAAGATGCTCCAAGAACAACACAACAGTGCATGAAACAATAAAACGAAGTGTATAGAAAGACATGAGCTTTTTATTGATGAAGAAGGGGATGCCTTGGGCATCCCCAAGCTTTGACGCTTGTACCTCTTGGATATTTCTTAGGGTGACACCGGGGTGGCATCCCCAAGCTTGAGATTTTGTAAATTCTTCATCTCATTACATCATTCTCTCTTTACACCTGAAATTTTTCCTTCATACAAAACTTCACACAATCTTGATTAGCAACATTAGTGTATTCAAAAGATAATAGACCCTTGGGTTTAGCTTTAGAACAGAATTTTTTTTCACTAAAACCACAAGCTACTGTAGAAACTCCTTCAAAAATCTCAATTTCCCAAAAAGAACCCAAAAAGGAATCAATAAGAAGCAAATGCAAATAATGGCAGAAATTTGTCAAAACAGACCAACAGGTAGAAACCAATTTTTTCGAAGACCTTCTGTTGCTCAAATCAAAAAGTGTCGAACTAACAAAAGTTAGCTAACATACTGGGGGATTTATTCGTAAATGTTCAGCTCAATCTGACTTAAAGAGACTCCTCACGAATTTTTATGGTGGAGGACAGAAATCTGTTTTGGGACAGCAACTCCCCAAATCTTAGTTCCCTCTCATTAGAGGTCATTATTGGCACAAAAAGCAAAAAAAAAGGATAAGGAGAGGTCATTACTGATGTAATAACTTCCAAGACTCAAGAAAACTCTTGGGTTATCTCCCAACAAGTACTTTTCTTTAACGCCTTTAAGTTAGGCATGATAGTTTGAGAAGATGCTCACATAAGAATTATGAATTAAATTAAAAGAGAGCATCAAGAAGTAAATTCAAAACACATTTAAGTCTAAACCACTTCCTATGCATAGGAATCTTGTAAAGAAACAAGTCATGAAAGCACAAAGCAACAAGCATAGGAAAGCAAAACAGATGCAACTTCAAAATTTTCAACATAAAGAGAAGGAACTTAATATTATTGAGATGCATAAAACCATGTTTTCCTCTCTCATAATAACTTTCAGTAGCATCATGAATAAAATTAACAATATAACTATCACATAAAACATTCTTATCATGAGCCACATGCATACAATAATTATTACTCTCCACATAAGAATAGTCATTCTTATTTATAGTGGGAGAAAATTCAACAAAGCAGCTATCATTATTATTCTCATCACCATAGTCATCAAATATAGGAGGCTTATTATAATCAAAATTAATTTTATCCTCAATAGTAGGTTGACTTAAAATATCATAATCATCGTTGTAATCATCATAAATTGGAGGTAAAGTATCATCATAGGCAATAGAATTTTCAGAATTGGTACCAAAGAGATTTTCAATATCAAAAGTAGTGCTTTTCCCAATACAGATCACTACTATAGGTATCAGGCATAGGAACATCATCACAAGTTTTACCAGTAATAGATATTTCAAAAGAATCCGCAGGAGCATAACATTCATCCTACTCTTTTTCATCTAATGAGCTTCCTGTTTCAGTAATTTCTTCTTCCATAGGCTCCTGCAAGGCATTAGTCTCTTCCGTTTGTGGAAAGCACCTATTAAAATATTCAAAAATATAACCATTTTCTTCCTTATAATTATCAAAGAAAAATTTAAGTATCTCATAAACCTCAGATTCATAAGGTGCATCATCAGTATTTTCAAGCAAACTGGCAAGTTCAAATGCACCCTTGAAGGCAATAAATTCTTCAATTTTTTCCACATCATAAAAGTCATAATTTCCTTTAACAGCAACAAGCTTTATCAAAGCAATAAGTAAAATTATAAGTAGAGCACACCTCTCCAGCAATAGTATTCGATTTATCAATTTGTGCCCATAAGTGTTTCCCTTTTTGTGAAAAGCGGTGTTCCTTATAACAGTACTTTTGTTCTTCTGTGAACCCACCTTAGAGCACACCTCTCCAGCAATAAGAACTAGTTTCAAAGAAACCATCCATTGATAGATAGTATGACCAAGCAAGGCAATAACAGACCAACAACTAGAGCAGGAACTTTTTTTTTTGTGTTTTTGGTAAAAGAAAGCAAACCAAACTAAACTAATTTTTTTGGAGTTTTTGATAAAAAAGACAAACAAAACGAAGCAAAAGAAACTAAGCAAAACAAAAACAAATTAAAGAGAAAGGTTGAGGAGGACTCCCCTTGTGAAGACATCCTTAGCCTCCCAGCAACAGGGCCAGAAAACTTGTGATGGCGCTTTGTTGACGTGGGAGCTTCTTCTTCTTTAGTCCCCGACAACGGTGCCAGAAAAGTATTGATGGCGCTGTGTCAACGTGGAGCACTTCGTTGGGAACCCCAAGAGCTGAAGGGAATATGCCCTAAGAGGCAATAATAAAGTGTTTATTATGTGTATTCCAAGTATATGATAGATGTTTATTTTTCATGCTATAATTGTATTAATACGGAAACATTAATACATGTGTGTTTAATAAACAAACAGAAAGTTCCTAGTTATGCCTCTCTCATAAACTAGCTCGTTGATTAACAAGATGATCATAGTTTCCTGATCATAGACATTGGATGTTGTTAATAACGAGATCACAACATTAGTGTAATGATGTGATGAACATTCATCCGAAGTATAGCATTACGATCAAATTCATTGAGTTTATATTGATATAAAAAACTTACGAAGTGATCCTAATCCTTAGACCATGAGATCATGTCAATCACTAAAACAGAAAAGTTTCTTGTTGACATCAAACATCACACCGTAACTGGGTGATTATAAAGATGTCTTCCAAACTATTAAAGTGTTATGCTGAGGATCATGGATCAAGAGTGGAATTTGTTCATCCCAATGACAGATAGATATACTCTGGGCCCTCTCGGTGATATCACATTGGTTAGCTTGCAAGCAAGTGATTTGATCACTAGAATGTTATATCACGGGAACGAGAAAATATTGCATGTCGATAACGAGATCAAACTAGGTATGGAGATGCCGATGATCGAATCTCGGACATCTCGGACATGTAATATATCGTGAAACAAAGGGATTAAGATACTAGCATAAAAGGTTCCGACGATCACAAGAAAGTCATCGTTGAATGTGTGGGAGTCAGTATGGATCTCTAGGTCCCGCTTCTGATTATTGATCAGAGAAGGGTCTCGATCATGTCCGCATTATTCGCGAACCATAGGGTGACACACTTAAGGGACACTGACATCCAATTGGAGCAAAAGTTTCATGCCGGAAAGAATAACAAGCGTAGGAATTTATTTCACTAGATACCGAAACAGGTTTTCGGGTGAAATTGCAGAAAGTGTTTTTGCATGTGAAATGGAATTCTAGCAAGGGGTTATATGTGAATGTTTTTCATTAATATAATTGACAAAATTCTGAATAAATAAAAAGATTTTTATTTAATGAGAGTTTGCATTAAATTTGGTGGAAATTTAATAAAAATTTTGAGTGGGATTTTGAGTGGAGGAAATTGAAGAGGTTTTTGTGAGTGGAGTGTCCACCCACATGAATGAAGGAGGGGAGGGGGAAGCCCCCATGGCCGGCGGCCACCCCCTTGGGTGCCCCCTCCTCCTATAAAAGGCACCCTCTCCCTCTCTCTCACTCACACCTCCTCGTGAAGAATCTCTCTCCCCCTCTAAAATTTACCACCATGGTCTCGGACTAGCGAGATACATGTTCCCGGTGGCTATTCGGAAAGAAAGGGTTGTGCTTCCGCTGCATCGCTGGAGCGAGGAGGTAGAGGTTGCTCGGTGTCTTGTACGTGTGTGCGAGCATGGATGCGCTGCTGCTTTGCGGCGCTAGGACTTCCTCTCGATCTTGAGATCGACAAGAGATCGTCTACATCAACCACGAGTTCAACTCGTTAAGCTTTGTCGGTCTTCAAGGGTATGTTCTCTACGGATATACATCCGCCCGTTGTTTGTATCTAATAGATAGATCTTGGTACTTAGTTCCCATCGTAGGAAAATTTTTGTTTTCTATGCTGCGAACCCTTCAGTGGTATCAGAGCCGGATCTATGCGTAGATGCTTTACACGGGTAGTACACATATGAGTATGTGGGCGATGATGATCATGTTGTTGCTTCTTAGTTGTAATTTTGGATATTGGTGGCATAGTGGGATGAAGCAGCCCGGACAAAATTTACATGTCCTCGCACATGAGACTTGTTCCACGCTTGACATGCAACTAGTTTGCATAAGTGGCTAGCGGGTGTCTGTCTCTCCTACTATAGTCAATATCTATTTTCCAACGAGTTGTCAACAATTTGGTTATCCTCGTTGTGGTTCATGTTCGTAAGTAAGAACGGTTCTATCTTCGAAAGCCCTAAGCCACGTAAAACTTGCAATGGATAAATTAGAGGCGTCTAGTTTAGATTGTTGCTAGGCTAGGGTTATGATATGGTGTTGTTGTAATTAGAAGTATGAGATGATACTCTTACAACACACATAACGTCTAAGTTCCATAGACCTTGGCCTTACACATAAAGGTATGATAATGATCATGCCACGATGCACATGATAGAGATCATATGCGGGAACCATATCATTTCACTAATAAACATGTGATGTTTGATAGCATCTTATATTGCTTGTTTAGCACTTTATTAGCATAATAAGATGATCCCTCATTTAAATATCAAGATAAGAATGTGTTCTTCCTTTTGTATGCACTGATTATGTTTTCATTGCTCCAAGGCATCACGTAATGATCAGGTGTTCTTGGATCCACGACCATATTTCGGGTGTAAGACAGTTACACACGCGAATACTAAGGTTCTAACTTGACGAGCCTAGCATGTACATACATGGCCTCGGAACACGAACCAAAAGGTTAAGCATGAGTCATATAGTAGATATGATCCCCATTTGATGCTCGCCTTTGAAGCTACATCGACTCACGTGATGATCGGACTTGGTGTAGTGGATTTGGTTCATGTAATCACCAAAAAGGCACGAGGGATGTCGTTTTTGAGTGGGAGTTCATTCGTAATATGGATTAGTTGAACTCAATCTATCATAAACTTAGTCTAAACTTTACAAATTCTGTTGTAGATGGCACCACCTGCTTTTAATTTCAATGTGTTCATGGAGAAAGAGAAACTTGCAACGAACGGTAGCAACTTTACCGAATGGGCCATGAATTTGAGGATTATCCTCTCTGCTGCACAAAAGCAATATGTGCTAGAAGCGCCGCTAGGCCCCCCACCTTTTGAGGATGCCCCTGACGAGGAGAAGAATGTCTATCAGACTCGTCAGGAGGACCATAACTTAGTTCATTGCGGAATATTGTATGGGCTAGAGCCGGAACTTCGAAAGCATTTCGAAAATGGCAATGCATTTGATACAATGGGTGAGTTGAAAATGATTTTCGACACACATGCTGCTATAGAGAGCTACAACGCTTCTGATGGGGGAATACCAATCGGGGTATACCCACGAAGCGGATTAGCCAGCTGGATCGTGCCGACTGACGCCAAGCCCAGAGCGGGTCGACTCGCCCAATACGGCGGCTCCCATGTAAACCAATCTATGATCATATACTGGATTGATAGCAGGACGTAGCGATCCTCCATCGAGGGAACGTGAACCTGGGTACATCGTGTGCCAATCTCGCTCTGGGAGCTCTAGGCCGAGGGCGGCCCTTGGCGTAACTACTGTTCACGGTATGGCGTTAAGTCTACGCCGACGGCATTGCCCTCGGCATAGGTTTCATAGCTATTTTTATGGCAATGCCCTCAGCATAGCTATTTTTCATTTTACCATATTAATCTTAGAAAAATCATAACTAAATCATTCTAACTCACAAAAATATAAATAATATATCAAAGTTTTTAAAAAAAGATCTATCTATTTACACTCAAATATTACACATTTATGAATAAAAATGAAGTAAAATATAAAAACATTACATATAGTTTAAAACAGGCATAAGAAATTCAAAAACGGGCATAAGAAACTCAAATAATGCGAAACCTTCGCATGGTGTCATATTATGTGACATAGTTGGAAGAAAAAATATCGAACTTGTAATATTGATTATGTCTCGAAAAACCCTTCATAAAATGACCTATCTCATTCGAGGTTTCCTGACTTTCATGTCAAATGACCAATGTTATGGCTAGAATCAAAGTATAGTTTGTGATAATATGTCCATATTATACATGCATGTGCATCATGGGATGGCGAACAATATTGCAGGAGGAAGTTTTCCTTTTTGTCGCATCAAAAATCCATTTAACATTTTACGAACGCAAAAAAATAGGGAAGGGGTTGTGAAGCAACCACCAAATGGATAATTCAAAATGCTACTACCCCAGTTTTTAAAATGCTAGGCCATCCTACATGGACAATGTCCCAACCAGGAGATCTCAAACCTTTCTGTTCACCCCTGGTGACAAAGACAAATTCCTGCTAAATCGGTATGAAGTAGGTCAGATATGAATTACAGGTACATGATCTGACACTCATGATTTTTTATAAAAATCATTTTTAGGTTCACTATATGATATTTCATCAGAGATCCAATGCAAGTTTAGCGAGGCTCAGCCTTGAGATAAGAATCTTCATGCCTATCGTTTGACAAAGTTTGACGATAGTTTGAAACGGTCATAAAAAATTCAAAATCGATCCAAACAATCCAAAATCTTCGCGTGGTGTCATATTATATGACATAGTTGAAAGGGAAAATATCAACTTTGGTATATTAATTATGTCTCAAAAAACCTTCACAAAATGACCTATCTCATTCGAGGTTTCCTGGCTTTCGGGTCAAATGACCAATGTTATGTCTAGAATTAAGACATAGTTTCTAATATTGTACCTATATTTTGCATGCATGTGCATCATGGGATGACGAACAATGTTGCAGGAGAAAGTTTTCTTTTTCGTCGCACCAAAAAGCCATTTTCCAATTTCTGATCTAAAAACGAGTGGTTTTGTGAAGCAACCACCAAATGGCTAATTCAAAATGCTACCACCCAATTTTTAAAAAATATTAGACCACCTTACATGGATAATATACCAACGGAGAGATCTCAAACCTTTATGTCCACTCCTGGTAAAAAATACAAATTCCTATCGAATCAGTAGGATGTGGGTCAGATATAAACTACAGGTATATGATCTGATGCTCATGATTTTTCATAAAAATATTTTTTAGGTTCATAATATGCTATTTCACCAGAGATCCAATGCAATTTTAGCGAGGCTCAGCCACGATCTAAGAATCTTAATACCCGCCATTTTAGAGTTTTGAATGTAGAGATTTCAAAATAGTTAGTAGAGTTTTTAGAGTTTTGAAAATGAAAGAATTCAAAAACATCACTCTAGCTTCATTTTGGAATGTGATATGGATGTCATATTTGGATTCCTCTCATTTTTCTAATCAATTTGGATTATTTTAAATTTTCAAAATTCAAAAATGAAAAAAGTTATTTTAAAAATTAATTTTTTATTAAAAAATTTAGTTATTTCATATTTGGATTCCTCACATTTTTTATAATAATGGATATATTATTTGTTGAATTTCGATTTACAGATTAAAGATATTAATTATGCCATATTATATGATAATAATGGCAAAAATTAATATAATATTATTTATATTACTCCCTCCGATCCATATTACTAGTCACTGGACTGGATGTATCTAGCACTAAAACATGTCTAGATACATCCATTTCTATGACAAGTAATATGGATCGGAGGGAGTACTTATTTCATTTTCATTGGAATTCAATATTATTATTATGTATTCATTGTTTTTACTTAAATAATTATTTGAAATTTCAAAAAATAAAGACGTGTGATATAGTGTTATAAGAGTAAAGAGGATTGTTATGGTAGTATTGATAAAAAGGTATAATTTGTTTCTCGGGAGCTCATCTAAAAGGAAGCGAGAAGTTAAGCGTGCTGGGAGTGGAGTAGTGTGAGGATAGGTGACTGATCAGAAAGTTTGACCAAAACTACAATTTGACCTAAGATTAAGTGTACTTAGTGTTAAAATGTTTCAAGTGAGAGAGAATCGAACAACTCAAAAATGAGAGAGATTAAAAAAATTGAAAAAATTAAAAAAATATATTTTTTATTTTTTTTTGAAAATACTAACAGACGGCAGTCTATGCCGAGGGGGTTACGCCGAGGACAAAGCCATCAGCGTAACCCCTTTGCCGACGAGCTACGCCGAGGGCTGCCCTTGGCACAGCCTATACCGACGGCATTTCGGGGTTGTGTCTAGGGCAGCTGACCCTCGGTGTAGCGCAGTTTTCTATAGTGAATGTATGCTATTTTAGAAGATGATTTGTATGTTGCCATGTTCAGACTTGGCCGCTCTGGAAAGAAAATATAGTTGTTTTTTGTTTTTGCATGTATGCGACTGTAGGCTAGTTGGAGTTGGCTCAGATATGCCTTCTTTGATTAAATGCAAATTAAATCTATCAAAAACAAGTGTTCATTGTGGTTAAGTCGGAGGGAGGTTTTGCTTGGTGCTCCGGCTGATTGGAGTCCTGTCTCTAGGGCGGCGGCGGTGGTGTTGTTGCTGCTGCTGCTGCTGCTGTAGTGTTTATGTACTCCCTTTGATCCATAGTAAGTGTGGTTGATTGCAAAATTGTACTAAAATCAATGACACTTGTGATGGATCGGAAAGAGTACTATATATGTTGTTTCAAGTCAAAACCCAAATCCGGTCAATACTAGCTGTAACAAATAGAAGATTTTAACCGAGAGTGATTGTTTTCTTTCTACTAGGGCTGTGCAATATGCATTTATTGTTTGCCGTGTTATTCTGAATATATGGCCATAACAAGAAAGAAATAGGCAAAGACTTAGCAAAGCATCCTAGCAATTTGGAACAGAGTTACTTGTTCTGTTCCTAAATATATGAGACACTTTGGCTTGCCAAAAAATCTTATATGTAGCAAGGGAGGTAGTAGTACCATCTTTGTTACAGTACTACTACCTTTTCGTTATAAAGAAACACTGTAATCAACATCTAATTTCTTCTTGATTGAGGCTCAGAGGGGGGAAATAGGAAAGGCAAGTTTGGTTCGAAAAAACACCTGCATGAAGTTCTATAAAAAGGACTACCTTTTGAATTCTGTAACTATTGTTGGATCCGGACAGCGACCACCTCGGGTGGATGTGGGCAGTTCCCCTCACCTTGCTTGCTCCATGGACCAATGGATACAAGATCGTGTGCCCACCCACCTCGACCTATCTAGCATCCCATCGGTGTGAGGTTGATCGTGGCACGGGCTCTAGTTCATGGACCCCGGGGTGGAGGCCTTGGAAGGTGGACCGCACGGGTGGCTTTGGCAAGCGACGTGCGGTGTTGATGGTGATCTTGCCCCTTGATCGCAGAGGTGGCGAGGAGCGGACAGCAGGAGACCTTGGTGGTGGTGGCGCTTCGGCATCGACTTCCCCCAGATCATGCTCTGAAGACCGGACTCGGAGGCGGTGGGCAAACCGTTAGTGGGCATGTGTGTAGGTTTTTCCGGACGAAAGCCCCGTGTTTGACGCCGATGCCTACGGGTGTCGTAACCCTCCCAGGGGCGCCGTTGCGGGTACCTCCAAGTGAGGGCTCCGGGTGAAAACCCTAGACCATTTCGATCTCGTCGACGGTGGCGCGTTGCGCCATTACCCTCTTGGGGGCGTTGGCATGGAGTTCCTTTCCCCCCGGGTCTCGGCGCTGTCTCCGGTGGCGAGTCATGTTTTCCTGTTCTTTGTTGTTTCTATCTTTGATCTGCTTTATAGGAAGGGTTCCTCATTACCTTGTACTAGTTCGGCCGTGTATGGCTTTATTAATAAAGCAGGGGCAAAAGACTATTTCAAAAAAAACTATTGACTGTTTGTTGGTATTACTAGCTAAATGCCCGTGCGTTGCTACGGTCTCTTAGAATTTTATCTTTAGACATGTTCACATATAAACATAAAACATCTAAAAAAATTAACTTTTATAATTCGACATCATATGTGTAGAAAGCAATATTTTTCTGGTGGACTCCAATGGTCTCACGGAACTGCACTCTACAAATTTCAACATTTTTTACTCGAATGTTTTTTATCTAGTTTCCAAATTGGTACCAGGCCAATGAATTTTTTTCACAAATGATAGAACAGTAATCAAATATAATTAATTTCTTTTGCTAATTTTACAATCTAATTTTAATGATTACCTATTATTTTGATATCAATAGCCGAGTGTAATGAAATTTAGGTATAGAAAGTAGCTCAGGTGTTGTAAAATCTCATGTGATAAATTCAATCAGATTGAAAATTGTCAGATAGTACTGTTTTTATTTGGTCCTTATGGCTATGAAGCAACCATGCTTTAGTTAAAAAAATATTTTTACGATGAAAAAAATAACCTTCGAGATAGTGAGTAATTGGAGACAATTCTACCTCCCTGCAAAAAAAAGAGATAATCCTATCAACTAAAAATACCTAATTTCAGGAAACGTTGTATATAGTACCGATTTGTTTTCTGATATAACTGATAAGGGCAGCGTGGTGAGGTTGAGATGATTTCCTGATTTTTCTTGTGAGATGTGATATCCTAATGCTTGAGTAAAGCACAAGCTGATTCAGTTCATCTTTTTCTTAGGATGCCACCGTCAAGTTTTATTAAAAATTAAGGTAGTTTCCAGGTCCGGTGCTTGCGTACAACCATCAGCTACGCAGTGGACACATCGCAGCCTCCATGAATGTCCGGTGCTCGTGTAGAACCATTGTTTTCCTTTGCCAAGCTGTTTCCCACGTACATGGATACCAAGCGGCGTCGAGGAAATTTGGCTGCATCGTGCATCTCCCGTCCCACGGGCATCGTCCGCCGCCAAGCGCTGAAGGTCACGGCGGATTCATCTGGCGAGGAAGTCCACACAGCTTGTCCCGTCGAGAGATCCACGCACGACGCAGCCGTTGGACCGGAACGCCTCCTTCCTAGACGAGCAGAGCATGGCCGCGGAGGGTCAAATCGGTGGGCAAGGACCTCGGCTCCAGACATGGTGCTTCGAATCGCGTAGGACTGGGTGAGATTGAGGTTAAAGGAGGAGGCTGCCGGTGATGGCGCGCGACGCCGTGGTGGTAGAGGAGACGGCCCGCGAGGTCGAGCACGTTGGAGGGGACCGGAGGGCGGCCAGAGGCAGTACTGAAGGGAGGAGGGGCGCTCTCAGCGGCGTGGATGCGATGGCGGCAGTGGCGGAGGGGGCGGCGCGCGGAGGGAGAAGGGTCGCACGGCGCGATGCGTTCGTCTCGGGAAGGAGAAGTCCAGGGATTCGTTGACTCACCAGATAACTTGGCGGTGGCACGTCAAGGAAATACCTACAACTGCCAGGGGCAAATTCGTCCAATAAAAAATCGGAACCAAAAACTGTCTAGACGAACCTACCTATGCGTAAATTAGTAGTTTGATGATGATTGATGATGATGATTATGATGATTATACTGGATGATTTGTTTGGGGCATGAGCTAGTTTTGTTAGCCGTTCGGCCGAGCAGAGGTACCTTGACGAGGTACAATTTTTTTTTAAAAAAAAACTGCTCCTTCTGTTGGTAACTATTAGGTTCAATCGTGTGTTTGGCGAGAAAGTCGGCACAAGCAGACCTTGACAAGTCCGGTAAAGACGTGACTTGGATGTACTACGTGCCATCCAGTTTTGGACTTTAATTACGTCCGGACTACGGATAAAGTCCGCAACCAGTAAATCGGTCCACTCGATTCCTCTCGGAGTAGAAGTCCGAGTCGGCAAGGGCCACCTACCCTTGTACAGATCAGAATCGACTAGAGTCTCCACCATTGTCAATATAAGCAACCAGGATCGGTGCGGCTGATGCACAGCGCAAGCGAGAGGTCTCAGTTCACGATAGCGAAGAGGCTAGCGAGCAGGCCGATCGAACGAGCATGGCCATGGACATGGATGAGCAGCTGTTTTGGCAGCAGCACGGCTGGTCCTTGCAGTTGCAGAGCGGCCAGGAGATCAGGTTAACCCCGCCAGGGCCCAAGGAGGCCAGCGAGACCCTCTGCGTCACCGACCTATTCCTCGTCGATCCAGAGAGCACCGGCGTCGTGGCCGCCTGCGTCGAGATCGGCACGCGGAACGTCATCCTCGGGGTGCTGTCATCCGAGAAGCCCCGCGCGAAGCTGCTGACCCCGGTGGATCTGGATGAGGAGTTCTGCTTTTATCTCATGACGAGGACAAGAGAAGAAGGCGACGCCGTCGCTGAGGCTGACGCCGATGCGGTCCTCGTCCAGTTCCAAGGTTACGCTCTGCCGTCCACGAGCACAATGAACGAGATAGAGGAGGAGGACGAAGAAGAGGAGGACATGATCGACGAGCAGAACCCCCAAGATGATGATGACGAGGAGGAGGGTGACGGCGAGAACACGGAGGATGTGACGGGATCCGACTTCGAGGGCTACAACGGCAGGTATGACAGGGACACGTGGGGGCTCCCACTCGGCACCGTGGTCGAGTACGGGCCAAACATGAGCGACGAGGAGGACGACAACGACGGCGAGGCTGGCAGGCCCGCGACTAAGGCTAACAGAGGCGGTAGGAACAAGCTGTGCCCCCGCAGAAGCTTCGTCACAGAGGCCGAGGGGCGGTCCCTTGGAGGGCGGGCGCCGCCGAGGTTCGACGTCGGCGTGGAGCCTAGTCGCCGATGTGCACCTGAAATGGTGTTTTTGGGAATCTTTGTGTTCCTCTATCTGCTAGCGATCGTACTCTTCTTCGTCGACGAATGAACTGCATGCGCCGTGTTTTAATGATGTGATCAATTGTAACAAAATCACATCATTCAATCCAGTGGGAATTTGTATGTTGAGACTATATGTATGATCGGGTTATGCAGCTGTATGTCATTTTGTTTTCTTATTGGTGAAAATATATAGCTTTTTGTGAATTCAGAGAGCTTTATTAAAAACTAAGAAGAGTGTTAGAAGGAAAACCTGTATTATGGTTGATCCACAAGAATCTTCTCCTTTCCGATCTTGCTTATTTAGCACATAAATCACTAAGAGGAGGGGGTGACGGCGAGGACACGAAGGACGACGAGGATGTGATGGGTTCTCAGGTCAAGGGCTATGGCAGCAGGGATGACAGGGACATGTGCGGGCTCCCGCTCGGCACCGTGATCGATTGGCCAAGGATGGACGACAACAAGGACAACGACGGCGAGGCTGGCGGGCCCGTGGCCAGGGCGAGAGGCGCCAGAAGGAAGAAGTTGCGGCACGGCAGGAGATTCATCACGGAGGCCGAGGAGCAGTCCCTTGGAGGGGCGGCGCCGCCGTGGTTCGGCGTCGGCGTGGAGCCTGGTCGCCGAGTTGCACCTAAATTCATAGTCTTGGGAATCTT
This sequence comes from Avena longiglumis, assembly GCA_030063025.1. NCBI lineage: Eukaryota > Viridiplantae > Streptophyta > Magnoliopsida > Poales > Poaceae > Avena > Avena longiglumis. The sequence continues at coordinate 52,888,722 of CP125979.1, read as the reverse complement.
TTTGTTCGTCTATCTGATAGCGATGATTGTACTGTTTATCGGATAAACTGTGACGTGTATTCATGATGTGATTAGTTATAGGAAAATCACTGTGTTCAAGTCAAAGGGAAATTTGTATGTTGATATGTTCGGTTATGCAGCTGTCTATATACATATACTAGATTTAGGGGTCCCCTTGGCGCACGACCCCGTTGAATTTGAGTCAATTTAGGTTTATAGGTGAGCGAAAAATAATAATATGTTTGGATGGCCATAGTGTCAAGTCTCAAATTTGATAGGCAGTTTTAAATGAGATTATAATTTACTGATGATATGAACAAATTCAAAAACATATGTTGATAGCAAGGAGTTCTATATTTAGGAGAGGTCATTTTTTTTGAAAGGAATATGGTAGGGGAAGCTCCTACGGCGAGTTTTTTTAATAATAAGAACTCAAATATGCATCCGTGAGGACTTAAACCTGAGTAGCTGGGTTGTAAATTCACTTCCCTAAACAAGTAGATCACTTCTTAGTGCTCAATGTGTTGATGACCAAACCTATGAAATGGTTAATGCTAGCGTTGCGGGTTTTTTATTTAAACAAATTTGTAGTACTTAAGAAATAAAATAACACTATATATAAATTCAGAATATAAAAGGATAATAAGGGGGAATGGATTTATCAACTTCAATGAATATACATAAATCTTCATTCCATTTTAGCAAGATCTTGCAAACAAATTCCATTTATAAGCTTCTACTTTCCTCCACTGTTTAATTTGAATGTTATGTTGATTAATCTTACCGGGAAAGTTTGAAGGTTCTTAGTACAATGGTTCATGGCGCCTTTATCATACCTCGCAATTGGTATCTCTTCCTACTACAATGGTTCACAAGTTTGCGACCACATGGGCTATGCTCAGGTAAAATGCGCCCTTCCCTACCGCCAGTTCCATTCCCTCCTTCGTATGGAGAGGAAGAGGAGGAGATCCAGAAAGATGACCTAGACATGGACCACTCGGAGGATAAGGAAGAGGAGGGCCGACGACCATCACCGACGAACGCATAGCATGCCACCATCATTGACTCGTTTGAAAATGGTCGCGAGCGACAAGTTATGGCGATGACACATGAGGAGACCGATATGGCCATTTAGCTCCACATAATAGAGATCTGTAACTACCTCGGTGAATTACGCTCCTAGATACAAGCCTGGATGAACGGTAGTGGTTGAAATAGTACGGTGGGGCCCCAAAAGCCACTCACGGGTAGACCTTTCGGCCGTCCCAACCACTTCCAATTCATCGGGACCTGTACGGGCGGCGTAATCGGCAGGCGAAGGGATCAACTACATACACAAATGAGTATGTATGCAAGCCACCATACAAAAGTACATCAGAGCCATTCCATCTAGAAAGAAAGGAAAATAGCAACGCCATACGGCAAGATTCAAATGACCTAGATAGATATAATATTTTAGGATACTTCCTCATACATCACACATCAGAGTATCAAGCGGAAGCGGCAAAACAAGTCCGAGTACGGATAAGAAGCAAATCGGCATAAGATGCCACAGAAGTAAGAACATCCCGCCCACAGATCTCACGGATCCCCGTTCCCGGAATCTCTACACCGAACGATCGTTGCCCACATCATCAGCCTCTTCCACCCAGTATCCGTCCTGCGAGTGTACCTGTTCATCTGAACCAATAATTTATCGTGTGAGACCCTAAGGGTACTCAGCAAGTCTTTATGCCTCTAAAGGGGACACAACCTGGGGTGACGCAATTGCAGCGAAAAGGTAAACCTAACAGTCCTAAAGATAAACGCTAACCATCCGCCTAACAAAAGATAGACGGATGTCCGTGAATTAATGACAACAGTTATAACAGTAACTTCATCAGATCCATCCTCCTCCTCGCTTACCAACGAGGAAGCGGACGAACAACCCCCATCCGTTGGCAATTTTATTAACCATTCCATGAGTGTTGCACTATTTACTAGTCAAATTACTTAGTCAGATTAAAACGGTACTTTAGTTATGCTTGTCTATGATCGAAACTGCTCCAAGTCGTCCATAACCGGACACGGCTTTGAAAGTTTTACCTAAGGGTGCACAAATAGCAACACACACTCGATCAACCTCGGAAAAACCAAATCAAAACCCAACGAGGCCTTCACGACAAAGCAATCAGGATTCAGAAATATTTCGGGGCCACCCTTAGAGTACACCAACGGTTAATGACTCGAGACGGACCGAGGTTTGCGACAATGGTCAAATGATGGGAACCCAAAACTGGGATTGTCGATACCGCGAAAACATTCCGCTTACCTAAACAGTACAGTGTGCTCCTCGCACAATCGTAAATACAATAGTAGCATGGCATAAGTACAGGATAGTAAATAAAACCTCAAACTAGTTTGTGGCCCCAAGAAATAAGACTGAATAAAGCTCGGATCGGGGGTCCCATAAGCCTCCCGGATGTGGATAGCGAAAATAATCTTGGAACAGGAATCAAGTACTCGGGGTCTTACGGGACACAAGTGAGCAGGAAGAACCAAATAGCAGATGTTGCTCACCGGTGCCACTTTCATTAGTTCTCCCATTACTACTCAGGTTAAGTTGTTTAGGTACCTCGTTATCCATCAGACTCACATACCCTACACATGTTCTCACGACTGCATGGCTCAAACAACTCCTGTAGTAATGGCTCATGGGATGGAGGAACAAGCTTGGTGGGGTTTAAAGGTAAAGGCTATGCAATACTTGGGATTCAATTTAATGCAATCGCGACTCAATGATGCAAGAATAAGATAGAGGCAATAGGTACTGTATGTATGCAAGCATGTGGTAGTGCTTGCCTGGCAACTCAGTTGAAGCGAGAGACGGATCTGGGTAGTGCTCCTGGTTCTCTTGATATATCCTCTGCTCAGCGTCTAATCGAAGAAGAACCAAACAAACAAGGGCCAACATAAATAAAGAGCGCAAACATAGGAATAAATGCGTCAAGCAAACAATCATGCCATGATGAATGATGCACAAGTTGCATGGCAATAATGTAGCATGGCATGGGTGAGGTGTAGAATACAAGAAATAACATTTTTATTGGGTCTTGATCACATTTTATTGTCATGATAGTTGCTGTACACTATATTTTTATATGATTCATGCTGCAATTGAAGCCATGGATAGCATAAACAGAAAGGTCTCGTCGAGCTGATCATTTTAGACATATCATTTGTCAAATTCGGAGTTATAAAACAAAAGTTATTAATTTATTAAGTTCCAGTGGCATTTTGTTGTAATTTTGCACAACTTGAATTTTAAAGTATTCAAATAAGATTTTGAATAGCACATTTGAAATCCTCACATTTTTCTGATTCCAAAACATATATTATTTGTATTATTTGAAATTATGAATTAAATTTATTTTAAGTCAAAATAATTAAAAGGGGTCAAGGTCAAAGGTTTGACTAGATAGAGTCAAACTTGGTCAAATTCGAAAACATGGTTGAATTCATATTTGGAAAACATTTAATTTTCATTTTGAAAGTTTTTACAAATTCGAATTATTTCAAAAGATATGAATTATTTGGTATATTAGCATTTTCTAAATTTTTTGTTTGTATTGAAAAGTTTGGCAAACTTTTGTTACTCAGATGAAAGCTACCCACGGTCAATGACAGGTGGGGCAGAGGGCATAAGGGGGCCATGGCAGCTGGCGTCTTTCATCATGCTTAGCCAGTCACGACGTATGGGCCCAATCTGCAACGGTCCCACGTGATGAGGGCCTGGGTGAGCCATGACGCGGGTGCGGGGTGAGGGCCTGGAATGCTGGGGGGTTTTCGGCCAAAGTACCGGGCGGCTGACAGGTGGGGCACTGGCTGCTAGGGATCTGGGCATGATCGACCGAATCTTGGGGGGGGTTCGCAAAACTACCACGCGAGCCCTGACTGAACCAATGCCGCTCTCTGAATCTCGTCGACGACTGGCGACGGCGAGATCTTCCGACGAGGATGGCGTCGCGTCTGCGGCGAGATGGCTCTGGCCGACAAAACGGAACTTGCAGAGGGAGGCTCCGGCTACCGATATCACAAGGAAGGGTCGACGGCGGCGTCTTTGGCCGGACGGGCACGCCGGGAACAGAGGGGAGCGCCAGTTGGGTCTGCAAGGCGGGGCATGGCGGGGTCACAAATTGGCGGTGCTAGGCAAGCAGAGGGGTAAAACGGTAGAGGGTTTAGGGAGGAGCTCACCTCGGTCGATTCCCAACGGAAATAGAGGCAGGAGGTCTTCGGAGCGGAGGGGAAGGGCGAGGCTGCTGCGGTGGTCTTGGCGGCCCTCTGACGCGGCAGCTGCGGCGGTCTTAGCGTCTCCCAGCGGGCGGGATCGACTCCACGGCCCGCGGCGACGCTTCCTGGCGTGTCCCCGGCTACCGGCGAGGGCGGCAACGGCGGCGAGGCGCTCGGTCTGGCTGCTGCACGCGGGAGGGAGGAGGACAGGGGAAAAGGAATGGCGGCGGAGAGGAGGGGGAGGAAAGCTAGGGTTCGAGGGGGCCTTCGTGGCTTGGGGATAAGAAGGGGGCGGTGGATGACGCGGCTGACGGAGGTCGACGCCCACCTGCTCCGTCTGCTTTCCGTCCCCTGTCGCGAGAGAGAGGAAGCAGGGGAACGGCGTCAGCCGCCAGGAAGAAGAACAGGAACGAGGCGGGGTGAAGGGGTACTGGGCCGGGGTGGGCTGGTTGCTGCTGATGCATCTGGCTGCTGCGGCTGTAAGGCCCAGGTATGCTGCCAGGTTTGTTTTTCTCCTCTTTATTTATTCTTCTTTTTATTTCTATTTGTTTTGTTTGTTTCAAATCCCAACAACCTTTATATTTCAAAACTTTTTGAACCTAGCAGATAATTTTGAACAGAGAAAAGGGAAGGCCAAGGATAGAAAAGGGGGACAAAAGAAGTGGAGATGATTGATGCATACATACATAATTTATGAATGAGCCAAGTGGGGCATTTTGCAAGCATATGAAGATATGGGATTTTGCAATTTAGATGGAAAACATTTGTAAAATTAGGGAACCTTCACATGGATCTAAGGCTTGTCAAAAACAAAACAGAGGTAGAGATATGAGGTGGTTCTTGCATGGCCCATGCAAATAATAAATGCCATGTATTCATATTGTGAAAACAACATAAGATCACATGGCATTATTCCCTGCATTCCCAAAAGGTGGAATAAGGCCAAGCATAGAAAAGGGACAAGCATTGGATCCACCCAACCCACATGAGCTAGGTAAACTCAAATGAATGCCAGCTCATATTAATTGGATGGTGGAGTTATAAGGTGGTGAAGAAAAAGTGGTGGAGTCAATAAAAGATATGCCCCCAACTCAGCTTGGGCATTTGAACAATATATCAAGATCCAACTACAATATCAAGAGGCAAATACAATTAATGATGCATATGAGGTAAGAAGCAAATCACAAGGGTTTGTATGATGCTCAAATTGCAAGGTGGCATGATGACATGAACATGACATGATGATGATGCAACAATTATATGTAGGAAGTGGCCCTTTTATTACTAGATCCAGTAGCATTACAGATGTTAGACAACTGGGATGCTACAAGATCTCCGTCACCCGCACAAAGAGGGAGTGATGGCTAACGTGGAGCCTGTTGGGAACCCCAAGAACAGGGTGTAAAGCAGCATAGAAGCAAGTTTTCCCTCAGTAAGAAACCGGGGTTATCGAACCAGTAGGAAGAAGGAAACCTCACACAGGTGTTGCAAGTAACGCGAAAACCTACACAACACAGACTCAAGACTTTGCCCCAACGAATCAGCGAGGTTGTCATGCTCACCGGTTTGCTGTAACAAAGGATTAAACGTATGGTGTGGAAGGTAATGGTTTGCAGCAAGTAAACAAGTAACAACGAAAGATGTATCAATGGTAAAGATTGGACCGGGATCCATAGTTCACTAGAGGTGCTCTTCTTAGATAAACAACATGGCATGAAGGGTAAACAAATTACAACAGGGCAATTGACATGAACTGAGTAAAGCAATACAATGCAATACCAGACAAAAAGATCCTATGAGATTCGATTGGGAAATACAAAAAGATACATAGACAGCCATCCAACTGCATCTATGACTAGAAATCCACCTTCAGGTTGTCATCCGAACCCCTCCAGTATTAAGTTGCAAGCAACATACAACTGTTTTAAGCAAAGTGTGTAAGATAAACAATCCACTTGTTCCATGAACAAGGAACCATTGTTTTCTCCCTAGTGGCAACAGCACATCTACAACTGAAGAGATTTATGTCACTTCCCTTGGAAACTAGAGGCATGAACCCACTATTGAGCATAAATACCCATCGGAGAACATGCAAGATCACAAACAACAAAGACATGATAGAATCATAAAGACAAAACCAATAATCAATCTGACATAGTAATCTTAATATCCATCGGATCCCCGCAAACACAACATGCAAGATTACAAATAGATTAGATCTTGATCATGAACGGAGCTCACAAGATCTATACATGAAAGCACAATGAGGAGATACAACCATCTAGCTACTACATGGTCTCATAGTCCAAGGTGGAACTACTAACATATCATACCGGAGAAGAAGGCCTCCGGGATGATCTCCCCTCCGGCAGGGTGCCGGGAAGAACTTCAGATTCCCCTCGTTCTAGGGACGATGGTGGCGGCGGCTATAGACGGTTTCGTGGAGTTTTGATCGGGTGCCTAGGGTTTCTGCATCGAGGGCTTCTTATAGGCGAAGAGGCGAGGCAGGGGGCGCCCGGGGTGCCCACACCCTGCCCAGCCCGGCTTGGCCACACTGGGGTGCGCACCCGTGTCTCCCTCCGCCTGCCTTTCTGATTCACACGCCTACGGTAAAATATTGACTTTGGCTTTTTTCCGTCCACCGAATATTGATTTTCTGCCTTTCTGAAACCAAAAACAGAAGAAAACAGGCAACTGGCACTATGGCAACTTGTTAATAGGTTAGTTCCAGAAAAGATATAAAAACATCTCAAAGTGTATACAAAGCAAAGCAAAGTAGCACTAGTGGAAACGAGGTCTTTTGTTGATCCCGAAAAGGGGCTTTAACACCGGTTCTTCTATGAATCGGTGTTAAAGGGGGGGCCGTACCAGCGTGGCCCCTGCGGAATTAAAGGAGCCCCCCCTTTAACACGGAACATCAAAAATTATACTAAAAAGCATGGAACATAAAAAATTATAGATACTAAAAAGCATTGAACATCAAAAATTATAGATACGTTTCCAACGTATCACGGAGGAGGCGGGTGTTGGAGATATGCCCAAGAGGCAATAATAAAGTGGTTATTATCATATCTTCATACTTATGATAAATGTTTACATACCATGCTATAATTGTATTAAACGGAAACATTAATACTTGTGTGATTTGTAAACATAAAAGAGTCCCTAGTAAAGCCTCTTGTTAAACTAGCTTGTTGGTTAATATATTATCATGGTTTCCTGATCATGAACATAGAGATGTTATTAACAATAGGGTCATATCATTAGGATAATGATGTGGTGGACATACTCCTATAGTTAAGCGTAGCATAAAGATCAAGTCATTTAATATAGTTCATTTGCTATGAGCTTTCTGATACATAGTAACCTAATTCCTCCGACCATGAGATCATGCTTATCACCATCACCGGAAGGATGCTTTGATGACATCAAACACCACATCGTAACTGGGTGTCTATAAAGGTGGCATTGAGTGTTCGGAAAGTATTGGTTGAGACACATGGATCAAGAGTGGGATTTGTCCATCCATATGACGGATAGATATACTCTGGGCCCTCTCGGTGGAATGTCATCCAATTAGCTTGCAAGCATGTGACTAGCTCACAAGGGATCACATACCACGGGAACGAGAAAAGAGTACTTATCGGTAACGAGGTTGAACTAGGTATGCCGAGATACCGACGATCATAACCTCGGATAAGTAAACTATCGTGAGACAAAGGGAAATTGGTATCGTATGTAAGTGGTTCATTCGATCGCAAAGTAATCATAGAAATATGTGGGAGCCATATGAATTTCCAGATTCCTCTATTGGTTATTGTTCGGAGAAGTGTCTCGATCATGTCCGCATAATTCACGAACCGTAGGGAGACACACTTAAGGATTCGATGTTGTTGAGTAGTTATGGAATGATGAGTAAGAGACCGAATGTTGTTCGGAGTCTCGGATGGGATCAGGGATATCATGAGGAGAATGGTTCGGAGAATAAGATTCATATAAGGAAAGTCCTGTTTCGGAGTTGGGGAATGGTTCCGGTGTTTTCATCGGGAATGTTCTAGAAGGTTCCGGAATGTCCGGCACTCCGGAGGGGAAGGGTACATGAATGTGTTATATCAAGTTGGTATGATTGCATCATGTACTAAGTGTCATCGCTGAACAAAACAGAGGGTTTAATCAAATCCTTGTTTGAAAAGTCAAACGCCAATTTGAAAGTCAAACGGCTAATTTTGGGAAGTGGAGAGGGAGGTGGAAACCGAGTTGGGGAGGAGTCCCTCCTCCACCGCCGGCCCACTTGGGATCCGAGTTGGGGAGGGATTCCCCTCCCCTTGGCCGGCGCCTCCCTCCTATAAGAGGAGGGGCAGGGCTCCCCTCCTAGCACACAAGATTGCCCCCTCTAAACCTAACCCTAGTCGCCGCCGCCCACCATAGCCGCCGCCTAGGGTTTCTCCCCTAGCCGCCGAATTGGGCACCTCCAAGTCCTATCCGCCGGCCCTAGCACCCCTCCTTTGTGTGTCTAAACCCTAGAACACCGAGGGCTCTCTCATAGTCCACCATACTCGCTCCGGCTTAAGGCGAAGCCCTGCGAGATCTCCCCTCTACTCGGTACCACGCCAGTTGCCTTCGGAATCGCGAGGAGAGTGCTAAAACCTCCGCTGCTTTGGAACAAGGGAGAGGAAGGTCTTCATCGAAAATCGAACGTGACCGATGCGGAAGCGCCGAACGCAGCCGGAAGGATCGCTCACGCGATCTTGAGATCGGAAGTACGACTACATCACCCACGAGAATCTGCTCTCGTTAACCGCTTTGGAATCTTCGAGGGTGAGTTCCTCTATTGACTCGTTGCTACAATCTAGTAGATAGATCTTGGCTTGTTTGTTTGTATGCGGTAGAAAATTTTTGTTTTCCATGCTACGAACCCCTACAGTGGTATCAGAGCCGTGTCTATATGTAGATCTGTTGCACGAGTAGAACACAATGGTCATTGTGGGCGTAGATGCTTTTGTTGTCGTTTGCTTCTTGTGTACTTTGCATCTTGCGGGATGGTGGGATGAAGCGGCCCGGGCTAACCTTACATGACATCGTTCATGAGACTTGCTCCACGCTTGACATGCAACTTGTATTGCATAAGTGGCTTTGCGGGTGCCTGTTTCTCCCAACATAGTTAAGATTCAATTTACAACGGGTGATTGAAAATACTAGTATCAATGTTGTGGTTCTTGTTCGTAAGTTAGAACGACACTTATTGAAAGCCCCAAACCATGTAAAATATGCAAAGAAAATTAGAGGCGTCTAACTTTGTTTTGCAGGGGTGTGCTGTGATGTGATATGGCCATGATTGTGATTATATATGATGTATGCAATGTTCCTTATTGTAAGTTGGCAACCGGCAGGAGACATATGGTTGTCTTTAAATTCTGTTAAGACCCGCGTGTCTATTCAAAGTAGTTGTAATAGTTGAAGCTAGTGGACAACAACCATGGAGCAGCGTCATTGACCTTGATGCAATGCCGGTGATGATGGAGATCATGTTCGTGCTTGAAGATGGAGATCGGAAGCACAAAGAAGAAAGGCCATATCATATCACATATTATGAATTGCATGTGATGTTAATCCTTTTATGCATCTTGTATTGCTTAGTTTACGACGGTAGCATTATAAGATGATCCCTCAAGCACACAATTTCAAGTTTTAAAGTGTTCATCCTTAGTAAGCACCGTTGCTAAAGCTCGTTGTTTCGAAGCACCACGTGATGATCGAGTGTGTTAGATTCTGCGAGTGTATACAACATGAGCAAGCCAGATTTACTCATGCGGAAGCTAAGGTTTGATCTTGACGAGCCTAGCATGTACAGACATGGTCTCGGAACACGGATCACCGAAAGGTAAAGCATGAGTCATATAGTAGATATGATGAACATGTTGATTGTTCGCCATTGAAGCTACATCAACTCTCGTGATGATCGGTTTTGATGTGGTGGATTTGGTTCATGTGATCACTAAAACAATGTGAGGGATATTGTTTTGAGTGGGAGTTCAACGGCAATATGATTAAAAGTTGAACACTATTTATCATAAATTAAATCAAAGTGAATTTGCATAGTTGTTGTAGTCATTGGCATCCGTTTACCACCTTGTGCTTAGTTATAAATGAGATGATAGAACTATAGAATTCTGGTTAGTTATTTTACGAACTGGTATCGTATTGTTTTGAAGTGTTAATCTAAAGTTTAAAAGTCCTATTGCAAACTTTCAGTAAGTTCCGGTTACTCCATGAAGTTTAATAATTGGTATTAAATCAAGAGTGACAATTCCAAGTGTTAGTGTATGAGTATCATGTTTGTCTCCATTATTCTTGATATTCAAAGAATTGTCTTAATATCAAGGTTATCTAGGATCTGAAAGAGTTGTTTCATAAACCATGATGTGTGGAAGATATTGTGATATATCAAACGAAGTTTTGGTTGCAACATGATAAAGTATAATATGGCAAAAGTTATGTTCTCATATTTGATGAGAATTTGCAAAAGGTTGGAGACACTAGTTGTCCTAATCCTCCAAAAGGTTTTGGAGAGCAACATTATACTCGCGATTCACCGCAATAAGCTAAAGTAGCTCGATCATGAATAATTCCATGGTAAGGGTGAATATTTGATGTAGGTAAAATATTTACTACACCAAGAGATTACTAAAGAAAGGAATTTGAAAGAACACCAAACATTTGATAATGGTGATCTACTTCAAAGTGCAAGTCCAAAGACATTGGTATTTAACTATACACGCTTTGGACTATGTGTCATATGTATGACTCCACTATTGATGTTGATAGATTATTTCAAACAGAAAAGGAAATACTGAAAGAAAATATCATAAATATATGGCAGAAAAGAAAAGACTAGAATTGTTCAGTTTAAGTATATAGATAATATACATGTTATGGCTATATTCTTTGCTTATTAAACAATGTGGTTCTTAAGTATTTGATACTGAATTTGTTGGTGTGAATCGTCATACGAAACAACACAATTCATGAACTACAATGGCCTAAGTAACTAGCAAAAGAATATGTGATGATGTTCATCGAGAACAAATAAAGGGTTATTGTGTTGCTCGTTAAACATCAAAGCTTGCCTTCAAGATTTGTTTTATCAGGTATTATGAGAACAAAAGGGTTGTTCAAATAATTGCCGTAATCCATAAAATATGGATGATTCACAAATCTCGTTGGAGAAATAACATCCATAAAACTAGTGCTAAAAATGTCGAAAGACAAATTGATTGAAAGATCACTTAGGAAGTGACACCGTCGTTTAAATTATATTGAAAGAAACTCCATGTGTATGGAATTTTGGAGTCTTTTGATTTTTGATCAAATGACGCTTGTGAAACTTTCCTAGAGATAATTAAAACTTCGTTCATAGGCCAAAAGGGAATGAATGACTAGCTTATTGGAATTTGTACATATTGTTGTACGAAGTCCATTATGTGTAGTCAAGAGCGATGGATTTCAACTTCATATGATTTCTCCGAAAATTTGAGTGAATATATGAATATTTACTTAATAAGGATGAAGTGTGAAACATTTGAAAAGTTCAAAGACTTTCAAGATGAAGTGCAAAATCATTGTAACAAGAATATAAATAGTTTATGATAAGATCATAAAGGAAGATATTTGAGTTACAATTTTAGCATAATACCTAAGATTTAAGGAATCATTCCGTGGATTTGCATTTTCCCGAAACACCATAAGAGTATGGAGTGTTCGAGATATGTAATTAAACCTTGTTTGACATGGTAAGATCAAAGGTGTAATTCATAATACTACCATTATATTTTAAAGGTTAAAAACTTTAGTGACTACCGTTTTTCCACTGAAAAGAGCTCCATCATAATCCGTTGAATTAACACCATATAAAGTTATGGTTTGGGATAAAACCCAAGTTGTCCTTTCTTAAACATTGGTATGCTATGCATAAGAAAGATGTTTGCAACCAAAGTCGGATGAACCTGTCTTTGTTAAGTATTCCTCCATAACACCGGAGACAAAAGTGTTTGTCGCTTAGAACGTCAAGTTTCTTTGAGAAGGAATTTTTCGTGAAAAGTTAAGTGGGAGGACAATAGAACTTTGATAAGGTTAAAAGAACCTTAGCTATATGTGCAGAGTTGCGCAGCACCGAAAAGTGTTCCGGAAGCAGCAACAATGCTCATGGCTCACGTGCCTCAAAGGTTGTGGACATAAAGGTCTAAGTTCCTATTGAAACAAGTAGGTCGAGTAAACAATCAAATACCAAGATTTGAGGGTTGAATCATTATTTGAGAATAATGAACGGACTACATGCAAAGAAGCGATGATGGGCCCTGACTCCGTAAAATGGCTTGAAGCCATAAAATCCGTGATAGTTCCATACACGAGAAATCAAGTTTTGAACTTGAAGGACCCTCGAGAAAGGTGTAAGACCTTACAGTTATGTTTGGATCTATAAAGAAATAGACATGGATGTTTCGCATCTATGAAATAGTCTACATGTTGGGAAAGAGTTCACAACAATGTTCAAAGGTTGACTATGACAAAGATTTGATCTTTCATAGCGATATTTAGTCAAGACGGATTAATGTAGCAACCACTACATATAATTTTGTTATGTGGTGGTTGGATAAACAAAACAAGTTCTTCTAATAGAAGGGTTAGCTAGGACGTGTGCATGACACGGTCCAAAGGGTTTTGTTAATTCAAAGGATGCTAAATGCATATGCAAACTTTAATGGTTGAAGTAAGCATTGCGGAGTTGGAATCTTCACTATGATGAAACTGTTAAAGGAGTTTAAATTCGTCGGAGATGATGAAGATACTTGCATTTGCAAGAAATTAAGTGGGAGCGGTAAGACATGTTTCTAATACATTATGTGGAAGACATATTGTTGATTGGAAATGATGTATCTTTTATTAACACATATTAAGAATTTCATCCCGATGAAAGACTTAGGCAAAACCCAAATATTTGGCATCAATAGACGCTAATATGGTTGTGCCGAAAGTACATAGATGATGTATTGAATGAGTTCAATATAGAAACTACAAGAAAGGTTCTTGTCGCACATAAAGGATTGAATGAGTTCAATATTGATGATATATTCAAGTGTATTGACACTTGGTAAGTGAAACAAAGATTCAAGTATAGATTGATACTTGATGTATGAAATCACAGAGAGTATTTATATCAATCATATTGTGATATGTACAAATCTAGATATGTCCCATGATCTAAATGTTATGAGCATATACCAGAATGATTCATATGATGATCATTGGACGATAGTAAGGATATTCTTATGATCTTTTGGAAGAACTAAGAGTATATTATTTGTAGAAGTGACAAATAGATGGTTAGTTCATTGTAAAAGTACTACATTGATACTAGTTTTGTCACAAAGTACAAATTAAGTTTATCTCAATCTAAACTAAGGGTGGCACAATATAATGGAAAGTAAGTTCCATAATGGATTTGGATGAGTTCCAAAGTTAAGACATTGTGACAAATACTACAACAAAAGGCTAAGTATATGACTGCCATTATAGAAGCTAAAGAGGGCATTTGTGTCAAGTAGTTTGTTATCAAACTAGGTGTAGTTCACAGCGGGATAATACTATGAAGATATATTGTACGACAATGTTATCAACATATTTTAACCCCAAAGAACTAAAGGTCTCACCAAAGGACCAAAATTATACAAAGCCATCTCATTAGAGAATGAGTGATGCGTAGAGACGCAAAGACATGCAATTACACACGGACCTGGAAGTGTCAGATCCGGAGATCAGTTGACCACTAGCAATCGTGTACATACAACACCGGAAAGCCATAGGTGTTGAATACACAAAGGTTCGAAACTAGATTATTGACTCTAGTGCAAGTGGGAGACTGTTGGAGATATGCCCAAGAGGCAATAATAAAGTGGTTATTATCATATCTTCATACTTATGATAAATGTTTACATACCATGCTATAATTGTATTAAACGGAAACATTAATACGTGTGTGATTTGTAAACATTAAAGAGTCCCTAGTAAAGCCTCTTGTTAAACTAGCTTGTTGGTTAATATATGATCATGGTTTCCTGATCATGAACATAGAGATGTTATTAACAATAGGGTCATATCATTAGGAGAATGATGTGGTGGACATACTCCTATAGTTAAGCGTAGCATAAAGATCAAGTCATTTAATATAGTTCATTTGCTATAAGCTTTCTGATACATAGTAACCTAATTCCTTCGACCATGAGATCATGCTTATCACCATCACCGGAAGGATTCTTTGATGACATCAAACACCACACCGTAACTGGGTGGCTATAAAGGTGGCATTGAGTGTTCGGAAAGTATTGGTTGAGACACATGGATCAAGAGTGGGATTTGTCCATCCATATGACGGATAGATATACTCTGGGCCCTCTCGGTGGAATGTCATCCAATTAGCTTGCAAGCATGTGACTAGCTCACAAGGGATCACATACCACGGGAACGAGAAAAGAGTACTTATCGGTAACGAGGTTGAACTAGGTATGCAGAGATACCGACGATCATAACCTCGGATAAGTAAACTATCGTGAGACAAAGGGAAATTGGTATCGTATGTAAGTGGTTCATTCGATCGCAAACTAATCGTAGAAATATGTGGGAGCCATATGAATTTCCAGATTCCTCTATTGGTTATTGTTCGGAGAAGTGTCTCGATCATGTCCGCATAATTCACGAACCGTAGGGAGACACACTTAAGGATTCGATGTTGTTGAGTAGTTATGGAATGATGAGTAAGAGACCGAATGTTGTTCGGAGTCTCGGATGGGATCAGTGATATCATGAGGAGATCCGGAATGGTTCGGAGAATAAGATTCATATAAGGAAAGTCCTGTTTCGGAGTTGGGGAATGGTTCCGGTGTTTTCATCGGGAATGTTCTAGAAGGTTCCGGAATGTCCGGCACTCCGGAGGGGAAGGGTACATGAATGTGTTATATCAAGTTGGTATGATTGCATCATGTACTAAGTGTCATCTCTGAACAAAATAGAGGGTTTAATCAAATCCTTGTTTGAAAAGTCAAACGCCAATTTGAAAGTCAAACGGCTAATTTTGGGAAGTGGAGAGGGAGGTGGAAACCGAGTTGGGGAGGAGTCCCTCCTCCACCGCCGGCCCACTTGGGATCCGAGTTGGGGAGGGATTCCCCTCCCCTTGGCCGGCGCCTCCCTCCTATAAGAGGAGGGGCAGGGCTCCCCTCCTAGCACACAAGATTGCCCCCACTAAACCTAACCCTAGCCGCCGCCCACCATAGCCGCCGCCTAGGGTTTCTCCCCTAGCCGAATTGGGCACCTCCAAGTCCTATCCGCCGGCCCTAGCACCCCTCCTTTGTGTGTCTAAACCCTAGAACACCGAGGGCTCTCTCATAGTCCACCATACTCGCTCCGGCTTAAGGCGAAGCCCTGCGAGATCTCCCCTCTACTTCACTACCGCCAGTTGTCTTCTTGGAATCGCGAGGAGAGTGTTACAACCTCCATTTGCTGGAACAAGAGAGAGGAAGGTCTTCATCGAGTACCGAACATGTGACCGACATGCGAGCGCCGAGCATGGCAGCCGGAAGGATCGTCTACGCGATCTTGAGATCGGAAGTGTACGACTACATCACCCACGAGAATCTGCTCTCGTTAACCGCTTTGGAATCTTCGAGGGTGAGTTTCTCTATCGACTCGTTGCTACAATCTAGTAGATATATCTTGGCTTGTTTGTTTGTATGCGGTAGAAAATTTTTGTTTTCCATGCTACGAACCCCTACAGCGGAACATTGCTTCAAGGTCATGGACGAAGAAGCTCAATGATAGTCTCACACGAGGCAGAGGCGATCGCTCGCCAGGCGATCTTATAATCAGCTGTTATAGAGTACAACAATATGAAAATGCTTCGACCTCCAAAAGTATCAACACCATCAAGTATATCACATATAAGGTAAAAGATCACTCGGAAAATATGGCATGGTTAACATTAAGAGAAATCAATATTATATCTACCACAAAGCTCGCAGTAGAGGCTTCTTAGAAATTTTGGAAGTGATGACCATAGTGTGAACGCTCTTTAGTTTTAAGGTAAGTGAGGTAAGAGAGTTGTTGTGGCATATGACCTCGTTGCTAAAATATACTCATATGTTATAAATGTTGCAAATAATTATGAAATAGAATTATTAGTAATAGTTCTCATTAATTGTAGGATCTAGTTTAACCCTTTGTTTGATTTAGAATTTTGATTACTATATTTACTCTAGTATTAAGTGAAGAAACAATAACAACATACATTAAATAGTCAGTGTCGGTACAAATAACACAGTCCTATCTTTTCCATTTTCCACATGAGCACATGCACGGAGCAGACAACTGACGCACGCGACAAGAGTCACAAGCGTCCTTGGTGCTCTGGCAGATACCTTCTGATTCCCTTATGCACTCTTTCCCGTGAAGCTACTGCCACTATTTGCCATCTTCGGTTATGACCGCTAGAGTATATAATGCTCCTCCTGGCTTACATAGATGATTCCCCACACACCGGAATGTGCAGACATATTCCAGTCCTTGAGCCCTTGGCCGCCCTGCAGCCATCGTCAATGCTGCTGGAACAAAGGGAGCGCACACCGCCCACGGCAGTGAAGCTCTGGAACCCAAGATAGGTGCTCTAGCGCTCCATCCTTCAAGCCGGTGGCCACGACCCTATCCATCCCATGGCTGCTCGATGAAGGTGACCACAGGGCCAATGGAGCTGCCATGACCTCTCTAGACTCCATGGCCACGATTCCACTCATTATCTAGTGAGGAAGAGAGACCTAAAGGTTTTTTCACTTGTACCAATCTCACTCTTTGATTCAGCATATTTACTTGGTTTTTTTTTGTTGATCTTGCTTCTCTTTTCCTTGCGCCATTTGTTCATTATTTTTCGAGAGATGACCGAGCTGTTGAGACCTAAGAAAAAAATCACGGTGACATAATCAAGATGCTAGCGGCAGAAAGGAATCAATTACAACATTCTTTCTCTCAGCAAATCCTTGAAAGGCTTTGCTAGTCACAAACAACAACCATGGTACTTAAGAATCATATTTAACTATCTAAAACCAAGTACATTATCTCTCTTATCTAGTGTAATAATAGAGAGATGTGTTTTTAGAAAGACCAAACAATGCAGTTATGTAACTTTTAGCTAGAGAAAGAACTACAATTTAAATTTTCAGATTTGAAATGCACAACAAGAGAGTATTCCACATTTAGAGAAGGGTAAGACATGATTATCACTCCACGACCAGAAGCATCATCAAAATATGAAGTGGAGAATTTTTAGAATTGGAATGCCCAGATAGAAAAATAGCAAAGGAAAATAGGTTAAATGTCTAAAACCAAGTACCATATCTGTCTTATCTAGTGTAATAAGAGAGGAAAGATGTGTTTTTAGCAAGACCAAACAGTCCAGTTCTATAACTTTTAGCAAGACCTTGGTGATGATATCTTGCGCTCCAACCAAACAAACAAACAAAGAAAAGGTGAACCAGAGCGTGTTTCGAAGAATCGATTAAATGGTAAGACATGAAAGAAACCACAAGAGTACCTTACCCTAGAGACAACACATTAAATTTAGTTTGTTCGAAGCCTCATGGACACCGAAAGCCACATGATCTAATCCTAACTGAAACATTACACCTCACCCGGTTCGAACGGAGCATATTATGTGAACAGATGGTCCAAACCCCTGAAAATATGAACCATAGCGATGTTGGTTCTCAATATGAACGACTTAACCTGTATTTTCAGTTAAAATAGATGATATTCAGATATTAGTAATCAGATCTAAACCCCTGAAAATTTTACAAAAAGAATTAAAGATGGCAGCATATTAGTGTTTAGGCCAGCAGCTCAGGTATATTCAGATCGCATAGTCATTTACAGAGAAAAAGCACTACGGAGTTTACAGAAATATAATCTTTTTTGAAGAATCAAACTTCAAAAAGTATCTAGTCCAAAGACTTACATTAATAGTATAGGGCTGCTGGAGGTGTAGCCATTATCAAATTTTATGTGATGAACCAGTTTTCACACACTGTTCAAAAGCAAGGCATCAATATGGGAAAAGTATAAAACTCTATGTGCATGGTGATGTAATGGACAGGAACGCTATGCTCTCTGTGGATGCAAGATAAACTTGATAAAAACGAAGCTACCAAATGGAACAAACAATGCGTAGGCTTATATTTCCTCTGCAGCCTGTCTGGCTTATAGTCATACTCACCCAATCTGTAAGCAATCTTTATTAACTAATCTATCTGGGAGCGATATTTTGCATTATCTTGTAGAATTTTAACCAAGAAGAAAACCTGACATGGTCGCCAGATGTGGCAGATTGGGAAGGATGTGAAGGGTTGAGGAGGAAACATGATTTGGTGGAGAACTTAAAGCTGATAGGGACGATTGAACATGATTAGGCGGAGAACTCAAACAGAAACTAATTAAGTTCAGATGTCCTAAATTTTCAGCTCACCTCCTATTACACGACATGTTCCTTTTGTAATGCATAACATTTGTTTTATGCACTATAGGTGGCCGCTAATGATGATGTTCACATTCCTGGCGTTGACGTGTGGCAGCAGGCTCGTAAGAAGAAGGATCCCAAACCCAACGAGGATCCTTACTACGGCTCCACCACTAGGACCGTGAGCGAGTACTCGAGCAGGTTATTTATTTCCACCATACGTACTAATGTCTACCATGCTTATGGATTGCTACTATGCTTATTCATTGGCATCAAGATTCTTAATCCGGTATACTCGAGCGTTGTATGGGCCTGATTCTCAGCCCCTTCAGCAGCCGATCGATGAGACAACATTGCTCCTCGCTGGGGGGCAAGCCACATGGCCGCTTCAAGATTCTTAATGTTGTGGTGCCCTCTAAAACCACTCTCACATGGGTCAAAGCTACCACGGGCGCCACTGCTTCTATCCCACCTCGTGCACCGCATCGCGAAGTAAGTTTTTTCTCATTTTTATCCGAATTTAGACTTTTGATCATGCATGTGTATGGTCATGAGATTCATTATGTCAAATTTTAGCCCCGCTATGAGGATGCCTACAAGGAGGTTTGCCAGGAGTTTCATAAAAAGATGAAGGAATGGTATGCTGCAATTAATGCCCACGAGGATCACATTCAAGCGACACATAAGGTTATTTTTTGCCCATTTAGCTACTTGCAAGTGGTTCTTATGTTGTATTTTCCTTATTCACGCGTGACATATAATCTCACTTGCAGACGTGGTATATGGCTCAGACGAATGGTACTCCAATGCCCCTTTTTGTCGAACCTCCACCAAAACCACCGATGATGTTGTCGTCAGAGGCCGAATTCCTTGCAGATCTAGCCACGGGGACTCCGGTCAGTACTTCACATAACTACAAGGTTATTAGTTACATGTCACAAAAGAACTACTAAGTTACTAGCTACTATTGCGCTCAAACATATGTAGGGATCGGCTCATTCAGAGACACCCTTTGGCCGTGCTATTGCCTCGCTCGGCGAGTCGCCTAGGACAACTCCACTTCACTTTGGTGGTCCTAGTCCTGGTTCTGCTGGACCGTCTCCTGACGAGGACTGTTACTCGTGCCGACGCTCGCCGATGCCGGTTAGTTGCAAGCAACACTTACACAATTTACCATGCATGAATTTTGACATAGATAATTTTCCATGCTAAACTTGCATTAGAATAATTCGCCATTGAAGAGTTGGAGTAAGAACAACTTACTATATAAAAACTTTTAACTATTTCTGAACTTGTCATGCATGAACTTTGACTTAGACAATTTGCCATTATAAATGGGCGTGTTCTTTCGATTTGTAGTGATCTCGAAGTCTATGATCCGGTGCTCGAAGTCCGTTGAAGACCGGTTTCTATGTATCCCATGACTATGTGTACTAAACATGTAGTGATCATGCTCTCCAAGACAATGTGCAATGTATGACATTGCAATGATGATTATGTGTAATGAACTTGTAGTGATGACTATGTGCAATGAACTTGCAACGATGAGTGTGTCTATGACTATATATATCGATGAAGATTTGATAGTCTTGAATTCTTTTGCATGGTTTACAGTCTATGAATATATATATATATATTCATGTGCTTGCTTGCGGGCATTTTTTGTATAAATATACCGCAAAAAAATACCAGGACATCAACGCCGACGGTTATACCATCAGCCCTATAACAGCTAGCACGGCCTGGACATCAACGCCGACGGTTATACCGTCGGCCCTATAACTGCCAGCACGGCCTGGACATCAACGCCGACGGTTATACCATCGGCCCTGTAACAGCCACCACGGCCTTTCCAACAATGCTGTTAACTGCACCTGGACACAACAGCAACAACGCCGACGGTAATACCGTCAGTAGTATAACTACACCTGGGGACAACTGGCAAAACGCCGATGGTAATACCGTCGGCATTAAACTACACGTGGGCACTAAAGTTTTAACGGCGACGGTAATACCGTCGGCACTATAACAACACCTGGGCACTCCCAACACCCTGGTTGTGCTCCACGTGGCCATCTACACCGTCATCTAAGGTCCGTTAACTTTGTGCGCCGACGGCCATGTGACACCGACGGGCGGCATATACCATCGGCACAAGCGGCTACGCTGACGTTCGAAGCTACGCCGACGAGCATGTTGTTGTGCCAACGCGAGAGATGTTGGCGGCTCTGTGCCGACGGTCACCGTCGGCATTGTCATGTGCTCACGGTTTTCCGGGCTATGCTGACAGTTATAACTGTCAGCATCGTAGCTTGTTCCCGTAGTGCTTGTGTACCTAGTCTGTTGGTGTCATAGATGAGGTCGCTAAACTTATGTGTTAAAAAATCTACATTATTTCGTTAGTTTAGAATCTGAGATATAAGACTGAAATGTGCTTGTGCTTCCTTGCTGCTAGTTTTCCTTGATTTGGCATATACAAGTCCTAATCGATATGTGTGGTCGACGAGTTTTTCATAGCTACACACACTTATCTTACATGGTTGCTTTTGAAAGTGAACATGTTGACATGCTCCGGTGGAACTAGAAGAGGAGGCTAGTCATCTACACATGTGTGCCTACGAGTCTTCTAAAACTAGTGAGCGAAGTTTAGATGAGTTTCTAGTTCCTCCCTTAAACCAGGAAATGCCAATGGCGTCATCTACTTTGTGGGCATTTTTTCTTGACTTTAATCAATGTCTGCTGTTAAGCCATTTTTTTAATCTAGCATGGGCTTCATATGTTTTTGAGTTTTTCTTGTTTCAGAGGGTTTTGGTATAAAAATGATGTGGTTGGTCGTGCGTGCTTATAATAGCTGATCTGGAATTTTTGTGATTCAACAAACATAATGCTTCTTTTTTAAGATGACTTATGGTGCCTTGTTGATGTATGGAAACATGCCATTTGGAAAAGTCGCTGGCTCTATCAAGTATTTTTGTTTTGATATGACTGAATTTTAGAACCACACCAGTTGCTTGTTTTCCTTGAACTTAAGCTCAAAAATGCTCACCTGATGTACCTTGTATGCTTGGCAGTTGTACGGTATAGACAATCACTACAGGAAAACTCCACAGCGCCAAGGGCCGGGTCACTAACGGAGAGATCTCAAACCTTTATGTCCACTCCTGGTAAAAAAGAGAAATTCCCGTCGAATCGGTAGGATGTGGGTTAGATATAAACTACAGGTATATGATCTGATGCTCATGATTTTTCATAAAAATTACTTTTAGGTTTATAATATACTATTTCATCAGAGATCCAATGCAAGTTTAGCGTGGCTCAGCCACGAGCTAAGAATCTTAATACCCGCCATTTTAGAGTTTTGAATGCAGAGAGTTCAAAATAGTTAGTACAGTTTTCAGAGTTTTGAAAATGAAAGAATTCAAAATTTTCACTCTAGCTTCATTTTGGAATGTGATATGGATGTCATATTTGGATTCCTCTCGTTTTTCTAATCAATTTGTATTATTTTAAATTTTCAAAATTTGAAAATGAAAAAAAGTTATTTTAAAAATTAATTTTTTATTAAAAAATTTAGTTATTTCATATTTGGATTCCTCACATTTTTATAATAATGGATATATTATTTGTTGAATTTTGATTTACAGATTTAAAGATATTAATTATGCCATATTATATGATAATAATGGCAAAAAATTGATATAATATTATTTATATTACTTATTTCATTTTCATTGGAATTCAATATTATTATTATGAATTCATTGTTGTTTACTTAAATAATTATTTGAAATTTCAAAAAATAAAGACGTGTGATATAGTGGTATAAGAGTAAAGAGGATTGATATGGTAGTATTGACAAAAAGGTATAATTTGTTTCCCGCGAGCTCATCTAAAAGGAAGCGAGAACTTAAGCGTGCTGGAAGTAGAGTAGTGTGAGGATAGGTGACTGATCAGAAAGTTTGAACAAAACTACAATTTAACCTAAGATTAAGTATACTTAATGTTAAAATGTTCCAAGTGAGAGAGAATCCAACAAGAGAGATTAAGTATACTAACAGTCTATGCCGAGGGGGCTACGCCGAGGACAAAGCCGTCGTCATAACCCCTATGCCGACGAGCTGCGCCGAGGGCTGTCCTTGGCACAGCCTATACCGACGGCATTTCGGGGTTGTGCCTAGGGCAGCTGACCCTCGGTGTAGCGGCGTTTTCTATAGTGAATGTATGCTATTTTAGAGGATGATTTGTATGTTGCCATGTTCAGACTTGGCCGCTCTGGAAAGAAAATATAGTTGTTTTTTGTTTTTGCATGTATGCTGACGGTAGGCCAGTTGGAGTTGGCTCACATATGCCTGCTTTGATTAAATACAAATTAAATCTATCAAAAACAAGTGTTGATTGTGGTTAAATCGGAGGGAGGTTTTGCTTGGTGCTATGGCTGATTAGAGTCCTGTCTCTAGGGTGGCGGCGGTGGTGTTGCTGCTGCTGCTGCTGTAGTGTTTATGTACTCCCTTTGATCCATAGTAAGTGTGGTTGATTCAATGCAAAATTGTACTAAAATCAATGACACTTGTGATGGATCGGAGAGAGTACTATATATGTTGTTTCAAGTCAAAACCCAAATCCGGTCAATACTAGTTGGAACAAATAGAAGCTTTTACCGAGAGTGATTGTTTTCTTTCTACTAGGGCTGTGCAATATGCATTTATTGTTTGCCGTGTTATTCTGAATATATGGCCATAACAAGAAAGAAATAGGCAAAGACTTAGCAAAAAGCATCCTAGCAATTTGGAACAGAGTTACTTGTTCTGTTCCTAAATATATGAGACACTTTGGCTTGCCAAAAAATCTTATATGTAGCAAGGGAGGTAGTAGTACCATCTTTGTTACAGTACTACTACCTTTTCGTTATAAAGAAACACTGTAATCAACATCTAATTTCTTCTTCATTGAGGCTCGGAGGGGGGAAACAGGAAATGCAAGTTTGGTTTGAAAAAACATCTGCATGAAGTTCTATAAAAAGGACTACCTTTTAAATTCTGTAACTATTCACTGTTGGATCCGGACAGCGACCACCTCGGGTGGATGTGGGCAGTTCCCCTCACCTTGGTTGCTCCGTGGACTAATGGATACAAGATCGTGTGCCCACCCACCTCGACCTATCTAGCGTCTCATCAGTGTGAGGTTGGTCGTGGCATGGGCTCTAGTTCATGGACCCCGGGACGGAGGCCTTGGAAGGTGGACCGCACAGGTAGCTTTGGCAAGCGACGTGGCGGTGTTGATGGTCTTGCCCCTTGATCGCAGGGGTGGCGAGGAGCGGACAGCGGGAGACCTTGGTGGTGGTGGCGCTTCGGCTTCGACTTCCCCTAGATCATGCTCTGAAGACCGGACTCGGAGGCGGTGGGCAAACCATTAGTGGGCATGTGTGTAGGTTTTTCCGGACGAAAGCCCCGTGTTTGACGCCGATGCCTACGGGTGCCGTAACCCTCCCAGGGCGCCGTTGTGGGTACCTCCATGCGAGTGCTCCTGGTGAAAACCCTAGACCATTTCGATCTCGTCGACGGCGGCGCGTTGCGCCGTTACCCTCTTGGGGTGTTGGCGTGGAGTTACTTTCCCCCGGGTCTCAGCGCTTCTCCGATGGCAAGTCATGCTTTCCTGTTCTTTGTTGTTTCTATCTTTGATCTGCTTTGTAAGAAGGTTCCTCGTTACCTTGTATTAGTTCGGCCGTGTATGACTTTATTTATAAAGCAGGAGCAAAAGCCTATTTCAAAAAAAAACTATTCACCGTTTGTTGGTATTATTATACTGGATGATTTGTTTGGGGCATGAGCTAGCTTTGTTAGGCGTTCGGCCGAGCAGAGCTACCTTGAGGAGGTACAAAGTTTTTAAAATAACTGCTCCCTCTGTTGGAGTAGGTTCAATCGTGTGTTTGGCGAGAAAGTCAGCGCAAGAAGACCTTGACAAGTCCGGATAAAGACGTTATTTGGACTTTATGTCCGGATTACGTACGGATAAAGTCCGCAACGGCCAGTAAATTGGTCCACTCGATTCCTCTCGGAGTAGAAGTCCGAGTTGGCAAGGGCCACCTACCCTTGTACAGATCAGAATCGACTAGAGTCTCCACCATTGTCAATATAAGCAACAAGGATCGGTGCGGCTGATGCACAGCGCAAGCGAGGGGCTTATAGCTCCTATGCGACGTCTTTACATGGAATTGGAAGGAACATGACATCGTTGAAAAGAATAGCTCGCACGCGACACTTCTGAAGCGGCAAATAGCTCCCGTGCGACACTTCCACTTAACCCCACGAGACCGTCAACGAATTCGAATCAGCTGAGTACAGTAGGACCCACAGTCTCTCCACGTCACGGCGGAACTCACCTGATGTCCACCTCATATCGTGGGACCCACCCTGTGGTTGAAGAGAGCCGTTTGCCCCGATCCGTCCCCGCACCCGAGCTCCCGCCACCGCTCGAGCATCTCATCCCTTCGCTTTTCTTCTCCGGCGAGCAAGTGCGGCAACGCCGGCGAGGATGTCGAGCTCGCTTCCTCCCACCGCTCATGGCCTCGGTATGGTGCGGTGCCGATGAGGAGGTGCCCGATTGCCCGTATCAGCGCCCACAGGCGGCTTGTCACATCCACCGACAAGAACGGCAACATTGGTGGGATTTTGTGAAGTGTGAGCAAGCCCGAGCCGGGAAAGGTGAGATCTGAGTGTTCAAGCGCCAATTTCGCTTTTCTTTCATTTCATGCATTTCATCGAATTTGGGATTTATGGTTCATCTCTGCGATTTCAGGAACTGCCAAAATGTGGGCATTTTGAGTGGCTTGATGAGTACATCGGCAATTGGGGTGGAGGTAGCATCCCGGGAGCTCGAAAACCCGTCCGTGGTGGAGCAATTGGGATGTGGCAACCCCATTTCCGCTGGTACTACGGTGGATGCGGAAGTGAAGGCCGAGCTAAAGAAGATGAACAAGCAGCTAAGGCAAATCATCGAATTGAAGAAGCAGGACAATCGATGGCGGTTTTTATTTTTGTGTAATTTCGCTCGGATTAGTTTATCTCCTCATCGTTAGTCATTAGACAGCGTAGTCAGTGTTCGAGTGATGCTTTGTAATGGATGTAATGGTCTATGTCTTTGGCTTGAATAAAATGCAACACAAATTCGGGCTAATTTTGAGTTGCTCTGTTTTCGAAATCAGTGTTTCTTCAGTTTCAGTTGTTCCTTTTATCGGTGTCGGGGCGCCCGTAAGAGGAGGGAGGGGTTGAAAAGTAAAAAAACAATTGACGAGGATTGAAAAAGGCCAGGCCCAAATATAACTTAGCCATACCAAAATGGACGTATCCAGGCCCAATAGTAACTATATGTTGATTGGGCAAAAAAAATGGTACTCACGTTACAATCTAAATAGGAACGTGTGGATCTGTAGATACTCGTGCTCAGGTTGCAATTTTTTTTTTGCAAAAGTAAATATATAAATGAAGTCCAAGGACATCCATTTAACTAACATAACTTGGGCGCTCCTTTAACTTATGTAAATATGTAAATGTCTTATTTGAAAATGAACCATGTGTTGTATGAACTTGTTTTTGTGTCTTTTGTTTTATACACTTGTAAATATATAAATATTGCACGAGTATTATATGAACTTGTTTTTGTGTCTTTTGTTTTATACACTTGTTGTTTTGGATGTTTTGACAAATGACAATACAATAAAACACAGATTACAATGAAACAAGGGATAGATAATATTGGGATAACATTATTTATATAAGATAGGGGGGATCGATAACATTACAATAAAAATAAAAAAGTACAATAATATAGAAGGGGCGGAATAGGCGCCCCGCCTAAACCCTGGGCTAGCCCCTAAACCCTAACCCCCTACTCCATCGGCGGTGGAGGCGGTGCAGTGCAAGCATTCCACGCCGCCAGCCTCTCCCGCTGGTCCCGCCTGCGTTCTCCTCGGAAGGCCCGCCATTGGCCTCCTGTTGCTCCTCCTCCCGCCGTCTGCCTTTTCTTCAAGGAGCCTGGGCCTTCTCCTCCCACCGCGGCAGCCTCCTGCTTGCCTCCTCCTTCGCCGCCTTAGCCCAGAGAGGCTTGGAGGGAGGTCACGCCCGGGAGGTTGGGGACGGGGTTGTGGACGATGGGGCCCTGGTCTCCTCAGGGGCAGGGCGGGGACTTCTTCTCCTTCTTCTTGCCACGCTTGGGGCGCGTGGGCGCCCGCTGCTCCCACCACTGCTTGTGGTCCGGGTGGTTGTCCTCGTCGCTTAATTCGGTGTCGGAAGGAAGGCGGAAAGGGGAGGTCGCCATGGTCGGAGTGTTTGGGGGCGGCTGGGAGGAGGCAAAGGGACGGGCTCGAGGTTGAAGAGATGAGGGGCAAGATGAGATGAGGAGGCAAAGGCATTTTGCCTATTTATTGAGGGCGGGGCGTGAAGGGCGGCGTGGGAATCCAGCGTCGCGTTGGCGCAGACGCCGAGACGAGACGCGTGCGCTGCGTTGCCCCTGCATGCATGATCAATGCGAAAGAGACGGGAAGCGGGGCAGCGGGCGTGATCAATGCGAAAGAGAGAAAAAAATAGCTAGGATGCGACGCCCCCGCCCCTGCATGCATGCATGTGCATTAATGCGAAAGAGAGAAAAAACGTCCAAGGTAGTTGTTCATTGGCAGTGAAAAATAAAAGGGAAAATATTATTTGGCCTTGATTTACTTCGGTAATAAATGCGGAATCTAGTACTAAGGTACTGCTCGTTTTACACACGCAAGAAAAATCGGTGGAGTAATATTGACTTTTGTATGGCGCATGAACCAGATGGAAGTAAATTTGACTAAAGAAAGTTGTTCGACGTACACTTATTTAATGGGGCAGTGCTGTTGCACTAAAATAGCTAGATCATGACGCTTAGGGCAGCTGCTGCATGCATGGTGCAGCCCGCCGACGCCGAGACGAGACGCTGCGCTGCGTTGCGTGTGGGAAGCGGGCGTGATCAATATGAAAGAGAGAAAAATAGCTAGGATGCGACGTGATCAGTAACCCTGCACGCCGCCCGACCTGCATGCTGCATGCATGTCAGCAGCCCGCCAGCGCCCTCGCATGCCACGCTCGGTCCAACGGTCTGGAGTGTGCCAACGCTGTACGTTATATTTATTACATATTTTAGATTTTGATATTTTTTCTGCTGGTCATAGTGACATGCATACTCCCTCTGTCCACAAATAAGTGTACGTTTGGCTTCAAAATTTGTCCACAAAAAATGTACTTCTACCTTTCCAATGCACTTGGGCATCCACTATGTAGTCCATAAGGCTATCCACAAGCCAAAAAGTAGTCCATATGGCTATCCATATACATAGTGGAGGTTTACTTTAGAAGATTTTCCTTAAGGGTGACCTACAAGCTTATGGGTTGCCCACAAGCAATAAACATAGATGTGGTATCATGCATATGTTACTAGTCTAAGTTACTACTACATAGTGCAAAATAACATAGATGTGGTATCATGCAAAGTCTCATTTATTACAATGAACCTGAGGGGAGTAAGTTTGACTGGAAAAAGTTGTTACACGTAAACTTATTTAATGCGACGGAGGGAGTAAATATACCGCAGTTGTTGGACGAAATAGCTAGATGCGACGCTAGGGGCAGCATGCCCGCATGGTGCAGCCCGCCCAGCTCCCTCGCATGCCACGCCGCATGCCACGCTGTTACGTAAACGATGAAGCCAATCAGATTCCGTAATCATCCATCCCATGGATCGCCAAGAGCTAGCCACGAAATCCTTCTAAGAGACGCCAACCAATCAGTTGCGAACAAGCCCTTCCACGGATCGCCGAGCCACCATGAATCCTTCTAGAAGACGCGATCGGACGGCCACAGTGTCGCGCTAGGGTTAGATCTACGGTCCTCATTCGGCCTTAGGGTTAGCGGGTTTAGGATGCAGTCAACGGGGTTTCACAAGTTTGACCAAACATTCAAATGTGCATAACTAATTCAAAAAAATCAAAAAAATACAAAACCTTCGCATGGTGTCATGTTATGTGACATAGTTGTGAGGAAAATATCAAACTTGGTCTATTGATCATATTTCAAAAACCCTTCACAAAATGACCTATCTCCTCCGAGGTTTTCGCTTTCGTCAAATGACCAATGATATGGCTAGAATCAAGGCATAGTTTGTGATAATGTGCCCATATTTGGCATGCATGTCTATAATGGGATTACTAACAATGTTGTAGCACAAAGTTTTCCTTTTGACCACGTAAAAATCATTTTCTATTTTCTCGAGTCTTGAAAGAGGGGGATTTGTGAAGCAACCACCAAATTGAAGTTTCAAAATGGTAACATCCTATTTTTCAAAAATACTAGACCACCTAGAATGTACAATTTCCCAACCTGAGTATCTCAAACCTTTTATTCCATCCTCGGTGAAAAGACAAATCCTGCCGAATTTGGAAGTGGGTAAGATATGAACTACAGTACATGATTCCATGCTGATGATTTTTGTAAAAATAATTTTAGGTTCACAACATGCTATTTCATCGAGATCCAATGCTAGTTTTGCGAGCCTCGCCCCTAGCTAAGAATATTTATGAAAACCCTTCAAGTTTGACGACATTCAAATGTGCATAACTAATTCAAAAAAATCAAAAAATACAAAACCTTCGCATGGTGTCATGTTATGTGACATAGTTCGAGGAAAAATATCTAACTTGGTTTTAGAAATGGTCGAAAAAAAACTTGCTTAGAAATGGGGTGGTTTACCCTAGCTTTGGAGCCCATTTCTACCCCATTTTGGGTGAGGGTGAGTTGTACTTCACAAAAGGGATCAGGGTGAGGATGAGTTGTATTGTACATATGAGAAAAACGTTGGAAGCTCATACAAACATAGAAAAGTGACATAGCTACATATGTTGAAATTCAAATTTACCATCATATTTGAATTTTGTTCAAATTATCAACAAGTGACAAATTATTATAATAACAAATGTTTACAACAACAAGTGCCAAATTATTACAACAACAATTGTCAAATGTTTACAACAATAACAAATGTTTACAATAACAAATGTCTATTTCTTTTGGCTCTTCTTACCCCTCGTTTTCTTCTCCTTCACAAGTTTCACACCACACAATAGGTTTATGCTCTTCTTTTTCTTACCATTACCATCTGGCCTCCCCATAGCACGTCCAAGAGTCTCCTTCACCTCCTGCACCTCCTCAACAACTTGGTCAGTTTGCACCAGAGCTTCAACAACAGGCTCATTTTGCACCAGAGCCTCAACAACAGGCTCATTTTGCACCAGAGCCTCAACAACAGGCTCATTTTGCACCAGAGCCTCAACAACAGGCTTATTTTGCCTCTCATTTTGCACCAGAGCTTCCAAATCAGAAACGGTGTGCCCTAAAGCCTCAACAGTTTGCAGATCATCCTCCAAAAGAAGTTCAGATTGCACCTCAAAGAAGACCAAACATGATCCGTTAGTTCTTCTTTCTTTGGCCATTGATTC
The DNA here is from genome assembly GCA_030063025.1 of Avena longiglumis. NCBI lineage: Eukaryota > Viridiplantae > Streptophyta > Magnoliopsida > Poales > Poaceae > Avena > Avena longiglumis. The sequence continues at coordinate 52,858,396 of CP125979.1, read as the reverse complement.
TTGCCCTTTTCATCGCCAGATTCGTCAACAACAAGAGGTGGGCCTTTTTCTCCACGCTTCCTCGAAAACAAGCAAGTTAGCGGGGAGAAAATCATCAACAAGAAATGGGATAGATTTTAGATGAACATACTTTGGCTTTTCAAGCAGTATACGCACTTGGTAGAGCCAGCTCGGTGTCCAAGTTCTTCACAGAGTTTGCATCTATTCTTGTTACCTTTTGGGCCCTTTTGGCTTGGCATCTTTCTTTTCATCTTTCTTTCCCTTCTTGCTGCTCCCACCTTTCTCAAACCAAGCCTTGAATCTACTGCCTTGGGCCACCTTTTTTTTCATCAAAGGAGGACACAAGAAACTGAATGTCCACTTCAGGCTGAGACGATCTGTAAGTCTTTGGAATTGGTGTTCCATATGCAGCCTTGAATTTTGCTACAGAATAATACTCATGCAAATATGGGTGCATATTTAGATTGTGTTTGGAGGCCAAGAAAAGTATGGCATGCTCACAAGGCTTCCCAGTGTGTTGCCACTCAAGGCACGTGCATTCATGCAATTGAGTGTCAACAACATGCCTCCTGCCAGTCTTTGTATCTCTGACTTTAGCACCCCACAATGAGGATTTCTCAACACGCAAATGTGCAAGATTTCTGCTCCTGTTGACCACCTGCTGCACAACATCAGGAAGCTTATCTCCTTGAAGAACATCACCAAGCCTTCTTCTCAATTCCCACAACCTCATGATCATGATCGATCTGTCAACCATGTCATGGACAGCAAGTCTTTTAACTCCTTCACTTTGTTGTTGAAACTTTACGCCAAATTATTGTTGATATGATCACATTTGATGGCAGTGTTAAACCAGACTGTACCATAAAAGAGAATGGTAGGTTTCCAACCATGTACAAAACTTGACCCTATCCTCCTCGAGCATGCCTTAATCTTCTCAAGGTGATATGAATGTGTGCACTTTGTGTAAGATCTTGTCACGCCACATGCGTCCAAAATCATCTCCTCTCAATTTTTGATCAAATTCATCCACATATGGCAAGCACTCCTCGCTCGGCATGAGGAAAACAATCTTCACTGCATTTTCTAAACCTTTACATGCATCTCGTGCACCGCCAATGGAGAGACTGCCCTATGCATCTTTTCAACTGCATCATGAACCATGTCCATGATGCCTCTATCTCAGTCAAACATGCCAATAGCTACAGGGAACATCCAATTGTGTCCATCTAAAGCATTGCATGCTGCTAGTTGACCATTCCACTTTCCAATCAAGAAAGATGAGTCTATACTCAAATATGGATGGCACCCTGCTTTGAAGCCATCGATGCAATGCTTTAAAGCCATGAAGAATTTAGAGAAGAAGACTTTTCCATCAGCTGTTACCTCAGTATCTATCTCCACAACACTGCCAGGTGACCTCTTCTCTACTTCTGCTTTGAAGTTATAAAGCATTCGAAAGGTATTTGCCCAATCACCATATAGCTCTTTCATTGCCCTTTGCTTTGCCTTCCACACTGTAGTATAATTCAGCTTAATGGTCTGCATTTCCAAGTCTATTTTCAGTCTCTTTGCAGTGTTGTTTGGTGTTGTGGCTAAAATGGGCTTGATCTTTTCTGCAACCCATAATTTTGATGTCATCTTTGTAACTGTTTGAGAACTTGTAATGCAAGTATGAGGTTTTGGAATTTGATTCACTCTTATTGTCCTTCCATCAGGTTGGCGTCTAGCAGATATATACCACTTGCAAGGCTTGGCACCACCATCATAACCTATGCATTTTGCATAGAACTTCTTTTTATCAGTCCACATAGTCTTGGTAGCAAACTCACGTTTGACTGCATATGTCCTAAAACACATCCTGAATTCATCCATGCTTGGAAACAATCTCCCAACTTCAATAACTGGGTCCTCTTTGTCATAAACTGTTACTAGCTCATCATCATGTGCATCATCTACATGAACTGCAGCATTTTCCAACTCTAGATCTATATCTGCCTCTTCATCTCTTAAATGGTTGTCACCATCATTTGCAGCTTCATCCCTCTTCTTCTCCTTGTCTCTGTCATCTATAGGAATGCCAAAAAGCTTTGCCATTTCAATGTCATCTATTGGTGCAATGACCAAATCAGTGCGGTCATGTATCTCAACCAATTCCAATCAAGTTACAATCCTTTGTGCATTACCATCTGCAGCCTCCTTGTGCATTAGCATCATCATCCTCCACTTAACACTTCCAACTCGTAAGTATAGGCATTACTTGCCTTTGTGCAGCCAATCATCCTCGACCATCTGAGCAGACTTGAGGCCACATATCCAACCCTCGAATCAGGTTTCAGATCAATGAGCTCTGCTAAAAAGCGAACAGTTTTGCTTGTCCAACTGTTTAAGCTCATCGATTTCATCAACTATATGTTCCCCTGTCTCAACCCTAACATAGTCACATTTGCAATCATCAAATCAAAAGAAACTTCTTGCTCGCCCCCAAACCACACTATCCCCAATTTTTCCACCATTTTCCTTCGCCTCCTCTCCCATGTTTATTAGCTCTTGGGGATCAACATGTTCTAATTCCACCTCCCATTTAACAACCGTGTCTCTCTCAATGATCTGCGTGCTTCCATCAACTAAAACAGCCCTAGAGGAAAGAAATTGATGTGAAATTCAAGGTTTGGCGCAACATCGTCTCCCCTGTTTTGGCGGGCCTTGTGAGCTAGCGGAAGCGACAGAGAGCTCAACCTTAGAGAAATTAAGTGCGTAGATATGGGATATACCGATTAGAAGTCCCTCTCCATGCTCCATATCGTTCCCTCGCCTGCTCAGACACCCTCGCCTCCACAATCTAGCATCAATGGGCACGCAGATCTCGAATTGAGAAGAATGGGAGAGGAATTAGCTTTCAAATGGCACTCACCACCTTCGTGGAACGCGCGCCGCCGCCTAAATTAATTGCCGTGCCACCGCTGCCGGCGCCGAGAACGATGGGTGAGGTCCGTCGCCGCCGTCGGGGAAGCTACAGTTAGTGTTACGCGCGCTCTCGGTCGGAAGCGGTTGGTTTGACTGGCTGTCCCAACCAACCGGTTTGGCTTAACCCTAATATTGAAACAAAGTTAAATGTGTCCTTATGACCGTTTTAAGGCCCGTGTGGCCCTGGGATATTAGCTGCCTCACAGCCGTCGCATGCGAGCTATTCTTTTCAACGATGTCGCTTTCCTTCCAATTCCATGTAAAGACGTCGCATAGCCATGGACATGGATGAGCAGCTGTTTCAACAGCAGCACGGCTGGTCCTTGCAGTTGCAGAGCGGCCAGGAGATCAGGTTAACCCCGCCAGGGCCCAAGGAGGCCAGCGAGACCCTCTGCGTCACCGACGTCTTCCTCGTCGATCCGGAGAGCACCGGCGTCGTGGCCGCCTGCGTCGATATTGGCAGTACGGCGTCATCCTCGGTCTTGTCATCCGAGAAGCCCCGCGCGAAGCTGCTGACCCCGGTGGAGCTGGATGAGGAGTTCTGCTTTTATCTCATGACGAGGACAAGAGAAGAAGGCGACGCCGTCGCTGAGGCTGACGCCGATGCGGTCCTCGTCCAGTTCCAAGGTTACGCTCTACCGTCCACGAGCACGATGAACGAGATAGAGGAGGAGGACGAAGAAGAGGAGGACATGATCGACGAGGAGAACCCCCAAGATGATGATGACGAGGAGGAGGGTGACGGCGAGGACACGGAGGATGCGACGGGTTCCGACTTCGATGGCTACAACGGCAGGTATGACAAGGACACGTGGGGGCTCCCACTCGGCACCGTGATCGAGTACGGGCCAAACATGAGCGACGAGGAGGACGACAATGACGGCGAGACTGGCAGGCCCGCGACAAAGGCTAACAGAGGCGGTAGGAACAAGCTGTGCCCCCGCAGAAGCTTTGTCACAGAGGCCGAGGGGCGGTCGCTTGGAGGGCGGGCGCCGCCGAGGTTCGACGTCGGCGTGGAGCCTAGTCGCCGATGTGCACCTGAAATGGTGTTTTTGGGAATCTTTGTGTTCCTCTATCTGGTAGCTATCGTACTCTTCTTCGTCGACGAATGAACTGCATGTGCCGTGCTTTCATGATATGATCAATTGTGAAAAATCACATTATTCAATCCAGTGGGAATTTGTATGTTGAGACTATATGTATGATCGGGTTATGCAGCCGTATGTCATTTTGTTTTCTTATTGGTGAAAATATATAGCTTTTTGTGAATTCAGAGAGCTTAATTAATCACTAAGAAGAGTGTTAGAAGGAAAACCTGTATTATGGTTGATCCACAAGCATCTTCTCCTATGCGATCTTGCTTATTTAGCACATAAATCACTAAGAGGAGGGGGTGACGGCGAGGACACGGAGGACGACGAGGATGTGATGGGTTCTAAGGTCGAGGGCTATGGCAGCAGGGATGACAGGGACATGTGCGGGCTCCCGCTCGACACCGTGATCGACTGGCCAAGGATGGACAACAACAAGGACAACTACGGCGAGGCTGGCGGGCCCATGACCAGGGCGAGAGGCGCCGGAAAGAAGAAGCTGCGGCATGGCAGGAGCTTCGTCACGGAGGCCGAGGGGCAGTCCCTTGGAGGAGCGGCGCTGCCGCTGTTCGGCGTCGGCATGGAGCCTGGTCGCCGAGTTGCACCTGAAGTCGTAGTCTTGGGGATCTTTTTGTCCATCTATCTGATAGCGATGATTGTACTGTTTATCGGATAAACTGTGACGTGTATTCATGATGTGATTAGTTATCACTTTTGCTTCGGTCCCCCACCCCCTCCCCCTACCACTCTTTTAAATTTTGACAAACAAAAACTCGATTCCGATTGTTTAGAGGACCGTACAAACCCATCCGGTCTTCATATGGTCCTTATAGACTTATACTCACCATATACGTATGCACATGTGCCCGCGGAAGGCGAAAATAAGAAGTTATATAACAACAACAAAAAAATTAAAAATATGACATATAAAGACGTAGATCGTGATAATAGGAGGTGGGATCAGCCGATCGGAACGTGGATTATACCCGGTTCGACCAAGTACACATATATAGAGATATACGTGATCTCGATATGGGTTTGGACCAGTCAAAAAAATAACAAGACACATGTAGCTTAAGTTTAAGGGTGGGGGACCGAAGCACACCTCGTTAGTTATAGTAAAATCATTGTGTTTCAGTCAAAGGGAAATTTGTATGTTAACACTATGTTCAGTTATGCAGCTGTCTATATATATATATCATTTTGTGTTCTTGGTCAAATAAGTAGCTATGGATCAGCATTTGAACATTCAGATATGGTGTACCATGTCCAAATCAGATAATTGTGAACCACAATACACGTACACCACCACAAACCAAATGTCATGCAAGTTAACAAGCTCCGGTGTCGCTGATGGATCACCCGGAGCAAAAGAACCATCCTCCCCCACCGCCGCCACGCCGTTGGTGCAGGACCATCCCGGCGGGGCGATTAGGCCGCACCTTCACCAGTCTAGAGACATACACGCGACTAGTCAATCAAGCAGCTGATCGATCGATCGATCGATCCGCGATGTTTACAGAAGTCTCCCAGTCAGCTCGTAGAAGAGCTCGCCGACGTTCTGTGCTCGTAGAAGAAGAGGCCGTTTGGTTCCGCGTACTCCAACGCTTCCTACCGTCAGAGATGAATGAGTTAGACTGTCAGATACCAGCACATAGGCTCTGAATTTTCATCTTTTTTCCTGCAGAAATGTTGGGAATTCATGCGTGTTTACAAATCCTGAAAGTTTCAAGACGGGAAGCAGAGTCTGTTGTTGGTGACACTGACACGTCCTCGCGTACCTTGTCTCTGAAGCTCGTCTACCCATTTCTTTGCTCGGCCGTACAAATCCTGACGCCCACGCAGAAAAATCGAATAGATTAAAGATCGAAGCAGCACAGCACAACTAATTTCATTTTTTCATCATCAACACGATCAAATCATCGATGGCGGCAGCCACGGCGCCGCGGTAGTACATGGGGGAGAGGCTGTGGTACCTCTCCTGGCCGGCGGTGTCCCAGATGTCGAACCTGACGGTGGCGTCCCCCTTGCCGCCGCCGCCGCCGCTCACCGGCAGCGTCTGCGAGAAGAAGGCCGCCCTGATGGTCGACTCCTGGCACTCGTTGACGAACCAGATGACGATGCTAGTCTTCCCGGCGCCCAGGTCATGCGTGTGAACATGCTCAGTCAGTTTCGCCATGGAAAATACACGTAAGGATCAGCTTCAGGATCTTGACCGTTAGGTACAGGTATTTGCGCCAGGCGAGTGTTCGAACTACTTGCGCCAGGATCTTGACCGTTAGGTACAGGTACTTTCTTGACACTTAGGAGTAGCTGGGTTTTTTGGCCTCCTGTGTCAGAGTTCCTATATGGGCAGGAAAATAGTGGCCATTTCTTTGAAGCTCGTCTACCCACTTCTTTGCTCGGATGACGATGCTAGTCTTCCCGGCGCCCAGGTCATGCGTACTTGTGAACTTGATCGGTCAGTTTCGCCATGGAAACCACACGTAAGGATCAGCTCGATGTACCCACCATCTTGGCCTGGATGACACTGCTCGGGGTCAGAGCCATCATCGATGATCTATCAGATGTCGCGGTGGCCGGTATCGTCGCGGCCGGCCGTTTCAAGCTGATGATCACAGACGGTTGGCACGTTTGGAGAGAAAACACGCAAATTTTCTTCACATGCGATTCGTATGGACGGCGAGGGAAGACGCGTAGTTGCAAAGCTTGTAAGTTCTCTGGCATCCGGCAGACAAAAGCTGGTATCTGGCATCCGGCAGACAAAAGCTTGTAGGTTCAGCCGTTCACGTTCTTGACAGTTATAGGTACAAGTATTTGGGCCAGGCCAGTGTTCAAACTACTTCACACTTTTTTTAGATGAAACTACTTGACACTTAGGAGTAGCTGGGTTTTTTTGGCCTCCTGTCAGGAGTTCCTATATGGGCAGGAAAATAGTGGCCATTTCTACATGGGCCTTACAACATGTACAACTCGAAGTGATTAGAGAGGTATTCACAAATTAGAGCAGAACAACCATCTTCGTCTCCTTATCTTGGGTTTCAAAGAACAACCATCTTCGATATGCTCTTTTTTTTTTGAGAAATATCTTTGATATGCTCTTTGCCAGCATTTAGTAGTGGTCGTAGTGGTTTTACAAAAGAAGTTACTCTAATTATTTCTTTTGGGGTTGTGATGAGTTAGAGAAATTTGTGTCCTTGCAAATCTGATTATTCATATCCAATGAGTTTATATTATTGTGCATGTTGATTTCGTTGGTTTGACTTTTAATGGACTTGGAATCGTTTCTAGAAATTATGTTGAACATTTTTGTGGTTCAACGGTCAGAAGCAATAGGGGATCATTGCTGACCCAAGTATGTTCTTTGCTCATGGCTTCCCGCCTTTTTGGATGTGCAGGGGCTTTCAGAACCCTTTATCACTAATCGAGTTCAAGTTCATGCAAGTTACTCCAATTATTTATTTCTTTGGTGTGTTGTCATGAGTTACAGAAGTGTGTGTCCTTGCATATCTGATTATTCAGATTTGATGAGTATATATTATTGTGCATGTTCATTTTGTTTGTTTCACTCTTTATGGAGTGGGAATAATTTCTCAACATCATGGTGAAGATTTTTGTAGTTCAACGGTATGCAATTATAGGTGATCATCCCAGACCCAAGTATGTTCTTTGTTCATGCCTTCACATATTTCTGAATGTGCGGCTCTCGGGGCTTCTTCATCCCTTCATCGGTAATCGAGTTCAAGTTAATCTAATTAATCTAATTATTTCTTTGTTTTATCACGAGTTAGAGAATTTGTGTCATTGCGTACCTAAATATTCAGATCTAAGAAGTTTATATTATTGTGCATGTCAATTTGGTTGGTTTGACTCTTTGTGGAATTGGAATCTTTCCTTGGCATTATGGTGAAGTTTTTGTGGTTCAACGGTTTGCACTTCTAGGGGATCATCCCTGGCTCAAGTATGTTCTTCGCTCATGGATTCCCATCTTTTTGTATATGCTGACCCCGGTGGAGCTGGATGAGGATTTCTGCTTTTATCTCATGATGCGGACAAAAGGAGAAGGCGACGCCATGATGCGGTCCTCGTCCAGTTCCAAGGTTACGCTCTGCCGTCCACGAGCACGATGAACGAGATAGAGGAGGAGGACATGATCGACGAGGAGAACCCCCAAGATGATGAGGAGGAGGAGGAGGGTGACGGCGAGGACACAGAGGATGCGACGGGTTCCTACTTCGAGTGCTACGATGGCAGGGATGACAGGGACACGTGAGGGCTCCCACTCGGCACCGTGATCAACGATGGGCCAAACATGAGCGACGAGGAGGAGGACAACGACGACGAGGTTGGCAGGCCCGCGGCTAAGGGTAGCAGAGGCGGTAGGAACAAGCTGTGCCACCGCAGAAGCTTCGTCACAGAGGCCGAGGGGCGGTCCCTTGGGCGGGCGCCGCCGAGGTTCGGCGTCGACGTGGAGCCAAGTCGCCGATGTGCACCTAAAATGGTGTTTTTGGGAATCTTTGTGTTCCTCTATCTGGTAGCGATCGTACTCTTCTTCGTCGACGAATGAACTGCATGCGCCGTGTTTTCATGATGTGATCAATTGTAACAAAATCACATTATTCAATCCAGTGGGAATTTGTATGTTGAGACTATATGTATGATCGGTTATGCAACTGTATGTCATTTTGTTTTCTTATTGGTGAAAATATATAGCTTTTTTGTGAATTCAGAGAGCTTCATTAATCACTAAGAAGAGTGTCAGAAGGAAAAACTGTATTATGGTTGATCCACAAGCATCTTCTCCTATCCGATCTTGCTTATTTAGCACATAAATCACTAAGAGGAGGGGGTGACGGTGAGGACATGGAGGATGACGAGGATGTGATGGGTTCTAAGGTAGAGGGATATGGCAGCAGGGATGACAATGACATGTGCCGGCTCCATTTTAGCAAGATCTTGCAAACAAATTCCATTTATAAGCTTCTACTTTCCTCCACTGCTTAATTTGAATGTTATGTTGTTTAATCTTTACTTGGAAAGTTTGAAGGTTCTTAGTACAATGGTTCATGGCGCCTTTATCATACCTCACAATTTGTATCTCTTCCTACTATATTGGTTCACAAGTTTGCGACCACATGGGCTATGCTCAGGTAAAATTCACCCTCCCTACCGCCAGTTCCAATCCCTCCTTCGTATGGAGAGGAAGAGGAGGAGATCCAGAAAGATGACCTAGAAATGGACCACTCGGAGGATAAGGAAGAGGAGGGCCAACGACCATCACCGATGAACACAGAACATGCCACCATCATTGACTCGTTTGAAACTGGTCGCGAGCGACAAGTTATGGCGATGACACATGAGGATACCAATATGGCCATTTAGCTCCACGCAATAGAGATCTCCGTCACCAGCACAAAGAGGGAGGAGGCAGGATATTGCTTCACGGTCATGGACGAAGAAGCTCAATGGTAGTCCCACACGAGGCAGAGGCGACCGCTCACGAAGCGATCTTATAATCAGCAGTTATAGGGTACAACAGTATGAAAATGCTTCGACCTCCAAAAATATCAATGCCATCAAGTATAACACGTATAAGGTAAAATATCACTCGGAAAATATGGCATGGGTTACATGAAGAGAAAGCAATATTATATCTACCACAAAACTCGCAGTAGAGGTTTCATAGAAAATTTGGAAGTGATGACCATAGTGTGAACATTCTTTAGTTTTAAGGTAAGTGAGGTAAGAGAGTTGCTATGGCATATGACCTTTTTGCTAAAATATAATCATATGTTATAAATGTTGCAAATAATTATGAAATAGAATTATTAGTTCTCATTAATTTGTAGGATCTAGTTTAACCCTTTGTTTGATTTAGAATTTTGATTACTATATTTACTCCAGTATTAATTAAGTAAAGAAAAAATAAAAACATACATTAAATAGTCAGTGTCGGTACAAATAACACTGTCCTATCTTTTCCATTTCCCACACCAGCACATGCACGGAGCAGACAACTGACGCACGTGGCCAGAGTCACAAGCGTCCTTGGTGCTCTGGCAGATACCATCTGATTTCCTTATGCACTCTTTCCCGTGAAGCTACTGCCACTATTTGTCATCTTCCGTTATGACCGCTAGAGTATATAATGCTCCTCCTGGCTTACATAGATGATTCCCCACACACCGGCATGTGCAGATATAATCCAGTCCTTGAGCCCTTGGCCGCCCTATAGCCATCGCCCATCGCCACTGTTGCTGGAACAAAGGGAGCGCACACCGCCCACGGCAGTGAAGCTCTGGAACCCAAGATGGGTGCTCTAGCGCTCCATCCTTCGAGCCGGTGGCCACGACCCTATCCATCCCATGGCTGCTCGGTGAAAGTGACCACAGGCCAATGGAGCTGTCATGACCTCTCCATACTCCATGGCCACGGGTCCACTCATTCTCTAGTGACGAAGAGAGACCGAAAGCTTTTTTCACTTGTACCAATCTCACTCTTTGATTCAGCATATTTACTTGATTTTTTGTTGAGCTTGCTTCTCTCTTTTCCTTGTGCCATTTGTTCATTATTTTTCGAGAGATGACCGAGCTGTTGAGACCTGAGAAAAAAATCACAGTGACATAATCAAGATGCTAGCGGCACAAAGGAATCAATTACAATATTCTTTCTCTCAGCAAATCCTTGAAAGACTTTGCTAGTCACAAATAACAACCATGGTACTTCAGAATCATATTTAACTATCTAAAACCAAGTACATTATCTCTCTTATCTAGTGTAATAATAGAGAGATGTGTTTTTAGCAAGACCAAACAATGCAGTTATGTAACTTTTAGCTAGAGAAAGAACTACAGTTTAAAGTTTCAGATTTGAAATGCACAACAAGAGAGTATTCCACATTTAGAGAAGGGTAAGACATGATTATCACTCCACGACCAGAAGCATCATCAAAATATGAAGTGGAGAATTTTTAGAATTGGAATGCCCAGATAGAAAAATAGCAAAGGAAAATAGGTTAAATGTCTAAAACCAAGTACATTATCTGTCTTATCTAGTGTAATAAGAAAGGAAATATGTGTGTTTAGCAAGACCAAACAGTCCAGTTCTGTAAATTTTAGCTAGACCAAGGTGATGATATCTTGCGCTCCAACCAAACAAACAAAGAAAAGGTGAACCGGAGCATGTTCCGAAGAATCGATTAAATGGTAAGACATGAAGAAACAACAAGAGTACCTTACCCTAGAGACAACACATTAAATTTAGTTTGTTCGAAGCCTCATGGACACCAAAAGCCACATGATCTAATCCTAACTGAAACATTTCACATCACCCGGTTCGAAAGGAGCATATTATGTGAACCGATGGTCCAAACCCCTGAAAATATGAACCATAGCGATGTTGGTTCTCAATGTGAACGACTTAACCTGCATTTTCAGTTAAAATAGATGATATTCAGATATTAGTAATCAGATCTAAACCCCTGAAAATTGTACAAAAAGAATTAAAGATGGTAGCATATTAGTGTTTAGGCCAGCAGCTCAGATATATTCAGATCGCACAGTCATTTACAGGGAAAAGGCACTACGGAGTTTACAGAAATATAATCTTTTTCGAAGAATCAAACTTCAAAAAGTATCTAGTCCAAAGACTTACATTAATACTACAGGGCTGCTGGAGGTGTAGCCATTATCAAATTTTATGTGATGAACCAGTTTCACACACTGTTCAAAAGCAAGACATCAATATGGGAAAATTATAGAACTCTATGTGCATGGTGATGTAATGGACAGGAACGCTATGCTCTTTGTGGATGCAGGATAAACTTGATAAAAACGAAGCTACCAAATATAACAAACAATGCGTAGGCTTATATTTCCTCTGCAGCCTGTCTGGCTTATAGTCATACTCACCCAATCTCTAAGCAATATTTTTTAACTAATCTATCTAGGAGTGATATTTTGCATTATCTTGTAGAATTTTAACCAAGAAGAAAACCTGACATGGTCGCCAGATGTGGCAGATTGGGAAGGATGTGAAGGGTTGAGGAGGAAACATGATTAGGTGGAGAACTTAAAGCTGATAGGGACGACTGAACATGATTAGGCGGAGAACTCAAACAGAAACTAATTAAGTTCAGATGTACTAAATTTTCAGATCACCTCCTTCTATTACACCACATGTTCCTTTTGTAATGCATAACATTTGTTTTATGCACTATAGGTGGCCACTAATGACGATGTTCACATTCCTGACGTTGAAGTGTGGCAGCAGGATCGTAAGAAGAAGGATCCCAAACCCAACGAGGATCCTTATTACGGCTCCACCACTGAGACCGTGAGCGAGTACTCGAGCAGGTTATTTATTTTCACCATACGTACTAATGTCTACCATGCTTATGGATTGCTACTATGCTTATTCATTGGTATCAAGATTCTTAATGCGGTATACTCGAGCAGGTTCAAAGAGTTGTATGGGCCTGATTCTCAGCCCCTTCAGTAGCCGATCGATGAGACAACATCGCTCCTTGCTGGGGGTGCAAGCCATATGGCCTCTTCAAGATTCTTAATGCTGTGGTGCCCTCTAAAACCACTCTCACACAGGTCAAAGCTACCACGGGCGCCACAGCTTCTATCCCACCTCGTGCACCGCGTCACGGAGTAAGTTTTTTCTCATTTTTATCCGAATTTAGACTTTTGATCATGCATGTGTATGGTCTTGAGATTCATTATGTCAAATTTTAGCCCCGCTATGAGGATGCCTACAGGGAGGTTTGCCGGGAGTTTCACAAAAAGATGAAGGAATGGTATGCTGCAATTAATGCCCACGAGGATCACATTCAAGCGGCACATAAGGTTATTTTTTGACAATTTATCTACTTGCAAGTGGTTCTTATGTTGTATTTTTCTTGTTCACGCGTGACATATAATCTCACTTGTAGACGTGGTATATGGCTCAGACGAATGGTACTCCAATGCCCCCTTTTGTCGAACCTCCACCAAAACCACCGATGATGTTGCCATCAGAGGCCGAATTCCTTGTACGTCTAGCCACGGAGACTCCGGTTAGTACTTCACATAACTACAAGGTTATTAGTTACATGTCACAAAAGAACTACTAAGTTACTAGCTACTATTGCTCTCAAACATATGTAGGGATCGGCTCATTCAGAGACACCCTTTGGCCGTGCTATTGCCTCGCCAAGTAGTCACCTAGGACAACTCCACTTCACTTTGGTGGTCCTAGTCCTGGTCATTCTGCTGGACCGTCTCCTGACGAGGACTGTTACTTGCGCTGACGCTCGCCGATGCCGGTTAGTTGCAAGCAAAACTTACACAATTTACGATTCATGAATTTTGACTTAGATAATTTTCCATGCTAAACTTGCATTAGAATAATTCGCCATTGAAGAGTTAGAGTAAGAACAACTTGCTATACAAAAACTTTTAACTTTTTCTGAACTTGTCATGCATGAACTTTGATTTAGACAATTTGCCATTATAAATGGGCGTGTTCTTTTGATTTGTAGTGATCTCGAAGTCTATGATCCGGTGCTCGAAGTCCGTTGAAGACAGGTTGCTATGTATCCCATGACTATGAGTACTAAACATGTAGTGATCATGCTTTTCAAGACAATGTGCAATGTATGACATTGTAGTGATGACTATGTGTAATGAACTTGTAGTGATGACTATGTGCAATGAACTTGCAAGGATGAGTGTGTTTATGACTATATATATATATATATATATAAAGATTTGATAGTCTTGAATTCTTTTGCATGGTTTACAGTCAATTTATATATATATATATGTGCTTGCCTGTGGGCATTTTTTGTATAAATAAACCGCAAAAAAATACCAGGAAATCAATGCCGACGGTTATACCGTCAGCCCTATAATGGCTAGCACGGCCTGGAAATCAATGCCGACGGTTATACCGTCGGCCCTATAATTGCCAGCACGGCCTAGACATCAACGTCGACGGTTATACCATCGGCCCTGTAACAGCCACCACGGCCTTGCCATCAATGCCGTTAACTGCACCTGGACACAACAACAACAATGCCGACAATAATACTGTCAGTAGTATAACTACACCTGGGACAACTGGCAAAACGCCGACGATAATACCGTCGGCACTATAACTACACGTGGGTACTAAAGTTTTAACGACGACGGTAATACCGTCGGTACTATAACTACACCTAGGCACTCCCAACGCCCTGGTTGTGCTCCACGTGGCAATCTACACCGTCATCTAAGGTATGTTAACTTTGTGCGCCGACGGCCATGTGATGTCGATGGGCGGCATATACCTTCGGCACAAGCGGCTACGCAGACGTTCGAAGCTATGCCGAAGGGCATGTTGTTGTGCCGACGTGAGAGATGCTGGCGGCTCTGTGTCGACGGTCACCGTCGGCATTGTCATGTGCTCACAGTTTTCCGGGCTATGCTGACGGTTATAACTGTCAGCATCGTAGCTTGTTCCTGTAGTTTAGCTTGTGTACCTAGTCTGTTGGTGTCATAGATGAGATCGCTAAACTTATGCATTAAAAAAATCTACATTATTTCGTTAGTTTAGAATCTGAGATATATGACTGAAATGTGCCTGTGCTTCCTTGCTGCTAGTTGTCCTTGATTTGGCATATACAAGTCCTAATCGGTATGTGTGGTCGACGAGTTTTTCATAGCTACACACACTTATCTTACATGGTTGCTTTTGAAAGTGAACATGTTGACATGCTCTGGTGGAACTAGAAGAGGAGGCTAGTCATCTACACATGTGTGCCTAGGAGTCTTCTAAAACTAGTGAGCGAAGTTTAGATGAGTTTCTAGTTCACTAGTAGAAAACAGGCCATCCGTTCCCGCCCCTTCAGAGCATTAGTCCCGGTTGCGCCACGAACCGGGACTAATGCTGGCACGCGTCCCGGTTCGAGCGGGCACGGGGCCCGGAGACATGCATCCTGGTTGGTAAGGGGGCATACGTCCCGGTTTGTAACACAAACCGGGACTAAAGGTTGGACGTCAGACACGTGGCGTGGCACACAACAAACCGGAATGTATGCTCTCGCCCTCTATAAATGCAACGCCCCAGCCATCTGCCTTCACTCTGTTTTTTCTTGGTGGAAGGTGTGAGGGGTGTGCTAGTTTTTTTTCCCTATGCATGCATTCAAGGTGTTTGATGAAATGTTTGAGTGAATGATCCCGTTCAATTTCTCATAAAACAAAAATATAGAAGGTGTCCGAGACGCACTTGAGCTTTCTCCTCTTTATTTTTCTCGATCGAGGTTAGCAATCTTATCTTTTCTCTGTCATTGGTACAATGCATGTGTCGATGTGAATTGGTCATTTCACTATTTATGATGTCCTGTTTTTTGATAAACTTACTTATATGATGCAGATAAAAGGTCGGGAATGGATGTACGGTGACCGGAGCGTAGCCGGGTATATGAAAGGCGTGGATAAATTTATCGATGTGGCTACGGCAAACAAAGAGAATGGTTTTATACGTTGTCCATGTGTTCAATGTCGGAACAATAAGGAGTACTCTTTCTCGAAAATCATTCGCGGCCACCTGATTATGAAAGGTTTCATGCCCAACTATAATTGCTGGACCAAGCACGGGGAAAGAGGGGTTATGATGGAAGATGGTGAAGAAGAAGATGATGATAACAACTATCATCATATGTTTCCTGAATACAGTGATACTGCAATGGAAGACAATGGAGAGGAAGGAGGTGAAGAACGGGCATCACATGAGCCGGCTGATGAACTTGGTAGGGTCATTTTTTATGCAAAGCGAGACTGTGAAACAGAAAATGAGAAGTTGAAGTTAGAGGGCATGTTAGAAGATCACAAGAAATTGTTGTACCGAAATTGTGAAGATGGCAGCACAAAGCTCGGTACCACACTGGAATTGTTGCGATGGAAGGCAGAGTGTGGTCTAGCTGACTCCTCATTTGAAAAGATGCTGAAAATAATGAAGCCGAAGTTTCCAAAACATAACGAACTTCCCGAGAGTACCTACGAAGCAAAGAAGACTCTCTGTCCTCTAGGATTAGATGCGCAAAAGATACATGCATGCATTAATGACTGCATCCTCTACCACGGTAAGGAGTATGAGAATTTAAGTAAATACCCGGTATGCAATGCATTGTGGTATAAAATCAGACGAGATGACCCTGGTGATGTTGAGGGAGAGTCCCTCCAGAAGAGGGTTCCTGCTAAGGTTATGTGGTATGCTCCTATAATACCAAGGTTGAAACGCATGTTCAGAAACAAAGAGCATGCCAGGTTGTTGCGATGGCACAAAGAAGACCGTAAGAAAGACGGGAAGTTGAGACACCCTGCTGATGGGTCACAGTGGAGAAAAATCGAGAGAGATTTCCCAGACTTTGCAGGTGACGCAAGAAACTTATGGTTTGGTCTAAGTACGGATGGCATGAATCCTTTTGGGGAGCAGAGGTGCAGTCACAGCACCTGGCCCGTGACTCTATGTATCTACAACCTGCCTCCTTGGTTGTGCATGAAGCGTAAGTTCATTATGATGACAGTGCTCATCCAAGGCCCGAAGCAACCGGGCAACGACATTTATGTGTACCTTAGGCCATTAGTTGAAGAACTCTTACAGTTGTGGGTCAAACCAGGTGTTCGTGCGTGGGATGAGAACAAACAGGAGCCATTTGATCTACGAGGGTTGTTATTCATAACCATCAATGATTGGCCTGCTCTTAGTAACCTTTCAGGACAGACAAACAAGGGATATAAGGCATACACACACTGTTTAGATAAGACTGAAGGTACATATTTGCATAAATGCAAGAAGGTTGTGTACCTGGCGAATCGACGATTTCTTCCGACCAATCATCCCGTAAGAAAGAAAGGCAAGCATTTCAAAGGTGAGGCAGATCATCGGAAGAAGCCTAAACTCCCTGCTGGTGATGATATATTTGGTATGGTCAAGGACATAGAAGTAATCTTTGGAAAGGGTCCCGGCGGTCAATCAGTTCCGAACGACGTCGCTACAGGACACGCGCCCATGTGGAAGAAGAAATCTATATTTTGGGAGTTGCCATATAGGAAAGTCCTGCGTGTCCGCTCTTCAATCGACGTGATGCACGTGATTTAAGAATCTTTGCGTGAACCTGCTAGGATTCCTAGGCGTGTATGGGAAGACAAAAGATACACCAGAAGCACGGGAGGACCAACAAATTATGAAAGACCCAAAGAACATGCATACACAGAACAAGACGGATAAATGGCGTCACTTAAGTCGTGCCAGCTATGCTCTTACCAAAGCAGAGAAGAAAATCTTTTTTGAAGTCCTTTACAGTATCAAGGTGCCATCGGGCTTATCATCTAATATAAAGGGGATAATAAATATGGCAGAGAAAAAGTTCCAAAACCTGAAGTCTCATGACTGTCACGTGATTATGACGCAGTTGCTTCCGATTGCATTGAGGGGGCTTTTACCGGAAAATGTTCGAGTACCCATTGTGAAGCTGTGTGCATTCCTCAATGCAATATCTTAGAAGGTAATCAATCCAGATATTCTGCCAAGGTTACAGAAGGATGTGGTACAATGTATTGTTAGTTTTGAATTGGTGTTCCCACCATCCTTCTTCAATATTATGACGCATCTCTTGGTTCACCTAGTGGAAGAGATTGTCATTCTCGGTCCGGTATTACTGCACAATATGTTCCCCTTTGAGAGGTTCATGGGAGTCCTAAAGAAATATGTGCATAACCGTGATAGACCAGAAGGAAGCATCTCCAAGGGATATGGAACAGAGGAGGTCATTGAGTTTTGTGTTGACTTTACCTGACCTTAAGCCGATTGGTGTTTCTGACTCGTGGCATGAGGGAAGACTAAGTGGAAAAGGCACGCTGGGAAAGAAAGCAATGATATGTAGGGACGGGGATTCTTTCACTAAAGCACACTACACAGTTCTACATAATTCCACCTTGGCAGCTCCGTATATCGAGGAACACAAGAATATTCTACGCTCCAAAAACCCGGGGAAGCCTGAATCACTGATTACAGATGAACACATGAAGTCTTTTGGTGGTTGGATGCGGACACATCTCTTGAATGACACCACTGTTGGAGATCAGCTATACTTGTTGGCCGCGTCACCATCTTCTACTGTATTGAATTTCCAAGGGTACGAAATAAATGGGAATACATTCTACACGATCGCCCAAGATAAAAAGAGCACCAACCAAAATAGTGGTGTCCGCTTTGATGCAATAGACGATAATGGACAAAAGGACACATACTATGGTTACATAGAGGAGATATGGAAACTAGACTATGGAGTCTCTTTTAAGGCCCCTTTGTTTCGCTACAAATGGGTCAACCTAAATAGGGAAGGGGTAAAGATAGACCAGTTGTACGGAATGACAACAGTGGATCTCAACAATCTTGGTTATAGAGATGAACCATTCGTCCTAGTCAATGATGTGTCTCAGGTTTTCTATGTGAAGGACATGTCCTCCAGACCGAAAAAAAGAAAAAATATGCAAACGAATACATCATATGATGAGCCAAAGCGTCACATAGTTCTTTCAGGGAAAATAAACATCGTGGGAATCGAGGACAAGACAAACATGTCAGAAGATTATAATAAGTTTGATGAAATTCCGCCCTTCACAATGAAAACTAACCCAAGCATTCCGTTACGTAAAGAAGATGCTCCATGGTTACGTCTGAAGCGATCATAGAGAAGGACATATGCCAAGAAGTTCATGCTCATATTATGTAACTCTAGTTCATGTTTTTCGTGGTTTGTGGCTTCACCGAAGGATATCTTTCGCGGTTTGTGGCTTGACCGGGACTATATATAGGGGGCCTTTAGTCCCAGGTTTGTAGTCTCAGTTTTTAATATTAAATGTCTTGAGTGTTAGTCCCGTTTTGTGGCTGGACCGGGAGTATGAAGAAGTTGTCCCGATTCGTACTTACCATTAAGATCTGATCTCCAAATGCGCGCGGTCACATATTAGGGAGTGCCTCTATGACCAGTTTCTTGGAGATGCCGGAGGACTGGGATCCGGCGGCATCTCCCTGAAACTGGTCGTAGTGGTGTCCCTGCTCTCGAAAACCATCTTGCAGCTTGTAACTTCTCTAACTAGATCAATACACCTGGGAGCTAACTAATTTCACATATTAGGGAGTGCCTCTATGACCAGTTTCTCGGAGATGCCGGAGGACTGGGATCCGGCGGCATCTCCCTGAAACTGGCCGTAGTGGTGTCCCTGCTCTCGAAAACCATCTTGCAGCTTGTAACTTCTCTAACTAGATCAATACGCCTGGGAGCTAACTAATTTCACATATTAGGGAGTGCCTCTATGACCAGTTTCTCGGAGATGCCGGAGGACTGGGCTCCGTCGGCATCTCCCTGAAACTGGCCATAGTGGTGTCCCTGCTCTCGAAAACCATCTTGGAGATGCCTCAAACTGGCTGGAGGACTGGACTCACAAGGATGCCTATTTATAGTACAAGCAGCTCGGCATAGTGTCGACACTTACGAAATAATGTCGACACTCACCCCTATTATTAGTGCTGACTCGTGTTTTGTCCCGGTTGGTGTCTCCAACCGGGACTAAAGGTTCATCTTTAGTCCCGGTTGGTGACACCATCCGGGACAAGGTACACGCCGCACGACATAATGTCGACACTCACCCCTATCATTAGTGCTGCCTGGCCCAGCCTGCCGAAATCCCTCCAACCGGGACTAAAGATGAACCTTTAGTATATTGAAAATCCGAGCAATAAAAATCCTTCGCGTGGTGTTGATGGTCTTGCCCCTTGATCGCAGGGGTGGCGAGGAGCGGACAGCGGGAGACCTTGGTGGTGGTGGCGCTTCGGCTTCGACTTCCCCCAGATCATGCTCTGAAGACAAGACTCGGAGGCGGTGGGCAAACCGTTAGTGGGCATGTGTGTAGGTTTTTCCGGACGAAAGCCCCGTGTTTGACGCCGATGCCTACGGGTGCCGTAACCCTCCCAGGGGCGCCGTTGTGGCTACCTCCATGCGAGGGCTCCTGGTGAAAACCCTAGACCATTTCGATCTCGTCGACGGCGGCGCGTTGCGCCGTTACCCTCTTGGGGGCGTTGGCGTGGAGTTACTTTCCCCCGGGTCTCGGCGCTTCTCCGGTGGCGAGTCATGCTTTCCTGTTCTTTGTTGTTTCTATCTTTGATCTGCTTTGTAAGAAAGGTTCCTCGTTACCTTGTATTAGAGCGGCCGTGTATGGCTTTATTTATAAAGCAGGAGCAAAAGCCTATTTAAAAAAGAACTATTCACTGTTTGTTGGTATTATTATACTGGATGATTTGTTTGGGGCATGAGCTAGCTTTGTTAGGCGTTCGGCCGAGCAGAGGTACCTTGACGAGGTACAATTTAAAAAAAAAAAAACTGCTCCTTCTGTTGGTAACTATTAGGTTCAATCGTGTGTTTGGCGAGAAAGTCGGCGCAAGCAGACCTTGACAAGTCCGGATAAAGACGTGACCTTGACAAGTCCGGATAAAGTCCGCAACCAGTAAATTGGTCCACCCGATTCCTCTCGGAGTAGAAGTCCGAGTCGGCAAGGGCCACCTACCCTTGTACAGATCAGAATCGACTAGAGTCTCCACCATTGTCAATATAAGCAACCAGGATCGGTGCGGCTGATGCACAGCGCAAGCGAGAGGTCTCAGTTCACGATAGTGAAGAGGCTAGCTACACAACAGCAGAGATCAACAGCCCGCTAGAATATTGCAGGCCGATCGAACGAGCATGGCCATGGACATGGATGAGCAGCTGTTTCAACAGCAGCACGGCTGGTCCTTGCAGCTGCAGAGCGGCCAGGAGATTACGCTAACCCCGCCAGGGCCCAAGGAGGCCAGCGAGACCCTCTGCGTCACGGACGTATTCCTCGTCGATCCGGAGAGCACCGGCGTCGTGGCCGCCTGTGTCGAGATCGGCACGCGGAACATCATCCTCGGGGTGCTGTCATCCGAGAAGCCCCGCGCGAAGCTGCTGACCCCGGTGGAGCTGGATGAGGAGTTCTGCTTTTATCTCATGATGCGGACAAGAGGAGAAGGTGACGCTGTCGCTGAGGCTAACGCCGATGCAGTCCTCGTCCAGTTCCAAGGTTACGCTCTGCCGTCCACGAGCACGATAAACGAGATAGAGGAGGAGGACATGATCGACGAGGAGAACCCCCAAGATGATGATGATGAGGAGGAGGGTGACGGCGAGGACACGGAGGATGCGACGGGTTCCGACTTCGACGGCTACAACGGCAGGGATGACAGGGACACGTGGGGGCTCCCACTCGGCACCGTGATCGACGACGGGCCAAACATGAGCGACGAGGAGGACGACAACGACGGCGAGGCTGGCAGGCCCGCGACTAAGGCTAACAGAGGCGGTAGGAACAAGCTGCGCCACCGCAGAAGCTTCGTCACAGAGGCCGAGGGGCGGTCCCTTGGAGGGCATGCGCCGCCGAGGTTCGACGTCGGCACGGAGCCTAGTCGCCGATGTGCACCTGAAATGGTGTTTTTGGGAATCTTTGTGTTCCTCTATCTGCTAGCGATCGTACTCTTCTTCGTCGACGAATGAACTGCATGCGCCGTGTTATCATGATGTGATCAATTGTAACAAAATCACGTTATTCAATCCAGTGGGAATTTGTATGTTGAGACTATATGTATGATCGGTTATGCAGCTGTATGTCATTTTGTTTTCTTATCGGTGAAAATATATAGCTTTTTTGTGAATTCAGAGAGCTTCATTAATCACTAAGAAGAGTGTCAGAAGGAAAAATTGTATTATGGTTGATCCACAAGCATCTTCTCCTATCCGATCTTGCTTATTTAGCACATAAATCACTAAGAGGAGGGGGTGATGGTGAGGACATGGAGGACGACGAGGATGTGATGGGTTCTAAGGTAGAGGGCTATGGCAGCAGGGATGACAGGGACATGTGCGGGCTCCCGCTCGGCACCGTGATCGACAGGCCAATGATGGACGACAACAAGGACAGCGACGGCGAGGCTGGCGGGCCCGTGGCCAGGGCGAGAGGCGCCGGAAGGAAGAAGCTATGGCACGGCAGGAGCTTCATCATGGAGGCCGAGGGGCAGTCCCTTGGAGGGGCGGCGCCACCGCGGTTCCGCGTCAGCGTGGAGCCTGGTCGCCGAGTTGCACCTGAAGTCGTAGTCTTGAAAATATTTTTGTTCGTCTATCTGATAGCGATGATTGTACCATTTATCGTATAAATTGTGACGTGTATTCATGATGTGATTAGTTATAGTAAAATCACTGTGTTTCAGTCAAAGGGAAATTTGTATGTTAACACTATGTTCGGCTATTCAGCTCTCTCTATATATATACTAGATTTAGGGGTGCGCCTTGGCGTACGCCCCCGTTGAATTTGAGTCAATTTAGGTTTATAGGTGAGCGAAAAATAATAATATGTTTGGACGGCCATAGTGTCAAGTCTCAAATTTCATAGGCAGTTTTAAATGAGATTATAATTTAATGATGATATGAACAAATTCAAAAATATATGTTGATAGCAAGGAGTTCTATATTGATGAGAGGTCAATTTGTTTTTTTCTTTGAAAGGAATGTGGTAGGGGGAGCCCCTACAGCGATTTTTTTTTAAATAATAAGAACTCAAATATGCATCCGTGAGGACTTGAACCTGAGTAGCTGGGTTGTACATCCACTTCCCTAACCAAGTAGATCACTTCTTAGAGCTCAATTTGTTGATGACCAAACCTAAGAAATGGTTAATGCTAACGAGTTGCGGGTTTTTTATTTAAACAAATTTGTAGTTCTTAAAAAATAAAATAACACTATATATAGATTCAAGATATAAAAGGATAATAAGGGGGAATGGATTTATCACCTTCAATGAATATACATAAATCTTCGTTCCATTTTAGCAATATCTTGCAAACAAATTCCATTTATAAGCTTCTACTTTCCTCCACTGTTTAATTTGAATGTTATGTTGTTTAATCTTTACTTGAAAAGTTTGAAGGTTCTTAGTACAATGGTTCATGGCGCCTTTATCATACCTCGCAATTGGTATCTCTTCCTACTACATTGGTTCACAAGTTTGCGACCACATGGGCTATGCTCAGGTAAAATTCACCCTCTCTACCGCCAGTTCCAATCCCTCCTTCGTATGGAGAGGAAGAGGAGGAAATCCAGAAAGATGACCTAGACATGGACCACTCGGAGGATAAGGAAGAGGAGGGCCGACGACCATCACCGATGAACATAGAGCATGCCACCATCATTGACTCGTTTGAAACTGGTTGCGAGCGACAAGTTATGGCGATGACACATGAGGAGACCAATATGACCATTTAGCTCCACGTAATAGAGATCTCCGTCACCAGAACAAAGAGGGAGGAGGCAGGACATTGATTCACAGTCATGGACGAAGAAGCTCAATGATAGTCCCACACGAGGCAGAGGCGACCGCTCACCAGACGATCTTATAATCAGCTGTTATAGGGTACAACAGTATGAAAATGCTTCGACCTCCAAAAATATCAACACCATCAAGTATATCACATATAAGGTACAATATATCACTCGGAAAATATGGCATGGGTTACATGAAGAGAAAGCAATATTATATCTACCACAAACCTCGCAGTAGAGGCTTCTTAGAAAATTTGGAAGTGATGACCATAGTGTGAACGTTCTTTAGTTTTAAGGTAAGTGAGGTAAGAGAGTTGCTGTGGAATATGACATTGTTGCTAAAATATAATCATATGTTATAAATGTTTCAAATAATTAAGAAATAGAATTATTAGTTCTCATTAATTTGTAGGATCTAGTTTAACCCTTTGTTTGATTTAGAATTTTGATTACTATATTTACTCTAGTATTAAGTAAAGAAACAATAACAACATACATTAAATAGTCATGTCGGTACAAATAACACAGTCATATCTTTTCCATTTCCCACAGGAAAACATGCATGGAGCAGACAACTGACACACGCAACCAGAGTCACAAGCGTCCTTGGTGCTCTGGCAGATACCATCTGATTCCCTTATGCACGCTTTCCCGTGAAGCTACTACCACTATTTGTCATCTTCGGTTATGACCGCTAGAGTATATAATGCTCCTCATGGCTTACATAGATGATTCCCCACACACCAGCATGTGCAGACATAATCCAGTCCTTGAGCCCTTGGCCGCCCTACAGCCATCGCCACTGCTGCTGGAACAAATGGAGTGCACACCGCCCACGCCAATGAAGCTCTGGAACCCAAGATGGGTGCTATAGCGCTCCATCCTTCGAGCCGGTGGCCACGACCCTATCCATCCCATGGCTGCTCGGTGAAGGTGACCACAGGGCCAATGAAGCTGCCATGACCTCTCCAGACTCCATGGCCACGGGTCCACTCATTCTCTAGTGACGAAGAGAGACCGAAAGGTTTTTTCACTTGTACCAATCTCACTCTTTGATTCAGCATATTTACTTGATTTTTTGTTGAGCTTGCTTCTCTTTTCCTTGTGCCATTTGTTCATTATTTTTCGAGAGATGACCGAGCTGTTGAGACCTGAGAAAAAAATCACGGTGACATAATCAAGATGCTAGCGGCAGAAAGGAATCAATTACAACATTCTTTCTCTCAGCAAATCCTTGAAAGGCTTTGCTAGTCACAAACAACAACCATGGTACTTCAGAATCATATTTAACTATCTAAAACCAAGTACATTATCTCTCTTATCTAGTGTAATAATAGAGAGATGTGTTTTTAGAAAGACCAAACAATGCAGTTATGTAACTTTTAGCTAGAGAAAGAACTACAGTTTAAATTTTCAGATTTGAAATGCACAACAAGAGAGTATTCCCCATTTAGAGAAGGGTAAGACATGATTATCACTCCACGACCAGAAGCATCATCAAAATATGAAGTGGAGAATTTTTAGAATTGGAATGCCCAGATAGAAAAATAGCAAAGGAAAATAGGTTAAATGTCTAAAACCAAGCACCTTATCTGTCTTATTTAGTGTAATAAGAGAGGAAAGATGTGTTTTTAGCAAGACCAAACAGTCCAGTTCTATAACTTTTAGCTAGACCAAGGTGATGATATCTTGCGCTCCAACCAAACAAACAAACAAAGAAAAGGTGAACCAGAGCATGTTCCGAAGAATCGATTAAATGGTAAGACATGAAGAAACCACAAGAGTACCTTACCCTAGAGACAACACATTAAATTTAGTTCGTTCGAAGCCTCATGGACACCGAAAACCACATGATCTAATCCTAACTGAAACATTACACCTCTCCCGGTTCGAACGGAGCATATTATGTGAACCGATGGTCCAAACCCCTGAAAATATGAACCATAGCGATGTTGGTTCTCAATATGAACGACTTAACCTGTATTTTCAGTTAAAATAGATGATATTCAGATATTAGTAATCAGATCTAAACCCCTGAAAATTTTACAAAAAGAATTAAAGATGGCAGCATATTAGTGTTTAGGCCAGCAGCTCAGATATATTCAGATCGCATAGTCATTTACAGAGAAAAAGCACTACGGAGTTTACAGAAATATAATCTTTTTTGAAGAATCAAACTTCAAAAAGTATCTAGTCCAAAGACTTACATTAATACTACAGGGCTGCTGGAGGTGTAGCCATTATCAAATTTTATGTGATGAACCAGTTTTCACACACTGTTCAAAAGCAAGACATCAATATGGGAAAAGTATAAAACTCTATGTGCATGGTGATGTAATGGACAGGAACGCTATGCTCTCTGTGGATGCAAGATAAACTTGATAAAAACGAAGCTACCAAATAGAACAAACAATGCGTAGGCTTATATTTCCTCTGCAGCCTGTCTGGCTTATAGTCATACTCACCCAATCTGTAAGCAATCTTTTTTAACTAATCTATCTGGGAGCGATATTTTGCATTATCTTGTAGAATTTTAACCAAGAAGAAAACCTAACATGGTCGCCAGATGTGGCAGATTGGGAAGGATGTGAAGGGTTGAGGAGGAAACATGATTAGGTGGAGAACTTAAAGCTGATAGGGACGATTGAACATGACTAGGTGGACATACGCGCTTCGTCGCGCCGCCTACAGTCTATTTGGCAGAGTGTGGTAGGTGTGTTGTATTCACTACTGGTAATACATTTTTTTTGTCTTACCATAAATTAAATATATGAGCACGTATGGGGTTGAGTGTTTTTATTGGTAGATATATATGTCATTTACATATAAGATATGTCTCAAACTAAGAGATTTGCCTTAAACGCAAGAACGGCCCTTATTTCATATTGAATCTCATAAGCAACATAGGGATACCGGTGTTTCTTCAAGTAAACAAAATCGTACATTGAGCAAACTTCAAATACATCAAGAAATAGACCAAATTCAATACCACAAGAAACTGGCAATGTTACATGATCAAGCTAAAAAGCTAATGATGTCAAAACAAGCTAACTTATGAAGATCACACATTAACCTTGTCCGACTACCTCAAAATTGATGCTTGCAACTATTTGGATTGTAAATCTCCAAGGAAAGGCACAACTTTATATTTGACACTTGTAAGTGGTCGGTTTATTAAATGATTAGTTTAGTCAATATAGACAACCAGATTACATATGTGCTAATTCTATGCAGGAGTTACACTTGATATATTCCAAATTATTCACTCGTTCATTCAAAACTACAAGAGAAGGTATGGCTAGAAGTTGCCATGAATCTTTACATAAAAGAAAAATCTAATATATAATCAAGTTTGATAATTTCTATATATCAAAAAAAAAGTTATGACATTTCTTTTAGAGCCACTTAGTCGATGGAACCCGCTTGTTTTTTTTTGACACAAATACAGTGGGGAAGGCCCCCATTGTCGATGTAACCCGCTTGTTTTTTTGACACAAATAAAGTGGGGAAGGCCCCCATTGTCGATGGAACCCGCTTGTTCATTAATCATAGAGCATGCTCCAAGTCAAGGCATTGAATTTTTTGTTAACTCGTGTAAAAATTGTAGAACAACCGTAGAACATGTATCAATTTACACAAGCATCTCATGTATTCTCGAGATATGCTAATATATTCAAAATCAAATCGAGTTGCAGAGCCTAAGAGGGGCCAAAATCAGCTTATTCTGCTTTGTTTCAGAAATACATACATGTTAATTGTTGAAATGATATGAAACGCGATCATTACTTGCAAGGCGCGACCATTTCTCGCCCTGTTAGCGCTCCACTCTTTCCGTTCAGCGATTCTTTTGTTTAGTTACTATACATTCCGGGTTCTTGACAATCGCTCTATGCCACGTCATCGCATGTCTCGCGAGCCTTCTCCTTTTCAATTCATTTTTTCGCCATCTGTCCCTAATTTTCCAGTCAAAGCAGTGAGGATGATGTGACATCTTCGCTTAGTCCCGCATAGGAGTGTCTCTATCCACGCCACCCCTATCTCTCTCCCCCATCGTCCCACGCGCTCACCTCCTCATTATCTTCCTTACCACCGACGAAGCGTGGCGACCGATGGGTGCGCGGGGTCGGGGGCGATGTTGAATGGTACTGGGCAGGTTCGAGGTGAGGAAACAGAGGTATCTGACGCTGGATGCGGCAGCTGGACAGGAGGCAGTGGCCTCATGAGTAGAGGGGGCGGAGGTGAGAGGGAGAGCTCGGGAACAGAGGGGCTTCTCTTTTCGGATTCCTTTTTTCGACATTCGTCCCTGATTTTTCCAGTCAAAGCGATGAGGATGATGCGACATCTTCCTGTAGTCCCGCATAAGAGCATCTCTACCCGTGTTACCCCCTCTCTCTCACCCTCACCGTCCCACGCGCTCACCTCATCCTTAGCTTCCTCAGTACCGGCAAAGCGTGGCAGAGGACATGTGCGCAACGTTGGGGGCGATGTTGAATCGGTACTGGGCAGGTTCGAGGCGGGAAAGCAGAGGCGGCCGACGCTGGACGGGAGGCGGTGGCCTCGTGAGTGGAGGGCCGGAGGTGAGAGGGAGAGCTCGGGAGCATAGGGGATGGCACAGGTTGCTAGGGGAGACGGAGGAGGATCTAGGATGGGCGGGAGCTTGGTGGAGGGAACATGATCGAGATGGGGGTAGGCGTGGGGTGGGGGCGGGGACGGGAGGGACCAGCTCGTAAAATTTCAGTCAATACCTGAAACTGCACGGTTCAGATGACTCAGGGTGAAGATCAAACGGCCAGAAACGCGCGCGCGGACAGATGGCCTCAGATGGCTCGTTTTTGCTCGAGCTTAAGCTATAGTATAATTAGGCGGAGAACTCAAACAGAAACTAATTAAGTTCAGATGTACTAAATTTTCAGCTCACCTCCTTCTATTAAACAACATGTTCCTTTTGTAATGCATAACATTTGTTTTATGCACTATAGGTGGCCGCTAATGACGATGTTCACATTCCTGGCGTTGAAGTGTGGCAGCAGGCTCGTAAGAAGAAGGATCCCAAACCCAACGAGGATCCTTACTACGGCTCCACCACTAAGACCGTGAGCGAGTACTCGAGTAGGTTATTTATTTCCACCATACGTACTAATGTCTACCATGCTTATGGATTGCTACTATGCTTATTCATTGGCATCAAGATTCTTAATCCGGTATACACGAGCAGGTTCAAAGAGTTGTATGGGTCTGATTCTCAGCCCCTTCAGCAGCCGATCGATGAGACAATATTGCTCCTCGCTGGGGGGCAAGCCACATGGCCGCTTCAAGATTCTTAATGTTGTGGTGCCCTCTAAACCACTCTCACATGGGTCAAAGCTACCACGGGCGCCACTGCTTCTATCCCACCTCGTGCACCGCATCACGAAGTAAGTTTTTTCTTATTTTTATTCGAATTTAGACTTTTGATCATGCATGTGTATGGTCATGAGATTCATTATGTCAAATTTTAGCCCCGCTATGAGGATGCCTACAAGGAGGTTTGCCAGGAGTTTTCCAAAAAGATGAAGGAATGGTATGCTGCAATTAATGCCCACGAGGATCACATTCAAGCGGCACATAAGGTTATTTTTTGCCCATTTAGCTACTTGCAAGTGGTTCTTATGTTGTATTTTCCTTGTTCACGCGTGACATATAATCTCACTTGTAGACGTGGTATATGGCTCAGACGAATGAATGCCCCTTTATGTCGAACCTCCACCAAAACCACCGATGATGTTGCCGTCAGAGGCCGAATTCCTTGCACGTCTAGCCACGGGGACTCCGGTTAGTACTTCACATAACTACAAGGTTATTAGTTACATGTCACAAAAGAACTACTAAGTTACTAGCTACTATTGCGCTCAAACATATGTAGGGATCGGCTCATTCAGAGACACTCTTTGGCCGTGCTACTGCCTCGCCCGGCGAGTCGCCTAGGACAACTCCACTTCACTTTGATGTTCCTAGTCTTGGTCATTCTGCTGGACCGTCTCCTGACGAGGACTGTTACTCGTGCCGACGCTCGCCGATGCCGGTTAGTTGCAAGCAACACTTACACAATTTACCATGCATGAATTTTGACATAGATAATTTTCCATGCTAAACTTGCATTAGAATAATACGCCATTGAAGAGTTGGAGTAAGAACAACTTGCTATACAAAAACTTTTAACTTTTTCTGAACTTGTCATGCATGAACTTTGACTTAGACAATTTGCCATTATAAATGGGCGTGTTCTTTCGATTTGTAGTGATCTCGAAGTCTATGATCCGGTGCTCGAAGTCCGTTGAAGACCGGTTGCTATGTATCCCATGACTATGTGTACTAAACATGTAGTGATCATGCTCTCCAAGACAATGTGCAATGTATGAGATTGCAGTGATGACTATGTGTAATGAACTTGTAGTGATGACTATGTGCAATGAACTTGCAACGATGAGTGTGTCTATGACTATATATATATATATATATATATATATATATATATATATATATATATATATATATATATATATATATATATATTCATGTGCTTGCCTGCGGGCATTTTTTGTATAAATAAACCACAAAAAATACCAGGACATCAACGCCGACGGTTATACCATCAGCCCTATAACGGCTAGCACGGCCTGGACATCAACGCCGACGGTTATACCGTCGGCCCTATAACTGCCAGCACGGCCTGGACATCAACGCCGACGGTTATACCATCGGCCCTGTAACAGCCACCACGGCCTTGCCATCAATGCTGTTAACTGCACCTGGACACAACAGCAACAACGCCGACGGTAATACCGTCAGTAGTATAACTACACCTGGGGACAACTGGCAAAACGCCGATGGTAATACCGTCGGCAATATAACTACACGTGGGCACTAAAGTTTTAACGGCGACGGTAATACCGTCGGCACTATAACTACACCTGGGCACTCCCAACACCCTGGTTGTGCACCACGTGGCCATCTACACCGTCATCTAAGGTCCGTTAACTTTGTGCGCCGACGGCCATGTGACGCCGACGGGCGGCATATACCATCGGCTACGCTGACGCTCGCGTTACGCCCGAAAGCATGTTGTTGTGCCAACGCGAGAGATGTTGGCGGCTCTGTGCCGACGGTCACCGTCGGCATTGTCATGTGCTCACGGTTTTCCGGGCTATGCTGACGGTTAAAACTGTCAGCATCGTAGCTTGTTCCCGTAGTGTTGTGTACCTAGTCTGTTGGTGTCATAGATGAGATCGCTAAACTTATGTGTTAAAAAATCTACATTATTTCGTTAGTTTAGAATCTGAGATATAAGACTGAAATGTGCTTGTGCTTCCTTGCTGCTAGTTTTCCTTGATTTGGCATATACAAGTCCTAATCGGTATGTGTGGTCGACGAGTTTTTCATAGCTACACACACTTATCTTACATGGTTGCTTTTGAAAGTGAACATGTTGACATGCTCTGGTGGAACCAGAAGAGGAGGCTAGTCATCTACACATGTGTGCCTAGAAGTCTTCTAAAACTAGTGAGCGAAGTTTAGATGAGTTTCTAGTTCCTCCCTTAAACCAGGAAATGCCAATGGCGTCATCTACCTGTGGGCATTTTTTCTTGACTTTAATCAATGTCTGCTGTTAAGCCATTTTTTTAATCTAGCATGGGCTTCATATGTTTTTGAGTTTTTCTTGTTTCAGAGGGTTTTGGTATAAAAATGATGTGGTTGGTCGTGCGTGCTTATAATAGCTGATCTGGAATTTTTGTGATTCTACAAACATAATGCTTCTTTTAGAAGATGACTTATGGTGCCTTGTTGATGTATGGAAACATGCCATTTGGAAAAGTTGCTGGCTCTATCAAGTATTTTTGTTTTGATATGACTGAATTTTAGAACCACACCAGTTGCTTGTTTTCCTTGAACTTAAGCTCAAAAATGCTCACCTGATATACCTTGTATGCTTGGCAGTTGTACGGTATAGACAATCACTACAGGAAAACTCCACAGCGCCAAGGGCCGGGTCACTAACGGAGAGATCTCAAACCTTTATGTCCACTCCTGGTAAAAAGAGAAATTCCCGTCGAATCAGTAGGATGTGGTCAGATATAAACTACAGGTATATGATCTGATGCTCATGATTTTTCATAAAAATTATTTTTAGGTTCATAATATACTATTTCATCAGAGATCCAATGCAAGTTTAGCGTGGCTCAGCCACGAGCTAAGAATCTTAATACCCGCCATTTTAGAGTTTTGAATGCAGAGAATTCAAAATAGTTAGTACAGTTTTTAGAGTTTTGAAAATGAAAGAATTCAAAAATTTCACTCTAGCTTCATTTTGGAATGTGATATGGATGTCATATTTGGATTCCTCTCATTTTTCTAATCAATTTGGATTATTTTAAATTTTCAAAATTTGAAAATGAAAAAAAGTTATTTTAAAAATTAATTTTTTATTAAAAAATTTAGTTATTTCATATTTGGATTCCTCACATTTTTTATAATAATGGATATATTATTTGTTGAATTTCTGAATATATGGCCATAACAAGAAAGAAATAGGCAAAGACTTAGCAAAAAGCATCCTAGCAATTTGGAACAGAGTTACTTGTTCTGTTCCTAAATATATGAGACACTTTGGCTTGCCAAAAAATCTTATATGTAGCAAGGGAGGTAGTAGTACCATCTTTGTTACAGTACTACTACCTTTTCGTTATAAAGAAACACTGTAATCAACATCTAATTTCTTCTTGATTGAGGCTCAGAGGGGGGAAACAGGAAATGCAAGTTTGGTTCGAAAAAACATCTGCATGAAGTTCTATAAAAAGGACTACCTTTTGAATTCTATAACTATTCACTGTTGGATCCGGACAGCGACCACCTCGGGTGGACGTGGGCAGTCCCCTCACCTTGGTTGCTCCATGGACTAATGGATATAAGATCGTGTGCCCACCCACCTCGACTCATCTAGCGTCCCATCAGTGTGAGGTTGGTCGTGGCATGGGCTCTAGTTCATGGACCCCGGGACGGAGGCCTTGGAAGGTGGACCACACAGGTGTCTTTGGCAAGCGACGTGGCGGTGTTGATGGTCTTGCCCCTTGATCGCAGGGGTGGCAAGGAGCGGACAGCGGGAGACCTTGGTGGTGGTGGCGCTTCGGCTTCGACTTCCCCTAGATCATGCTCTGAAGACCGGACTCGGGGGCGGTGGGCAAACCATTAGTGGGCATGTGTGTAGGTTTTTCCGGACGAAAGCCCCGTGTTTGACGCCGATGCCAACGGGTGCCGTAACCCTCCCATGGGCGCCGTTGTGGGTACCTCCATGCGAGGGATCCGGGTGAAAACCCTAGAACATTTCGATCTCGTCGACGGCGGCGCGTTGCGCCATTACCCTCTTGGGGCGTTGGCGTGGAGTTACTTTCTCCCGGGTCTCGGCGCTTCTCCGATGGCGAGTCATGCTTTCCTGTTCTTTGTTGTTTCTATCTTTGATCTGCTTTGTAAGAAAGGTTCCTCGTTACCTTGTATTAGTTCGGCCGTGTATGAATTTATTTATAAAGCAGGAGCAAAAGCCTATTTCAAAAAAAAAAACTATTCACTGTTTGTTGGTATTATTATACTGGATGATTTGTTTGGGGCATGAGCTAGCTTTGTTAGGCATTCGGCCGAGCAGAGCTACCTTGAGGAGGTACAAAGTTTTTTAAAAAAACTGCTCCCTCTGTTGGTAACTATTAGGTTCAATCGTGTGTTTGGCGAGAAAGTCAGCGCAAGCAGACCTTGACAAGTCCGGATTACGTACGGATAAATTGGTCCACTCGATTCCTCTCGGAGTAGAAGTCCGAGTCGGCAAGGGCCACCTACCCTTGTACAGATCAGAATCGACTAGAGTCTCCACCGTTGTCAATATAAGCAACCAGGATCGGTGCGGCTGATGCACAGCGCAAGCGAGAGGTCTCAGTTCACGATAGCGAAGAGGCTAGCTACGCAACAACAGAGATCGAACGAGCATGGCCATGGACATGGATGAGCAGCTGTTTCAACAGCAGCACGGCTGGTCCTTGCAGCTGCAGAGCGGCCAGGAGATTAGGTTAACCCCGCCAGGGCCCAAGGAGGCCAGCGAGACCCTCTTCGTCACCGACCTCTTCCTCGTCGATCCAGAGAGCACCGGCGTCGTGGCCGCCTGCGTCGAGATCGGCACGCGGAACGTCATCCTCGGGGTGCTGTCATCCGAGAAGCCCCGCGCGGAGCTGCTGACCCCGGTGGAGCTGGATGAGGAGTTCTGCTTTTATCTCATGAGGACAAGAGGAGAAGGCGACGCCGTCGCTGAGGCTGACGCCGATGCTGTCCTCGTCCAGTTCCAAGGTTACGCTCTGCCGTCCACGAGCACGATGAACGAGATAGAGGAGGAGGACGACAAAGAGGAGGAGAACCCCCAAGATGATGATGATGAGGAGGAGGGTGACGGCGAGGACACGGACGATGACGAGGATGCGACGGGTTCCGACTTCGAGGGCTACGACGGCATGGATGACAGGGACACGTGGGGGATCCCACTCGGCACCGTGATCGACGACGGGCCAAACATGAGCGACGAGGAGGAGGACAATGACGGCGAGGCTGGCAGGCCCGCGGCTAAGGCTAGCAGAGGCGGTAGGAACAAGCTGCGCCACCGCAGAAGCTTCGTCACAGAGGCCGAGGGGCGGTCCCTTGGAGGGCGGGCGCCGCCGAGGTTCGACGTCGGCGCGGAGCCTAGTCACCGATGTGCACCTGAAATGGTGTTTTTGGGAATCTTTGTGTTCCTCTATCTACTAGCGATCGTACTCTTCTTCGTCGACGAATGAACTGCATGCGCCGTGTTTTCATGATATGATCAATTGTAACCAAATCACATTATTCAATCCAGTGGGAATTTGTATGTTGAGACTATATGTTTGATCGGTTATGCAGCTGTATGTCATTTTGTTTTCTTATTGGTAAAAATATATAGCCTTGTTTTGAATTCAGAAAGCTTCATCAATCACTAAGAAGAGTGTTAGAAGGAAAACCTATATTATGGTTGATCCACAAGCATCTTCTCCTATCCGGTCTTGCTTATTTAGCACATAAATCACTAAGACGAGAGGGTGACGGCGAGAACACGGAGGACAACGAGGATGTGATGGGTTCCGAGGTCGAGGGCTATGGCAGCAGGGATGACGGGGACACGTGCGGGCTCCTGGTCGGCACCGTGATCGACTGGCCAAGGATGGACGACAATAAGGACATCGACAGCGAGGCTGGCGGGCCCGTGGCCAGGACGAGAGGCGCCGGCAGGGAGAAGAAGTTGCGGCACCGCAGGACCTTAGGCCGAGGGGCAGTCCCTTGGAGGGGCCGCGCCGCCGCGGTTCGGCGTCGGCGTGGACCCCAGAGCAACAGAACCATCCACACACGCACACCCGCGCCGCCATGCCGTTGGTGCAGGACCATCCCGGCGGGGCGATTAGGCCACACCTTCACGAGTCTAGAGACATACAATATGTAGCTAGATTAGTTAGATTTGTGGCCGGGCATGGCGGCAGCAGGTTAGTGCGTGCGTAGGCCGGCTGGTGGGCAGGAGTGGAGTGAGTCGTGCGTGGATTTTTAGAACATTCCAGCAGCACCCCCAATATCCGCCACATCATCTCAAACGATTTGCAGACAGCAAACCAGACTCTAACGGGCCTCTCAATATCCGCCATCGATTATTGATCGGAAAATGTCCTAGACATTTTGACATATGTTCAAACTTTAAGGGTCACGGGCTTAATGTTTTATGGTCATGTTGGAATGCAAAATTGAACTAAAGAATGAGAAGAAGATTGTTCTGAAAGTGTCCCAAAAGCGTTCTGAGAGATCTCGGATGATGTTTTGTCATCTGGAGGTGTTACGGTAAGTATATATGGTCGTACTGGAATCTTCAACAATGTCATGGAAGGTTCAAGGACATCCATGAGGTTCTGAAACATTTTAGAAGGGTCTGAAACTACCCCTAGTTGGCTAGATCCACTTTTCTTAGGGAGGTGCCTCGATTGTGAGAGGATTCGATCTATGCCACCAACTTAAAGGAGGAAACACACTCGTTGCTTCATTAGCCGCTTCCTTTGTTGCGACTCCCTACTAGTTGAAACCCTAGGCGCTAGAAGCACTAGGCACCTCATCTCTCAAGGCGAAGTAGTGATGGACCTTCTACTCGTTCTAACTCTAATCTAGAGGCGACGCTAGGGACTGACATTCGACAAATCAATTCCTCGCTTTCTTGGTGCACTGGATCACACAATGATATGGTGACCCTAAGCTAGTACATGTGGATACCTTTGAAAGGTCATCCACTTTGACGCTCGGTCGTACGGATATTTGTGAGGAGAGGAAACTTTGTCGGAAGGGAGGAATAACCTATTTGAAGGAGTTGGAGGACTTCATCGACAATTTCATCAGGTCCTACGAAGTGACATGATATACGCATCAATGTTATAACCTTGTTATGTACACCATGATAGTGATCTTGGTCTGATCATCCACGGTAAAGTTTTTGTTTCCGTAGCATGTTCCCACAATAGCTAAATGCAGGATGGCGGGTCATTTACCTACTTACGGCGTTTTCTGAAGCAACGTAAGTGGACCGCGGCCTCTCTGAAATGTTGTGATCTAGATGGTGATATGTCACCAGTCAGTGGATAGTTTGCTCGCAATAACGGTTCTGACAACAAGTATGCAGATTCCTTAGGTATAAAGCCATGATCTCGCCCCTTGGCTTAGGGATGCAGGTGGATGTCCGCTAGACGTCCAGCATTGTCCGCCTAATCCAACCTATTTAGGCCATCCACAACGTTGCATTTTAACGGTGCCCAATTGATTTCTGGCTCCGATCCTCGGTGCCCACACGTTGTATGACCAGTGCCCAAACAAAAATCTTCAGACATCGGAGCAAGTAAACCGATGCCCAAACAATCCAGCTACTAAAATATTAGTATCAGTGTACCATTGCATGCAGCTGGGCAGAATTCGTGTGAAGATAAAATGTGAGAAATAATAGAGTCCGGTTGTTTGTTGCGTTGTGGGTCCTGCCATCATCTATGCTCAAAACCAACATACTGTGAGCACGGTGCTTCAGATAATTTTCATGACATCATTGACAAGCTATTGTGCTTTTTATCATTTGGGAATTGCTCACGCCGTGGGAGGCCTTACTAGTCAGGTAATCACGTACTCACTATATACTTAACCAATTCGTTGCATGCACATATATAGAAAAGTAGCGGACTGTCCCCCGTCCGTCGGACTGTCCACTTGCATTTATACTTTGGCTAGATCGAGCTTTGATGAAGTGTGTGCCATGCACTTATGAAAGAGTTGGCAAAAATCTTGTGCTACATGATGACGATTTCAAGTTCTACGATTTGTTTCAACATTGACGCACGTGCATGGATCTCGTCTCAAAATCTTTGTTTTGTAGTAATGTTCTTTCGATGGTCCTTGCCCTATTTTTCGGCGATCTTGTCATTAGTGATAGGTTATGGTAGATTTTGGACAAGACGACTTCATGGGGTATTTTCTTTTATGAACTAATTTTATAAGATATCAATGCTTAGTATTTGTTTGATATTTTTAATAATTAATAATACCTTGTTTCTTTGCCGATTTATTCTCTTAAGTGTTATGGTATTCTTTTTTGGTTTCTGACACTATGATTCACCTTCTGTAGTACCATTAGTTAGTTAACACTTACTTTTTATTCAGGAGAGTGTTACAGTTTCAACTGATTCTAGCATGCCTGCTAATGACAATACTTGTTCAGGTGGGCGATCGTCTCTGTTGTTTTCTCGAAAAATGAAATTGTTGGCAACGCAATTTCTACATAGGTGCACCTCTGTTCTCTTCTACAGTCCAACTTTGTTCTTGTCTACTCCTGCTACCTTTGGTATATGAGCTTTTATTATTCCATCTGTTTCGAAGCATTCCCTTAATATGGTAGAATAGAATGGTCAAGACATGGTGTTTTGACTCATAGGTCTAGATGCACCCATTATGAAAATTATTTTCTAATGCATTTTAAAATATTAAAAAACTCTGGAAAAAAATCTTGGGTCTACATCTAGACATTCTTGTTGTGACCCGAGGAATTTGAATAGACTATGGGGCCAAAGGCCAATATACACTCTGGTACACTCAGTTTTATGATGTCCATTATTGTTGGCCAGGTGTGACTAAGGTGTTTTTTTCATAGGGACACTGGAACTACAGAAACAAGAAAAGATTACACGCCTAGTAATAAGGATAACATAACATTTTTACCTCGGATTGTGTAAGGTATGTATCATGAAGCAAAGAGAACTGTACATGGGAATACAAAATGTTTGCTCAGTAATGATATTTGTACATAAGTAGGAATCATTATAGATATCTAGATCCCTCTATTGATTATTGATTAGAAAATGTTATGCACATTTTGACACATACTCGGCCTTTAAGGGTCACAAGCTCTTAATGGTTTAAGGACATGTTGGAATGCAAAAGTGAACCAAAGAATCCGAAAAAGGTGTCTTGAAAGTGCCTCACAGAGTCCTAGAAACGTTCTGAGGGACACTTCTTTCTCAATTCTTCAGTTCACTTTTGCATCCCAACATGTACCTAAACTGCTAAGAGCATGTGGCCCTTAAAGTCCGAACATGTGTCAAAATGTCCATAACACTTTTTGATCAATAATGGATAGAGCAAGGGATCTAGATACTCAAAAGGGTTCCCACTTATGTACAAATATCTTTATCGAGCAAACCTTTTTTATTCCCTTGTACACTTCTCTTTGTTTCGCGATACGTACCTTATACAACCCGAGGCAAAAAAAATATGTTATCCTCATTAATAGGTGTGTAATCTTTTCTCGTTTTCGTATTTCCGATGTCCCTATAAAAAGCACCTTAGTCACACCTGGCCAGCAAAAATGGACATCATAACACCGAGTGTTCTAGAGTGTACATTGGCCTTTGCCCCCATAGTCAATTCAAGTTGCCTAGTTCACACCTAGAATGTCTAGATGTAGACCTAGGAATTGTTTTCGGGTATGACATTTTGAAATGTATTAGAAAATAATTTTTCATCAAGGGTGCGTGTAGACCTATAAGTCGAAACACCGTGTCTAATGTTTTCACACATGGGTCTAGATGCACCTGTTATGGAAATTTATTTTCTAATGCATTTTCAAACGTCATAACAATCTTAAAACAATCCTAGGTCTACTACAGAAATTCTTGTTGTGAACTGAGCAACTTGAATTGACTATGGGGCCAAAAGGCCAATATATACTTTGCCACACTCAGTGTTATGATGTCCATTATTCCTGGCCGGGTGTGACTAATCGTGTTTTGTACAGGGACATCAGAAATAGGAACTCGAGAAAGTATTACACACTTGTTCATGAGGATAAAATAGTAGGTTTGCCTTGGGCCTGTGTAAGGTACTTATCACGAAACAAAGAGAAATGTACCGCTGCTAAGGGAGAGCAAGAAACTAAATCAAATGATTGTTTTTTGAGGAGATATAAAAGATTTGCTCCATAAGGTATTTGTACATATGTATGAATCATTATGGGTATCTAGATCCCTCTATCGGTTATTGACCTGAAAGTGTTATGGACATTTTGACATACAAATTATATGCGTATCTAGATCCCTCTATCGATTATTGACCGGAAAGTGTTATGGACGCTTTGGCATATGTTCGAATAGCTATGCAGATCCCTTGGGTATAAACCCATGATCTTGCCCTTTGGCTAGATCAAGCATTGACAAAGTGTGTGTGTCATGCACTTACTGAAAGAGTTAGCTCAAAGACTGTGCTTCATGATGATGATTTCAAGTTTGATGTTTGGTTGGACAATCAATAGGTGCATGTATCTCGTCTCAAAATATTTGTTTTGAAGTAACATGCATTCGTTTGGTCTTGTTCTATATGTTTGGTGATGATTTGTTATTGGCGACATGTTATGGTAGGATGTCGGACAAGACGACCGCCTCAGGGTATTTTATTTTATGAACTAATTTTATTCAGTGTCAATGCTTGGTATTTATTTGACATTTCAATAATTAATAGTACCTAAGTGTATGCATTAACCTTTGTAGGTATGGTGGTTATCCCCATCTTTGAGAAAAATAATTATAATTATATTTGGACGCACTTGCACCACCCGTCTTTTTGTTTGAACGATAAAAGGCTCTAGAAGACCCCAGAAGCTACAAATCGATACACGTGGTAGGTATAATATGCAAAGAGACCCCCATCTCTTATCATCCTAGCAAAACTAGAAAAACAAAAAAAAGGGCCTCCAAAAGACAAAAGGCACCTTAGAACTAAAGATAAGATTACAATCAATACGGTGATATAAATATTATCGTATAATAGGACCAAAGTTATTGTTGTCCAAAATACTAAAATACACTAAATGTCATTAATCACAAAGTTATAGAAATAAATGATTTTCTAAAGTTACAAAAATATGCATATAATTATGAATGTGACCCCCTCACCGAGGTTGGTCCGGTCGCCTTCTTCTCCCTCGTATGCAGTACCGACGGCCACCTATATATTTCTCTATACCTTCTGTGTCAGCGAGCCTCCTCCCATGGCTTCTCTTCCCAAGTTGCTCCTCCTCCATGGCCATCCTTCTTCCATGCCATTCCTAATCTGTCACCCGTCTCATCCACCCTTCCATCCTCCCCCGCACCCAATAGGAGTTAATAGCCATGGCCGCTCAAAATCGAGGTCAACTTCGAAGACGGGCTTGAGAAGACTGGGCGCCAGGAGAAATGACTCCATGGTCGTGGGATCTAGCGTCGACGAGGCTTCGGCGAGTCAGATTCATGGCAGACAAGCCCAAGTAGGCGAAATCATTGTCATGTATGATGGTTCGAGGTCAGTAATTTTAGAAAATTTTGGTGTATAGGGCAGGTGTTTTTCACGTGCTACGAACACTGTGTGCGCACGAGCGATATGTTGCGATGATGCTATGCGTGTGTTGCATATTTCGTGTTTCAGTTATACAAATTGTTCCCTCGTGTTGCATATGTATTGTGGTTTTTCTTCTCGAAGAATTTGCTCCTATCGTGGGGTTTTACTGCGTCCGGTTAGTGGGACGAAAATTTTGCCACGTAGGTGGGCTCATGCTATGATGGACGGACGGTTAGATCTCAAATCTTAAAGAGATCGAATGGTGGGAGGATCAGCCGGTCCAGCACTGTAATTATTATGAACCTAGAACCTAGTAAAAAGATGCCATAAATAAACAAATAAGTACAGAAAGATTAAGCTTGAGTTCCATTAAAATCACACGAGCCAGGAATATATGGTCTCCTGGATCCAGCTGGGACTAGAGGTCCCCAATGAACCAGGACTAGTCGTCTGCTGCCTCTTAGCCATTGCAGTGGAGACGAACCGGGACTAGTGCTCACACTAGTCCCGGTTCTAGGCCCATCCGGGACTAGAGGCCGGGGCGGCTCCAAACCAAAGGTATGTTTTCTATTAGTGGTGGGATCTCTAGAGGCGAGGAGGGTGTCATCCATCGGCGGATGTTGCTCACCTCGCACAGTACCCACGGCTCCTCTTGATCTTGGGGATGTTGTACTCGATCATCACCCACTCCATCTTGACCTTCTCCACCGTGTAGTAACCAACGGGGCCGCCGTCTCCCACCACCTCGCTGCGAGACGAGCACGGTCTCCATAAACCGCCATGGCGGTGCCGGTGCAGCAATTTCCTCACACCACGGTAACGTACTTGGCTGAAGAAATACCAGTTGTTCCACGGGCGGGCGGCCATTAGCTTGTCGGGGGTGTCGGGGTAGAGGTCGATGCCTTGGACAAGGTGAGCGACGTCCTCGTCGAGGGGCTGGCCAGCGATCTTGGGGCAGAGCATGGGCTCTTATGAGCTCAACTTGCCCTAGCTTGACCATCTTGATACACGTACTAGGTTTGCTTCGAGTAATTAGACGTTGCCCAATGCACCGGTGAGTAATTAGGTCGTGCTGCTTATATATAAAGCCGTAGTCCCTCCGTCCAGAAATAAATGTACTTCTAGCCTTTTTCTAAATCAAACTTAGTAAAATTTAACTAAATTAATTTAGAGGATAACTTAGCAATATTTATGACAGTAAGTTGATACCGTTAGTTTTGTTTTCAAATTTAGTTTCATAATATGAAAACTTTATGTAATATATGGTGTTATATTTATCTATGAGGTTGATTAATTTTAATAAAATTTGACTTAGGAAAAAACTAGAAGTACACTTATTTACTGATTGAGAGAGTACGTAGATTCGTGGACCCTTCCTAGTCTGAGTCGGACACGCAGCAACTTGTTGTGTTGTCCCCGGTTTAGACCAACACGGATAAACGGGACCGATTTTGAGATCAGAAGTCCTAGTCCTACACAAACTAGGGACTGCTGTAACGGCTGGATGCAGGGTGAAGCGTGGAGGAAATTTGCCGAGTCCGAATAGGTGTCCTGTCAATCCCTTCTATACGCTAACGGAAGCGACGTCTCTCGT
Organism: Avena longiglumis; assembly: GCA_030063025.1. Lineage (NCBI taxonomy): Eukaryota > Viridiplantae > Streptophyta > Magnoliopsida > Poales > Poaceae > Avena > Avena longiglumis. The sequence goes on along the minus strand of CP125979.1, from coordinate 52,816,368 downwards.
TCACGAATCACAAGATCACCAAGAGGCTAGCTACACAACGGGAGAAGAACGGGAGAAGCGATCGATCAATACCCAGTTAGAACAGCGCAGCTCGATCGATCGAGCATGGCCACGGACGACATGGATGAGCAGCTGTTTCGGCAGCAGCACGGCTGGTCCTTGCAGTTGCAGAGCGGCCAGGAGATCAGGTTAACCCCGCCGGGGCCCAAGGAGGCCAGCGAGACCCTCTGCGTCACCGACGTCTTCCTCGTCGATCCTGAGAGCGCCGGTGTCGTGGCCGCCTGTGTCGAGATCGGCACGCGGAACATCATCCTCGGGGTGCTGTCATCCGAGAAGCCCCGTGCGAAGCTGCTGACCCCGGTGGAGCTGGACGAGGAGTTCTGCTTTTATCTCATGAGGACAGGAGGAGAAGACGACGCCGTCGCTGAGGCTGATGTCGATGCGGTTCTCGTCCAGTTCCAAGGTTACGCTCTGTCGTCCACGAGCACGATGCAAGAGATAGAGGAGGAGGACGACGAAGAGGAGGACATGATCGACGAGGAGAATGCCCAAGATGATGATGATGATGATGAGGAGGAGGAGGAGGAGGAGGAGGAGGAGGAGGGTGACGGTGAGGACACGGAGGATGACGAGGATGTGACTGGTTCCGACTTCGAGGGCTACGACAGCAGGGATGACAGGGACACGTGGGGGCTCCCACTCGGCACCGTGATCGACGATGGGCCAAACATGAGCGACGAGGAGGAGGACAGCGACGGCGAGGCTGGCGGGCGCGCGACTAAGGCTAGCAGAGGCAGCAGGAACAAGATGCGCCACCACAGAAGCTTCGTCACAGAGGTCAAGGGGCGGTCCCTTGGAGGGCGGGCGCCGCCGAGGTTCGGCGTCAGCGCGGAGCCCAGTCGCCGATTTGCACCTGAAATAGTGCTTTTGGGAATCTTTGTGTTCCTCTATCTGGTAGCGATCGTACTCTTCTTCGTCAACGAATGAAATGCATGTGCCGTGTTTTCATGATGTGATCAATTGTAATAAAATCACATTATTCAATCCAGTGAGAATTTGTATGTTGAGACTATATGTATGATCGGTTATGCAGCTGTATATCATTTTGTTTTCTGTAGCACCCCCCGGGGTTAGGGTTAAACTAACCTCAGATCACCATCTAAGATAAGTTTAACTCCAAACTCGGAAGATCACAGTATGAATCGGTAACATTACAGAACACAGGAATTCAACATCATAAGTTTAAACTCTTAGCAGAGTAAGAAATTAGAGTTATTACAAACCAGAGGTCATAGACCCAACATTATATCACACAGCGAAAGCAAATTATGTTGTTCTACACAACAACTTAGCAAAAGGCCTAAGACCATAAACAAAAGCGACGTCCATCCCGTAGTCCTCGGGCCACCTTCAGTTGCAACCAAATCCTCTGTAGAAAAACAACAATGGCGTAAGGCTGAGTACGAGAATGTACTCCGCAAGACTTAGATAACCTAGTATCTACATGCTCTGGTTAGAAAGGCTTTCTCTGGATTTTCTTTTGCGGAAAGCAATCTTTATTTGTAAACAAGAAAGAGAAGAGGCTCGTCTACTCAGAATCTTTTAAAAGGGATAAGATAGCGACTTCTTCATCTTGTTTATCACATCTCGATAACCACCAGCTTCATCAGAACCTCCTATCTAGGATCACCCCCTTGACCCAGAGGAAGCATCCTTAAGCACACGTGGATCAACAAGTTTTATAATGGTTGAAGTTATCTATGATCTTAGAATCTGGTCACCAAGCGTTCATAACCGTGAACACGGCTTTTCGAAAAGATTAATACCCTGCAGGGGTGTACAACTTTACCCACACACACCAACCGACTCTTAATGCCAAATATTATTAGCCCTCTTTCGTGGAAGGCCGGCAGAGGGTGGTTGACCACGACCTTTACCTTGCTTTCGTCGAGACCATGAGTCACGCAATAAGTATGATTCCGCCGTAACGGGTCAAGTCCCGAAGCCGGTACTTAAAGATGTGAGGCGAGGTTGGTTTACCAGGGGCTCCATCCACCCCAAGCAACCGCGGCCACGCTTCTCTACCTGTTATGATGCACCTCCTCTTTCGAAAATATTTTCAATGTGTATGCCAAATGAAAAGCCTAAACTATGTGAATCATGGAATCTACTAGGCAAGTTAGTTGCTCGTGGGGTTTTCAGGCCCCGTGTGGTTGTACGCTCGTCTCGGTTCCAAAGGCAAGAACTCAGTTCCTAGTGGTGGCGAGCATGGGACTACAAATACCACACACAACGTGGTCTCCCATACAAGCCTTAGCATGTTTAATTAACTCCTTCAAAGATGTCACCATCTCCTACCTTCCTAGATTCTCCGGCGTCTCTGATTCATCATTCGGATAGATCAGACGTTGTTACTATGCATGGCTAAGTTGTCGGTAAAAAAATCTCTAGCAACGCTCAAATGCCAAACCTAGGTAAGCTAGGAGCAGTGGATCAGGAATATAAGGCTATAAGAGGGAAACAATGCAGCAGATAGGTAACATTAACTACTGACAAAAGACCATATTGGAATCGTGTGCATCATAGCGAGAAAGTAATATACTTTATAAAACATAGGTTTAGAATGAGAGGCTACGCTTGCCTTGTCCGTCAGTAGACAGGTACGGATCTTCGGTGTTGCTGACTTCAGCTTCGGGTTCGGATCCTATCGTGAAGAACCAATACCGGAAACAAAGGCGACAATCAAGACATGGCATCGATGCAATTCTCAAACAAGGATGATGATATGACAAGTAGAATTGCATTGAAATGAAACCCTAAAACATGCTCGGCAATTTAAACGGGGTTCCGAGGGTTGAAAACCCTAGCTCGGAAAACTCCGGAAACATATGAGAGGGGTTACTATGTTGTTCTAATTAAACTTGTCATTAAAGTTGTTGAACAATGCATGGTTATATCCTAAATAGGTAGAAGTCATTTTTCTGAACATTTTGATATATTATTTGTAATTTTCTGACTTATAAATAATAAGTTATTGAATTTACAATATTTAAATAATTTTATAAAATATTTAAACCGTTAATGCATCAGGCTGACGTCACAACCCAACCCAGAACTTTTGTTACCACGTCTGATCCTACCCATAGTGACTGACTGGTAGGGTCGAAGCCACATCAGCAGCCACATGCGCAAAATGGGGGTCAGGGCATTTCTCACCGAGGTTGGCTCTAGCCAGTGCGGCTGTCAGGTGGGGCCTGGGCCAAGTTGGCTGCCACCGTGGCGCCACACGGGCCTCGCCGAAGAACGGCCAGACGGCGGCGACTGGCGGCGCTAGGAGGCAAACGGGGACGCGCGACTAGGCCTACTCGAACCAGGGCGTCACCACGAACCTAAATAGGGCGGCGTCGCTAGGTAGAGGTCGCCGGAGCGGCCAGCACGACGACGGCCGACGGCGGCGCGTGCAGATAATTGCGACGGCAACGATACAGAGAGGGAGAGGGGAAATGAAGTGGGTCAAAGAGACCGTGAGCTCACCGGGAAGCTCGCAGTGGGGTCGTTGGTGTGAGGGGAGCACAGAGGACGCCGGAATCGGTGGCGCCGGTGGTCGTCAGTGACGAAGAAATCGGAGTCACGGGCGAGGATTAATGACGCCCTTCGCCGATTCCTTCTGCAGGAAGATCGAGTGGAGCAAGACGAAGCTCGTGGCGGTGCCAGCAGAGCTCGGGGAGGCCAGCAACGGCGGCTAGCCATCATCATCTCCATCATCGTCTGCTCCATCGTAATGGTAACCTCATGTACCCTCATCTATCATGTTGTACATGATGTGCTCTTCGTTGTCTGTACCGTCCATAACTTAACTAATACAGAAGAAAGATAAAACCATTTTGCTTAATGCGATAAAATAAAGGAAGATAAAGTAATCCAGCTTAAACAATGCGATAATGAAAGATAAAGTACCAATTAAACAACAATACATCTCAAATAATCCAACTAGTACAACAATAAAGTATCAATTAAACAACAATACATCTCGAATACAAGATGGTACCCTATTACACATCTAGCTAGCTCAACGAAGACGTCGAGCCCCGGCTACTGATCCGCGGGAGGTGTGCACCCAAAGTGTAGGAACCATCACCGGAGAATATCTCGGGTAAGGTGCCTGAAGAAGCTGCCAGGTATTAGCGACACGGGTTCCTAAAATGTACATGTAGCACCGGACGTGCTGGTCCTCCTCCCTGACACGATGCTATACCACCTCGTCGGGGGCCGGCTCCATCTGCATCGCACCTGGACCACTCGGCCGCCACCACAGAAGATTTGGATCGACGACGACACCTGGATTCCTCACGAGACGACGTCCCCCGGCTGGTAGCACCTCCCAGTGCCAGCCCGGCGGAGCCCAGCCCAGTAGATGCCCGGCGACACTGTCTAGTAGCGCTCTGTTGTTCACGCCGAGTGAATGAGGATGAGGAATCGCCATATTTCTAAACACTAAATTAAACCTATATACTTTAAACATGACAAAAATAAATAGTATCAACTAAAATAAACTATATTAAATACTAACTAAATTCACTAACTAAAATAAACTATATTAAACACTAACTAAAATCTCTAAGAAAATTACACTAAAATTAACCCTAAAATAACCCTAACTAATTAACCCTAAAATAACCCTAAAATTACCCCTAACTAATTAACCCTAAAATAACCCTAACTAATTAACCAAAAAATTACACTAACTAATTAACACTAACAAAATCAACAAAATTAACACTATACTAATTAACTAGAGAGCTCACCGCAGGGAGGGGCGGCTCCGGTGGTGGTGGATGGCGCGAGCGGCGCGGGCTCGGGTTGCGCGGGGAGGGGCGGCGTGGTGGTGCTCTGTCACGTGGGGACGACGCCTGAGGAGGGCTGGCGCTGCAGCTTGACAGCAAGGCGTGGTAACTCTGCGAGAGAAGGAAGACGGCGCGACGGAGGCGGCGGGGTGGCTCTGTGTTCTCTGGTTCGGTGCACTAACCGGGACGCACGGGGTGGTTATTTATACCCACCCCCCCCCCTTTAGCCTCGGTTGGTAGTACAAACCGGGACTAAAGGGGGACCTTTAGTCCCGGTTTGTATTACAAACAGGGGCTAAAGGGTTTTCGGTGCATCGCGTTTCGCGCGCAGCCCCATGCCCCTTTAGCCCCGGTTTGTACTACAGACCGGGACTAAAGGTCCTTTTTTAAAACCTTTTTAAAAACAAAAACCTTTTTTAAAACCTTTTTTAAATTAATTATTATATATCAAAATTTGCAGAAATAAAATTTACATCTACTCTATTATATATATGTAAATAAAATAATTGTTCCCAAGATTTAAATTGTTCAGACTTTTAAATTTTTTGCCGTTTCGAACTTAGGTCAAAATGGCGTGCATGAAGATAGAGGATGAGAATGTTAGAACTTGCATTGCATATTTGAAAAAACAACATATTGTGAGTCTAAAAATGATTTTTTTCAAAAAATCACGGACGTTAGATCATGTACCTGTAGTTCAAACCGGACCCACTTCCTACCGCTTCGGTACACATTTGTCTTTTTCACCCGGGAAGGACAGAAAGGTTTGAGATCCCCCGGTTGGGATATAGTTCATGTCAGGTGGTCTACTATTTTAGAAAAATGGGATGGTAGCATTCTGTAACTGCATTTTGATGGCTGCTTCACAAAACGACCCGTATTTTTGCGCTCGAAAATGAAAAATGGCTTTTCCGAGGGACGAAAAGGAAAACTTTTCCTGCAACATTATTCTTCATCCCAATATACACATGCATGCAAAATATGGGCATCGTATCACAAACTATGCCGCGATTCAACACATAACATCCGTCTCTTGGACCGAAAGCCATGAAACCTCGAACATGATAGGTCATTTTATGAAGGTTTTTTGGAGACATAATCGGTATACCAAGTTTGATATTTTTCCTTGCAACTATTTCACATAATATCACACCATGCGAAGGATTTACATTGTTCGTACCTTTTTTTGAATTTTTCATGCCCGTTTTGTATTTTTTGTTGTTTCGAACTTAGGTCAAAACGGCGTGCGTGAAGATAGAGGATGAGAATGTTAGAACTTGATTTAGATCTCTGAAAAAACAACATATTATGAGTCTAAAAATGATTTTTTCAAAAAATTACGGATGTTAGATCATGTACATGTAGTTCAAACCAGACCCGCTTCGCCAGACATTTGTCTTTTTCACCCGGGAAGGACAGAAAGGTTTGAGATCCCCCGGTTTGGATATAGTTCATGTAAGGTGGTCTACTATTTTAGAAAAATGGGATGGTAGCATTCTGTAATTGCATTTTGGTGGCTGCTTCACAAAACGACCCGTCTTTTTGCGCTCGGAAAATGGAAAATGGCTTTTCCGAGCGACGAAAAGGAAAACTTCCTCCTGTAACATTGTTCTCCATCCCAATATACACATGCATGCACAATATGGGCACCACAAACTATGCCACGATTCAACACACAAACATGCCCGTTTTCCCGCCATATCCCACCGCTTCCCGCCATGTTTTTCCGCCCTTTCCCTCTGAACGGTACTTTTAGTCCCGGTTGTAGCCACTAACTGGGACTAAAGATATTTCCCGCCATATCCCACCACTTCCCGCCATGTTTTCCCGCCCTTTCCCTCTGAACGGTGCTTTTAGTCCCGGTTGTAGCCACTAACCGGGACTAAATATATTTCCCGCCATTTCCTACCATTTCCCGCCATGTTTTTCCGCAATTTCCATCTATATATAGGCCGACCACGCCATGGCTATCCATACATCCACACCTTCCTCTCTCACAACTATGGACAATGCCTACTGGGCCATTCTGACCCTCGAGGAGACCGAGGCGATGTTCGCCTCCAACTACCCTTGCCCGCCGGGCTACCGGTCTCCTGCCGGCTGGATGCTGAGCACTAGAGGGGTTCCTGTACCTCCTGTGCCTCAAGGCTCCGTCCGACAGGCGGCCATCACGAACCACTTCTACCACGAGCTCACGCCGGAGCAGCGGATGGATCCCTAGTGGGATCCCGATAACTACGACACCTAGAATGCCTTCTTCGCTAACCGGCAGGAAAGGGAGCTCGCCAGGTACGAGGGTGATGTCCCGCCTCCGATGAACCACAATGAAGCCGATAGACGTCTGTGGTGGGCGAACCATACTATCATCAGCGTGATGCGGTACATCGCCAGGGGAGACCATCCTCGTTTGCGGTGCCCACAAGTCCACCCGCCAAAGAGCCATAAGAAGGCCCCTCCCCCGCCCGGCGATAGCGGCATCGTCTTCCAGGAGACTCCTCCCCCGCCCGCCGTGAATCCGAGGCCGGAGTGGCAGGTGCCCCGGTATATGCCATGGTTGGGCTGAGGATCTCTGGAGTGACATGTGACGATGACGATGATGATGACGATGACGAGGAAGACCCTGAAGCTGTGTACTATAGGACTAGGCATGATTATGACTAAAGGGGGTGGCTTTAGTCCTCAGTGTTAGCTAGTTCCGGTTTGTTCCGGTTTGTCCCGGTTTTTAATATTAATAAATGTCTAAGTATTACCAAGTCTAGTGTTTTGGTACCTACCTACAACAATCTCAGAAATTCCTTTTTGTCCCGGTTTGTCCCGATTTTTAATATTAATAAATAACGATGAAAAATAGGATTAATTCACAAAAGGTTTAATACATTACATCACCAACATCCACATCTAGTGTTTTGATTCTCTTCTTGTCCGTAACCATGGAGCATCTTCCTTATCTAGCGATATGCTTGGGTCAGTTTTCACTTTGATTGGCGGAATTTCATAAAATTTGTCATAATCTTCTGACATGTCTGTCTTGTCCTCAACTCCCACCATGTTTCTTTTTCCTGAAAGAACTATGTGGCGCTTTGACTCGTCGTATGATATTGTATTCTTTTGCTTATCTTTCCTTTTTCTCGGTCTAGTAGAAATGTCCTTCACATAGAAAACTTGAACCACATCATTGGCAAGGACGAATGGTTCGTCTCCGTACGCAAGATTATTGAGATCCACTGTTGTCATTCCGTATAGCTGATCTACCGTTACCCCACCTCCTTTCATCTTGACCCATTTGCATCGAAACAATGGGACCTTGAAATTAGGACCATAGTCAAGTTCCCATATGTCATCTATGTAACCATAATATGTGTCCTTTTTTCCATTCTCGTTCGTTGCATCAAATCAGACATCACTGTTTTGGTTGGTGCTCTTTTTATCTTGGGCGTGCGTGTAAAATATATTCCCATTGATCTCGTACCCTTGGAAAGTCGATATAGTTGAAGATGGAGACCTGTCCAACAAGTACAACTGATCTCCAACAGTGGTGTCATTCATGAGATGTGTCTACAACCAACCGTCGAAAGTCTTCACGTGTTCATCTCTAATCAACCTATCAGATTGCCCCGGGTAGTTCGAGCGTACAATATTCTTGTGTACCTCGATATACGGAGCCACCAAGGTGGAACTTTCAGAATTGTATAGTGTGCTTTAGTGAAAGAATGTACGTCCATACATATATTTGCTTTCTTTCCACTAAGTCTCCCTTCATGCCGTGATTCAGGTACACCGATCGGCTTAAGGTCAGGAATAAAGTAAACACAAAACTCAATGACCTCCTCTATTCCATAGCCCTTGGAGATGCTTACTTCTGGCCTCGCACGGTTATGGACATATTTCTTTAAGACTCCCATGAATCTCTCAAAGGGGAACATATTGTGTAGAAATACAGGACCGAGAATGCTAATCTCTTTGACTAGGTGAACTAGAAGGTGCGTCATTATGTTGAAGAAGGATGGTGGGAACACCAACTCAAAGCTGACAAGACACTGGACCACATCTTTTTGTAACCCTCGTAGACTTTCTGGATCGATTACCGTCTGAGAAATTGCATTGAGGAACGAACATAGATTCATAATGGGTACTCTAACATTTTCCGGCAGAAGCCCCCTCAAAGCAACGGGAAGCAACTGCATCATAAGCACGTGGCAGTCATGAGACTTCAGGTTCTGGAATTTTTTCTCTGTCATATTTATTATTCCCTTTATATTGGACGAGAAGCCAGAAGGGACCTTGATACTACTCAGGCATTCAAAAAAGATTACCTTCTCTTCCTTGGTAAGAGCGTAGCTGGTAGTACCTTGAAACAGCTCTGGATGCCTGCCTTCTCGGTCTTTCATACGTTGTTCGTCCTGCCATGCTTCTGGTGTATCTTTATTCTTTCCATACACGCCCAAGAAGCCTAGCAGTATCACGCAAACATTCTTCGTCAGGTGCATCACATCGATTGCAGAGCGGACCTCTAAGACTTTCCAATAGGGTAGCTTCCAAAATATAGATTTCTTCTTCCACATGGGTGTGTGTCCACCAGCGTCCTTCGGAACGGACTGTCCGCCAGGACCCTTTCCAAAGATTACTTTTAAATCCTTTACCATATCAAATACAGCATCACCAGTACGACGGATAGGCTTACTCCGGTGATCTGCTTCACCATTGAAATGCTTGCCTTTCCTTCTTAGGGAATGCGTGGGCGGAAGAAAACGACGAATCCCTAGGTACACATTCTTCTTGCACTTATCCAAATAAATACTTTCAGTGTCATCTAAACAGTGTGTGCATGCATTGTATCCCTTGTTTGTATGTCTTGAAATGTTACTAAGAGCAGGCCAATCATTGATGGTTACGGACAACAATGCTTGTAGGTTAAATTCCTCACGTTTGTGATCATCCCACACACGTACACCTTGTCCGTGCCATAGCTGGAAAAGTTCTTCAACTAATGGCCTTAGGTATACATCAATGTCGTTGCCGGGTTGCTTTGGGCCTTGGATGAGCACTGGCATCATAATGAACTTCTCCTTCATGCACAACCAAGGAGGAAGGTTATACATACACAAAGTCACAGGCCATGTGCTATGACTGCAGCTCTGTTCCCCAAAGGGATTCATGCCATCCGTACTTAGACCAAACCATAAGTTTCTCGTGTCACCTGCAAAGTCCGGGTACTTTCTCTCAATTTTTCTCCACTGCGACCCATCAGCGGGGTGTCTCAACATCTCGTCTTTCTTACGGTTTTCTTTGTGCCATCGCAACAATTTGGCATGCTCTTCGTTTCTGAACAAACGTTTCAGCCGTGGTATTATAGGAGCATATGTAACACCCTCAGAATCGGACCTATGCAAGTTTGGGCAAAATTCACCAAACCTGCATAGAAACGATTCAAAGGTGCCCACCAGGCACTTTCGTGCGGGTGGAAAACGAAGTAATAACATTACACAACAGTCCTCGATGGGACCCATGTAACAGATATATATAAGCGACTCAAAGAGTCAAGAATACGATATAATATACAAAGACCCAAATCACCTTGAAAACGATAGAGCGTCCAGCGGACAAGAAGCAAATGGGGCTAAGAGCCTGAAGAATAACCAATGGCGCCCATAACCCTGTGCCAAGCCGGAAGGGTAACCTGCTAACGGCGTCGATCTCAAAACCTGCTTAAACAAAAGGGTGCCGACAAAGGCAAAGGAAAAGAAGGAGCGTCGATCGAGGCCAAGACACGCGAGGCTAGAATTCAGCGGTCCTCGCCTACATAGGTATGGTGGATCGCGGCAGCCGCAGATGCACTAAACAACCTATAGAGACTCGATACAATCCGCGGATATCGAGAGGGTGAGAAAGACCTATCCGGATCCAACCAAGCTAACACCGACAACCATCTGGTGTTTCCCCGAGACCAAACGAGGAAGTCAACCGAGAACTCACACCGCTGCAGCTTTTATTTAATTAGTTACGCTATGCACTTTACTAGTCGGTTTAGATAATCGCCCGTAAAATAAGCAAGGCACTTTAGCTAACCATTCCGTTATAGTTGTAGCACTTACTAATCAGATACAATTAGCATGATATACTCCCAAAACCCAGCAGTTGTTGGTACTTTTATTCAGCCATTTCGTTGTAGTTGCAATACTTACTAGTCAGATACATTTGTCGCAAGCGACCACCAAACAAGCAATTGTGGGCAGTATTAATTAGCCATTCCATTATAGTGAAGCTAATTACTAGTCATTACAAGTCAAATTTAGAGCAGTAAACTTTAGTTATGCTTGTCTATGATCGAGATACTGTGCTCCAAGTCGTCCATATCCGCGGACACGGCTTTCAGAAAGTTTTACCCGGCCGGGGTGCACCAATAGCAACACACGCTCGATCAACCTCGGAAAAACCAAATCAAAACCCAACGAGGCTTTCACGACTGAACAATCACAGGATTCAGAAATATTTCAGGGCCACCTTAAGTAGATCCAACGAAGCCAATTGACCCGAGACGGGCTCAAGGTTATGGGGACGGCTGTGAACGATCGGGAACCCGAAAGTGTGGCTGGGCTTGTCGACACATAAATCGTGCCATGATCCTAACAGACAAAGTGTGCTCCTCGCACAAATTAAATACGAAAGTAGCATGGCATAAGTACAGGATAGTAAAACACCTCAAACTAGTTGTGGCCCCAAGAAATAAGACGGAATCAAGCTCGCTCGGGGATCCCATACTCCCGAATGTGGATAGCGATAAATCAAGGAAGGTATCAAGTACTCGGGGTCTTACGGGACACAAGTGGGCGTTCGGAAACCAAATATTTTCTATCACCCACCGATGCCTCTACTTATTTCAATTTTAGTTGTTAAACAGAAATTAAAGTGACGATAAGTAAAACTAGAATCATCTCCAACATCAACATGCGGCAATACATCAGCAACTGTGGCATTTGACGACACACATCAGCACTTGAGCAAGCAACTACGACGCGCAAGTCCAACTATCTACCAAACAACAGGTGTTAGGGTGTGTCCAAGGCAATATGGGGCTGCAGGGTATATCACAGGTACGGAAACTAAAGCATCGCAACACAGATAGCAGTAGATCAACAGGAAGGAGTAAAGCACTATAAAAGTAAGATAGGTAGAAAGGGGGAGATGCTCGCCTGAAAACATTGTCGAAGGTTTTCCCCGAAGATCGGGTCGACACTCGCATCAACTCAACGGCTTTATCCGCGAAGAAGCAAAACACTAGAAGAGACACCGGATGCAATATTTAATACAACGGCACAAGATCGGCATGATGCATGTATAATGAATGACATGGCAAGTATGCGATGCAACTAGGTCAAATTAAGCGGAACCGGGGTCCCGACACTTACTTAAATGGTTCAAGTTATTTAGAACCCCCGCAAATTAAATGTTGTTTAGCAATGCAACAGGTGGGACCGGTTCGCTACACATGTTTAAATGAGGCCAATATAAGGCTAGATTTGCCCGCATATGGGCCCCATATTTAATTATTAGGTGAATCGGCATAAGGCCCCCAAATTACATGAGATGCATGCGAGATGAATGATTAGATGTGCAACAATTGTTATTATATTATAAAAATAGGGTTCTCGGAAAGGGGTCACACATTAGGGTTCGGCAGTTCTTGGGGTTCCGGGGTCGGTCTCAGGGTTCGGATCTGGGGTTCGGTCTCGGCGGAAGCGTTCTCGGACTCCGGGATCGTTCTCTCGTTCTCAGATCGGGCAGATCTTGTCGACGGGTCTCGATGTCCGGGGAGCAGAACTTGGGTCGGTGTCGGGGCGCATCGGCTTCTTCCGGGTCGGTGCCGTTCTCGTCATCGCGAAGGTCTTGCCGGGTTCCACGGGGCCGATCTTGCCGTTGCGAGGGTCTTGTCGGGCCCGTGTATCGGGTTGGTCTTGGCGTTCCGGCCATCTTCGGTCCTCGGATCCGAGAGGTTTCGGGGTCTTGACGGGGTTCGGCGCGCCGGGATCGGTCTTGGCGTTCGGGGTGAAGCACTTGTCGTATCTGCCGTCTCCGGGTCTGCTCCAAACAGGTACGTGACGGAGTACTTGTCGTCCCATGTGGTCTACGGACATAAGCTCCGTGAAGAAGATCTTGTCGATTGTCTTGGCGTCCCTGTCGGAGTACTCGGGTGTCATTGCCGGACTTGGATCGGCGGCGGTTCGTCGACTAACCACAGAGGTTCCGATGGCGGCATCGATCGGAGTCGAGCGTCTTGGGGTGGTCATCTCATGCTTTGGTTATGGCGGCCTTGGCGATGCACGCGGGCATGGAACAACCGAACAGGGCATGTACTGCCAACAACAAGCGTTAGCCGGGGAACTGGACGAGCTCGATGCCCGCTAGCGGTGCAGGGCCACCAGAGGCAGAGGCCTCAGCGGAGGGGCAGACTCAGGCGACCGGCGGTGGCCTGCAGCGGAGGGAGGGATGAGGACGCGGCGGAGCAGAGGGTCGGGAAAGCGCCGAGGTGAGCGGAGGTTGGGCGGCTCGGGCGTCGGCGAGCCGTGGTTGCAAGCAGCTTGCCCGGCAATGGGCGGAGGAGCGCCGCCGGAGGGCGAGGGCGCGGTGTGATGGCGCCCGGCGAGGAGAGGCGGGCAGCGATCGCGGGGAGGGAAGAGCTGAGGGAGGAGGCGCGGTGGCGGTGGGACGACGGCGGATCAAGCGCTGCGTCTGAGCCGCTGGGGTCGACGGGCCGAGGGAGCGACCATGGGCGGCTGGGCGAGGCGAGGCCAGCCGCGGAGCCTGTGGACGGGTCGAGGGCGGCGGTTGAGGAAGGCTCTGAGAGGGGTGGGGTCACGGCGGTTCGGCCGGAGAGGTGGCGCTGAGGGTGGAGGCGGCGGGCTTGGCGGGGGGAGGGAGCGACGGTGCGGGGGCGACGCCGGCGAGGGAGGAACCGGCGCAGAGGGGCGAGCCAGGCGAGGCGCTGCGCTGGGAGGACGCGGTGGTTCGCCGGAGAGGTGGCGCTGAGGTGGAGGCGGCGGGCTTGGCGGGAGAGGGAGCGACGGGTGGGCGACGGCGGGGCTCGCCGGCTCCTGGGACGCGGGGGTGGGGAGCGTCCAGAGAGGGGCGCGGGAGGAGGAAGATGGGACGGGGGGAACGCGGGGAGGAGAGGGTGGTGGGTCCGGGGCGCAGGGGAACGGGGTGGAACGGGGGGAGGCTAGGACTGGGTGCGTGTAGCGTGGTCGGGTGGCCGGGCGCAGCAAAGAGGGGCGTGGCTGGTGCGCAGGCGCAGAAGGCGGCTCAAGGTGAGGGCGCTAGGGGGCCTGTGGCGTCGGGTGGGAAGGGAGTGGCGGGTGGGGTGAGGGCTGCCTGGTGGGACCCAGGAGGTGGGCGGGGCCACGCGGCTGAGAGGAGAGAGAGGGTGGGTGAGGTTGGACTGGGTGAAAAAGGGAGGGGGAGGGGGCTGGATGGATGATGTGGCAGATGGGTAGGAAGAAAGGTGGAGGGAGGATGTGGCGGTCTGTGGTTGGAGGGTAGATAGGATTTGGGTGGAAAAAGATTTAGGGTTGGGCAGTTTTAGTTTTGTGTTTGTTTGGTCCTCTCTAATTTAAAACAGAACCACTTTGCAAATGGTTTTTAGGGGAAACAAAACATCCGTTACACTCGGGGTTTTGCCTTTTAAAAATAAAGAGGGGTATTTGTATAATCAAAACTAGGCTCTTCAAAATAATGCAGACAACCATGCATGATGATGACGATGCAATGCACAAATTCAACGCGATTTTCTAGTAGTGGTTTTGCGGGATGCCACAGCATACCACATCACCTTGGCGGGAACCCTCTTCCTCGGGCGCTCCCCCTCAACATCACCAGGGTCATCTCGTCGGATCTTATACCGCAATGAAGTGCATACCTGGCATGCATCCAAATTCGCATACTGCTCACCGCGGTAGAGGATGCACTCATTAATGCATGCATGTATCTTCTATACCTCTAATCCTAGAGGGCAGACAACCTTCTTTGCTTCGTAAGTACTGGCGGGCAGTTCGTTATCCTTTGGAAGCAGCTTCTTCATTATCTTCAACAACTTTTCAAATCCCTTGTCAGGCACACCGACCTCTGCCTTCCATTGCAGCAATTCCAGTGTGCTGTCTAGCTTTTTGTGGCCATCTTCGCAATTCGGGTACAACAATTTGTTGTGATCCTCTAACATCTGCTCAAATTGCAACCTCTCCCTTTTGCTATCACATTCTCCCTTTGCATCAGCAATGGCCCGACCAAGATCATCATCTGGCTCATATGATGCACGTTCTTCTGCTTCTTCTTCATCATTGTCTTCCATTGTAGTACCACCGTATTTAGGGGACATAGGATAGCTTTCATCATTCTCTTCATCTTCGTTGTCTTCCATCATAACCCCTCTTTCTTCGTGCTTGGTCCAACAATTATAGCCAGACATGAAACCGGACCGAAATAAATGGCCATGAAGGACTCTTGAGGAAGAGTATTCCTTTTGATTCCGACACTCACCACATGGACAACACATAAAACCATTCCGCTTGTTTGCCTCTGCCACAACGAGAAAAAAACGCATGCCTTTAATGAACTCGTCAGAGATTCGGTCAGCGTACATCCATTGCCGTCTCATCTGCATTTTATAAGTTCATCAAACAAAATCATGATGCTAAGAGTAGTACTAGTCTAAAAATAAAAGAACACATCGTATATATCAAACAAGCACTGATTTAAAAACTTTCTACTACATCTTTAGTCCCGGTTGGACACACCAACCGGGACTAAAGGGGTTGCGGCAGGCTGGGGCCGACATGGGCCCATTTAGTCCCGAATGGTGTCTCCAACCGGGACTAAAGGACACTCCAATCGGGACTAACAGTGGGTGACGACACTATATGTCGTGAGTGGACACTATGCCAGTGAGTGGCGACACTGTTTCAGTGGGTGGCGACACTATGACAGGGGTGAGTGTCGACATTATGTCGTGAGTGTCGACACTATGTTATGCTGCTTAATCTATAAATAGGCTTTCTTGTGAACTATCAACTGCAAGGAAGATCGTGTGCGAGACCAGGGACACAACTATGGCGGAGCTTCTCGAAGATGTCTTAGGACCTCGTCCTCAGACATCTTCGAGGAGCTCGCCGTAGGGGCACTCCCTAATATGTGAAATTAGTTAGCTCCACCAGCATACTGATTTAGCTAGAAAAGATATGAACTGAAAGATGGTGTGCGAGAGCAGGGACACCACTATGGCAGAGCTTCTCGAAGATGTCTTAGGATGCCTCGTCCTCAGACATCTTCGAGGAGCTCGCCATAGAGGCACTCCCTAATTTAATTTGGTAGCTCCTTGGCGTGTTCATGTTTTTGTTCTTTCTTGCTTAACTGGCCGATGATTAACTAAAATGCTAGGGCGCCACTATATATATGTGTGCCTTCATAGTTTTGGTACTTATTTTTGTTTCAATGGATTTTGTGACGACAGGTAGAAGAAAGAAGAATATTTTGTTGCTCGACGGTGACATGATATGCAATGTGAACCGTCTGGATTTCAAGACAACATGTCAAACCAAGATATGTAGATAGGATGAACACATGTATCTATGTGCTTCGATGAATCAAATGAATTTCGAGAACTATATGTGCCAAATTAACCAGATATATAGAGATAGAATCCACACAAAATCTATCCATTTCTAGAGCATGAAATGAGCTAAAACAAGCAATGAGAGATGAAATGATGAAGTTGCTAACCTCTTAGGACCCTTGATAGATGTGGAGCCAAAAAATCTTCACAAATCTTGACAAAAATAGGGAAGAACTCGAGCTTGAGGGGAGAAATTTGAGAGGGATGATTGTGTGACCTTGAAATGGCTCGGGCTGGGAAGGGGAAGAAGATATAGTCGGGGACTTTAGTCCCGGTTTGAGAAACAAACCGGGGCTAAAGGTCCACGCATCTGCTCTTTTCCAGCGCCAGACCCTTTAGCCCCGGTTTGTTAAACGAACCGGGACTAAAGTTCCCATACGAACCGGGGTAATGTCTTCTGGGCCCTACGGCCGTTTCTAGCCATTGGGACCAGGGCATTAATCCCGGAACCGGGACTAATGCTCTGGACCAAAGGTCCGTTTTCTACTAGTTATGGTGTAAAAATGGGTTGTCGTAGAAAAAGCATTGAATCTTTGAACAACTTTTCCAAAATGTGTGATACATAAAATTCATACACATGCGATAATAACACTTACAAACATATGGAAATTTCTTGGGACGTGAGAAGATTCGCAACGACATTTCATGTGGGCGTGGAGACTTCTATTCAGAGGGTACGAATCCATCCAATTGATAAAAATATAACATAAATAATTGATACAAATATAAAATAAGTTTATAATCAGGGAGAAAAAATGCAGACGCTACGCCGAGGATGGCCGTCAATGTACGCGGTTGGTACGTCGAGGGTGACCGTCGGCGTACTTGGGCTGGACGATATGCCGAGGGTGGCCCTCGGCGTATTGGCAGGCACCGTTAGCGTGCCGTCCACCCTGGCCGGTATGCGCCACGCGTCCTACGCCTACCCCGAGGGCCGCCGGATGCAGAGGGTGACCGTCGACGTACGGACGCCTACGCCAACGGCTTGGCTACGCCGAGGGCTGGTGATGTGAGCTGGCCTAATCCCGATTTGTATTACAAACCGGGACTAAAGGTCTCACGTCCGACCGCGGCCCCGAAAGGGCCTTTAGTCCCGGTTTGTAGCCTAACCAGAACTAAAGGGGTGGACCTTTAGTCCCGATTGGAAAACCGGGACTATAGCTAGCTAGAAGTAGGTTTAATTGTGTATTTGGCGCAAGCAGAGCTTGACAAGTCCGGAACAGAGCTCAACGAGAAAAGCGGGCGGGCGGGGAAAAAAAGCAAAACGCGCACGTGAGTTCAGCAAAGCAAAGAGACGCACGTTGCATTTTTTGGCTGTACATTCCTTCTTGTTCTCGTTTGCTCGTTGCATGCCGTACGAGGCGGCCACCTAGCCTTATACAAATCGGAATCGATTATCCGATTCCGCTGAGAGTAGAAATCCGAGTCGGCAAGGCGGCCACCTAGCCTTATACAAATCGGAATCGACTAGAGTCCCCACCATGGTCAATATAAGCAACCAAGATCGGTGCGGCTGATGCACAACGCAAGCAAGAGGTCTCCTGCACGATAGCGAAGAGGCTAGCTACACAACAGGACAGATCAACAACCCGCTAGAATATTGCCGGCCGATCGAACGAGCATGGCCATGGACATGGATGAGCAGCTGTTTAGACATCAGCACGGCTGGTCCTTGCAGCTGCAGAGCGGCCAGGAGATTATGTTAACCCCGCCAGGGCCCAAGGAGGCCAGCGAGACCCTCTGCGTCACCGACGTCTTCCTCGTCGATCCGGAGAGCACCGGCGTCGTGGCCGCCTGCGTCGAGATCGGCACGCGGAACGTCATCCTCGGGGTGCTGTCATCCGAGAAGCCCCGCGCCAAGCTGCTGACCCCGGTTGAGCTGGATGAGGAGTTCTGCTTTTATCTCATGATGAGGACAAGAGGAGAAGGCGACGCCGTCGCTGAGGCTGACGCCGATGCGGTCCTCGTCCAGTTCCAAGGTTACGCTCTGCCGTCCACGAGCACGATGAACGAGATAGAGGAGGAGGTCGACAAAGAGGAGGAGAACCCCCAAGATGATGATGATGAGGAGGAGGGTGACGGCAAGGACACGGAGGATGCGGCGGGTTCCGACTTCGAGGGCTACGACGGTAGGGATGACAGGGACACGTGGGGGCTCCCACTCGGCACCGTGATCGACGACGGGCCAAACATGAGCGACGAGGAGGACGACAATGACGGCGAGGCTGGCAGGCCCGCGACTAAGGCTAACAGAGGCGGTAGGAACAAGCTGCGCCACCGTAGAAGCTTCGTCACAGAGGCCAAGGGGCGGTCCCTTGGAGGGCGGGCGCCGCCGAGGTTCGACGTCGGCGCGGAGCCTAGTCGCCGATGTGCACCTGAAATGGTGTTTTTGGGAATCTTTGTGTTCCTCTATCTGGTAGCTATCGTACTCTTCTTCGTCGACGAATGAACTGCATGCGCCGTGTTTTCATGATATGATCAATTGTAAAAAATCACATTATTCAATCCAGTGGGAATTTGTATGTTGAGACTATATGTATGATCGGGTTATGCAGCTGTATGTCGTTTTTGTTTTCTTATTGGCGAAAATATATAGCTTTTTGTGAATTCAGAGAGCTTCATTAATCACTAAGAAGAGTGTTAGAAGGAAAACATGTATTATGGTTGATCCACAAGCATCTTCTCCTATCCGATCTTGCTTATTTAGCACATAAATCACTAAGAGGAGGGGGTGGCGGCGAGAACACGGAGGACGACGAGGATGTGATGGGTTCTAAGGTCGAGGGCTATGGCAGCAGGGATGACAGGGACATTTGAACATTCAGATATGGTGTACCATGTCCAAATCAGATAATTGTGAACCACAATACACGTACACCACCACAAACCAAATGCCATGCAAGTTAACAAGCTCCGGTGTCGCTGATGGATCACCCGGAGCAAAAGAACCATCCTCCCCAACCGCCGCCACGCCGTTGGTGCAGGACCATTGTAACACCCTCAGAATCGGACCTATGCAAGTTTTAGCGAAACCCGCCAAACCCGCATAGAAACGATTCAGAGGTGCCCACCAGGCACTTTCGTGCGGGTGGAAAACGAAGTAATAACATTACACAACAGTCCTCGATGGGACCCACAGAACAGATATATACAACAGCGACTCAACTAGCCAAGAATACAGATATAATATACAAAGATCCAAATCACCTGTAAAACGATACAGCGTCCGGCTACGGACAAGATGCAAATGGGGCTAAGAGCCCTGAAGAATAACCAATGGCGTCCATAACCCTGCCCAGGCCAAGCCGGAAGGGTAACCCTGCTAACGACGTCGATCTCAAAACCTGCTTAAACAAAAGGGGTGCCAACAAAGGCAAAGGAAAAAGAGGAGCGTCAGTACTGAGGCCAGTACACGGCGAGGCTAGAATTCGGCGGTCCTCGCCAACATAGGTATGGTGGACTGAAGCGGCAGCGGCAGCATGCGCTAAACAACCTATAGAGACTCGATACAACTAGCGGTTATCCGAGAGGGGGTAAGAAAGAGCTATTCGGAACCAACCTGAAGCTATCATCAAACAAACCCATCCTGGCGTTTCCCCCTCGAGACCAAACGAGGAAGTCAACCGAGGAACTCACACAGTTGGCAGTTTTACTTATTCAGTTATCGTTGCAGCAATTACTAGTCAGGTTTAGATAATCATCCTGATAAAATAAGCAGTGGGCACTTTTAGTTAACCATTCCGTTATAGTTACAACACTTACTAATCAGATACAGATAGCATGAGATAAACCCAAAACCCAGCAGTTGTTGGTACTTTTATTTAGCCATTCCGTTGTAGTTGCAATACTTACTAGTCAGATACAATTGTCGCAAGCAATGGTGGGCAGTATTATTTAGCCATTCCATTATAGTGAAGCTGATTACTAGTCATTATAAAGTCAAATTTATAGCACTACTTTAGTTATGCTTGTCTATGATCGAGATACTGTGCTCCAAGTCGTCCATAACCGCGGACACGGCTTTCAGAAAGTTTTAACCCGGCCGGGGTGCACAAATAGCAACACACACTCGATCAACCTCGGAAAAACCAAATCAAAACCCAACGAGGCCTTCACGACAAAGCAATCACAGGATTCAGAAATATTTCAGGGGGCCACCCCATTGAGTAGACCCGCAACGAAGTAAGCTAGCTCCGAGACGGACTCAAGGTTTGCGTCAATGGCTGTAAACGACTGGGAACCCGAAAGTGTGACTGGGCTTGTCGATACCGCGAAAACACTCCGCTTACCTAAACAGTACAGTGTGCTCCTCGCACAATCGTAAATACAGTAGTAGCATGGCATAAGTACAGGATAGTAAATAAAACCTCAAACTAGTTTGTGGCCCCAAGAAATAAGACTGAATCAAGCTCTGGCTCAGGGGGGTCCCATAATCCTCCCGGATGTGGATAGCGCGATAAATCAAGGAACAGGTATCAAGTACTCGGGGTCCTACGGGACACAAGTGGGCGGTCGGAAACCAAATATTATCTATCACCCACCGATGCCTCTGCTTACTTACTTCAATTTTAGTTGTTAAACAGGAATTAAAGTGAACGATAAGTAAAACCATGATCATCTCCAACATCAGCATGCGACAATACACCAACAACTGTGGCACTTGACGACACGCAACAACACTTGAGCAAGCGATCACGCAAGTCCAACTATCTACCAAACAACAGGTAATAGGATGTGTCCAAGGCAATATAAGGCTGCAAGGGATATCACGGGTACGGAAACTAGAGCATCGCAACACAGATAAGCAATAGATCAACAGGAGGGAATAAATACTATTAAAGTAAGATAGGTAGAAAGGGGGAGATGCTCGCCTGAAAACATTGTCGAAGGTTCAACCGAAGATCGGGGCGAAACTCACATCAACTCAACGGCCTTATCCGCGAAGAAGCAAAACACTAGAAGAAACACCGGATGCAATATTTAATACTACGGCAAAAGATCGGCATGCTTATGATATGATGCATGGCATGGCAAGGTGCGATGCAATTAGGTCATATTAAGTGGAACCGGGGTCCCGACATTACTTATATGATTCAAGTTGTTTAGCTACCCCGCAATATAAATGTTGTAATAACAAGGCAAGAGAAGTTACCGGTTCGCTACACCAATTTAAATGAGGCCAATATAAGGCTAGATTTGCCCGCATATGGGCCCCATATTTAATTAGAGGTGAATCGGCATAAGGCCCCCAAACCACATGACAAGGATGCATGCATGAACAATTAATATGCGACAAGTTGTATTATATTATAAAATAGGGTTTCGGAAAGGGGTCACACATCTGTGTCGGAAGATCTTGGGGTTCCGGGGGTTCAGGGTTGGTCTCAGGGTTCAGGGTTCGACGGGATCGTTCTCGGACTCCGGGATTTAGGGTCTTCGGGTCGGGGAAGTAGATCTTGTCGCACGAGCGTCAAAGCTTCCGGGAAGGAGAACTTGTCGTCCAGGGTCTCGGTGTCCGGGGTGAAGTGCTTGTAGTTCCAGTGGCGATCTTGGCGGTCTTCTAGTGGCACCATGTACACCCCTCGAGCCCATCGGCATTGAGCTGGTCTTGTCGTTGAGCATCCTGCGAAGGTCCGGTGTTCGGTTCCATTGACGATGGCGATCTTGATTCAACATCATCGCGGCCTTCGAGGTTTCGGCTAGCGCAGCCGGGAAGGAGTCCTTGGGGTCCGGGGAGGGAATCCTGTCGCATCCGAGGGGGTACTTGAAGTCCGTGATGGAGATCTTGTCGGGTTCCATGCTGTCCTCCTAGGAATATACCCGACTTGACGATGGGCTTGTGATGTTGAACGACACGGCAAAAAGGAAACACACGACTTGCACCGAGGACACGTAGTGCTGCTGTTGCTACCCATGCGCACACACACAACGTAGAAGACGGGGAGGCAGCGGCCTGGGCCAAACAGACGGTGGCGGACGAGGTGGCGGGGCCGCGGCTCACTGGAGAGGTCGGGCAGACGGCAGCCGTGCGAGGCGCGGCTACAGCGGGAGAGAGCGGCGGCTCCAGGCAGGGCCAACCCGGGGAGAGGCGCCGGATTGGGACGTGGCGTGGCGCTGACGCAGGCTCGGCGACAGCGCGACGGAGGAGGTGTTCGGCACAGGTCGTGCTGTGTGTCTGATGCGGGGGACGATGGCGATCGGGCGGCGCCGGGCGTCGCGGCGGGCGAGAGAGGCGCGATCGAGCGGGCGCG
This sequence comes from Avena longiglumis, assembly GCA_030063025.1. NCBI lineage: Eukaryota > Viridiplantae > Streptophyta > Magnoliopsida > Poales > Poaceae > Avena > Avena longiglumis. The sequence continues at coordinate 52,793,614 of CP125979.1, read as the reverse complement.
AAGCGGGAGCCGTGGTGGCGGCGCTGGCGCGGCCGGGACGAAGGCAGGGAGGCGCGCCGGGCGTGCTGGCGATGAGAGAGAGGTTGGGGAGGGATCGAGCAGGGCAGGTGGGGAGCCACGCGGAGGGACGTTATAGCCCAAGCGTGGAGTCTGGGGAGTGGGCCAGCGGGCCAGGCGGTTAGGGAGTATGGGCTGAGGCGTGTGGGGTGGGGAGAGGGGTGAGTGGCCAAGCGGGCTGTGATTGGGTAGGGAAGGAAGAGGGTGAGGTGGCTACATGCCATTGGGTGGGTGAGGTGGAGGTGGGTGGGTAGGCTTGGACAGGGTAGATGTAGGATTTTAGGTGGACCGTTTGTATTTACAGGGTGGTCGTCGATCGAATCGGCCTGCTCGATCGCCACTAAAATAATTTAATATTTTATTTGATTAAAACAAAACCTCTGCAAACCGATAGCAGACAAAACAAAATAATCCGGAGACCCGGTTTTGGTGTTTGAATAAAGATGGGGCGTTTTAGAAAACACAAAATAGGTTTTCTGCAAATAGTTTTATGCAAGCAAATGCAAGATGATGACGATGCTCAAATGCAATGTGGCATGATGACATGATCATGCGGTCATGATGATGCAATGCACAAAAACAACGCGATTTTCTAGTAGTGGTTTTTGCGGGATGCCACAATTCGACACCACTAACAATGGATCTCGCCCTCGAGATCCGCCTCATGGTACCGGAAGGAAAGGTCGGCGATCTGCATCTTCTCGCTTTGTGTAGATCCTCGCGACACCACTAACAAGAGGTCGTTGTCCGTGATCGTCGAGAGAACTCTCCGGAAACAAAAGGTGGAAGGTAGAGGTATCCACAAATAAAGCCACCTCTAGCTTCCGTGGACGGAGTAAAATTGCTGGATCCACTGATTCGATGTACAAGAGCGAATGTTAAGAGTAGTCGGATGGTGATCAGTCCATCGCGCACCCAAACCATTACTCTGCACACGAATAGGCGGATTATGCAACCAACTCACGGAATTCAGACTGAAGATCTCGACAAGCGAGGTTCGGAAACAAAGGAGTGATGCAGACTCTGCATCGGATCTAGCGTAGATGATGTCGTCGCGTCGGAAAACACCGGAAGGCACAAACAAGGAACAAAGAATGGTACCACAGACGAAGGATTCCTCGGATAGCATGAAGACCCGATGTGGACACACCGTTACCAAAGGAGGAAGCGAAACCCTGAAGGTACGACGGAAACCCAACCACGAGAATTCCTGGACTCGAAGAAAGAGAGGAGAGCGGATTCAAAACACGCAGAGGTGAGAGGAGAATAGCAGAGGGGTAAGGAGTAAAATCAGACCTAACCAGAACTATCCAACCGATTTTGCAAAAATAGTTTTGACACTCTACTTCGGCCGTTAGCTAGGGTATCCTACAGGCTGGACTTGTGGGGTATCGCAACTGCTGAGCTCTGATACCACTCTGTAACACCCTCAGAATCGGACCTATGCAAGTTTTAGCGAAACCCGCCAAACCCGCATAGAAACGATTCAGAGGTGCCCACCAGGCACTTTCGTGCGGGTGGAAAACGAAGTAATAACATTACACAACAGTCCTCGATGGGACCCACAGAACAGATATATACAACAGCGACTCAACGAGCCAAGAATGCAGATATAAGATACAAAGATCCAAATCACATGTAAAACGATACAGCGTCCGGCTACGGACAAGATGCAAATGGGGCTAAGAGCCCTGAAGAATAACCAATGGCGTCCATAACCCTGCCCAGGCCAAGCCGGAAGGGTAACCCTGCTAACGATGTCGATCTCAAAACCTGCTTAAACAAAAAGGGGTGCCGACAAAGGGCCAAAGAAAAAGAGGAGGGCCAAGATCGAGGCCAAGACAGCGAGGCTAGAATTCGGTCCTCGCCTACATTGGTATGGTGGATCAAGCGGCAAAGATGCGCTAAACAACCTATAGAGACTCGATACAACTAGCGGTTATCCGAGAGGGGGTAAGAAAGAGCTATTCGGAACCAACCTGAAGCTATCATCAAACAAACCCATCCTGGCGTTTCCCCCTCGAGACCAAACGAGGAAGTCAACCGAGGAACTCACACCGTTGGCAGTTTTACTTATTCAGTTATCGTTGCGGCAATTACTAGTCAGGTTTAGAGAATCATCCTGATAAAATAAGCAGTGGGCACTTTTAGTTAACCATTCCGTTATAGTTGCAACACTTACTAATCAGATACAGATAGCATGAGATAACCCAAAAACCCAGCAGTTGTTGGTACTTTTATTTAGCCATTCCGTTGTAATTGCAATACTTACTAGTCAGATACAATTGTCGCAAGCAATGGTGGGCAGTATTATTTAGCCATTCCATTATAGTGAAGCTGATTACTAGTCATTACAAAGTCAAATTTATAACACTACTTTAGTTATGCTTGTCTATGATCGAGATACTGTGCTCCAAGTCGTCCATAACCGCGGACACGGCTTTCAGAAAGTTTTAACCCGGCCGGGGTGCACAAATATCAACACACACTCGATCAACCTCGGAAAAACCAAATCAAAACCCAACGAGGCCTTCACTACAAAGCAATCACAGGATTCAGAAATATTTCAGGGGGCCACCCCATTGAGTAGACCCGCAACGAAGTAAGCTAGCTCCGAGACGGACTCAAGGTTTGCGTCTTGGGTTAAACGATCGGGAACCCGAAGTGTGACTGGCTTGTCGATACCGAAAACACTCCGCTTACCTAAACAGTACAGTGTGCTCCTCGCACAATCGTAAATACAATAGTAGCATGGCATAAGTACAGGATAGTAAATAAAACCTCAAACTAGTTTGTGGCCCCAAGAAATAAGACTGAATCAAGCTCTGGCTCAGGGGGGTCCCATAATCCTCCCGGATGTGGATAGCGCGATAAATCAAGGAACAGGTATCAAGTACTCGGGGTCCTACGGGACACAAGTGGGCGGTCGTAAACCAAATATTATCTATCACCCACCAATGCCTCTGCTTACTTACTTCAATTTTAGTTGTTAAACAGGAAGTAAAGTGAACGATAAGTAAAACCATGATCATCTCCAACATCAGCATGCGACAATACACCAACAACTTTGGCACTTGACGACACACAACAGCACTTGAGCAAGCGACTACGACGCGCAAGTCCAACTATCTACCAAACAACAGGTAATAGGATGTGTCCAAGGCAATATAAGGCTGCAAGGGATATCACGGGTACGGAAACTATAGCATCGCAACACAGATAGCAATAGATCAACAGGAGGGAATAAATACTATTAAAGTAAGATAGGTAGAAAGGGGGAGATGCTCGCCTGAAAACATTGTCGAAGGTTCAACCGAAGATCGGGGCGAAACTCACATCAACTCAACGGCCTTATCCGCGAAGAAGCAAAACACTAGAAGAAACACCGGATGCAATATTTAATACTACGGCAAAAGATCGGCATGCTTATGATATGATGCATGGCATGGCAAGGTGCGATGCAATTAGGTCATATTAAGTGGAACCGGGGTCCCGACATTACTTATATGGTTCAAGTTGTTTAGATACCCCGCAATTTAAATGTTGTAATAACAAGGCAAGAGAAGTTACCGGTTCGCTACACCAATTTAAATGAGGCCAATATAAGGCTAGATTTGCCCGCATATGGGCCCCATATTTAATTAGAGGTGAATCGGCATAAGGCCCCCAAACCACATGACAAGGATGCATGCATGAACAATTAATATGCGACAAGTTGTATTATATTATAAAATAGGGTTTCGGAAAGGGGTCACACATCTGTGTCGGAAGATCTTGGGGTTCCGGGGGTTCAGGGTTGGTCTCAGGGTTCAGGGTTCGACGGGATCGTTCTCGGACTCCGGGATTTAGGGTCTTCGGGTCGGGGAAGTAGATCTTGTCGCACGAGCGTCAAAGCTTCCGGGAAGGAGAACTTGTCGTCCAGGGTCTCGGTGTCCGGGGTGAAGTGCTTGTAGTTCCGGTGGCGATCTTGGCGGTCTTCTAGTGGCACCATGTACACCCCTCGAGCCCATCGGCATTGAGCCGGTCTTGTCGTTGAGCATCCCTGTACGAAGGTCTGGGTGTTCCGGTTCCATTGACGATGGCGATCTTGATTCAACATCATCGCGGCCTTCGAGGTTTCGGCTAGCGCAGCCGGGAAGGAGTCCTTGGGGTCCGGGGAGGGAATCATGTCGCATCCGAGGGGGTACTTGAAGTCCGTGATGGAGACCTTGTCGGGTTCCATGCTGTCCTCCTAGGAATATACCCGACTTGACGATGGGCTTGTGATGTTGAACGACACGGCAAAAAGGAAACACACGACTTGCACCGAGGACACGTAGTGCTGCTGTTGCTACCCATGCGCACACACACAACATAGAAGACGGGGAGGCAGCGGCCTGGGCCAAACAGACGGTGGCGGACGAGGTGGCGGGGCCACGGCTCACTGGAGAGGTCGGGCAGACGGCAGCCGTGCGAGGCGCGGCTACAGCGGGAGAGAGCGGCGGCTCCAGGCAGGGCCAACCCGGGGAGAGGCGCCCGGGGATTGGGGACGGCGTGGCGGCGCCCACGCAGGCTCGGCGGCGACGGGCGCGCGACGGAGGAGGTGGTCGGCAGCGAGTCGTGCAGCGGTGTGCGGGACGATGGCGGGGGCGATGGCGGCGCGGCGGGCGGGAGAAGCGGGCGATCGGGCGAAGGCGTGCTTGGCGATGGGAGAGAGAGGTTGGGAGGGATCGAGCAGGGGCGGTGGGGCGCCATGCGGAGGGACGCGTTGGGGCTGGCGCGTGGAGTGCAGGGAGTGGGGCGGGGCGGGCGGTTAGGGAGTATGGGCTGAGGCGTGTGGGGTGGGGAGAGGGGTGAGGGAGTGGCCAAGTGGCGGGCTGTGATTGGGTAGGGGAAGGAAGAGGGTGAGGTGGCTACATGCCATTGGGTGGGGTGAGGTGGAGGCTGGGTGGGTAGGCTTGGACAGGGTAGATGTAGGATTTTAGGTGGACCGTTTGTATTTCTGGGGGTGGTCGTTCGGGTCGAATCGGCCCGTTCGACTGCCCCACTAAAATAATTTAATATTTTATTTGATTAAAACAAAACCTCTGCAAACCGATAGCAGACAAAACAAAATAATCCGGAGACCCGGTTTTGGTGTTTGAATAAAGATGGGGCGTTTTAGAAAACACAAAATAGGTTTTCTGCAAATAGTTTTATGCAAGCAAATGCAAGATGATGACGATGCTCAAATGCAATGTGGCATGATGACATGAGCATGCGGTCATGATGATGCAATGCACAAAAACAACGCGATTTTCTAGTAGTGGTTTTTGCGGGATGCCACAACCATCCTGGCGGGGCGATTAGGTCAAACCTAGGCATCCACTACATCACGGTAGTCATTTAGGGGCACTTCAAAGTGCCCCTAAATGTGATTAAAATGGCCCTAAAGGGTTTTAGGGGCACTTTGAAATATGACACTAATACTCATGTCCCTAAAGGCTTTAGTGGCACTTTAGGTGAAATGCCCCTAAAGGCTTTAGTGGCACTATGAGAAAAGCCCCTAAAGGCTTTAGTGCCACTATGAGAAATGCCCCTAAAGGCTTTAGTGCCACTATGAGAAATGCCCCTAATCCCCATTAGTGACACTAAGAGAAATGCCCCTAATCCCCATTAGTGGCTCTAAGAGAAATGCCCCTAATCCCATTTAGTGGCAATAAAAAAGTGCCCCTAAATAATTTTAGAGTCACTACATGTGAACAATGCTACATGTGAACAACCAGAAGCAGAATTTTGAACAATCATGTTATCCATCACAGTAGTAACAATCAGTAGTAACAACAGTAGATCTGCTTAATATCCATCACAGTAGTAACAATCAGTAGTATCAATCAGTAGTAACAACAGTAGTAACAATCAGTAGAACTTCTGATTTCAAGGTACTCACACTTTCTGGCATAATCTTAAATAGCTCACACTTTCTGGCACAATCTTAAATAGCTCACACATTCTAGAACTCACACTTTCTAAACTACACTCACACTATCTGGAAGAGATTGCTGTTGTGACTCCTCAGTTTGTCTCCTCTTCTTACATTGCTGCTGTGACTTCAATTTCTTTACAAGGGTGCAGGCAATCTCATCACTTGTTTTCTCAAGGGCAATATCTGTGATCTGCAGATGAAGCCAATCAAATTGCTAAGAAGAGGAGTGAACAGCAATCAAGTTTGTAGATGCAGATCAAGCCAATCAGATGAAGCCAATCAAGTTGTGAAGCCAATCAATCGATTTTTCGCAAGGTTTTCTGTAGATCTTGAACTAGGTTTCCTTCTGTATATCTAGTTATAGTCACTGCAACTAGATATAGGTTTTCTGTAGATCTACTTTAGGTTCAATAGTTACAGTCACTGCGGTAGATCTAGCTTTCATTCTTTAGATCTACTTTCGCAATGTTTGCTGTCAACTTTAGGTATCCTTCTGTATATCTAGTTACAGTCACTGCAACTAGATATAGGTTTTCTTATGTTATTGCTTCATTTAAATCTTTGTTAATCTACATATGTGTTCATTAAGATCTTATGGTTGTTAATCTACATCTAGTGGTTCCTGATGTTATATTATCTTCATTAAGATATTGCTAAAGTATGCTTCCTAATGAACTACATCCTAAGTAACTTTGCTCTGAAATGCAATGCTCTAATGTTATAGTGATAAACAATAATGCAATGTTTAGTAACTTTGCTCTGTTTGGGTTCCATGTGAGTGTTTCGGTTGACTTTAATTCAACAAAGCTCAGTTGGAGCTCAAATTGAGCAAAGTTCAATAGTTGTGCTATCTGCTATCTAAAGCTCAACCATGCTTACTAAAATTTGGTAGTGCACATACTGTTTGTTACTTTCTTCTGTGTGTGTTATTTATGACAGATCTTTATAAGATTTTGACAGAATATTTCTTCATGTATGCAACAGATGGGGACCTCCAGTAACGATGGTATCATTATCCTTAGTAACGACTCCAGCAGCTCCTTTAGCTCTGACAACTCTGAGAGCTTTAGCAGCTCTGAGAGTGAGATGCAGCCTGAGGAGATTCTTCAGAAGAGAGGTATGAATGCTAAAATGTACCAGTTCTTAATAAAATGTCAGTTTTTTGTGTGTGATGTGCTACTTCAGACATGTTAAAAGCTATTTTAAATTTTTTACCTGTAATATGTAATTTGCATGGAACATGTCTTCTTAATCAGAAAATTGTTTGATGTAAGTTAACTTCTAGCATCAGACACATAGTCAAGCATTTTATTTACCATAAAATGACTGGATGGTATTTTTTCTTTTATTTTTCTGTATTTCTGTATTAGTTTATCATCAAGTAATCTTAATGTTTTCAGATGCAATGTATGTTTGTAAAATGTTTAGGACTACTTAAACTACCTACCTGATGCATTTTAATTACCTACCTGCTGCATTCATAGAAGAAATCCCAAAGTATTAGTATTTATTTTTAATCATGTGTGTTTGGCAATGTGTTGTATCAGGTCCTAGCATCGTGGGTGGATATGAATTTGACAGACAGTGCATGTTTGGAAATGAAATGGATCTGACAGAAGAACAGGTGACCTATCTTGTTGACTGGTGCATGTACGAAAAGCCAAAAATCAAGTACTATGTCTACAAGATGACAAGTTCATCTACCAATGATAACAGATGCAAAATGGTGAGATGATATTTACTTAAACATATGCAGAATCTTAATTGCAAGTATATTATTTGATGAAATTTTTGTATTTTTCTATAGGAATTTGGAGCTGAGTTCACTCGTAGGTACTTGAAGAAGTATCTTGCTAAACCTATTGCTCTGGAAGTTGAACACATGAACAGCGACATCAAGAGCTCTGTTAGGACGGAGATGGGTGTGTCCAACAGAGCTATCATCACAAGTGGATGGTTCGATGCAGTGATGCAGTACAAGATTCATGCGAGACATTTGCCTTTTTGCCTTCGGGATGAATAAAAAAGGAAAGGTGAGTGTTCTCATCGCAAAGATTCCACCATCAGGATGTTACTTCTTATGCTAGTATGCTGGATGACAACATCTTATGGTAAGTATAGTTGGTAATTATGCATCTGGATGATGTTTAGACTGATGGACCACTAAGTTCTTTTGGATGTGGATCCACTGGAGGTTGTCATGGATGTGGATCCACTGGTAAGTATTATGAACTGCTAAAGTGTTATTATGAACTACTAAGTATTATGGATGTAGATGTGAACTGTTAAATATTATGGATGTGGATGTGAACTGCTAAGTATTATGGATGTTATTGCTGATGTGGATGTGGATGCTGATGTGGATGTTATTAAGTTCATTTTATTGCTAATATGGATGTGACCTGCCTGCAATGTTTGTTGTGATAGTTTAGGGGCACTTTGATGAAAATGCCTCTAAAGGTAGTATCTTTAGGGGCACTTGGCAAAATGCCTCTAAAGGTAGTATCTTTAGGGGCACTTGATGGAAATTCCTCTAAAGATAGTATCTTTAGGGGCACTTGGCAAAATGCCTCTAAAGGTTGTATATTTAGGGGCACTTGATGAAAATGCCTCTAAAGATAGTATCTTTAGGGGCAAAATGCCTCAATATCTTTTGGGGCACTTGGCCAAATGCCTCTAAAGCTAGTATCTTTAGAGGCACTTTGATCAAAATGCCTCTAAAGATAGTATCTTTAGGGGCACTTGCCAAAATGCCTCTAAAGGTACTATCTTTAGGGGCACTTTGCAAAATGCCTCTAAAGGTAGTATCTTTAGGGGCATTTTGATCAAAATGCCTCTAAAGGTAGTACATTTAGGGGCATTTGGCAAAAATTCCCCAAATTGACAATCATCAAAATGCCCCTAAAAGTGTACCGTGTACTAGTGATCCCCCTCGCCGCTCACCGGCAGCGCCTGCGAGAAGAAGGCCGCCCCGATGGCCGACTCTTGACGAACCGGATGACGATGCTAGTCTTCCTGGCGCCCAGGTCATGCTCATGCATACGTGTGAACTTGATCGGTCAGTTTCGCCATGGAAAACACACGCAAGGATCAGCAAGAGGAACTGCATCAGTGTGCGATGTACCCACCATCTTGGCCTGGATGACACTGCTCGAGGTCAGAGCCATCATCGATGATCTATCAGATGTCATGGTGGATGGTATCGTCGCGGCCGGCCGTTTCAAGCTGATGATCACAGACGGTTGGCACGTTTGGAGAGAAAACACGCAAATTTTCTTCACATGCGATTCGTATGGACGGCGAGGGAAGACCCGTAGTTGCAAAGCTTGTAAGTTCTCTGGCATCCGGCAGACAAAAGCTGGCATCTGGCATCCGGCAGACAAAAGCTTGTAGGTTCAGCAGTTCAGGTTCTTGACAGTTAGGTACAAGTATTTGGGACAGGCGAGTGTTCAAACTACTTGACATTTTTTTTAGATGAAACTACTTGATGTTGAATAATAGAGCAATTTACCAAGCGAATTATCTATAATAAACGCTAGATAAAACATGATTAGAATAATAGGCAATATACTAATCATGTGAAATAGCGAATACATATTAAGGCATATAACCAAACAAACTGCAAGGCATAAAACTTTGGATATGATCAGAACAAGATTTATAAAGAAAACATACACGGCAGCGGCAGCAGAAGAGGAACCGCCGGTGTTCGTGTTGGCACCGTCGTTAGCCATGTCGTCGAGGAAGAGGGTGCTGATGTCGGGGAAGAAGTCCTCGTCGGGGAAGACGTCGCCGCAGTCGCTATCTGTGAGGGAGTCCGTGACGAAGCCAGTAGTCGTGCTAATAGCACTCCCCAAAACCTTATCTCCTTTCTCCCGTACAGGACTCGAAGCAGCGGGGTCTCGGAGGCCTAGTGTCCCGGCTAGCGGTGCATGCCGCAAGACGGGATGGGGAAGATCTAGGTAGCGTAGTGCTCTGGAACTGGAGGCGCAAAGGATGTGCGACAGACTGCCTGAGAGGAGCCGCGACCTCTCTCTCTTATAGGCACAGAGGGGAGCAGAAGATGAAACGAATGGACGTAAGATGAAGCGAACAGGCGGCAACCCACCGGACAGCCTCCACTCAATTCGTATTCATTTAACTCGTATTAAAAGCAAACGTTTCAGCTTCTGTACATCTGTTCATATACCATTCATGCGTGGCAAAATAAAGCTCGGCTCGGCGAGATTCCATAATCCATGGCCTTGGCAGCCGTGGCGTGAGGCGAGGAGGAGCGCGCGTGTGGAACTCTCTCCTTCTCCTTCTCATCCTTTTACCAAGTGGTAGGAGATCTCATCTTACAAGTTGGTCCAACTTTCACTCAACTAGCAATGTGGGACTAAATATTTGTCCCAGCTCTTGCCTTGCAAGAATGGGCCAAATGGGCCTCTAGGATTTCAGGAAGTTGTTGGCATATAATAAATAGGCTGGGCCTATTTAGGCAAAAATTCCAACACTTGACACTTAGGAGTATCTGGGTTTTTTGGCCTCCTGTGTAGTTCCTATATGGGCATGAAAATAGTGGCCATTTCTACATGGGCCTTACAACATGTACAACTCAAGTGATTAGAGAGGAGTGCACAAATTAGAGCAGAACAACCATCTTCGTCTCCTTATCTTGGGTTTCAAAGAACAACAATCTTTGATATGCTCTTTTTTTGCGAAATATCTCCGATGTGCTCTTTGTCAGCATTTAGTAGTGGTCGTGGTGGTTTTACAAAAGAAGTTACTCCAACTATTTCTTTTTGGGCTGTGATGAGTTAGAGAAATTTGTGTCCTCGCAAATCTGATTATTCAGATCCAATGAGTTTATATTATTGGGCATGTTGATTTCGTTGCTTTGACCTTTTATGGACTTGGAATCATTTCTAGACATTATGTTGAACAATTTTGTGGTTCAACGGTCAGCAGTTATAGGGGATCATCGCTAACCCAAGTATGTTCTTCGCTCATGGCTTCCCGTCTTTTTGGATGTGCGACTCGATGAGCTTTCAGGATCCTTTATCGTTAATCAAGTTCAAGTTCATGCAAGTTACTCGCATTATTTATTTCTTTGGTGTGTTGTCATGAATTACAGAAGTGTGTGTCCTTGCATATCGGATTATTCAGATTTGATGAGTTTATATTAATGTGCATGTTCATTTTGTTTTTTGACTCTTTATGGAGTGGGAATTATTTCTCAGCATTATGATGAAGATTTTTATGGTTCAACAGTCTGCAATTATAAGTGATCATCCCATACCCAAGTATGTTCTTTGCTCATGGATTCACATATTTCTAAATGTGCGACTCGAGGGGCTTTCAGAATCCTTCATCAGCAATCGAGTTCAAGTTCATACAAGTTAATCCAATTATTTCTTTGTTTCTATCACAAGTTAGAGAATTTGTGTCATTGCCTATCTAATTATTCAGATCCGATAAGTTTATATTATTGTGCATGTCGATTTGGTTGGTTTGACTCTTTGTGGAATTGGAATCTTTCCTTGGCATTATGGTGAAGTTTTTGTGGTTCAATGGTTTGCACTTCTAGGGGATCGCTCAAGTATGTTCTTCGCTCATGGATTCTCATCTTTTTGTATATGCGACTCACAATCCTCTATTGGTAATCAAGTTCAAACTTATGCAAGTTACTCTAATTTTTTATTTCGTGTTGTCCTGAGTTAGAGAAATTTTCATATTGCATATATGATTATTTAGATATGATGGGTTCATATTATTGTGCATGGTGATTTTGTTTGTGGAGTTGACCTTTCCTCGACATTATGGTGAAGATTTTTTTTGGTACAATGGTCTCCAATTCTAGGGGATCATCCCTAACCCAAGTATGCTCTTCGCTCACGGCTTTAAATTTCCATCTCTTTGGATGTGCGACTAGAGGGGCTTCAGAATACTTTATTGGTAATTGAGTTCAAGTTCATGCAAGTTACTCTAATTATTTACTTCGTGTTATCATGAGTTAGAGAAATTTGTGTCCTTGCATATATAATTAGTCAGATCCGATGAGTTTATATAATTTTCCATGTCAATTTCATTGGTTTTACTCCTTTTGTTTTTTGTAGGTCATTGGTTTGACTCTTTATGGAGTTGGAAATCCTTCCTCAATAGTCTGGTGAAGATTTTTGTGGTTCAATGGTCTGCAATTATAGGGGGTCGTCCTTGGCCCAAGTATGTTTTTCGCTCGTGGCTTCACATATTTTTGGATTTGTGACTTGAGGGGCTTTCAAAATCCTTATTGGTAATCGAGGTAAGTTCCGCCCCATGTGTCCCGGTTACCCAACCGGGACAGGGCAATCGGGACTAAAGCCCCAACCTTTAGTCCCGGTTGCCCCACCAATCGGGACAAAAGGGCGTACATGAGGCCGTTGCTGAGTGCGAGGGGGGAGGAGCAACCGTCTCGGTTCGTAACACGAACCGGGACAAATAACCCTCTGTCGCGGCAGAGATTTGACACATTTCTCTGCCGCGGCAGAGATTTGACACATTTCTCTGCCGCGGCAGAGAATTTATTTTGGCAAGTCCCCGTCTGCCGCGACAGAGATTTGACACATTTCTCTGCCACGGCAGAGAATTCATTTTGATAATTTTTTTTGCCACGGCAGCATTTTGGCCACTTTTTGTACCACGACAGAGAATTCATTTATGTTGTTTTATTTTTTATTTAGTGTTTTGCACTCATCAATGAAGGAACCATTATATTACACAAGATCATCATGACAATATAGATCCAAGTGTCAAACATATTACATTCGATACACGGAGTTCATGCACTACATACAAAATAAGCTCTTTGTACAATCCCTATTGTATATACACACCCGAATAGTATTCTCCTTTTAGGTTTAGGACTTCTACATCCAAGAATCCCGCCAATTCCTCCTGAATTGCTCGTACGCGATCCTTTGGCATAAGACCGTCCTGTAGACATTCGATCTGATTTGAAAAAGGAGTCAACCTATATGAATGAAACTAAACACAATTTGATGGTAATTAAAACTATATAAATTGTTTACGTACGTTAAGTTGCTCTAAATTTCTGCCCTTCTCACAGCACATCTGACGGATGAACTCGCAAACATAGTATCCACATAAATTGTTCTCTGGTTCCTGCGTCAGGCACTTTACGAGAACATAGTGCAATCAAAATAATAATCAAGCATGATAATAACAGTATCAAAACTAGAATCAAAGAGATGCGCGGATATAGCTAGTGGTGCTTACATCTAGTGGTTTAAATGTAAGCTCCTCTTTCCAAACACCCCTAGCCTTGTTGGTCAACCATTTCCAAGCGCTGCCCGGCGAAGAAAACGAATAAAAAAATTATTAATTACTTGATATCATAAAATTCACGAACATTGCCGATATAGTGTCGTAATGATTAGAATTACCGTTGGAGAATCATCTGCATGTCCTTCCACGACTCAAGGGGTTTATGTTTCGAGTCCATGACTAGTACACGCCCTTTGTCAGGTTGAATGATTAACAGAATATAGTGAAAGTTGCGCATGTATAACTAATCAATTATATACTTAACGTCGAGTAAGAGAAATAGAAAGTGTATACAAGACAATAACACTCACTCGAATTTGTAAGGAAATAGTATTTCCCTTCTGGTTTCTTGAAACATTAACGCGTGTACGATATTATCCTCCGTATCCTGGGGTTTGTTTTGAGATTAGCTTGATGAACCCAATATGGGTCAATGAACCCAATTTCATAGATTTTTCCTCTGCTGCATTCGAGAATCTTCATTCTGCATATTATAGTACGATTATATACATTCAATAAACGAGGTGAGATACCTAGAGACTAAATTAATTACAGAATTAGTACTTACAGACAATAGACAATGATGATCGATTTTTCCAAGGCGTCTTGATTGAATAACTGAAATAGTTCATCAAATTCAATGGATATCATGTCATCTATTTCTTTCTCATAATGCTTTTTTGTAACCCTCAGCATTATCCATTTAGCCCTGGCCTTTGTGGCATGCATATACCAATTATGCAATCTTCGCATTTTTGTTGGAAGATTATTTACCTCCTCAGGTTTGACGAGAGGTTTGTCGTACTGGTATTTGTATGCTACTTCACCCACGGGGAAGTACTGTAACTAGGATAAGTAGTGGGCAATACTCATACCTTGAGCAGCGGGTTTAGATGAAACTACTTGACACTTAGGAGTAGCTAGGTTTTTTGGCCTCCTATGTCAGGAGTTCCTATATGGGCAGGAAAATAGTGGCCATTTCTACATGGGCCTTACAACATGTACAACTCAAGTGATTAGAGAGGAGTTCACAAATTAGAGCAGAACAACCATCTTCGTCTCCTTATCTTGGGTTTCAAAGAACAACAATCTTTGATATGCTCTTTTTTTGCGAAATATCTTCGATGTGCTCTTTGTCAGCATTTACTAGTGGTCATGGTGGTTTTACAAAAGAAGTTACTCTAACTATTTCTTTTGGGGCTGTGATGAGTTAGAGAAATTTGTGTCCTCGCAAATCTGATTATTCAGATCCAATGAGTTTATATTATTGGGCATGTTGATTTCGTTGCTTTGACCTTTTATGGACTTGGAATCATTTCTAGACATTATGTTGAACATTTTTGTGGTTCAACGGTCAGCAGTTATAGGGGATCATCGCTGACCCAACTATGTTCTTCGCTCATGGCTTCCCGTCTTTTTGGATGTGCAACTCGATGAGCTTTCAGGATCCTTTATCGCTAATCGAGTTCAAGTTCATGCAAGTTACTCCAATTATTTATTTCTTTGGTGTGTTGTCATGAATTACAGAAGTTTGTGTCCTTGCATATCTGATTATTCAGATTTGATGAGTTTATATTATTGTGCATGTTCATTTTGTTTTTTGACTCTTTATGGAGTGGGAATTATTTCTCAGCATTATGATGAAGATTTTTATGGTTCAACGGTCTACAATTATAGGTGATCATCCCATACCCAAGTATGTTCTTTGCTCATGGATTCACATATTTATAAATGTGCGACTCGAGGGGCTTTCAGAATCCTTCATCAGCAATCGAGTTCAAGTTCATACAAGTTAATCCAATTATTTCTTTGTTTCTATCACAAGTTAGAGAATTTGTGTCATTGCCTATCTAATTATTCAGATCCGATAAGTTTATATTATTGTGCATGTCGATTTGGTTGGTTTGACTCTTTGTGGAATTGGAATCTTTCCTTGGCATTATGGTGAAGTTTTTGTGGTTCAATGGTTTGCACTTCTAGGGGATCGCTCAAGTATGTTCTTCGCTCATGGATTCTCATCTTTTTGTATATGCGACTCTAGGGGCTTTTAGAATCCTTTATTGGTAATCGAGTTCAAGCTTATGCAAGTTACTCTAATTTTTTATTTCGTGTTGTCCTGTAACACCCTCAGAATCGACCCTATGCAAGTTTTAGCGCTTCCCGCCAAACCCGCATAGAAACGATTCAAAGGTGCCCACCAGGCACTTCCGTGCCGGTGGAAAACGAAGTAATAACATTACACAACAGTCCTCGATGGAACCCACAGAACAGATATATATAACAGCGACTCAAAGAGTCAAGAATACGGATATACGGTACAAAGATCCAAATCACCTTGAAAATATGGAGCGTCCGACTACGGACAAGATGCAAATGGGGCTAAGAGCCCTGAAGAATAACCAATGGCGTCCATAACCCTGCGGGCCAAGCGGAAGGGTAACCACGCTAACAACGTCGATCTCAAAACCTGCTTAAACAAAGGGGTGCCGACAAAGGGCAAAGGAAAAGAGGAGGCGTCGATCGAGGCGAAGCAGCGAGACTAGAATTCGGCGGTCCTCGCCTACATAGGTATGGTGGACTGAAGCGGCAGCGGCAGTATGCACTAAACAACCTATAGAGACTCGATACAACTAGCGGCTATCAGAGAGGGTTAAGAAAGACCTATTCGGAACCAACCTGATTCTTCCCTCAGACAAACCCATCCTGGCATTTCCCCCTCGAGACCAAACGAGGAAGTCAACCGAGGAACTCACACCGTTGGCAGTTTTATTTATTCAGTTATCGTTGCAGCAATTACTAGTCAAATATAGACAATCGTCCTGATATAATAAGCAGTGGGCAATTTTAGTTAACCATTCCATTGTAGTTGCAACACTTACTAGTCAGACACAATTAGCATGAGATAACCCAAAACCCAGCAGTTGTTGGTACTTTTATTTAGCCATTCCGTTATAGTTGCCATACTTACTAGTCAGGTACAATTGTCGCAAGCGACAAACCAAACAAGCAATTGTTGGCAGTTTTATTTAGCCATTCCATTATAGTGAAGCTGATTACTAGTCATTATAAAGTCAAATTTATAGCACTACTTTATTTATAGTTGTCTATGATCGAGATACTGTGCTCCAAGTCGTCCATAACCATGGACACGGCTTTTGAGAAAGTTTTACCTGCAGGGTGCACAAATAGCAACACACACTCGATCAACCTCGGAAAAACCAAATCAAAACCCACGAGGCTTTCACGACAAAGCAATCACAGGATTCAGAAATATTTGAGGCACCCTTAAAGTAGAACCATAGCCGGCGGTGGCTCGAGACGGACTCAAGGTTGTGGGGGACGGCTGTAACTGGGAACCCGAAAGTGTGGCTGGGCTTGTCGATACAGCGGAATCGTGCCACGATCCTAAGCGTACAGTGCTCCTCGCACAATTTAAATAAAGCAGTAAAGCATGGCATAAGTACAGGATAGTAAATAAAACCTCAAACTAGTTTGTGGCCCCAAGAAATAAGAATGAATCAAGCTCTGGCTCAGGGGGGGTCCCATAATCCTCCCGGATGTGGATAGCGCGAAAATTCAAACAGTATCAAGTACTCGGGGTCCCACGGACATAAGTGGACGGTTAACAACCAAATAACATCTATTGCCCACCTGTGCCTCTGCTTACCTACTTCAATTTTAGTTGTTAAACAGTAATTAAAGTTATGATAAGTAAAGCCATGATCATCTCCAACATCAAACATGCGGCAATACTCCAACAACTGTGGTCTTTCGACGCAAACACTTGAGCAAGCGACTTGACGGCCAGGTCCAACTATCTACCAATCAACAGGTAATAGGGTGTGTCCAAGGCAATATAAGGCTGCAAGGGAATCACGGGTACGAAAACTAGAGCAACGCAACACAGATAGCAATAGATCAACAGGAGGGAATAAATACTATAAAAGTAAGATAGGTTGAAAGGGGGAGATGCTCGCCTGAAAACATTGTCGAAGGTCAACCAAACGGGCGGTGACTCACATCAACTCAACGGCCTAGTCCGTGAAGAAGCAAAACACTAGAAGAAACACCGGATGCAATATTTAATACTACGGTAGAAAATCGGGCATGATGCATGCATGATGTATGACATGGCAAAGGATGCGATGCAAATAGGCCATATTAAGCGGAACCGGGGGTCCCGACAATTAATCAAACAGTTCAAGTTATTTATCTACCCCGCAAATTAAATGTGGTAATAACAGGACAAGATAGTTATCGGTTCGCTTCACAAATTTAAAGGCCAATATAAGACTAGATTTTCCCGCATATGGGCCGCATATTTAATTATAAGGTGAATCGACATAATGCCCCCAACCACATGAATATGCATGCGACATGAATGATTTAATGCAACAAGTTTATATAGATGGCATTTATAAAATAGGGGCTCGGATAGGGGTCACACATTAGGGTTCGACGATCTTGGGGTTCGATGGGTTCGGGGTCGGGTCTCAGGGTTCAGATCTGGGGTTCGGTCTCGGCGGGATCGGTCTCGGACAACGGAAGTAGATCTTGTCGCATCCGGGAAGCAGGACTTGGTTCGGCGTCAGGGCGCATCGGACTCGCCCTGGTCGATGTCGTTCTTGTCGTTGCGAAGATCTTGTCGCACGGTGTCCGGGTAGGCGAACTTGGCGAATCCGGGGAGATCTTGTTTCAGCTTCGGTCGAAGTGTTCGGAAGCAGATCTTGGTGTAGGGACGGTCCTTGTCGGCGATTCTTCGGGTTTGACACTTCTTCGGGGTCAACCTTCGGCAACAGGGGTCTTCGGTTCTTCGGCACCCTCGATGCATCCGTGAAGGAGGTCTTGATGTTCTGTGCCGACGACCTTCTTTCGGGTCTAGAGATCTCCAGGGTCTCGGACGATGCGTTTATCAGCAGGTCATGTCGTAGATGGGCATGTTGGTGATTAACACGCCGTCTAAAGGGGTGCCTGGTTCAACAGAGTTCACACAACTCGAACAGAAGTCGGCGTCGACGTCTCCAAACACACAAGCAGGACATGCACGCGCGCCTAGGTGAGCACCAAGACAGCTGCTGGCGACCTCCTTCTGCAGATGAAAAAGCGAAGCCGAGGTGTTCTAGGCGGCGGGCGAGGCGAGCTCGGCGAGGAGACGTGGTCGGGCTTGGCGGACGCGGACGGGCGAGCTCGGGCAGCAGCGGCGGGGAGGATCCCTGGGCTGCGGCCGGAACCGGGCGGCGGCCGGACTTGGCGCAGCGGAGGAGGGTCGGCGGAGATGGCGCCAAGCTCGGGCGAGATCGAGGGGGCCGGCGGCGGACGGGGACATGGCGCCGGGGCGGCGCTTCCGCGCAGGGCAGAGGCGGTGGTCCGCGACGGACGGCGACCGGCCCGAGCTTGGCGGCGTGGTGCTCGGGTCGACGGAGGGAGGCGGGACCGGGGCCGGCGAGGATGGAGCTCGGGGAGGCCCCGGCGAGTGAGGGCCGAGCGGCGACCGCGGGACGCACGCAGGCGCCGGAGGAAGGAAGAAAGGGGGGCGGGTCGGTGAGGATGGGGTGGAGGAGGAGAGGGCGGGGCGGAGGCCGCGGGTTGGAGCAGAGGGAGAGGAGGAAGGAGACGGGGAGGAGGGAGACGCGGCGAGGGAGAGGAGGAGGTGACCGGCGGTGGCGAGCTCGCCGGAGGGGAGGAAGAAGGGCGGGCGAGCGCGGTGGCGGTGGTTGGGCAGAGAGGGAGCGGAAGAGGGAGAGAGAGGAAGGAGAGAGCGGGGGCCTGTGGGGGTGGGGCCGGGGCGTGGGGTGGGCGGGCCTGTGGAGGTGGTTGACAGGTGGAGGGTGTGGGGGGTGGGGCCGCTGGGTGTGTGTGTTGGGGGTGGGGCCAGGGGGTAAGGGAGAGGGGGTAGGAGGGGCTGTGTGAGAGAGGGAGTGGAGGAAAAGAAGGGGATTGGTGAGGTGGCGGGGTGGGTAGGGAATTGGGGTCCAGGGGGTGAGGTGGACTGGGGAGGTGAGGTGGAGGGCTGGGAGTGGCGGGGTAGGTTAGGACTAGGTAGAAAAGGGATTAGGCAGGCAGGTTTTTGTACTGGGGGTGGCCGACTGGGTCGGATCGGCCCGGTTCGGCTGCCCCCTAAAAATAATTCAATATTTTATTATTTACAAACGGGACTTTTGCAAACCGTTGACCGACAAAACAAATTAATCCGGAGACCCGGTTTTGCGTTTGAACGAAGACGGGGCGTGTAGAAAACAAAATAGGTTTTTCCGCAATTAGTTTTATGCAAGCAAATGCAAGATGATGACGATGCTCAAATGCAATGTGGCATGATGACATGAGCATGCGGTTATGATGATGCAATGCACAAAAACAACGCGATTTTCTAGTAGTGGTTTTGCGGGATGCCACATGTCCTGAGTAAGAGAAATTTGCGTATTGCATATATGATTATTTAGATATGATGGGTTCATATTATTGTGCATGGTGATTTTGTTTGTGGAGTTGGAACCTTTCCTCGACATTATGGTGAAGATTTTTTTGGTACAATGGTCTGCAATTCTAGGGGGTCATCCCTAACCCAAGTATTCTCTTCGCTCACGTATTTCCATCTCTTTGAATGAGCAACTCGAGGGGCTTCAGAATCCTTTATTGGTAATTGAGATCAAGTTCCTGCAAGTACTCTAATTATTTATTTCGTTGTCATGAGTTAGAGAAATTTGAGTCCTTGCATATATAATTATTCGGATCCGATGAGTTTATATAATTTTCCATGTCAATTTCATTGGTTTGAATCTTTTTGTTTTTTGTGGGTCATTGGTTTGACTCTTTATGGAGTTAGAAATCCTTCCTCAACATTCTGGTGAAGATATTTGTGGTTCAATGGTTTGCAATTCTAGGGGACCATCCCTGGCCCAAGTATGTTTCTCGCTCGTGGCTTCCCATATTTTTGGATGTGCGACTCGAGGGGCTTATAAAATCCTTATTGGTAATCGAGGTAAGTTCATAGAGATGAATGATGGGTTGTATTGCAAACTAAACTAAGAAAGAATAGCGAACAAACATAAAAGGGACATTGCCTTGTTTGTAGCTCCGCCTGTGTGCCGAAAGGGAAGTGCCCCCGACATGCTCCGCTAAGCAAGTGCGGCAGTAGTGGTCGCAATACTTGTTAATTACTTCTGTCAAAAAAAATACTTGTTAATTACTATTACAAACAGGTCATTCTAAAATAGACAGGTGCTTACAAAAAATAAACCTATTTCTGCTTAAGCATTGGTGCACATTTCTATAAAATCTGGTATACAAATAAATATTGATGCTTAAGAATAAACAAGTTTATTTTTATAATCACCTTTCTAAGCACCTTGCACTCTACCTACCCCTAACTGGCATAACACATTGATAGGTACTTTTTTAAAATATTAAAAAAGAATGTAGGGAAATGATTTTTGTATTAAATTATGAAAACAATTATCTATTATGGTCTAAATTAGAAAAGTACATGTGTTTCAAAAAATATATTTTTACAGTAGGAAAGAAATTTCTTTGCATTATTGAAAAAAATCTTACATGTGTAAACAAATGTTCATAGATTTTAAAATACGTTCATGCTACCAACAAATGTTACGTGTTATATAATAAATAGTTACGTATATTATATTTCCTTATATATTTCATAATGTAAAAGGAACAATTGGAAATAATAAACATAATTAATAAAATAGAAAAATAGGGAACACAAAAAATGAAGTGGAAGAAGTATTCATTTGTGTCTAAAAATATTTATATCAATAAATGGGTAAATGAGAATAAAATAAATAAATAAAAATATAAAATGAAAAACAAACAGACAAATAAGGGACCTTGATGTGTGCAAAAATGGGTAGTGCCTCCTATATGGTCGAGTGGGTAAGTTGATAGCTTTGGTCGAAAAGGGTTGTTAATTACAGTTACATGCTTAGAGCAACTCTAGTGGATTGCCAGAATCGCCTATCTTGATGTATAAATTTGAGGGATGGGTGCACAAATACGACTTAAACAAGATATGTTTAAGACTTAGTTTGTTTATGTTAAATGAAGATAACAATTTTTACGACTAGATAATAAGATTGAAACCTCTCGCCAAAGCCGCAACCCAACTCATGTATTGCACCATCTTAGCTCTTGCTTGTGAAAGATAATATGAGCACCGCTGAGCGGACGGATAGAAAGATAAGTAAGAAAGAAAGAAAGCAAGAAAGAAAGAAAGGAAGGAAGGAAGGAATCAATGAATTTAAAAAAGGAAGAAATAAAGAAATAAGGATTTGGTGCACATGGGCACCGGTGATCATGGTTTCCTAAAAAAAGTTTCAGGATGTAGCCAATGATTTATTCCACAACTCGTGCAAAATACCAATTTTAAATTTGTATCATGAGCTACATAAAAATGAAAAAATTTAGATCTTAATATACATAGTTTTACATCTCCAATGTTTATCATATTTTGTCATTTTTGTGTAAGTCACAATATAAAAAAATTTAGGTTGTGATTTTTCATGATTCTAGGATACAACAATGACTATGCCTAGAGTTTTTTTTTGAAAGTCATATATATGGTTTTATTTAAAACGAAGGGAGCACTGGAGCTCGGGAGCCAAAGACACTTTCCAGAAATAAAGGAAGGAAGAAAGGACATAAGTGGCACCCTTTGGCAAGTTGGTCCATGTGGCTGTATAATTTTAGGGGTGATGTAATTCCTCAAAAATTGTTTAGAGTATGAATTTTGGGCTAATAATCTTGGAGGCTCAAAATTACCACCAGGCAAGCGATCTATCTTAGTCCAAAATCAGGCAACCATTCAAACTCACTTTCTATTTGGTTGCACGTATGCTCATGATAGAAAACAAAGGACATGTTGCATTAACTATGAATTTTAATGCATCATTAGTTTTAGATGGATGTCATTGTTATTCATGTTATTTAGTATTCTCGTGTGTTTTTCTTATTTAATGAATAATTCACATTGTTAGCTGAACAAAATTGTTAAGAGTGATTTGTTCGAACATTGGAGTTAGAATGAAGGATAACGGAGATTTGAGTTGAGTCACGACTTTCTAACCTTTGAATGTTGAATCTTTACATCGACAATCCTAATTAACCTAACTACTGGCCTTGATCTCTAGTTAACAACAATTTTTAACTCAATGATAGGTGAGTGAGTGTCACAATCTACTCATACAGTAAAAATTTCAACATACATTTTGCGCACCACTGAAATAAGCGATACCTCATCCAAAATAAGTAAAAGTTTCCCCTTTAAATCTATTTATAAAGGCATTTTTTTTAAACTTGGTCACAAAAAGGAGGCTGGTTTTTTATTGTTTTGAATCGTCAATCATCGGCTCATACCGAATTTATTACTGTTGGAGCAGGAGAAGATAGATCCTTCTAATGCAAGAATACCTACCCTTGACCGCATGAAAATCAAACTTCGAAGCAAATTTACAACAATTAACAAATATAGAACAACAATTTATACTAAAAACTTATACCTATCTATGTAAATTAAGTTTAGCATGCTTCAATCTTAACGAGTATAACTAACCGTTTGCATAGGTAACCAAATAACAATCTTGCTAAATACTATTAGTTAAAGTTAATGTTTATATACAATTATAATGCATAAAGTTGCAAAGTAAATTTGTGTTACACCAAATTAAATTTCTAGTATTTTGTAACAAAAGCTCCCCTTGAATCAATCGACAATTGCATATACTCCCTCCGTTTTAAAATATAAGATGTTTTAGGTTTGTAAAGAGAATGTATCTAGACTTGTTTTAATACGTAGGTTCACTCATGTTTGAAGTGAATCTAGACACTAAAACAAGTCTAGATACATTTGCTTCACAAGATAAAACATCTTATATTTTGAAACGGAGGGAGTACTATATAGTGTGGATTTTGTGTTGGGAGTGTCGAGGTTGGAGGATGTGTATAGATATCTAAGCCTTCTTACATCAAACAAATGATATTAGTAGTCCTTTCGACTCTACATGCATATTTGTAAGAACTTCTAGAGTATAAATCGAGCATAGGTAATTATATCCTCCGAGCTAGATGGTTAGTCGCCGCTAGAGAAAAAGATATCGTTGAATGTATTTTCACCACGAAATCCTTTCCACACTCGCCGCCTCCAGCATGGCTTTCTTTTTTTATCCCGAAGCACTAGCAAGGCTTCCACGCGCAGCGCCGTCCATGGGTATCCTGGCGCACCAGAAGGCGCATGCATGTGGGTATCCCAATGTACGGCTTCTAGAGGAACGATCACCGCCGCCCGTTCGTGGGTATCCCGGCGCACGAGCAAGGCTTCCATGCGCGCGGTGCCGCCGGTCGTTCACACAGACTCTCACTAGACATAGAGTTTAGGTTTGATAAATATAAGTTTATCTTAGCTTCTTTGAATGTTTAGTTGAATTTGGCAATATTTAATTTTAGGTTACATTCAAATTTGGTTTTTGAAATTACTTGTCTTTTTTGGCAGGGTGCGGGTGCAGGGCTTATAGCTCCTATGCGACGTCTTTACATGGAATTGGAAGGAACACGACATCGTTGAAAAGAATAGCTCGCACGCGACACTTCTGAAGCGGCAAATAGCTCCCGTGCGACACTTCCACTTAACCCCACGAGACCGTCAACGAGTTCGAATCAGCTGAGCATGGGACCCACAGCCTCCACGCCACGGCGGAACTCACCTGATGTCCACCTCATATCGTGGGACCCACCTGTGGTTGAAGAGAGCCGTTGGCCCGATCCGCCCCCGCACCGAGCACTCCGCCACCGTTCCAGCATCTCATCCCTTCGCTTTTCTCCGGCGAGCAAGTGCGGCAACGCCGGCAGGGATGTCGAGCTCGCTTTCCTCCCACCGCTCATGGCCTCGGTATGGTGCGGTGCCGAGGAGGTGCCCCGATTG
Organism: Avena longiglumis; assembly: GCA_030063025.1. Classification (NCBI taxonomy): domain Eukaryota; kingdom Viridiplantae; phylum Streptophyta; class Magnoliopsida; order Poales; family Poaceae; genus Avena; species Avena longiglumis. The sequence continues at coordinate 52,769,378 of CP125979.1, read as the reverse complement.
CTGCATCGCGCCCGAAGCGGCTTGTCACATCCACCGACAAGAACGGCAACATTGGTCGGGAATTTGTGAAGTGTGAGAGCAAGCCCGAGCCGGGAAAGGTGAGATCTGAGTGTTCCGAGCGCCAATTTCTCTCTTTTCTTTGGAAATTTCATGCATTTCATCGAATTTGGGATTTAGGGTTCATCTCTGCGATTTCAGGAACTGCCAAAATGTGGGCATTTTGAGTGGCTTGATGAGTACATCGAGCGAATTGGGGTGGAGGTAGCATCCCGGGAGCTCGAAAACCCTTCCGTGGTGGAGCAATTGGGATGTGGCAACCCCATTTCCGCTGGTACTACGGTGGATGCGGAAGTGAAGGCCGAGCTAAAGAAGATGAACAAGCAGCTAAGGCAAATCATCGAATTGAAGAAGCAGGACAATCTGATGGCCGGTTTTTTTTATTTTTGTGTAATTTCTCTCGGATTAGTTTATCTCCTCATTGTTAGTCATTAGACAACGCAGTCAGTGTTCGAGTGATGCTTTGTAATGGATGTAATGGTCTATGTCTTTGGCTTGAATAAAATGCAACACAAATTCGGGCTAATTTTGAGCTGCTCTGTTTTCGAAAGCAGTGTTTCTTCAGTTTCGTCAGTTTCGTCAGTGTTCCTTTTATCATGCAGGGCGCGTGTCTTTGGGAAGGGAGGGGTTGAAAAGTAAAAACAATTGAGAGGATTGAAAAGGCCAGCCCAAATATAACCTAGCCATGCCAAAATGGACGATCCAGGCCCAATAGTAACTATATGTTGATTGGGCAAAAAAAGCGTTACAATCTAAATAGGAACGTGTGAATCTGCAGATACTCGTGCTCAGGTTGCAATCTTTTTTTTGCAAAAGTACATATATAAATGAAGTCCAAAGATATCCATTTAACTAACATAACTTGGGCGCCTCCTTTAACTTATGTAAATATGTAAATGTCTTATTTGAAAATGAACCATGTGTTGTATGAACTTGTTTTTGTGTCTTTTGTTTTATACACTTGTAAATATATAAATATTGCAAGTATTATATGAACTTGTTTTTGTGTCTTTTGTTTTATACACTTGTAAATATATAAATATTATATGAACTTGTTTTTGTGTCTTTTTTTATACACTTGTTGTTTTGGGTGTTTTGACAAATGACAATACAATAAAAATAAAACACAGATTGCAATGAAACAAGGATAGATAATATTGAGGCGATAATATTGGGATAACATTACTTATATTAGATAGATAACATTACAATAAAAATAAAAAGTACAATAATATAGGGAAGGCGGTATAGGCGCCCGCCTAAACCCCTGGCTAGCCCTAAACCCTAACCCCTACTCCATCGGGCGGTGGAGGCGGTGCAGTGCAGCCGCATTCGGCCGCATCCCACGCCGCCCGCCTCCCGCTGCTTCCATTGCTCCTCCCGGAAGGCCCGGCCATTGGCCTCCGTTGCTCCTCCTCCCACTGCGCCTTTTCTTCAAGGCGGCCGCCTTCTCCTCCCACTTGGCCATGCGAGCCTCCTCCTTGCCTCCTCCTTCGCCTTAGCCCAAGAGGGCGGAGGGAGGTCGCCGCCACGGGAGGTTGGGGGGGGGTTGTGGACGATGGGGCCCTGGTCTGCCAGCAGGGCGGGACTTCTCCTTCTTGCCACGCTTGGGGGCGGGGGCGTGGGCTCCCGCCCACCACCGCTTGTGGTCCGGGTGGTTGTCCTCGTCTGAGTTCTTCGTCGGAAGGGAGGCGGAAGGGGAGGTCGCCATGGTCGGAGTGTTTGGGGCGGCTGGGAGGAGGCAAAGGGACGGCTCGAGGTTGAAGAGATGAGGGCAAGATGATATGAGGAGGCAAAGGCGTTTTGCCTATTTATTGAGGCGGCGTGAAGGCGGCGGGGAATCCAGCGTCGCGTTGGCGCAGACGCCGAGACGTCCCTGCATGCATGATCAATGCGAAAGAGACGGAAGCGGGCAGCGGGCGTGATCAATGCGAAGAGAAAAAATAGCTAGGATGCGACGCCGCCTGCATGCAAGGGGGCCCGCATGCAAGCATGTGCATTAATTGAAAGAGAAAAACGCGTCCAAGGTCGTTGTTCATTGGCACACAAGAGAAAAATCGGTGGGAGTAATATTGACTTTTGTATGGCGCATGAACCGGATGGAAGTAAATTTGATCAAGAAAGTTGTTCGACGACACTTATTTAATGGGCAGCGCATTGCACAAATAGCTGAATCGCGACGCTTAGGGGCAGCTGCATGCATGGTGCAGCCCGCCAGACGCCGAGACGAGACGCGTGCGCTGCGTTGCGTGTGGGAAGCGGCGTGATCAATGCGAAGAGAGAAAAAAATAGCTACGATGCGACGTCAGTAACCCCTGCACCGCCCGACCTCTGCATTGCATGCTGCATGCATGGTGCAGCCCGCCTCGCCCTCGCATGCCACGCCGGTCCAACGGTCTCGAGTGTGCCAACGCTATCGTTATATTTATTACATATTTTAGATTTTGATATTTTTTCTGGTCATAGTGACATGCATACTCCTCTGTCCTCAAATAAGTGTACGTTTGGCTTCAAAATTTGTCCACAAAATGTACTTCTACCTTTCCAATGCACTTGGGCATCCACTATGTAGTCCATAAGGCTATCCACAAGCCAAAAGTAGTCCATAAGACTGCCCTAAGACTAGTCATAGTGGGAGTAACCGGCAGCACCTATGTATAAGGTAAACTTTAGCCATAAGGTGGGACCCATCTTGTAAAATCTTCCACTATGTATAAGGTGAACTTTAGCTATAAGCTGGGACCCACATGTCTCATCCTACATACTCATGCATGAGAGGGAAGAGAGAGTAAATTATTTTCTATTGCTTGTGGACAACCCATAAGCTTAAGGTCACCTACAAGCTTATGGACAACTCTTATTTCTTCCACTATGTATAAAGTAGACTACAAGCATTGCCACATAGGACTTAAGATGTGGTTTTTTGCACATAGTGGATGCCCTTAGGTAGTAACATGCATGTACATGCAATGCCAATTAGGCAAATTGGTGACATGGCATGACAATTAATGAAGAAAGAGAGAGAGGTAGTAACTTAGCTAGTTACCATAACATCACACATAACCAAGATCATATGAGTCTACAACCTAATTAATTAGCTCTTGCATGACACCATACATATGTTATCACCCACTATGAAGGTAGTAACATCAACTAGTAACATGTGCAAGTTACTAGTCTTAGTTACTTAGCACTATGACCAGCCTAAGGCTATCCACAAAGTTGTTACACGTAAACTTATTTAATGCGACGGAGGGAGTATGCCACGCTCGCCCATGCGCCGCATGCCACACGCCGCATGCCACGCTGTTGCACGTAAAAACGATGAAGCCAATCAGATTCCAGAATCATCCATCCCACGGATCGCCAAGAGCTAGCCACGAAATCCTTCTAAGAGAGACGCCAACCAATCAGGTTGCAGAACAAGCCCTTCCACGGATCGCCCAGAGCCACCAGCGGAATCGGACGGCCACAGTGTCGCGCTAGGGTTAGATCTACGGTCCTCATTCGGCCTTAGGGTTAGCGGGGTTTAGGATGCAGTCAACTGGGTTTCACAAGTTTGACCAAACATTCAAATGTGCATAACTAATTCAAAAAAAATCAAAAAAATACAAAACCTTCGTGATGGTGTCATGTTATGAGACATAGTTGTGAGGAAAAATATAAAACTTGGTCTATTGATCATATTTCAAAAAACCCTTCACAAAATGACCTATCTCCTCCGAGGTTTTCTGGCTTTCGGGTCAAATGACCAATGATATGTCTAGAATCAAGGCATAGTTTGTGATAATGTGCCCATATTTGGCATGCATGTCTATAATGGGATGACTAACAATGTTGTAGCACAAAGTTTTCCTTTTCGACGCACAGAAAAATCATTTTCTATTTTCTGAGTGCCGAAAGAGGGGGGGATTTGTGAAGCAACCACCAAATTGAAGTTTCAAATGGTAACATCCTATTTTTCAAAAATACTAGACCACCTAGAATGTACAATTTCCCAACTTGAGTATCTCAAACCTTTTATTCCATCCCTGGTGAAAAAGACAAATCCTGCCGAATCGGCTGGAAGTGGGTAAGATATGAACTACAAGTACATGATTCCATGCTGATGATTTTTTGTAAAAATAATTTTTAGGTTCACAACATGCTATTTCATCAGAGATCCAATGGTAGTTTTGCTAGCCTCAGCCCCTAGCTAAGAATATTTATGAAAACCCTTCAAGTTTGACCAGACATTCAAATGTGCATAACTAATTCAAAAAAAATCAAAAAAATACAAAACCTTCGCATGGTGTCATGTTATGTGACATAGTTCTGAGGAAAAATATCTAACTTGGTTTTAGAAATGGTCGAAAAAAAACTTGCTTAGAAATGGGGTGGTTTACCCTAGCTTTGGAGCCCATTTCTACCCCATTTTGGGTGAGGGTGAGTTGTACTTCACAAAAGGGATCAGGGTGAGGATGAGTTGTATTGTACATATGAGAAAAACGTTGGAAGCTCATACAAACATAGAAAGTGACATAGCTACATATGTTGAAATTCAAATTTACCATCATATTTGAATTTTGTCCAAATTATCAACAAGTGACAAATTATTATAATAACAAATGTTTACAACAACAAGTGCCAAATTATTACAACAACAAGTGTCAAATGTTTACAACAATAACAAATGTTTACAACAATAACAAATGTTTACAATAACAAATGTCTATTTCTTTTGGCTCTTCTTACCCTCGCTTTTCTCCTTCACAAGTTTCACACCACACAATAGGTTTATGCTCTTCTTTTTCTTACCATTACCATCTGGCCTCCCCACAGCACGTCCAAGAGTCTCCTTCACCTCCTGCACCTCCTCAACAACCTCATGATCATGATCCAGAGCCTCAACAACTTGGTCAGTTTGCACCAGAGCCTCAACAACATGCTCATTTTGCACCAGAGCCTCAACAACAGGCTCATTTTGCACCAGAGCCTCAACAACATGCTCATTTTGCACCAGAGCCTCAACAACAGGCTCATTTTGCACCAGAGCCTCAACAACAGGCTCATTTTGCACTAGAGCCTCAACAACAGCTCATTTTGCCCTCATTTTGCAGAGCTTCCAAATCGAAACGGTGTGCCCTAAAGCCTCAACAGTTTGCATCATCCTCCAAAACAAGTTCAGATTGCACCTCAAGAAGACCAAACATGATCCGTTAGTTCTCTTCTTTCTTTGGCCATTGATTCTTGCCCTTTTCATCGCCAAAGATTCGTCAACAACAAGAGGTGGGCCTTTTTCTCCACGCTTCCTCCTGAAAACAAGGGGAAAACAAGCAAGTTAGCTGGGGGAGAAAAATCATCAACAAGAAATGGGATAGATTTTGGATGAACATACTTTGGCTTTTCAGCAGTGTATCTACACTTGGTAGAGCCAGCTCGGTGTCCAAGTTCTTCACAGAGTTTGCATCTATTCTTGTTACCTTTTTGGGCCCTTTTTGGCTTGGCATCTTTCTTTTCATCTTTCTTTCCCTTCTTGCTGCTCCCACCTTTCTCAAACCAAGCCTTGAATCTACTCTGCTTGGGCACCACCTTTCTTTTCATCAAAGGAGGACACAAGGAGAACTGAATGTCCACTTGAGCCACCAGACCGATCTGTAAGTGCTGGAATTGGTGTTCCATATGCAGCCTTGAATTTTGCTGAGAATAATACTCATGCAAATATGGGTGCATATTTAGCTTGTGTTTGGAGGCCAAGAAAAGTATGGCATGCTCACAAGGCTTCCCAGTGTGTTGCCACTCAAGGCATGTGCATTCATGCAATTGAGTGTCAACAACATGCCTCTGCCGCCTTTGTATCTCCGACTTCAGACCCCACAATGAGGATTTCTCAACACGCAAATGTGCAAGATTTACGCTCTGTTGACCACTGCGCACAACATCGTGAAGCTTATCTCCTTGAAGAACATCACCAAGCCTTCTTCTCAATTCCCACAACCTCATGATCATGATCCCGATCCGTCAACCATGTCATGGACAAGTCTTTTAACTCCTTCACTTTGTTGTTGAAACTTTCGCCAAATTATTGTTGATATGATCACATTTGATGGCGGTGTTAAAACCAGACTGTACTAAAAGAGAATGGTAGGTTTCAACCATGTACAAAACTTGACCCTATCCTCCTCGAGCATGCCGCTTAATCTTCTCAAGGTGATATGAATGTGTGCACTGGTGTAAGATCTTGCTCAGCCACATGCGTCCAAAATCATCTCCTCTGAATTTTTGATCAAATTCATCCACATATGGTCAAGCACTCCTCCGCTCAGCATGAGGGAAAACAATCTTCACCGCATTTTCTAAACCTTTACATGCATCTGTGCACCGCCAATGGAGAGATGCCCTATGCATCTTTTCAACGCATCATGAACCATGTCCATGATGCCTCATCTCATCAAACATGCCAATAGCTACAGGAACATCCAATTGTGTCCATCTAAAGCATTGCATCGCTAGTTGACCATTCCACTTTCCAGTCAAGAAAGATGAGTCTATACTCAAATATGGATGACAACCTGCTTTGAAGCCATCGATGCAAGGCTTTAAATCCATGAAGAATTTAGAGAAGAAGACTTTCCCATCACCGTTACCTCAAGATCTATCTCCACAACACCGCCAGTGACCTCTTCTACTTCTGCTTTGAAGTTATAAAGCATTCGAAGGTATTTGCCCAATCACCATATAGCTCTTTCATTGCCCTTTGCTTTGCCTTCCACACTGTAGTATAATTCAGCTTAATGGGGTACCGCTTTTCCAAGTCTATTTTCGTCTCTTTGCGTTGTTTGGTGTTGTGGCTAAAATGGGCTTGATCTTTTCGCAACCCATAATTGTGATGTCATCTTTGTAACTGTTTGAGAACTTGTAATGCAAGTATGAGGTTTTGGAATTTGATTCACTCTTATTGTCCTTCCATCAGGTTGGCGTCTAGCGATAAATACCACTTGCAAGGCTTGGCACCACCATCATAACCTATGCATTTTGCATAGAACTTCTTTTTATCATTCCACACAGTCTTGGTAGCAAACTCACGTTTGACCGCATATGTCCTGAAACACATCCTGAATTCATCCATGCTTGGAAACAATCTCCCAACTTCAATAATCGGGTCCTCTTTGTCATAAATCACTAGCTCATCATCATGTGCATCATCTACATGAACTGCATTTTCCAACAACTCTAGATCTATATCTCTTCATCTCTTAAATGGTTGTCACCATCATTTGCAGCTTCATCCTCTTCTTCTCCTTGTCTCTGTCATCTATAGGAATGCCAAAAGCTTTGCCATTTCAATGTCATCTATTGGTGCAATGACCAAATCAGTGCGGTCATGTATCTCAACCGAATTCCAATCAACAATTACAATCCTTTGTGCATTACCATCTGCAGCCTCCCTTGTGCATTAGCATCATCATCCTCCATTAACACTTCCAACTCAGTAAGTATAGGCATTACTTGACTTTGTGCAGCCCAATCATCCTCGACCATCTGAGCAGCCAGCTTTGAGGCCACATATCCAACCTCGAATCAGGTTTTAGATCAATGAGCTCTGCTAAAAAGAACAGTTTTGCTTGTCCAACCGTTTCTCTCATCGATTTCATCAACTATATGTTCCCTGTCTCAACCCTAACATAGTCACATTTGCAATCATCAAATCGTAACAAAGAAACTTCTTGCTGGCCCCCAAACCACACTATCCCCAATTTTTTCCACCATTTTCCTTACTGCCTCCTCTCCCATGTTTATTAGCTCTTGGGGATCAACATGTTCTAATTCCACCTCCCATTTAACAACCGTCTCTCTCAATGATCTGCGTGCTGCCATCAACTAAAACAGCCCTAGAGGGAAAGAAATTGATGCGAAATTCGAAGGTTTGGCGCGCAACATCGTCTCCCCTGTTTTTGGCGGGCACTGTGAGCTAGCGGAAGCGAACAGAGAGCTCAACCTTAGAGAAATTAAGTGCAGAGATACGGGATATACCGATTAGAAGTCCCCTCTCCATGCTCCATATCGTTCCCCCTCGCCCCGTTCAGCACACCCTCGCCTCCACAATCTAGCATCAATGGGCACGCTCAGATCTCGAATTGAGAAGAATGGGAGAGGAATTAGCTTTCAAATGGCACTCACCACCTTCGTCGTCGAACGAAAGCGCCGCCGCCTAAATTAATTGCCGTGCCGCCGCCGGCGCCGAGAACGATGGGTGAGGTCCGCCGCCACCGTCGGGGAAGCTACAGTCAGTGTTACGCGCGCTCTCGGTCGGAAGCGGTTGGTTTGACTGGCTGTCCCAACCAACCGGTTTGGCTTAACCCTAATATTGGAACAAAGTTAAATGTGTCCTTACGACCGTTTTAAGGCCCGTGTGGCCCTGGGATATTAGTTGCCTCACATCCGTCGCATGCGAGCTATTCTTTTCAACGATGTCGCTTTTCTTCCAATTCCACGTAAAGACGTCGCATAGGAGCTATAAGCCCGTGGGTGCACGCCGTGTGCTGGAGCTGCCAATTGGCAACACGGCATGGTGAGATCCTATGCGATTCAAGGTTGCCCCCGGCCGTGCCACAACCAGCTGCCGCTGAGCCTAAAAGGAGAAGGCGCGTGCGTAGCATATGCAAGCGGCCATGATTTCGACTTTTTTGGAGCATTTTTCTGATGGCATATCATTGCTCTGTGCGGCAGCACTCCAGCGCAGGAGGCAATGGCGGCAGACCGACTCGATCGGCGCAGCGCAGCCTCCTTTTTTCCCCGTCCCGACCGTTGGCAAGTTCTGGGCTTCTAGCCCCCACACGGGCCACGGCCATGGCCACGAACGATGAAACTGTACGACCTCGTCCTCCTCGGGCCAAGTATCGCTGTCCAAAACAGCATGACGCCCTGTGTGTTCGCCTGTCTGACCTAGTGTACATGCACTCCTCGATCGACAGCAGTCGTCGGTTGCTTCTCGATCGTCCGTGTGCGTTGATCGGTTCTTCCGAGTCAAGAAGAACCTGAACGCAAAAAAAAAAAAGAGTCAAGAAGAACCTCACAGGTTTTTTTTATATTCTCAAAGGAAAATGCTTGCCATTTGTCATCGGCTAGCTAGTCCGGATATTTTTCACAAAATCCAGCTCAGGGCGGCAGCGAATTAACAGGACCGGCACGCACGTACAGCTGCCGCGAATTGTTCTTGACCAATTGAGCTACTTCATCCTTTGTTTCATTATAAGATGGTTACTATTTTGTATATATATTGCATAAAATTCACATATCAACATTTTGCCAAAATATTTTGGATATTCAGCTGAATACCCTTGACTTGAGCTGGGCCTGCCCCTGTCCATCGGGGCGTGTAGCAATAACCACCCGCCCTAATCACTCGCTTATCCCATGCGCAAGTCAAGTGCCTTCAAGCGTACCTGCAGGATACCTGTCGGTAAAACCTGCTGATAATCTTGCCATGCATATCATTTTTCTCAAATGCTAGTCAACCCCGCTGCATGTAGATTTTGGGTTGATTATGCCAGGACAACTCTTGCAGATTTCAAAATTTGCCTTGGCATTTCTTGAATTGCAAGAGTTGCAGTAGCATGTACTTAGGAGTACAAGAGAAAGTGAGAAACGCACACACACTTGCGTATGTATACTACCGCACATGTGCCTACCGCACGGGTGCATCATCCCCTTGATGAGGTAATTAAATAAAAATATAACTATCAGGTAACTACTGAACAATCACGGCGATCCATAACGGGTGCAAGGATCTAACCGTGTGTTCTATAACAAAACCATCGGTCCATAATGGCGATCTAATACTGCAAAAAAGACATGATTGTCATTTCAACTGGCCAATACTCCGAAGAGGCTCCAAAATTCAAAATCCAGTTTTTTAGTTTTCGTCGTGGATTTTTAGAACATTTCAGCGGCTGAGCGGCATCGCTAATATCTGCCACATCAGCTCAAATGATTTCGAGGCAGCAAACCAGGCTCTAACGGGCCTCTCGATATCCGCCATTGATTATTGATCGGAAAATGTTCTAGACATTTTGACATATGTTCAAACTTTAAGGGTCACGGGCTTAATGGTTTAGGGTCATGTTGGAATGCAACTAAAGAATGAGAGAAGATTGTTCTGAAGTGTTATGAGATATCTCGGATGATGTTTTGTTGTATGGAAGTGTTCCGGGAGGTATATGGTCGTACTGGAATCTTCAAGAATGTCATGGAAGGTTCAAGAACATCCATGAGGTTATGAAACATTTTAGAAGGGTCTGGAACTACCCCTAGTTGGATAGCTCCACTTTCCTTAGGGAGGTGCCTCGATTGTGAGAGGATTCGATCTATGCCAGCAACTTAAAGGAGGAAAGCCCCCCCCCCCCCAACCCCAAGGAACACACTCGTTGCTTCATTAGCCGCTTCCTTGGTTGCGACTCCCTACTAGTTGAAACCCTAGGCGCTAGAAGCACTAAGCACCTCATCTCTCAAGGCGAAGCACTGATGGACCTTCTACTCCTTCTAGGTCTAATCTAGAGGCGATGCTAGGGACTGACATTCGAAAAATCAATTCCTCGCTTTCTTGGTGCACTGGATCACACAATGATGTGGTGACCCTAAGCTAGTACATGTGGATACCTTTGAAAGTCCATCTACTTCGATGCTCGGCCGTACGGATATTTGTGAGGACAGGAAACTTTGTCGTAAGGGAGGAATAACCTATTTGAAGGAGTCGGAGGACTTCATCGACAATTTCATCAGGTCCTATGAAGTGTCGTGATCATATACACATCAATGTTATAACCTTGTTATGTACACCATGATAGTGATCTTGGTTTGATCATCCACGGTAAAGTTTTGTTTGCATAGCATGTTCCCCAATAGTTAAATACAGGATGGCGGGGTCATTTACCTATTTACGGCGTTTTCTGAAGCAACGTGGGTGGGCTGCGGCCTCTCCAAAATGTTGTGATCTAGATGGTGATATGTCATCAGTCGGTGGATAGTTTGCTCGCAATAACGGTTCTGACAACAAGTATGCATATTCTTTGGGTATAAAGCCATGATTTGCACTTTGGCTTAGGGATGCAGGTGGATGTCCGCTAGACGTCCAGGCTCTGTCCGCCTAATCCAACCTATTTACTAATCAGGTGATTTCACGTACTCACTACATACTTAACCAATTCGTTGCATGCACATATATAGTAGAGTAGCGGACTGTCCGCCCCGTCCACCAGACTGTCCACTTGCATTCATACTTTGGCTAGGTCGATCTTTGATAAAGTGTGTGCCCTGCACTTATTGAAAGAGTTAGCAAAAATCTTGTGCTTCATGATAACGATTTCAAGTTCGGTATCAACATCGACGCACGTGCATGGATCTCGTCTCAAAATCTTTGTTTTGTAGTTATGTTTTACTCCTTCTATCCCAAATTACTTTGCATTCTAGGTTTGATCAAAGTCAAACATATTAAAACTTATTCAAGCATATTTTACAAAATACCAACATTTATAAAATCTATTACATACAATATAAAAGTATGTTTTATGGTAAGTCTAATTATATTTATTTCATATTTTTGATGTTGATATTTTTCCTGATATACATAGTCAAAGTTTATAAAGTTTGACTTTAACTAAACCCAAAACGCAGAGTAAATTGAGACGGAGGGATTATAAGATATCAATGCTTTTGGTATTTGTTTGATATTTTTAATAATTAATAATGCCTTGTTTCTTTGCCGATTTATTATCTTAAGTGTTATGGTATTCTTTTGTGGTTTCTGTCACTATGATTCACCTTCTGTAGTACCATTAGTTAGTTAGCACTTACTTTTTATTTAGGAGAGTGTTACAGTTCCAACTGATTCTAGCATGCCTGCTAATGACAATACTTGTTCAGGTGGGCGATCGTCCCTGTTGTTTTCTCAAAAAATGAAATTGTTGGTATCGTAATTTCTACATAGGTGCACCTATGTTCTCTTCTATAGTCCAACTTTGTTCTTGCCTACTCTTGCTACCTTTGGCATATGAGGTTTTATTATTCCATCTATTTCGAAGCATTCCCTTAATATGGTAGAATAGAATGGTCAATACATGGTGTTTTGACTCAGAGGTCTAGATGCACCCATTATGAAAATTATTTTCTAACACATTTAAAAATATTAAAAAACTCTGAAAAAAATCTTGGGTCTACATCTAGACATTCTTGTTGTGACCTGAGAAATTTGAATTGACTATGGGGCCAAAGGCCAATATACACTCTGGTACACTCAGTTTTATAATGTCCATTATTGCTAGCCAGGTGTGACTAAGGTGTTTTTCATAAGGACACTGGAACTACAGAAACGAGAAAAGATTACACGCTTAGTAATGAGAATAACATAACATTTTTATCTCGGGTTGGGTTGTGTAAGGTATGTATCGTGAAGCAAAGAGAACTGTACACGGGAATACAAAATGTTTGCTCGGTAATGATATTTATATTTAAGTAGGAATCATTATAGGTATCTAGATCCCTCTATTGATTATTGATCAGAAAATGTTATGAACATTTTGACACATACTCGGCCTTTAAGGGTCACAAGCTCTTAATAGTTTAAAGACATGTTGGAATGCAAGAGTGAATCGAAGAATCTGAAAAAGGTGTCTTCAAAGTGCCTCAAAGAGTCCTAGAGAGACACTTCTTTCTCAATTCTTCGGTTCACTTTTGCATCCCAACATGTCCCTAAACTGCTAAGAGCATGTGACCCTTAAAGTACGATCATGTGTCAAAATGTCCATAACACTTTTTGATCAATAATGAATAGAGGGATCTAGATACTCAAAAGGGCTCCCAGTTATGTACAAATATCTTTATCGAGCAAACCTTTTTTATTCCCTTGTACACTTCTCTTTGTTTCGCGATACGTACCTTACATAACCCGAGGTAAAAAAATTATGTTATCCTCATTAATAGGTGTGTAATCTTTTCTCGTGTTTGTATTTCCGATGTCCCTATGAAAAACACCTTAGTCACACCTGGCCAGCAAAAATGGACATCATAACACCGAGTGTTCTAGAGTGTACATTGTTTGCCATATCAATTCAAGTTGCCTAGTTCACACCTAGAATGTCTAGATGTAGACCTAGGAATTGTTTTCGGGTATGACAATTTGAAATGTATTAGAAAATATTTTTTCATCAAGGGTGCATATAGACCTATAAGTCGAAACACCGTGTCTAATGTTTTCACACATGGGTCTAGATGCACTCGTTATGGAAATTTATTTTCTAATGCATTTTCATACGTCGTCATAACAATCTTAAAACAATCATTGGTCTACTACAGACATTCTTGTTGCAAAAACTGCGCAACTTGAATTGACTATGGGGCCAAAAAGGCCAATATATACTTTGGCACACTCAGTGTTATGATGTCCATTATTCTTGGCCGTGTGTGACTAACGTGTTCTGCACAGGGACATCAGAAATAGGAACTCAAGAAAATATTACACACTTGGTCATGAGGATAAAATTGTAGGTTCGCCTTGGGCTTGTGTAAGGTACTTATCATGAAACAAAGAGAAATGTACGAGAAGATATAAACGATTTGCTCCATAAGGTATTTGTACATAAGTATGAATCATTGTGGGTATCTAGATTCCTCTATCGGTTATTGACCTGAAAGTGTTATGGACATTTTGACATGTGAATCATATGCGTATCTAGATTCCTCTATTGATTATTGACCGGAAAGTGTTATGGATATTTTGGCACATGTTCGAACAATTATGCAGATCCCTTGGGTGTAAACCCATGATCTCGCCGTTTGGCTAGATCAAGCATTGACGAAGAGTGTGTGTGTGTCATGCACTTACTGAAAGAGTTAGCTCAAAGATTGTGCTTCATGATGATGATTTCAAGTTTGATGTTTGGTTGGACAATCAATAGGTGCATGGATCTCGTCTCAAAATATTTGTTTTGAAGTAACATGCATTCCTTTAGTCTTGTTCTATATGTTTGGTGATTTGTCCTTGGCGACATGTTATGGTAGGATGTCGGACAAGACGACCGCATCGGGGTATTTTATTTTATAAACAAATTTTATTCAGTGTCAATGCTTGGTATTTATTTGACATTTCTATAATTAATAGTACCTAAGTGTATGCATTAACCTTTGTAGGTATGGTGGTTATCCCCATCTTTAAGAAAAATAATTATAATTATATTTGGACGCACTTGCACCACCAGTCCTTTTTTTGAACGATAAAAGGATCTAGAAGACCCCAGAAGCTGCAAATCGAAACACGTGACATGTACAATATGCAAGGATACCCCCCCCCCCTCCCGCTCTTAGCACCCTAGCAAAACTAGAAAAAAGGGTCTCCAAAAGACAAAAAGCACCCCAGAACTCAAGATAAGATTACAATCAATGCGGTGATATAAATGTTATCATATAATAGGACCAAAGTTATTGTTGTCCAAAATACTAAAATACACTAAATGTCATTAATCAAAAAGTTATAGAAATAAATGATTTCTAAAGTTACAAAAATATGCATATAATTATGAATGTGACCCAGAAGAATGAGAAGAAGATTGTTCTGAAAGTGTCCCAGAAGTGTTCTAAGAGATCTCGGATCATGTTTTGTTGTCTAGAAGTGTTACGGTAGGTATATGGTCAAGAATGTCACAGAAAGTTCAAGGACATCCATGAGGTTCTGATACATTTTAGAAGGGTCAGGAACTACCCCTAGTTGGCTAGCTCCACTTCCCTTAGGGAGGTGCCTCGATTGTGAGAGGATTTGATCTATGCCACTAGCTTAAAGGAGGAAATGAAGGGTTTCGCGGCATAGTAAATCAAAATTTTCTACGGAGCGAACAGAGGGAAAGCCAAGATCTAATCTAGGAGATGCAAACAACGAGAGAGATTGGATTAGATCTTCATACCCTTGAAGATTCGCACAGCGGAACGTTCGTCGGAACGTGGGTGATGTAGTCGTACTCGCTTCTCCTCCTCGCGATCCGATCCGATCTAGCACCACAAGTGGCGGTGCCTCCGTGAGATGCACACGTGCAGCACCTCGACGTCTCCTCCTTCCTCGGACCAGCGAGTATGGTGGAGAGATAGATTGGATCTACAACACGACAACGTGGTGTATATGGTGGAGAATTTCTGCTGCAGGGCTTCGCCTACAAACAGTCGGGAGGGAGAGAGGAAGGTAGCAATGCTAGGGCTTGGAGGAAGGTGTAGTAGGGGGCACACCCCTCTATATAGAGGGGCGCCAGCCCTTGCCCTCCTCCAAGCCTATCTCTAGTTTAAACAATTTAAACTCTCCCTTATCTAGAAATCCTATCTCTAGTTTAAACGATTTAAACTCCCTTATCTAGAAATCTTATTTCTAGTTTAAACGAGTTTAAACTTATCTAGGATCGGCTGGGCCCTATGGGCCTTGTGCCCCGGCCCAATGCGCCAGGACACTCATAGGCCCATGCCCCTCCCGGAGGTGGGGCCACGTTGGTCCCTTCCGAAGGTTCTAGAAGCTTCCGTACAATACCGATTAACCCTAACAATTCCGAACTCCAAAACTGCACCGCCTTATATGAATCTTATTCTCCGACCATTCGAACCTCTCGTGATATCCGGATCCCATCCGAGACTCAACAAAATTCATAAACCAATTATCCAATCTATCCTAGCGTCGAGATACGTTAAGTGTGTGACCTGCGGGTTCGAGAATATGCGCATGATATTCTATCAATAATCAACAGGGTCCGCACCCATATTGACTCCCACACATTCATTGATGATCATATCGGATGAACCACGATGCCGTGATTCAATCAATCCCATATATATATTCCCTTCGTCTCGCGATATTTTACTTGCCCGAGATTCGATCGTTGCATGCCATACCTAGTTCAATCTCGCTCACGCAAGTACTTTACTCGTTCCGTAATCCGATATCACTTTGTGATTAACTCCTTAACCACATGCTTGCAAGCGGTGTTGATATCGATTACAGTGGAGCTCAAGTATATCTCTCCGACTTGGGAGGGACAAATTCCATCTCGATACATACAACCCAACAGATACTTTCCGATCACCGAGAGACACCTTTATGATCACCCTCTCATAGGATGACGCTTGATGACCTCAAAGCTTTCTTCCGTACCGTGGAGTTGCATTATCTCATGGTCTAAGGAATACAATATTTGACATAGGAAAAGCTTGAAAGATGAACACGATGAAACGATCTAATTGCTTCGCTTAGTTTGGTCATCCATCATATCATTCTCCCAATGATATGATATCATTATCAATTGACAACTCATGTCTATGGTTAGGAAACCTTAACCATCATTGATCAATGAGCTAGTCCTTAGAGGCGTACCAGGACACGGTGTTGTTCACAAACCACACAAGTATTAATGTTTCCGCTTAATACAATTCTAGCATGGAATATAAACTTTATCATGAACAAGAATTATAACAATAACATCTTTATTATTGCCTCTAGGGCATAATTCCAATAGTCTCCCACTTGCACTAGAGTCAATAATCTATTTTACATCTGGCAACAATCTCACACCCATGGCACTGAGGTGTTGATCATGTTTTACACGTGGAAG
Organism: Avena longiglumis; assembly: GCA_030063025.1. Taxonomy (NCBI): domain Eukaryota; kingdom Viridiplantae; phylum Streptophyta; class Magnoliopsida; order Poales; family Poaceae; genus Avena; species Avena longiglumis. The sequence continues at coordinate 52,752,708 of CP125979.1, read as the reverse complement.
AGGTTTAGTCAATGGATTTGCGACATTCAGATCCGTATTCACTTTGCTAATCTTCAGATCTCCATCTGCTATATAATCTCGGATAATATGAAACTTGCGGTTGATATGCTTGGTCTTTGGATGATATCTTGGTTCCTTAGCGAGTGCTATGGCGCCAGTGTTGTCACACAATATCTCCAAGGGTCCAATGCACTTGAACCACGCCAAGCTCGGATGAAGTTTCGATCCAAACTCCTTCACTTGACGCTCAGCAGCCATGTATTCCGCTTCTACTATAGATCCCGCGATCACGCTTTGCTTGCATTCTCCCTCACGCCTCCATTCAAAATATACACGATCCTGTCGAGATTTAGAATCATCCTTGTCGTCGAAACTAGCGTCGACGTAACCTTTTACGACAAGTTGTTCATCACCCCATAGACTAAGAACATTTCTTTAGTTCTATTTAGGTACTTTAGGATGTTCTTCACGGTTGTCGATGTTCCACTCTGGATCACTTTGATATCCGCTTCAAACTAAGAGCATTGGACACATCCGTCTAGTACACAAGATGGCATACATGATGGAACCTATGGCCGAGGCATAAGGCACTTTTCTCATAGCTTCCTATCATTTATCAGAATGGACACGAGCCTTGCTCAATATCTTACCCGACAACATAGGCACCGAACCTTTCTTTGCCTTATCCATTCTCGAACCTTTTCGAACTTTGTCTAGGTATGTACTCTAGCTTAAAGCTATCAGCGTCTTTGTCTATCTCTATAGATTTTGATGCCCAATATATAAGCACTTCACCTAGGTCTTTCATTGAAAAACACTTGTTCAAATAACTCTTCACATCGTTAAGCATGTTGATGTCATTTCCGATAATCAATATGTCATCCACATACGCACTGTAAACGCCACCGAGCTCCCACTCACTTTCTTGTAGATGCAAGCTTCAGAGCAATTTGGAACAAATCCAAAGCTCTTGATCACTTGATCAAAACGAAGGTTCCAACTCCGAGATGCTTGCTTCATCCATAAATGGAACGTGAAGTTTGCATACTTTACTAGCATCCTTAGGATCGACAAAACCTTCGGGTTGCATCATATACAACTCTTCATCAATGTTGCCATTGAGGAAAGCGATCTTGACATCCATCTTCCATATTTCATAATCATGAAACGCAGCATTTGCTAATAAAATCCGAATGGACTTAAACATCGCTACGGAGAGAAAGTCTCATCGTAGTCAACACCTTGAACTTGTCGAAAACCTTTTGGCGACAAGCCGTGCTTTATAGGCGGTAACATTACCATCCGCGTCTTTTCTTCTTGAATATCCATTTGCACTCAACGGCCTTTCGGTCGCTAGGAGGATCCACCAAAGTCCATACTTGGTTTTCGCTCATGGATCCCAATTGGATTTCATGGCTTCCACCATTTCTCGAGTCCGGCTCATCATCGCCTCATAGTTCGGTTCACCGTCTTCTACCAACAAGACGGTCAAGACAGGGTTGCCGTACCACTCGGGAGGGCACGCGACCTTGTCGACTGCGACGTTCAATAGAGATCGTCCAAGCTTCATGATCCTTGTCATTAGCTTCCTCTATTGTTGCGGCAAAGCATCGAACAATTTTGTGTGCGCTACTCTCCAATTCAAGAGAAGGTTCAATAACCTCGTCTAGCTCTACTTTCCTCCCACTCACTTCTTTCGAGAGAAACTCCTTCTCAAGAAAGGAACCGTTTTCATGCATAAACACTTTGCCTTCGGTTACGTGATAGAAGGTTTACCCAATAGTTTCCTTAGGGTATCCTATGAAGACGCATTTCTCCGCTTTGGGTTCGAGCTTGTCCCATCAACTTCTTGGCGTAAGCTTCGCATCCCCAAACTTTAAGAAACGACAACTTAGGTTTAGCACCAAACCACGTTCATACGGTGTCGTCTCAACCGATTTAGATGGAGCCCTATTTAAAGTGAATGCAGCGGTTTCTAATGCATAACCCCAAAATGATAACGGCAAATCAAGAAGAGACATCATTGATCGGACCATATCTAATAGGGTTCGATTCCGCTCGAACACACCATTGCTTGTTGTGGTGTTCCGGCGTGAGTTGTGAAACGATTCCACTTGCTTTAAGATGCGTGAGAAAATCATAACTCAAATATTCACCTCCACGATCGGATCGTAGAAACTTAATCTTTTACGATGGTTCTCCACTTCATTCTGAAATTCTTTGAACTTTTCAAACGTTTCAGATTTATGTTTCATTAAATAGATATACCCATATCTACTTAAGTCATCGGTAAAAGTGAGAAAATAGCGATATCCACCGGCCGAAACACTCATCGGTCCGCATACATCGGTATGTATGATTTCCAACAAGTCCGTTGCTCGCTCCATCATACCGAGAACGGGTTTGATCATCTTGCCCATGAGGCATGGTTCGCATGTGTCAAATGATTCAAAATCAAGAGACTCCAAAAGTCCATCGAATGGAGTTTCTTCATGCGCTTTACACCAATATGACCTGAGACGAACCACAAATAAGTAGTATTATCACTATCTACTTTGAATCTCTTAGCCTCAATGTTATGGATGTATTTTTCATCCTTTCGAGATTTAGAAGAAATAAACCATTCACAAGAGGTGCATGACCATAAAAGATGTTACTCATATAAATAGAACAACCATTATTCTCCGATTTAAATGAATAACCGTCTTGCAATAAACATGATCCGAAATAATGTTCATGCTCAACGAGGCACATAATAACATTTATTAAGGTTTAAAACTAATCCGAAGGTAAAACTAAGGAAGGCGTCGACGGCCATCACATCAACTCTTGATCCGTTGCCAGCGCATCGTCACCTCATCCCTATAGCGCCGTCTATTCCGTAGCTCTGTTTGAGTTACAAATATTAGCAACTGAACGGTATCAAATACCCGGGCACTACAACGAGGGCTAGTAAGGAAAACATCAATAACATGTATATCAAATATACCTTTGATGGTGCCACCTTCTTGTCGCTAAGTACTTGGACGATTGCGCTTCGATGACCCCTGTCCTTGCAATAGAAGCACTCGATTGTCCGGCTTAGGACGGACAAAGCTTCTTCTCGGCAGGGCATTAAGCTTGCCGCCCTTCTTGAAGGGCTTCTTTGCTCCTTACCTTTCTTAAAGGAGGGCTTGTTGACCATCAACACATGATTATCCTTCTTGATGTCCACTTCCGACCTTGACTTTGCGAAGAGCTCGGTGATCGTATCGATGGAACCAATCGATTATGAGTCACTACAAAACTTTTGTAGCTGGGAGGGAGTGATTGCGAACCTGTCAATCTTGCGCTCCTCTGGAATCGTGCATTCCGAGTTGCTCAAGGCGTTGAGTGTAGCCCGACATCTTTATGGCGCGCTCACTAACGGAACTCCTTCCTCCATCTTGCGGTTAAAGAACTTCTCGGAGATCTCATATCTCTCGAGCGGGCTTGAGTCTGAAACATGGTTTTCAGCTCCTCGAGAATCTCAAAGGGCCGGATAGGTTTCAAAAGCGATTTTGAAGCTCGGTTCCATAGCAAACAACATGGTGCTCTTAATCACACCATAATCATCTTCTTGTGATCGATGGACAGCTTTCTCATCGGTAGCGCGATTCTTGCAACGAGGAGGTCACCTAACGCTTTACCAAGGACATAGTCCTTTTGTCCATGAACAGAATGATTCTTAGATTGCGGAACCAATTGGTGAAGTTAGACCCATTGTTTCTAAGCTTTTCCTTCTCAGAAAAGCGTTGAAGTTGAAGTTGGATTTGGCCATGTGATCTAGTATTTGCAAGTACAATTTAGACTATGTTCATGATAAATAGTTCAACTTAATCAAATTACTAGATGAACTCCCACTAAATTCAACATCCCTCAAGTTGTTTAGTGAACACGATCCAAATTCACCACACCTAATCCGATCATCACGAGAAGAGATGTGGTTTCAATGGTGGACAACAAAGTGTCGATCATATCATTCATATGACTCATGCTTAACTTTTCGGTTCTTGTGTTCGAGGCCATGTCTCATACATGCTAGGCTCGTCAAGCTAGACCCAAGTATTTCAGCGTGTGCAAAAAGCGGCTTGCACCCGTTGTATGTGCGTAGAGTCTATAGCACCCGATCATCACGTGATGCTTGGACACGACGAACTTTCAAGCGGTGCATACTTGGGGAGAACACGCTTTTTTTATCTTGATCTTTAAGTGAGGAATCATCTTATAATGCTACCGCCGCAATCTAAGCATAATAAGATACATAAAGGATAAACATCACATGCATATAACTTTATGTGACATGGTATAGCCAATCCTCGCAATGATCTCCATCTTGTGCGTTCGGCATGATCTCCATCACTCCACCATGATTGCCTCCACCACGAATAGCAACTACAACTATTGCTAACTACTTAGCGATAAAGTAAAGCTATTACATGGCGTATAAGAAGTTGACTCAGAGTCATACACAATTATAAAGACAACCATATGGCTCACGCGGTTGTGTACTCATCGACATGCAAGTCGTGAAACATTACAAAACATGATCATCGCATACAATATACATCACATCTTGGGCCATACCATATCACAGAAAACACTCCTGCAAAAACAAGTTAGACACCTCTACTTTGTTGTTGCATGTTTTTACGTGGCTTATGGGAGTAGATGCTAAGAACGATTCTTACTACGGAAAGCCACAACGGTGATATTATGGTTGCCAAACTCCGTGTTAATCCCATGACAACTATAGTGAGAGAAACCGACATCCACCACCGCATGTGTGGAACAAGCCACCGTCAAGTGCGAGCGGTCTCATGACGTCGCGTAAGGTTGGCCTGGACCGCTTCAATCTCACTATCCGGCGTCATAAGAAGAACACAAACAAGAGGCTTGCAACAGAAAACATCAACGCGCAACAACCATATTGCGTTCTACTCGTGAAACACATCTACGCATAGATCTAGCTCGATACCCTTTGAAGGGTTTCGCGGCATAGTAAATCAAAATTTTCTCTGGAGCGAGCGGAGGAAAGCCAAGATCTAATCTAGGAGATGCAAACAACGAGAGAGATTGGATTAGATCTTCATACCCTTGAAGATTCGCACAGCGGAGCGTTAAATCGGGCGTGGGTGATGTAGTCGTACTCGCTTCTCCTCCTCGCGATCCGATCCGATCTAGCACCACAAGTGGCGGTGCCTCCGTGAGATGCACACGTGCAACACCTCGGCGTCTCCTCCTTCCTCGGACCAGCGAGTATGGTGGAGAGATAGATTGGATCTACAACACGGCGTGGTGTATATGGTGGAGAATTTCTGCTGCGAGGCTTCGCCTACAAACGATCGGGAGGGAGAGGAAGGTAGCAAGGCAGCTAGGGCTTGGAGGAAGGTGTGTAGGGGAGGCGCACCACCCTCTATATATAGAGGGGCGGCCTGCCCCTCCTCCAAGCCTATATCTAGTTTAAACAATTTAAACTCTCCTTATCTAGAAATCCTATCTCTAGTTTAAACGATTTAAACTCTCCCTTATCTAGAAATCTTATCTCTAGTTTAAGCGAGTTTAAACTTATCTAGGATCGGCTGGGCCCTATGGGGCCTTGTGCCCCTGGCCCAATGCGCCAGGACACTCCCTCATAGGCCCATGCCCCTCCCGGAAGGTGGGGCCACGTTGGTCCCCTTCCGAAGGTTCTAGAAGCTTCCGGTACAATCGATTAACCGGAACAATTCCGAACTCCAAAAACTGCACTTCCTTATATGAATCTTATTCTCCGGACCATTCCAGAACCTCTCGTGATATCCCGGATCCCATCAGAGACTCCGAACAAAAAATTCATAAACCAATTATCCAATCTATCCTAGCGTCGAGATACGTTAAGTGTGTGACCCTGCGGGTTCGGGAATATGCGGACATGATCTTCTATCAATAATCAACGGTGTCCAGGCACCCATATTGACTCACACATTCATCGATGATCATATCGGATGAACCACGATGCCAGGATTCAATCAATCCCATATATATATTCCCTTCGTCTCGCGATATTTTACTTGCCCGAGATTCGATCGTCGGTACTGTCATACCTAGTTCAATCTCGTTCACAGCAAGTACTTTACTCGTTCTGTAATCCGATATCACTTTGTGATTAACTCCTTAACCACATGCTTGCAAGCGGTGTTGATATCGATTACCGAGTGGGCCCGAAGTATATCTCTCCGACTTGGGAGGGACAAATTCCATCTCGATACATACAACCCAGATACTTTCCGATCACCGAGAGACACCTTTATGATCACCCTCTCATAGGATGACGTTTGATGACCTCAAAGCTTTCTTTTACCGTGGAGTTGCATTATCTCATGGTCTAAGGAATACAATATTTGACATAGGAAAAGCTTCGCAAAGATGAACACGATGAAGCGATCTAATTGCTTCGCTTAGTTTGGGTCATCCATCATATCATTCTCCCAATGATATGATCTCATTATCAATTGACAACTCATGTCTATGGTTAGGAAACCTTAACCATCATTGATCAATGAGCTAGTCCTTAGGCGCATTAGGGACACGGTGTTGTTCACAAACCACACAAGTATTAATGTTTCCGCTTAATACAATTCTAGCATGGAATATAAACTTTATCATGAACAAGAATTATAATAATAACATCTTTATTATTGCCTCTAGGGCATAATTCCAACAGGAAAGACCCCCCAAGGAATACACTCATTGCTTCATTAGCCGCTTCCTTGGTTGTGACTCTCTACTAGTTGAAACCCTAGGCGCTAGAAGCACTAGGCACCTCATCTCTCAAGGTGAAGCAGTGGTGGACCTTCTACTCCTTCTAGGTCCAATCTAGAGGCAACGCTAGGGACTAACATTTGACAAATCAATTCCTCGCTTTCTTGGTGCACCGGATCACATAATGATGTGGTGACCCTAAGCTAGGACATGTGGATACCTTTGAAAGGTCATCTACTTCGATGCTCGGTCCTACGGATATTTGTGAGGAGAGGAAACTTTGTCGGAAGGGAGGATTAACATATTTGAAGGAGTCGGAGGACTTCATCAACAATTTCATCAGGTCCTATGGAGTGACGTGATCATATATGCATCAATGTTATAACCTTATTATGTACACCATGGTAGTGATCTTGGTTTGATCATCCATGGTAAAGTTTTGTTTGCGTAGCATGTTCCCCAATAGTTAAATGTAGGATGGCGGGGTCATTTACCTATTTACGGCGTTTTCTGAAGCAACATGGGTGGGCCGCGGCCTCTCCGAAATGTTGTGATCTAGATGGTGATATGTCACCAGTCGGTGGATAGTTTGCTCACAATAACGGTTCTGACAACAAGTATGCATATTCTTTGGGTATAAATCCATGATCTGCACTTTGGCTTAGGGATGCAGGTGGATGTCCGCTAGACGTCCAGGCTCTGTCCGCCTAATCCAACCTGTTTACTAATCAGGCAATCACGTACTCACTACATACTTAACCAATTCGTTGCATGCACATATATAGCAGAGTAGCGGACTGTCCGCCCCGTCCACCATACTGTCCACTTGCATTCATACCTTGGCTAGGTCGATCTTTGATGAAGTGTGTGTCCTGCACTTATTGAAAGAGTTGGCAAAAATCTTGTGTTTCATGATGACGATTTCAAGTTCGGTTTCAACATCGACGCACGATGCATGGATCTCGTCTCAAAATCTTTGTTTTGTAGTAATGTTCTTTCGATGGGCCTTGCCCTATTTTTTGGTGATCTTGTCATTAGTGATAGGTTATGGTAGATGTTGGACAAGACGACTTCCTTGGGGTATTTTCTTTTATGAACTAATTTTACTCCCTTTGTCCCAAATTACTTTGCATTCTAGGTTTGGTCAAATTCAAACATATTAAAACTTATTCAAGCATATTTTACAAAATACCAACATTTATAAAATCTATTACATACAATATAAAGTATGTTTTATGGTAAGTCTAATTATATTTATTTCATATTTTAGATGTTGATATTTTTCCTGATATACATAGTCAAAGTTTATAAAGTTTGACTTTAACTAAACCCAAAATGCAGAGTAAATTGAGACGGAGGGAGTATAAGATATCAATGCTTTTGGTATTTGTTTGAAATTTTTAATAATTAATAATGCCTTGTTTCTTTGCCGATTTATTATCTTAAGTGTTATGGTATTATTTTGTGGTTTCTATCACTATGATTCACCTTCTGTAGTACCATTAGTTAGTTAACACTTACTTTTTATTCAAGAGAGTGTTACGGTTCCAACTGATTCTAGCATGCCTGCTAATGACAATACTTGTTCAGGTGGGCGATCGTCCCTGTTGTTTTCTCAAAAAATGAAATTGTTGGTATCACAATTTCTACATAGGTGCACCTTTGTTCTCTTCTACAGTCCAACTTTGTTCTTGTCTACTCTTGATACCTTTGGCATATGAGGTTTTATTATTCCATCTATTTCGAAGCATTCCCTTAATATGGTAGAATAGAATGGTCAAGACATGGTGTTTTGACTCGGAGGTCTAGATGCACCCATTATGAAAATTATTTTCTAATGCATTTAAAAAATTAAAAAACTCTGGAAAAAAATCTTGGGTCTACATCTAGACATTCTTGTTGTGACCCAAGAAATTTGAATTGAGTATGGGGCCAAAGGCCAATATACACTCTAGTACACTCAGTTTTATAATGTCCATTATTGCTGGCCAGGTGTGACTAAGGTTTTTTTTCATAAGGACACTGGAACTACTGAAACGAGAAAAGATTACACCCTTAGTAATGAGGATAACATAACATTTTTACCTCGGGTTGGGTTGTGTAAGGTATGTATCGTGAAGCAAAGAGAACTGTACACGGGAATACAAAATGTTTGCTCGGTAATGATATTTGTATTTAAGTAGGAATCATTATAGGTATCTAGATCCCTCTATTGATTATTGATCAGAAATGATATGAACATTTTGACACATACTCGGCCTTTAAGGGTCACAAGCTCTTAATAGTTTAAGGACATGTTGGAATGCAAGAGTGAATCGAAGAATCCGAAAAAGGTGTCTTCAAAGTGCCTCAAAGAGTCCTAGAGAGACACTTCTTTCTCAATTCTTTGGTTCACTTTTGCATCCCAACATGTCCCTAAATTGCTAAGAGCATGTGACCCTTAAAGTACGAACATGTGTCAAAATGTCCATAACACTTTTTGATCAATAATGAATAGAGGGATCTAGATAATCAAAAGGGTTCCCACTTATGTACAAATATCTTTATCGAGTAAACCTTTTTTTATTCCCTTGTACAGTTCTCTTTGTTTCGCGATACGTACCTTACATAACCCGAGGCAAAAAAAAATATGTTATCCTCATTAATAGGTGTGTAATCTTTTCTCGTTTTCGTATTTCCGATGTCCCTATGAAAAGCACCTTAGTCACACCTGGCCAGCAAAAATGGACATCATAACACCGAGTGTTCTAGAGTCATTAACCTTTATTTATAATCAATTCAAGTTGCCTAGTTTGCACCTAGAATGTCTAGATGTAGACCTAGGAATTGTTTTTGGGTATGACAATTTGAAATGTATTAGAAAATAATTTTTTCATCAAGGGTGCATATAGTCCTATAAGTCGAAACAACGTGTCTAATATTTTGACACATGGGTCTAGATGCACCTGTTATGGAAATTGATTTTCTAATGATATGTCATAACAATCTTAAAACAATCCTTGGTCTATTACAGACATTCTTGTTGCAAAAACTAAGCAACTTGAATTGACTATGGGGCCAAAAAGGCCAATATATACTTTGGCACACTCAGTGTTATGATGTCCATTATTCCTGGCTGTGTGTGACTAACGTGTTCTGCACAGGAACATCAGAAATAGGAACTCGAGAAAATATTACACACTTGGTCATGAGGATAAAATAGTATGTTCGCCTTGGGCTTGTGTAAGGTACTTATCATGAAACAAAGAGAAATGTACAAGAAGATATAAACGATTTGCTCCATAAGGTATTTGTACATAAGTATGAATCGTTGTGGGTATCTAGATCCCTCTATCGGTTATTGACCTGAAAGTGTTATGGACATTTGACATGCGAATCATATGCATATCTAGATTCCTCTATCGATTATTGACCGGAAAGTGTTATGGACATTTTGGCACATGTTCAAACAACTATGCAGATCCCTTGGGTATAAACCCATGATCTCGCCCTTTGGCTAGATCAAGCATTAATGAAGTGTGTGTGTGTGTGTGTCATGCACTTAGTGAAAGAGTTAGCTCAAAGATTGTGCTTCATGATGATGATTTCAAGTTCGATGTTTGGTTGGACAATCAATAGGTGCATGGATCTCGTCTCAAAATATTTGTTTTGAAGTAGCATGCATTCGTTTAGTATTGTTCTATATGTTTGGTGATTTGTCATTGGCGACATGTTATGGTAGGATGTCGGACAAGACGACCGCCTCGGGGTATTTTATTTTATAAACTAATTTTATTCAGTGTCAATGCTTGGTATTTATTTGACATTTCAATAATTAATAGTACCTAAGTGTATGCATTAACCTTTGTAGGTATGGTGGTTATCCCCATCTTTGAGAAAAATAATTATAATTATATTTGGACGCACTTGCACCACCAGTCCTTTTTTTAACGATAAAAGGGTCTAGAATACCCCAGAAGTTGCAAATCGATACACGTGGCAGGTACAATATGCAAGGAGGCCCCCAGCTCTTAGCACCCTATCAAAACTAGAAAAAAGGCCTCCAAAAGACAAAAAGCACCTCAGAACTAAAGATAAGATTACAATCAATGCGGTGATATAAATGTTATCGTATAATAGGACCAAAGTTATTGTTGTCCAAAATACTAAAATACACTAAATGTAATTAATCACAAAGCTATTGAAATAAATGATTTCTAAAGTTAGAAAAATATGCATATAATTATGAATGTGACCCGCTCGCCGAGGTTGGTCCGCTTGCCTTCTTCTCCCTCGTATGCAGTACCGCCGCCCACCTATATATTTCTCGTATACCTTCTCTGTCAGCGAGCCTCCTCCCATGGCTTCGCTTCCCAAGTTGCTCCTCCTCCACGGCCATCCTTCTTCCATGCAATTCCTAATCTGTCACCCGTCTCCTCCACCCTTCCATCCTCCCCCGCACCCAATTGGAGTTAATAGCCATGGCCGCTCAAAATCGAGGTCAACTTCAAAGCCGGGCTTGAGAAGACTGGGCGCAAGGAGGAATGACTCCATGGTCGTCGGATCTGGAGTCGACGAGGCTTCGGCGAGTCAGATTCACGGCGGAGAATCCCAAGTAGGCGAAATCATTGTCGTGTACGATGGTTCGAGGTAAGTAATTTTAGAAATTTCGGTGTATAGGCAGGTGTTCTTCACGTGCTATGAACTCTGTGTGCGCACGAGCGGTATGTTGCGATGATGCTAGGCTTGTGTTGCATATGTCGTGTTTCAGTTATGCAAATTGTCCCCTTGTGCTGCACATGTATTGTGGCATTTTTTTTCTCGAAGAATTTGCTCCTAACATAGGGTTTTACTGCGTCCGGTTAGTGGGACGAAAATTTTGCCACGTAGGTGGGCTCATGCTATGACGGACGGACGGACGGTCAGATCTCAAGTCTTAAAGAGATCGGATGGTGGGAGGATGGAGCCCTTTCCTCCCTAGTTCAACAATGTAATTATTACGAACCTAGTAAAACGATGCCATAATGAATAAATAAATATGTAAAGATTAAGCTTGAGTTCAATTAAAACCACACGACTGCACATCCCTTTACCGAACGCGAACACATTCCATAATGTGAGTCCCACAACAAAACCACCGCGGCTCTCCCGCAACGGGCCAAAATACCGAGAGTTCAAAATTCCCTAGTTTGTTGCTTTCCACAGCGACCTTTATCCCCTGGTCTGTTACGGTCCTCCCCTTCTCAACCCAATCTCCACCGCCACTTTTTGATCGGACGGCCCTCGACCGCCGGAAACCCCGGGCCGCCACCTGGATCCTTCTCCCCTCTCCACCCCAGACTCCTGCAAGGCTGCAGGCCTGCAGGCGCAACAGCTTGCGTCGAGTTTCCCGTTTCTCTTCAGCCCCACCACCTCCCCCACCACCGCCACCACTTCCTCCAACCGCCTCCCTCGTTCCCCTTCCTACGGGAACTCGTGAAGCTTTGATGCTGCCGTCGGGAGCGGAGCGTGCTGGTTGACGAGGAGCAGGGGAGGGGAACGGCGGCCGCTGCGGCGGAGGAGGAGGAGGCCGGGAGAGGGGAAGCGAGGCGGGTCGGGGCCGCGGAGGAGGAGGCCGGAAGAGGGGAGGGGAGAAGGGCGGAGCGGAGGAGCAGGATGTTCGACAGCCTCATCAACACCAAGTTCTACAACCGATGGTACAACAGAGATTGATTCGCCTCGCCTCTCCGTCGTTAATTTCTTTCGGGTCTTCGATCGAGCTCGGTTGAGCTTTTGGGCCTTGCGGCTGGCTTTTTTCTCCTCTTTCCATTCCGAGTAGTTTGACTCCGGTAGTCCGGTTTCGTCAGATGCCGCTCTTGAGTCGCAAGACCCAAACCCGCGCCGCGTAAATGCTTCGAATTTTTCCGGTTCCTGTTTCCGAAGTATCGGGGGCTCCTGACTTGCCTGTCGCCGCATTTTGGGGATGCTTTCGCCTGATTCGTATCGGTTCTATGTTTTGTTCACAAGAAATCCGTCAATCGCGTCAATTTTTCGTCTCCGTTGCGTTTCTTGGTCATCGTTCGGCTGCCTTCCTCTGCTTTCTGACCGCGTAAAGATCTTACGGTGCTGGATTGGATTGGGTTAACCGACTGCTGACTGAACAATGGATGCAGCAAGCACGCCTTCAAATGCATCCGGACGCGGCTGGTCGTCATACGCCGGAAGAAGCAGGCCATGATCGGCTTCCTGAAGAAGGACGTGGCCGAGCTCCTCTCCAACGGCCACGACAAGCACGCCTTCAATCGGGTAAGCTTTCCTTTTCTTTCTTCTTGGGTAAAGCCCTCTCTTGCCCAGCATATCTCTGAAGAACTACATTGCTCTGCTTGCAAAAAAGCGACTCTGGTTTCAAGCCGAACTGGGTGCTCTGTTCCCCTTTATCCGCAGGAAAAGTTGGCAAGAAAAGCTACTGATTGGTGATAAAATCATGTCTAGTGTACTAGAGAAAGAAACAACTGTTGGTTGTGATGACTGAATTGCTAATGTTGTTTCCTGTCTCTGCTTATCTCCCCCTCTTTAATGCAGGTGGATGAGCTGATAATCGAGATGAACCAGGCCTTCTGTTATGACAAGATTGAGGAGTACTGTGATTTCATTGGGAAACAGCTCAACAGCCTACAGAAACAGAGGTATCCGTGGCTATTCTGTTCCCTTAATTTTGGATCTATCCTTGGGTTAAAAGGTTAGGAAAGCTATGTTGAGCCGCTACTTCTGTGGTCAAGGAAAGCAAAGTTTGTTAATGGAAACAGAGTTATGCACCCCAACTCTTTTAGCCGGACCAACTGTATGGCACTCGTTAAGGAATCGATTCACCAGGACAGTAGGATCCATGATATAGTATTCTTCTGATGGTCTTGTTTTTCTTGAATAATGCAAGATAACCTCTTAGCCTCTGCATCAAGAGAGAAGTGCACATCCAGCTGATACTCTAGTTTAATCTAAACACAATTTTTATGTTTGGATCTTCCGTTGGTGAATATAAATTAGAAATAAGCAATAACGGTATCCATATGATTGATTCATGATAAAAACTGTGTTGCAGCAGCGTTTAGGTCCATATGTTATGTCTCTATGATTCTTTCTATGTTCTAGTCAGTATTATTATCACAAGCAATTATTTTACTTAGAACTTCAGTTAGTGAATTTAACCATTGATAGGATCTTAGGGGTGCAAACAGACATATAATTTTAATTATCTTGATGGTGCGTTTGCATTAACAGGGAATGTCCCCCGGAGTCCAGGGAGGCCGTGTCAACCCTAATTTTTGCTGCTGCTCGGTTTCCAGACTTGCCTGAACTGCGCGACCTAAGGCATATATTCACAGGCACATATGGTTCCCTTGAGCCTTTTGTTAGCAATGAGGTGCGTGAGATGCCCCATAAATTAATTGCCTGTGTCATAGTGTTCTGCTTAATCTGATTAATAGTCCTCGTACCTGCAGTTTGTTCAGAAACTTGAGAGCGACTTATTCACAAGTGAGGAGAAGTTTCAAGTAATGCAAAGTATTGCTGAAGAATTCCAAGTTGGTTTTGATACCAAGGCATTGCAAATCAAGTTATGGGCTGCACGGAGACTGGATATGTATGTTCACATGAACTTGTGTAAACGAATTTACTACTCAAAGTTTATTTTCAATATATATATAAAGCAACATACATGTGCCTTTAACTTGGTATCGTGGATTTTTTATTTCAGAATTTTCTTGAAAAGGATTCAGTGAAAGAGGTTGAACTGGTAATGCCTTTGCCCATCAAGCAGAAGGATGATGGTGAACATCCACTTGAAAGAAAATCTGAAGCTACACCTGTAGGCCACAAGCAGAAAGTGGAAGAAGAATCCAAACCAAAAGATTTTCAGGCTGTTGATAGCGGCTCTGGTCGTGGGAAGAATTCTGATAAATCTCATTGTAAGGTAGAATTAGAGATATCAGTATCTCCTTTGGACATGAAAAGAGGGAACACTCAAAAGGATGATAATACCAGAAGGCTGCACACAGACAGACCTGACTGTAAAGAACATTTGGAGAAATCAGTATCTCCTATTGACACTAGAAGGGGGGAAAGCCAGAAGCAAGTTCATAAATTGAAGAACAAAGACACCCGCCCTTCTGAAAAAGAGCTGATGGAAGCTGTCGAACTAGATATCGATGGCCTGCCGAAACATGGGTCTGGTTCAGAGAAATTTCCTGAGACAGATAGCAACAAGATAGTTCCACCATTTGTGAAGCCAAACGAGAGTAAGAAAGAACATGTTGTGGAAAAAGAGAATGACAAGGGCTTGGTTACCACCACCGATCACCCATGCCCGGACATCCTGAATATAGTAGAAGACATGCAAACATAGGGTGCAAAACTCTTGGTCTACAGAATCTTGGACCTAGTTCACTGAATCCTTTGAGTGGTAGAAGTACAAACAGGTCCCTCCTAATGCCAAGCCGAATGTAGCGAAGGTCAAGAATTGTGATGAAAAGAAGAGAGCAAAGACCTTGGACAGACCGTGCAAAATGGACAGGAGCGCCACAGAAGGCAGCTAATGCGGGCTCCTTATGTCAATCCCAAATTTGCTATGCAGCCTGTGTCTGATAAATCTGCAAAACCAACTGACAGCGACTGCAGAAAGGCCAATATGACTCAACAAACAGATCACCCAGCTAATAAACATATGGTTCAGTCTGTTTCTGTTAGAAGGAAGAAGCCACCAACACCTGTTGATGCTTACGACGAGACACCTGAAAAGGTCACAAGCCAAAGACCCAGCAGTCAAAGGATACAGCAAAGGAAGCACAGAGGTGCTAGTGATGGCTATGCCGATAAGGGTAATGGTGCTGGTGCTGGTAATAGCAGGGATGCTGACAGAGTTGCTAGTAGTCGACCAAGTCACTCAGGAAGGAGAAACAGAGCTTTGTACATGGACGACTACGATGGATCCATGCAGCGGCGTCAAGCTGGCGAAGATGAAGGTGCTATTGATTTTGGCAATCTCTTACCTCGGAGAACAAACGGGCACCACCGACTCAAAAGCAGGAACAGTAACGTGCACGGCGGAGATCTGGATGAGGAGGAAAGGATGATGGACAAGCTCCTGATGCACTATAGCAAGAAAGGTTTACATGCGGATGAAACCAAAATGACAGCAGGAACCAGCAGCAGAACTGCTAACCGTGACGGAGCACCACCAACACAATGCCCGCAAAACGGTTCTCTGAACCCTCCAGGAAGAGCCGTCTCTACCACCGCCGGAATCCGGCAGCACAGGTGAAGCTGCTGACAAGGTTCCTGCTAGGTCCACCTCGCTGCGGTCGCAGTGCCCTGGGAGTGTGCGCGTCCACCCCAAAATGCCGGACTTTGATGAACTCGCTGCCCGGGTCATTGCTCTAAGGAATGCTTGAGGAGGAGGTGGCACAGAGATGATATTTGGCCTGTGTAGCACTTCCAGAATCAGAGCTTTCTGACAGTTTCTTCGGCGCAATTCGCATCTCCCAACCTTTCTGAATTTTTCTGAGGCCAAAGAGACGATATGTGCATGTTTTTTTTCCTTTTCTTTCCAACCTTGGTATACTTCTTTTCACTGCTGTTGCTCGTCTAGACAGGGAACTATGGTACAGGGATTAACAGGATACATACAGGTGATAGGATATACTATGTTTGTTCGTTTGTTCGATGAATAGCATTTGTTTTTCATTCATATAGTGTGGTAATTCCAGATTTTCCATTGCTCCATGCAGTAGCTCAGAAAACTTTGATATATATATATATGTAAATTTTGTTGATGAAGCCATACAGAATTTTCTTCCCTCCTGTTGTTTCTCCAAGTTTTCATGAGCATGTATCACGGTTTAAGATTTTGGTCTTGGAAACGTTATAGCCACCACTGAAGTTTCTGTAATTGTTATTTTCGATTCGGCCAAAGGATTTCAATTGAGTTCTACTGAAACCCGACCAAATCTTTGAATGAGTTTGAATTCGGCTTGTATCGGTAAGTCACAGAACTTGAGTAGTTTGGATTATTGCCAGTGCATTCTTTCTGATTGTAAAATGAAAAGTTGTGCACATGTATGCTTGCTTGTACACCTGTGCTACTATCAGGTAATGTACTGACACCTGTGCAGATCATCTGCTTCTTGGCAACATCAACTATATCGAAGAGGGGACACATGATCAATGCTCAGGTTTGCTATTCAACAATCAAAACCTCCAGATTGCTATTCTGCAGGCTCTTTTATTAGTTCTTACATGGCTCCTTACATACGAGGATCAGCCCACGGAAATCCTACATCCGTATTACCGAGCTGCATCACGCCGCCGCCGGCGTCGGCACTGCGGCTGCCACCGCACGGCACGGCGTCGAGGTCCAATCCGGCCTTGACCACCTCCATGACCCACCCCGCCCGCAGGCGCGGAGCCTCGACGTTGGCGACGGTAGGCAGCGGATCAGCAGGCTTCGCACCGGCCTGCTCCTCCGCACCGCGGTCCGCGATGCAGCCCTTGATCTTCAGAATAAGGTTCTCCGTCGTCCACCCCATGCCGACGAGCTGCTCGACGCTCAGGCCCGCGAGGCTCGGGCGGCGGCCGACAATGGCGTCGTGGAGGCGGAGCATGGTCTCCCTCCCGCGGTTGTCGCGCTCCGCCTTGCCCAGCTGCTGCTTGACCTTGCCGATGCGCTCCCGGACGTGGCCCTCCCGTCCATCTCCTTCCTGCGCTGCTCCACCCCGGGCATGGACCGGAGACGCTCCGCCATGGCCCTCGCCTCCCGGAGCGACGGATACACGTGCATCCGCGACGACGGCGACGACGACTCGCCCTCCCTCTCGGGGAAGATCACGGCGCACGCCTCCACGCCGCACAGGACGGACAGCTCGCCCGCCTTCTTCAGCACGCCCGTGGCGCGCTTCTTGCAGGCCAGCTTCCGGGTTGGGGCGTCCGCGATGTACTCCATGGGCACCTGCTTCTTGGGAGCCATGGACCCTGGACCGTGCTGTGTTGCGACTTGCGAGATGAGAAGGAGGAGCTCGGGGATTATATGGTGGTCTTATACTAGGATCTGGAGCCATCAACGTGATTGGCACGGAATTATTAAGACAGATACGAGGATCGCCTGGATTGCTGTCTGGTTAATGCAGGCCTAGCTAGCTGGAGTACGTGGCATAACAAACAAATATAATTTATATAGGTAGATAAATCCCGGATATCAAGGAATTTTGATCTTACGCAGTACAGGATTTTTTCACCCCAAAAAAATGCCGAATTTGATGAACTGGCTGCTGCCAGGGTCATTGCTTGAAAAGGAGGCAAAAAGATGATTTTTGGCCCGTGTCCACTTTCAGAATTGGAGCTTCCTGACGATTTCAAAAAAATATTACGGTACACGCTGAAATCCCAAACCCTAAGCCCGTGTACACTTAGAATTGGAGCTTCATGAAGATATGTGAATGTGTTTTCCTTTTCTTTACAACAATGGTATACTACTTCTTGTTTTCTTATTTTCACGTGTGGTGCTCATTTGAATAGGAAAATGCGGTACAGGGTTTAACAAGATACATGTGATATACGTGTTTTTTTTAACCTCGGCAATGCCTTTGATTGATAAAGTCGAAAAGCAGGTGGACAACCTGAAAACCATACACACTCAAACACACCATGTCGGCCCCAAGACCGTGTCCCCACATGAGTCGACGACAAAGTCACCCTAGCGACCAAAGCCAACACCCAACACCTCAATGCAACACGGCGGAGGCGGCATCTGGAGCCGCAGCTCTGGCATCCATGTCGGCCCCGAGGCCGTGCCCCTACACAAGTCAAAGCAAAGTTGCCCAAGCGACCAAAGCTGACACTCTTAAAACCTCGACTCAACACGACGGAGGCGATAATACGAAGCCGTCGCTCCGACATCCACGCCGACCCTAGCGCGCACCGCCTAGCCGATGAAAATAATTGTCGTCGCCAACCACCAGCCCGCTCCACTGGTCCCTCCTGCCGGTGGAACATCCAAGACGAGGCCTAGAGAGGAAAGGATGCAAAAGAACCTACTTTGCCCGATCCCTCAAGGGATCTAGGGTTTCCCCTGGAGAAACCCGGGCAGAGGAGCGAGAGGACCACCACGACATCGCCTTCAAGAAGGACGCTCTAGGGGCGCCGTCGTCGTCGGTCCCGGCCAGCAGCCAAGACAAAAACAAGAGTTTCGCCCAGCGATGAGTCGCAAACACGCGCACATCCCTCAAGGCCAACCCGCACGCAGACCACTAGCCTCACGCGCCCGACGATCTGAGATCACAAATGGAACTAGGCGACGGGGCCCAGATCCGCCTTCTGCATATCCACCTCCTAGCTCGGCGCGAAAAGAACCACCACCCGAGGCTGCCGCCTTGGCATACGGGGACCATGATCAATGTGCCTCGCAATAGCCTTGTTGAAGGCATTGTTTTAAGAGCTTGGATTTTTCCTCCAAAGTGAAAAACATATGATTTATGATCGGGCAGCGACATTGCTTGTCCACTGTTTTGTCCTTGAAGGCGTCGCTTTTCGAGAAGTTGGATTTTTGGTACTGTTTTGGTGGTGTTTGGTCTGCTGTTATAAGGAAAAGATCAGTGTAGTGGGACTTTTTTATAATTCTTTTTTTGGGTAATTCTTTTTTTGTTATGAGATATGTGCATATGCATGCCATTAGCCGTTGCTTTGTTGCAGAGGCTAGGTGTAATTAATTTTTTGTGATATTAATATATTGTCTTTATAAAAAAAATATGCGTAAATTATGTTGACGAAGCCATAATTTTTTTCCTTAACTATTCATTTTTTTCCTTAACTGCTCATTCTTCTGGAAAAAAACAAGGCGGGTGTCGTTCCGCCCCGCGGTGAGACAAAATCTGGAATGTGCTTTTTTAATATAAATTCCGTAATTTTTCTGGAAATATTTTTGCCACCAGTGATTATCTGAAATTTTGGTTTTCAATCGGGCCAAATAACTTGAATTTTTTTTTGCAGATAACTAATTTCACTTCAGTTCTACTGCAATCCTACCATTTTCTTACTGTGTTCGATGGAAGTTTGAATTTGGCTTGAATTAATTAGTGTGCATATAATTTCCTTTTCTTTACAACATTGGTATACTTATTTTTTTTCTTTTTTCACCGGTGGTGCTCATTTGAATAGGAAATTGCGGTACAGGGAATTAATACTTTAACAGAATATACAGGTGATACCGTTCGTGTTGGTTTTGGTCGCTCGATCCAATGTACTAGTATGTGTAAATGATACCCCGCAGTTCCAGATTTTCAATTTGTGACAAATGACAAATTATTTGTCCATGGAGTATGTGTAGATTTTGTTGATGAAGCCACATTTGAATTTTTCTTAACTGCTCATTCTTCTGGAAAAAAAAAGTACGGGCTGGTGTTGCCGGAGACTTGCTCTCAATATAAATTCCATAAATATATTTTTGTTTTGGGAACGTTTTGGCCACCACTGATTATCTGAATTTTTGGTTTTCAATTCGGCCAGATAATTCCACAGTTTTTGTTCCCTAAATTTTCGTTTAATTTGGCTTGAATTTATCAGTGAGTGCGTTAGTGGAATATACTTCGGCTTATTGCTGGTTCATGATTTCTCACCGTCACAGGTCACCGGCCACTATGAAGTCGTATTAATCTGCAAGAAAATCTCTTGATTCTCTAAACCTGCAAGTCAGTCCTCGAGCTGAAATGCCAAAAACTGAGAAAAGACCCCAGGCGGCCGGCTGCAGATCGGCGATGTATGAATTGGCCATCTAGCAGAGGCACCTTATCGCGCCGATGACGAGACGGGCAATGCAGTCGTCGCGGCCGCCGTCGAGCAGGAGCAGGTCCTCCCTGACGAGCCGCTCCAGCGCCCGGTTCCTCGGGAGCGCGCCTGCGCGATGCAGCACCGTCGCCGCCGCCTCGGCCTGCCGGCCGGCAAGCAACACCGCCAGGAACCGCGCCGCCGGCCTGAGGAACAGCGGCATCAGAGACTGCACGCACGCAGGCACGCACATGTCAAGAATGCAAGAACTAAACAGTGTCAAAGGATCGATCAGTCAGTACGTGCGTCGTGGTGGCGTCACGTACCATGAATCGATCAGGACGGCTGCCGGCCGGCCGGACGACGAGCTGGCGAAGGCTTAACTTGGTTGCTCGCTGATACGTCGGAGCGCCGCCGCCGGTGACAGTCGGTAGTGGCACGGGCAATGTCAGTTGTTTAGGGGAACATGTGACGGCGGTTAACTTATATGGCCGTGGTACTGTGGCTGTGCGGCATCGATCGATTCACCGAAACAGTTGGCGCGGCGGCGGTGACGACGAAAACAGTTGGCGCGACGGCGGGGGCGGCGGCACCTGCCATGCGAGGGGACCACGAAACCACCGTCGTACGTGTGGCGCCCGTCCGTCTCAGTACGCGCCACCCCGCAGTGAAAAACCGTCTCCGCGTGGCACTCTCATTTCCTCGAGCAGTGCGTTTTTGTACAGTAGTAAAATAAAATTATTAGGGCAACTGTATGCATGCATGCTTGCTTGCTTGTACACTTGGCTAACATGGCGTCTGTCGGTGCAGTACTGCTTCTTGGCTAACATGGCATCGCGCCGCGTGACGGTGGCGAGGCCGGCCAGGAGAATGCCCGGTTCTCTCAGGTGGGTGGCCACGGCCTGGTAGCTAGCTGCCGCATGATAGCACGACCGAACGATCGGCCACTCAGGACAAGGTTCTTCTTGCCCAGATACGGCTCCGGAGCGGCGGCGCTGCGCGAGGCGGAGGTGGTGGCGCCGGCGCCGTCGGTGCCCGTACGGGTCGCCTACGAGCTGCATGCAGCAGGCCGGCCACCGCTACCTCGCCTGCTTCACTTCAGTGAAGCTCCTGTGATCATAGACAAACACAAGTTCCAAACGCGGTTCCAGGTTCGTATCCAACTCGATCGAAATCCATGTGGACACATCTATCAGTTCGTGTCCGATTCGGACGACCAATTCATAACATCGAACATGCGTGCGGCCGGCCATATATTCTCACCACGTACGTATACGTATGTACGTACACTGCGCATAATGGCATCGCAAGTGGCCGCGCCCTGCGGTCCATCGGCGTCGTCCAGCATTGGTGTCCTCCCCGCCGACGTGCTCTACGACGTCCTACTTCACCTCCCGGCCAAGACGCTCTGCCGCCTCCGCGCCGTCAGCCGGTCATGGCGCTCCCTGCTCACAGCCGACCCGCACTTCGCCGAGGCCCACGCGTCCCGCCACCCGCACGTCGTCGCCGTCTTCTTCGACGAGGACCGCAGGAGCCACGCCGACACCTTCGACCTGTCCGGGAGCAGGCTCAGGCGGGTGACCCTGGAGGAGTCGGGCTCCGAAAATGCCGTTTACGAACTGTTTCCCGGCCGAACTCTTATCGCAGCCCTCCGCGCTTCCTTCCCGATTCGGACTCCGGGCCCACCTCCTCGCTTGTTTGACCGTCGCCTGGATGGAAATACGAGGCACTGTGGCGCCGATACGGTACAGCATTCGTACAATACCGAGCTGGTTGGGCCCGCCGGACCCTCCACTTCACATCGAGACTGGTATCAGCAGCTAGTAGCACAGCACAGGTCCTTTTTGAATTTGAATCGCGGCCTTCCCGTTCCTCCCACACATACGGCGTCTACCACAGATCCATGGTTGCCGATTCAGGAAGACCGGGAAGAACGCCGATGCTGTGGAATGGCGACCATGGAAGTTTCACCGAGCTGCTGTTCAGGTATGTGCTTCTACCTCCCGAGATTGTCGATTGAATTGTCGGAGCCGTCAGTCGTTTATCCACTTCGAATGATTTGCTGTTCCTCTCCGCAGCATGGAAATCCCTGACAAAGTGACGAATCAGCATTATGCCGACGGCTCCAGCCTTCACGCTACCTCTAATTCATCCCCTGCTAGTCACATGGAGGAAGGTATCAAAGGACTGTTCGACATCGACAGCGAAATCTCTGGTTCTGGAGGCTCGGCTGTTTCTAATGGGGATCCAGAGAGCGATGAAGGCGTAACACCGGGCTGTAGAACAGCAGCCATCGGAGCCGAGGACGGCTGTGCCGTTGAGCGCGACACAGATGAGGCGGAACCGGCGGCCAATCCTGCTACCTCGTGGAAAAGGAGGTAACCTTGCAAATCCCCGCGTAATCCCCGTCCCACGTGCTGTTAGAACATTAATTAAGGATCTGGAAGATTATTTGCCTGTTACGTACATGCTGTTAGACATGGAGACAGTATTAGGACATGTAGAGGCCGTGAGTTGTGTTTACATAGGGGCTATGTACACCTATATCCGAACAGTCCCCATTTCAACTGTATGTTGATTCGATGAATTGGTACCGCCCCACAGATTTGGAGGAACTATTTGTGCGGTCAAAATATAGGTAGCTGCTGGTACAGGGTCACGGCAGGTACCTTGCACAATGTTGAACGGGACGAAATGATAATTATTCTACTAGGCTGTCTCCAGAGTACACGGGCCCAATTAAGCATCAACGGCAATATTCGGCAGCCTGCATTACGAAATAAAAATACAGAAAAACGGATACTACCTGCAGATGCTGGTGTTGCCTGAAACAATGTTGCTTTTCTCAAGTTACGGAAGAAAATATAATCAAAGTCAATAACCTCTCTGCATTATACTGGTGCATTATATACAGCCTACTATGCATTAGGATCGACGTATATCGAAATAAGTATTCGTCCGTAGACATTACTGTTGCCCCAATTTTGTCTGTAGGCTGGAATTATCAAGTATTTTGGTTCAGACATAAGCTGATTAACTGTTAATGTCGGCATAATGTACCGGAATAAATGTCTTGTTGGACTAATCAACCAACTCGCCCTGAATTGGTATTATATGGCATGGTCTTATGGCATAGCGTGGCAAACCTGTACTAAACCCCCCCACTTCCCTCTTTTTTTAAAACATACAGCGGGTAAACCCAAATTCACACGCTGCTAATTGGGTCACCGTGATTTGGTGCAGGGTTCGACGCCACAACCCTATACCCGACTACAGGGCGCCAACAAGTGGTAGGAGATCATCTCTTGAATCTACCATAAGGAGGTTTGGCGAAAGGAAGACGAAGGCTGTCGTTGCTCCGGAACCGGGCATGGAATTTGACTCTCTTCCAGAGGCCTACGACTTCTACAACCTTTATTCATGGGAGGTTGGGTTCGGGATCAGATACGGTCAATCACGAAAGGATATTTCAAGTTCCAAGACGGTTCAGTACATCGTATGTGCCTGTGCGGTAAGCTTCGAATGTTAACTGTAATTTTATGTAGTTTTTTATGCTAAATCAAATCGAGCTATTCTAACGCGATTGCTGGATTTTTTCAGGGGAAGCCCAGACACGACAAGGCGAAATCGATATCCAGTGAGTGTCCAGCCATGTTAAGCCTGCGCAGGACCGACGACAATGGTTGGTATGTCCATGAGTTCAGAGATAGACATAATCACAGCATGTCAATGACGTGCGGGGAGAAGCTGAATTGGAAATCCCATAGAAACATTGACCAACACACTAAGGCACTGATCACAAACCTCCGTGACAACAACGTTGGACTAGGAAAGGTATATTCGGTAATCGGAAGCTTCTTCGGGGCGATGGACAATGTGCCGTTCAACAAGAGGGCCCTAAGATCTCTCTGTGCAAGCATCAGCAAGGATCATACGGATGATGACGTAAGGAAGACACACCAGCTCTTCTCTGAGCTAAAGGCCGAGGACCCCAACTTCGTGGACAGTTGCATGACCGATAAGGATGGAAAGATAAGAACCATCATGTGGACCAACGGAAAGAGCCGCATGCAGTACAAACATTTTGGAGACGCAATCACCTTTGACACGACCTATAAGTGTAACCAGTATGACATGCCTTTCGGAATGTTTGTCGGCGTTAACAACCATTTCCAAAGCATCATACTAGCTGGAGTGCTGATGACAAACGAAACAATAGAATCGTTTGAGTGGGTTTTCAAAGAGTTCGTGAACCTGATGGGTGGAAAAGCACCAGCCACAATATTAACAGGTATGATAAACATGGTGCCTTAGTCTGGTAAATTGCAAAGTACCGCTTACATTTCATCTGCGACGTTAATCACGGTGATCGATACCGTTCTTTTCAGTAAAGTTTATTGCATATGTTCCCTTTATGGTGTGTGACTACCATGGATGAATTAACGTGACAAGTGTTCATGGCCACATTGGGTTAACATTTTATATTGATTTGCAGACCAAGCTCGGGCCATGGAGGTTGCCATACAAAATGTACTTCCTGGGACTAAACATCGCTGGTGCAAGTGGCACGTCCTAAAGAGGGCGAAGGAATGCTTGGGTCCAGTCTACGGAAAAAATAGCACCTTTCGCGAAGAGTTTCACAAGATAGTCGATCACATGCTCACGATAGACGAGTTTGAGTCTGCCTGGGAGGAGATGGTTTGCAAGTATGGTTTACAAGATCATCCCTTCCTAACACAGATTTATGAAGTTCGAAGAAAGTGGGCGAAACCATACTTCGCTGAAGTTTTCTGCGCAAGGATGACCAGCACACAACGGTCGGAAAGTGCCAACCACATGCTCAAGCTATATGTCCCACCTGGGTCATCTATGCATATGTTTGTAAAAGGCTACATGAAGCTTCAGCGCATGAGGACCGAAGACGAGGATTTTCTGGAACAGAGGATGCGACTGGTATGACATTCATCTTGTCAGATACTCGCAAAAACTCCTTAATTTGTGACAGTCTTAATATGAGGGACAACTCACTGTCCATTGAACTGTTGCAGGGGCGTGTTTTACTTAGCAGTGGTGGACCTATCGAGAAGCACGCAAGCAGAATATACACACCCTCCATGTACTACCTTATCGAGGCAGAGATCTTCCAGTCAGCTTCCTATAGGGTGGAAGTAATCATCCAGGGTTCGAGATATCTTGCTGTCCACTACGATGCGGAAAAGAGGTCCAGGTGGTCACGTGTCGCCTACGAGGTTCAGTTCAATACAGAAAACAATCTGATTGTCTGCGAATGCAAGAAGTTTGAGCATATGGGCATATTATGTAGCCACGCGATAAGGGTGAGTACAGTTAACGCCGACAAACATTTTTTGATGCAAAATCGGTACACATGATTATATAATGCCTTGGAGCGAGGTTCATCTGATTTAAACTTGATGCAGGTCATGTCACATATCGGCATACGGGAGATACCAGAGTGTCACATTCTGCCCAGGTGGACAAGAGGAGCATGCCGTATTTTACCTGAACATCTCAGGATGTATCAGAAGGATAGTCCAGCTATGATGTCAACAAGTTTTCGACACACAGCTCTGTACAGGACTGCACTGGAGGTCGTCGAGTTGGCTGATTCAAACGTTGAATCCTACGAAGTAGCAATGGGTATGATGCTCGATGCGATGCCAAAGCTTGCACAGACTAGTGTTATTAAAGATGGGTTAGGGATCGAGCAAAGAATGCAACACTCAGCTACTCTAGGAGTAATAGCATCAAATACTCCATCATCCTCTCTTGATGCTGTGACCGCCACAAGTCTACGTCCTGACATGAGAGCGCCGTTGAAGAGGAAGGACTTGGGGCGCCCCACGACTGCTCGATCAAGACCAGGGTATGAAATCGGCGTGAAGCGGACACGTTTCTGCAGCGTATGCCGCAGCAGGGGCCACAACTCTGCGTCTTGCCCTTCAATTGAAAGGATGTCAAAGAAGCCTAGAAAGGATCCTCGCTGTTCGAACTGCGGAATTGTAGGTCACAATAAATCGTCGTGCGCGACTTGGTTTGGTAAAACATAAGTTTCATGACTGGACCGTGCAGTCTTAGGATGATGAACACTACTCGTGTTCATACTACACCTATAACGTCTTTGTTGTAAGAGATACTCGTAGAATATATATGTTATGTTGTTTGTTACTGCAGAATGTATTATCTGAAGCTTCTTAGGATTGTGTTCGTCATTGAGCTGTTGGGAGCATGCGTCTGAATAGAAGGATTCCCAGATAACAACATCGTCCTCCATGGACTCCATTTTTGCCAGAATCAAAACGTGGGGCAGTTCCTAAACTGACCTGGTGTGGTGTTCATTAAACATTACCAGTACCCTTGTGGACCGATTGGAGCTTAATAGTGTCACTCAAAATTATCCAACACTTCGGGCTATACAGTTCACGTGGTGTTAATTTAAATGAACTCAAGTTATTCAAGATAATTCACCGGATTGATAAGCATTGTCAATACAAAAGTGCCGGCGTTTATCTCAGCGATTCCACCTGCCGAAGTAGGCGGAGGATAGGAGCGTAGAAAAATTAGAGTATAATTTAGTTTTTGTTGTTGTAGGTATAATGCTATATTTCCGACAGGGGGTAGGTTGCCGTGCTACGACGGGGGTAATGATATCGAGTTGTTGGACGGTCAGGCACTTACTATACTGAACACACCTTCAATAAGCTGTTGCGTATGGGCCCGGAGTCCTATATGGTGTTGGATCGCCTATACATCCAGATTTATACCGAAATGGGCTATCTATATAATGTCGTACGATGAAATAGTTTCTGTTAATACCAACACATCATCTTTTCTTAGTCGTCAAGTTTCTATATTTGCAAACTTGATACGTAACAATATAGCTCATAACTATTTAATTGTACCATACGTATGTGCTACTGTATTATGTTACTTGATTATGATACAAGCAAGTTCCTACACAAACAGATTGTTAATGATCACGATGTACCGATTAAGAAAGCAAATGTACCGTATACGCCCTGCAAGTGTACTTTACATGTACAATCAACATAACGACGATGCAGGCCTGCCGCTCCTTCTGTTTTTTGTCTAGTGGATGGATGTTTATATACATTAGCTGAATGAGGAGGCAAATTAGTGCACTATAATGTTGACACCTCAGAGATTTTTCTGAATAATAGCCACTCCTTCCTAGCACGACATGTGGTTTATCCGTGATGTAGGAATTATAACAGCGAAGATAGAAGATACTATATTTTCGTACAAGATTCTCTTTGTCATATTTTTTGAAATTAGCTTTCCGCTAAAATAATGTGAAAACATTGTATTACCGCTATACTACCAATACAGATTTATTCTCTTTGTATTAGTCATATATATGATTTGCAAAAAATGTAATATATATCGTCGTCTATTAAAGACATTTTTTCCCACCCATATAATATAATTCCCTTTTTATTATATATCAATCATATGATTTTTCCCGTGGTACTATATGTATGAGCTAATAAGAACTTTATGGACTACATTTATGGACTAACTTTGTCTAGTGGATGGATGTTTATATACATTAGCTGAATGAGGAGGCAAATTAGTGGCGCTATACAAACCGTGTCGATCCTTTCAACGTAATACCGTACTACCGGCATACATTCTATCGCTACATGTAGTATTTTATATGTTAATTCATATACGAACCGGAATCGTCGTTATGTAGAGAATCGCTTGTTCGTGATCGTTAACATTATGTTTGTCTATAACTTTGCTTGTAATAAAGTAATATAATACAGGAGCACACACTTATGGTTCAATAAAAGAGTCATACGTTACTTTGTTTCGTAAAAAGCTTGCAAATATCGAAACTTCACGACAAAGAAAAGATGATGTGTTAGTATTAACAACCCCGATTTCATCGTGCGACATTATCTGAAAAGCCCGTACTGGTATAATCCCGGTGCGTATCTATGTTAACCTATACAATAATACATGTTGCGATATAATGTATGCCTGTGTTACGTTATTACGCTGAAAGGAACTGCACACACGTAGGAGGAGGATGTCAGTACGTACCGTCAAAACATACGTGCGGTACTTTACGGATGGCGAAGAAGAACTTCATGGATGAGCTATTTGCGCAGCGGCCTTTTGGCGCGGCCGTTGTTCTCTAAAGTAGGATCCGTTTAACGACGGAACAAATGATTTGTCTGTACGCATCATTTAATTTAAGATAGTGCTATCTGAACGATTGCCGTGTATCGCGAAAAGGAACGTTATTACGAAATGTTGACCTAATATTTAGGTGGCGCTATACAAACCGTGTCTATCCTTTCAACGTAATACCGTACTACCGGCATACATTCTATCGCTAAATGTATTATTTTATATGTTAATTCATATACGAACCGGAATCGTCGTTATGTCGAGAATCGCTTGTTCGTGATTGTTAACATTATGTTTGCCTATAACTTTGCTTGTAATCAAGTAATATAATACAGGATCACGCACTTATGGTTCAATAAAAGAGTCATACGTTACTTTGTTTCGTAAAAAGCTTGCAAATATCAAAACTTCACGACAAAGAAAAGATGATGTGTTAGTATTAACAACCCAGATTTCATCGTGCGACATTATCTGAAAAGCCCGTACTGGTATAATCCCGGTGCGTATCTATGTTAACCTATACAATAATACATGTTGCGATATAATGTATGCCTGTGTTACGTTATTACGCTGAAAGGAACTGCACGGTCCTTTTATCGGCACGCGAATATCAGGTTAACATTTCGTATTAGCGATCCTTTTCACTATACATGGCCCTCTTTAGTATAGCACTCATAAACTAAACGGCGCGTACGGACCAATCTTCCGTTTTGTCGTTACACGGATACTACTGCAGCGAACAAAGGCCGCGTCAAGATGGCCGTACGCAACAAGCTAATCAGTAAAGTTCTTCTTCGCAGAGAGTGAGGTACTAACATCCATCCACTAGACAACCAATAGAAGAAATGGCAGGCCTGCATCGTCGTTATGTCGAGTATACGTGTAAAGTTCTCTTACGGGACTTATACTGTACTTTTGACTTTATAATCGCTTGTTCGTGATCGTTAACATTATGTTTGTCTATAACTTCGCTTGTAATAAAGTAATATAATACAGGAGCACACACTTATGGTTCAGTAAAAGAGTCATACGTTACTTTGTTTCGTAAAAAGCTTGCAAATATCGAAACTTCACGACAAAGAAAAGATGATGTGTTAGTATTAACAACCGCGATTTCATCGTGCGACTTTATCTGAAAAGCCCATACTGATATAATCCCGGTGCGTATCTCTGTTAACCTATACAATAATACATGTTGCGATATAATGTATGCCTGTGTTACGTTATTACGCTGAAAGGAACTGCACGGTCCTTTTAGCGGCACGCGAATATCAGGTTAACATTTAGTATTAGCGATCCTTTTCACTATACACGGCCCTCTTTAGTATAGCACTCATAAACTAAACTGGGCGTACGGACCAATCTTCCGTTTGGTCGTTACACGGATCCTACTGCAGCGAACAAAGGCCGCGTCAAGATTGCCCTACGCAACAATCTATCCATAAAGTTCTTCGTCGAAGAGAGTGAGGTACCACACGTATGATTTGGCGGTACTTCTTGCCGTTTTCCTCCGTGCTGTGTGCATGCCAACGCGAGTATCATGGATCTCGGACCCAGTATGGTATAACTAACTTCGCAGTCGTTTAATTTTCTATAATGGCGTTTAATTATGAACTATGACCAAATTTATGTCGTGCAAACATCGTTTAATTTAAGATAGTGCTATCTGACCGACTGCCGTGTATCGCGGAAAGGATCGTTATTACGAAATGTTGACCTAATTTTTAGGTGGCGCTATACAAACCCTGTCGATCCTTTCAACGTAATAACGTACTAGTGGCATACATGATGGCGCGAAATGTAGCATTTTATAGGATAATTCATATACGAACCGGAATTTTACCGGAATGGGCTATCTACATAATGTCGTATGATGAAATAGGTTCTGTTAATACTAACACATCATATTTTCTTAGTCGTCAAGTTTTTATATTTGCAAACTTGTTACTTAACAATATAGCGTATAACTCTTGTATTGAACCATAAGAACGTGCTCCTGTATTATGTTCCTTGATTATGATACAAGCATCGTTATATACAAATTGATCCTACATGATAACGACGTACCGATAAAACACGCAAATGTACTGTATACGCCAAATAAGAGTACTTTACACGTGCAATAATGGAATTGGAAGCGAGATTCGGAAATGCGGAGGAGCTGCTCTTAATTCACTACATGTGTCCTAAATATATAGTTATAACATTTCCTGAAATACACTTTAGATAAAATTGTTGATATATATTGTAAGAAAAAAAGACCGTGGCAACGCACGGGCATTTAACTAGTGTATATAAACACCCATCCACTAGACAACCAATAGAAGAAATGGCAGGCCTGCATCGTCGTTATGTTGAGTATACATGTAAAGTTCTCTTACGGGACTTATACTATACATTTGACTTTATAATCGCTTGTTCGTGATCGTTAACATTATGTTTGTCTATAACTTTGCTTGTGATAAAGTAATATAACACAGGAGCACACACTTATGGTTCAATAAAATAGTCATACGTTACTTTGTTTCGTAAAAAGCTTGCAAATATCGAAACTTCACGACAAAGAAAAGATGATGTGTTAGTATTAACAACCCCGATTTCATCGTGCGACAATATCTGAAAAGCCTGTACTGGAATAATCCCGGTGCGTATCTATGTTAACCTATACAATAATACATGTTGTGATATAATGTATGCCTGTGTTACGTTATTACGCTGAAAGGAACTGCACACACGTAGGAGGGGGATGTCAGTACGTACCGTCAAAACATACGTGCGGTACCTTACGGATGGCGAAGAAGAACTTCATGGATGAGCTATTTGCGCAGCGGCCTTTTGGCGCGGCCGTTGTTCTCTAAAGTAGGATCCGTTTAACGACGGAACAAATGATTTGTCTGTACACATCATTTAATTTAAGATAGTGCTATCTGAACGATTGCCGTGTATCGCAAAAAAGGATCGTTATTACGAAATGTTGACCTAATATTTAGGTGGCGCTATACAAACCGTGTCGATCCTTTCAACGTAATACCGTACTACCGGCATACATTCTATCGCTACATGTAGTAGTTTATATGTTAATTCATATACGAACCGGAATAAATGCGTTATGTCGAGAATCGCTTGTTCGTGATTGTTAACATTATGTTTGTCTATAACTTTGCTTGTAATAAAGTAATATAATACAGGAGCACACACTTGTGGTTCAATAAAAGAGTCATACGTTACTTTGTTTCGTAAAAAGCTTGCAAATATCGAAACTTCACGACAAAGAAAAGATGATGTGTGAGTATTAACAACCCCGATTTCATCGTGCGACATTATCTGAAAAGCCCGTACTGGTATAATCCCGGTGCGTATCTATGTTCACCTATACAATAATACATGTTGCGATATAATGTATGCCGTGTTACGTTATTACGCTGAAAGGAACTGCGGTCCTTTCGCCACGCGAATATCAGGTTAACATTTCGTATTAGCGATCCTTTTCACTATACACGGCCCTCTTTAGTATAGCACTCATAAACTAAACGGCGCGTACGGACCAATCTTCCGTTTTGTCGTTACACGGATACTACTGCAGCGAACAAAGGCCGCGTCAAGATGGCCCTACGCAACAAGCTAATCAGTAAAGTTCTTCTTCGCAGAGAGTGAGGTACTAACATCCATCCACTAGACAACCAATAGAAGAAATGGCAGGCCTGCATCGTCGTTATGTCGAGTATACATGTAAAGTTCTCTTACGGGACTTATACTGTACATTTGACTTTATAATCGCTTGTTCGTGATCGTTAACATTATGTTTGTCTATAACTTTGCTTGTAATAAAGTAATATAATACAGGAGCACACACTTATGGTTCAGTAAAAGAGTCATACGTTACTTTGTTTCGTAAAAAGCTTGCAAATATCGAAACTTCACGACAAAGAAAAGATGATGTGTTAGTATTAACAACCCCGATTTCATCGTGCGACATTATCTGAAAAGCCCGTACTGGAATAATCCCGGTGCGTATCTATGTTAACCTATACAATAATACATGTTGTGATATAATGTATGCCTGTGTTACGTTATTACGCTGAAAGGAACTGCACACACGTAGGAGGAGGATGTCAGTACGTACCGTCAAAACATACGTGTGGTACCTTATGGATGGCGAAGAAGAACTTCATGGATGAGCTATTTGCGCAGTGGCCTTTTGGCGCGGCCGTTGTTCTCTAAAGTAGGATCCGTTTAACGACGGAACAAATGATTTGTCCGTACGCATCATTTAATTTAAGATAGTGCTATCTGAACGATTGCCGTGTATCGCAAAAAAGGATCGTTATTACGAAATGTTGACCTAATATTTAGGTGGCGCTATACAAACCGTGTCGATCCTTTCAACGTAATACCGTACTACCGGCATACATTCTATCGCTACATGTAGTAGTTTATATGTTAATTCATATACGAACCAGAATCGTCGTTATGTCGAGAATCGCTTGTTCGTGATTGTTAACATTATGTTTGTCTATAACTTTGCTTGTAATAAAGTAATATAATACAGGAGCACACACTCGTGGTTCAATAAAAGAGTCATACGTTACTTTGTTTCGTAAAAAGCTTGCAAATATCGAAACTTCACGACAAAGAAAAGATGATGTGTTAGTATTAACAACCCCGATTTCATCGTGCGACATTATCTGAAAAGCCCGTACTGGTATAATCCCGGTGCGTATCTATGTTAACCTATACAATAATACATGTTGCGATATAATGTATGCCTGTGTTACGTTATTACGTTGAAAGGAACTGCACGGTCCTTTTAGCGGCACGCGAATATCAGGTTAACATTTCGTATTAGCGATCCTTTTCACTATACACGGCCCTCTTTAGTATAGCACTCATTAACTAAACGGCGCGTACGGACCAATCTTCCCTTTTGTCGTTACACGGATACTACTGCAGCGAACAAAGGCCGCGTCAAGATGGCCCTAGGCAACAATCTATCCATAAAGTTCTTCGTCGCAGAGAGTGAGGTACCACACGTATGATTTGGCGGTACTTCTTGCCGTTTTCCTCCGTGCTGTGTGCATGCCAACGCGAGTATCATGGATCTCGGACCCAGTATGGTATAACTAACTTCGCAGTCGTTTAATTTTCTATAATGGCGTTTAATTACGAACTATGACCAACTTTATGTCGTGCACGCATCGTTTAATTTAAGATAGTGCTATCTGACCGACTGCCGTGTATCGCGGAAAGGATCGTTATTACGAAATGTTGACCTATTTTTTAGGTGGCGCTATACAAACCGTGTCGATCCTTTCAACGTAATAACGTACTAGTGGCATACATGATGGCGCGAAATGTAGCATTTTATAGGATAATTCATATACAAACCGGAATTTTACCGGAATGGGCTATCTACATAATGTCGTATGATGAAATAGGTTCTGTTAATACTAACACATCATATTTTCTTAGGGTGTGTTCGGTTCTGGAATCCGGTGGAACGGAACCGGTCCGTTCCGCGTCTAGCGTCCGTTCGTGTGTTCGGTTGGAAGAAAGGAACGGAACCAGGTAGTTCCTCGGAATGGAATATTCCTCTAATATGCGGAACGAGGTCGTCCGACCGAATCGGCCGGACCATGGAACGGCTCGCTAATCCGTGAACTAATCCAGCTAAGATGATTAGTTCTTGAATCAACGGGATTTTGGCTGTGATGATGATCACCGAGATGATTAGCGACAAAATTTTGCAAAAACACGCTGTCTTCTAATTTGAGTATATTTTGCAAAGATTTTGAAAAAAAGATTTCTATGATTTGGTACTTTTAGCAAAGTTGTTTAAGACAAAAATAAATATTTGCTACCGTTAATTACAATTGTTAAATTTAAGCTTAAATTATTAGAATTTTAAGCATCATTATAGCTATTCCGTTCCGGTCCCAATTCTTCCAACCGAACACAATATGGGACCATTCCGTTCCTCGTTCTTTTCCGAACCGAACACAGGGTCGGAACCGTCCCATGCTCTCGGAACGGACTCACTCCGTTCCGTTCCCTCTCGTTCTAGAACCGAACACACCCTTAGTCGTCAAGTTTCTATATTTGCAAACTTGTTACGTAACAATATAGCGTATAACTCTTGTATTGAACCATAAGAACGTGCTCCTGTATTATGTTCATTGATTATGATACAAGCATCGTTCTATACAAATTGATCCTACATGATCACGACGTACCGATAAAACACGCAAATGTACTGTATACGCCAAATAAGAGTACTTTACACGTGCAATAATGGTATTGGAAGAGAGATTCGGAAATGCGGAGGAGCTGCTATTAATTCACTACATGTGTCCTAAATATATAGTTATAACATTTCCTGAAATACACTTTAGATAAAATTGTTGATATATATTGTAAGAAAAACAGACCGTGGCAACGCACGGGCATTCAACTACTGTATAAAAACACCCATCCACTAGACAACCAATAGAAGAAATGGCAGGTCTGCATCGTCGTTATGTTGAGTATACATGTAAAGTTCTCTTACGGGACTTATACTATACATTTGACTTTATAATCGCTTGTTCGTGATCGTTAACATTATGTTTGTCTATAACTTTGCTTGTAATAAAGTAATATAATACAGGAGCACACACTTATGGTTCAATAAAAGAGTCATACGTTACTTTGTTTCGTAAAAAGCTTGCAAATATCGAAACTTCAAGACAAAGAAAAGATGACGTGTTAGTATTAACAACCCCGATTTCATCGTGCGACATTATCTGAAAAGCCCGTACTGGAATAATCCCGGTGCGTATCTATGTTAACCTATACAATAATACATGTTGCGATATAATGTATGCCTGTGTTACGTTATTACGCTGAAAGCAACTGCACACACGTAGGAGGAGGATGTCAGTACGTACCGTCAAAACATACGTGCGGAACTTTACGGGTGGCGAAGGAGAACTTTATGGATGAGCTATTTGGCATAGCGCCTTTTGGCGCGGCCGTTGTTCTCTAAAGTAGGATCCGTTTAACGACGGAACAAATGATTTGTCTGTACACATCATTTAATTTAAGATAGTGCTATCTGAACGATTGCCGTGTATCGCGAAATGGATCGTTATTACGAAATGTTGACCTAATATTTAGGTGGCGCTATACAAACCGTGTCGATCCTTTCAACTTAATACCGTACTACCGGCATACATTCTATCGCTAAATGTATTATTTTATATGTTAATTCATATACGAACCGGAATCGTCGTTATGTCGAGAATCGCTTGTTCGTGATTGTTAACATTATGTTTGCCTATAACTTTGCTTGTAATGAAGTAATATAATACAGGAGCACGCGCTTATGGTTCAATAAAAGAGTCATACGTTACTTTGTTTCGTAAAAAGCTTGCAAATATCGAAACTTCACGACAAAGAAAAGATGATGTGTTAGTATTAACAACCCCGATTTCATCGTGCGACATTATCTGAAAAGCCCGTGACGGTATAATCCCGTGCGTATCTATGTTAACCTATACAATAATACATGTTGCGATATAATGTATGCCTGTGTTACGTTATTACGCTGAAAGGAACTGCACGGTCCTTTTATCGACGCCGAATATCAGGTTAACATTTCGTATTAGCGATCCTTTTCACTATACGGCCCTCTTTAGTATAGCACTCATAAACTAAACGGGCGTGCGGACCAATCTTCCGTTTTGTCGTTACGGATACTACTGCAGCGAACAAAGGGCGTCAAGATGGCCCTACGCAACAAGCTAATCAGTAAAGTTCTTCTTCGCAGAGTGAGGTACTAACATCCATCCACTAGACAACCAATAGAAGAAGTGGCAGGCCTGCATCGTCGTTATGTCGAGTATACATGTAAAGTTCTCTTCACGGGACTTATACTGTACTTTTGACTTTATAATCGCTTGTTCGTGATCGTTAACATTATGTTTGTCTATAACTTTGCTTGTAATAAAGTAATATAATACAGGAGCACACACTTATGGTTCAGTAAAAGAGTCATACGTTAATTTGTTTTGTAAAAAGCTTGCAAATATCGAAACTTCACGACAAAGAAAAGATGATGTGTTAGTATTAACAACCGCGATTTCATCGTGCGACTTTATCTGAAAAGCCCGTACTGGTATAATCCCGGTGCGTATCTCTGTTAACCTATACAATAATACATGTT
Source organism: Avena longiglumis (assembly GCA_030063025.1). Lineage (NCBI taxonomy): Eukaryota > Viridiplantae > Streptophyta > Magnoliopsida > Poales > Poaceae > Avena > Avena longiglumis. The sequence continues at coordinate 52,715,804 of CP125979.1, read as the reverse complement.
GCGATATAATGTATGCCTGTGTTACGTAATTACGCTGAAAGGAACTGCACGGTCCTTTTAGCGGCAGGCGAATAACAGGTTAACATTTCGTATTAGCGATCCTTTTCACTATACACGGCCCTCTTTAGTATAGCACTCATAAACTAAACTGCGCGTACGGACCAATCTTCCGTTTTGTCGTTACACGGATCCTACTGCAGCGAACAAAGGCCGCGTCAAGATGGCCCTACGCAACAATCTATCCATAAAGTTCTTCGTCGCAGAGAGTGAGGTACCACACGCATGATTTGGCGGTACTTCTTGCCGTTTTCCTCCGTGCTGTGTGCATGCCAACGCGAGTATCATGGATCTCGGACCCAGTATGGTATAACTAACTTCGCAGTCGTTTAGTTTTCTATAATGGCGTTAAATTATGAACTATGACCAAATTTATGTCGTGCACGCATCGTTTAATTTAAGATAGTGCTATCTGACCGACTGCCGTGTATCGCGGAAAGGATCGTTATTACGAAATGTTGACCTAATTTTTAGGTGGCGCTATACAAACCGTGTCGATCCTTTCAACGTAATAACGTACTAGTGGCATACATGAAGGCGCGAAATGTAGCATTTTATAGGATAATTCATATACGAACCGGAATTTTACCGGAATGGGCTATCTACATAATGTCGTATGATGAAATAGGTTCTGTTAATACTAACACATCATATTTTCTTAGTCGTCAAGTTTCTATATTTGCAAACTTGTTACGTAACAATATAGCGTATAACTCTTGTATTGAACCATAAGAACGTGCTCCTGTATTATGTTCCTTGATTATGATACAAGCATCGTTATATACAAATTGATCCTACATGATCACGACGTACCGATAAAACACGCAAATGTACTGTATACGCCAAATAAGAGTACTTTACACGTGCAATAATGGAATTGGAAGCGAGATTCGGAAATGCGGAGGTGCTGCTCTTAATTCACTACATGTGTCCTAAATATATAGTTATAACATTTCCTGAAATACACTTTAGATAAAATTGTTGATATATATTGTAAGAAAAACAGACCGTGGCAACGCACGGGCATTCAACTACTGTATATAAACACCCATCCACTAGACAACCAATAGAAGAAATGGCAGGCCTGCATCGTCGTTATGTTGAGTATACATGTAAAGCTCTCTTACGGGACTTATACTATACATTTCACTTTATAATCGCTTGTTCGTGATCGTTAACATTATGTTTGTCTATAACTTTGCTTGTAATAAAGTAATATAATACAGGAGCACACACTTATGGTTCAATAAAAGAGCCATACGTTACTTTGTTTCGTAAAAAGCTTGCAAATATCGAAACTTCACGACAAAGAAAAGATGATGTGTTAGTATTAACAACCCCGATTTCATCGTGCGACATTATCTGAAAAGCCCGTACTGGAATAATCCCGGTGCGTATCTATGTTAACCTATACAATAATACATGTTGCGATATAATGTATGCCTGTGTTACGTTATTACGCTGAAAGGAACTGCACACACGTAGGAGGGGGATGTCAGTACGTACCGTCAAAACATACGTGCGGAACTTTACGGGTGGCGAAGGAGAACTTTATGGATGAGCTATTTGCGCAACGGCCTTTTGGCGCGGCCGTTGTTCTCTAAAGTAGGATCCGTTTAACGACGGAACAAATGATTTGTCTGTACACATCATTTAATTTAAGATAGTGCTATCTGAACGATTGCCGTGTATCGCGAAATGGATCGTTATTACGAAATGTTGACCTAATATTTAGGTGGCGCTATACAAACCGTGTCGATCCTTTCAACTTAATACCGTACTACCGGCATACATTCTATCGCTAAATGTATTATTTTATATGTTAATTCATATACGAACCGGAATCGTCGTTATGTCGAGAATCGCTTGTTCGTGATTGTTAACATTATGTTTGCCTATAACTTTGCTTGTAATGAAGTAATATAATACAGGAGCACGCGCTTATGGTTCAATAAAAGAGTCATACGTTACTTTGTTTCGTAAAAAGCTTGCAAATATCGAAACTTCACGACAAAGAAAAGATGATGTGTTAGTATTAACAACCCCGATTTCATCGTGCGACATTATCTGAAAAGCCCGTACTGGTATAATCCCGGTGCGTATCTATGTTAACCTATACAATAATACATGTTGCGATATAATGTATGCCTGTGTTACGTTATTACGCTGAAAGGAACTGCACGGTCCTTTTATCGGCACGCGAATATCAGGTTAACATTTCGTATTAGCGATCCTTTTCACTATACACGGCCCTCTTTAGTATAGCACTCATAAACTAAACGGCGCGTACGGACCAATCTTCCGTTTTGTCGTTACACGGATACTACTGCAGCGAACAAAGGCCGCGTCAAGATGGCCCTACGCAACAAGCTAATCAGTAAAGTTCTTCTTCGCAGAGAGTGAGGTACTAACATCCATCCACTAGACAACCAATAGAAGAAGTGGCAGGCCTGCATCGTCGTTATGTCGAGTATACATGTAAAGTTCTCTTACGGGACTTATACTGTACTTTTGACTTTATAATCGCTTGTTCGTGATCGTTAACATTATGTTTGTCTATAACTTTGCTTGTAATAAAGTAATATAATACAGGAGCACACACTTATGGTTCAGTAAAAGAGTCATACGTTAATTTGTTTCGTAAAAAGCTTGCAAATATCGAAACTTCACGACAAAGAAAAGATGATGTGTTAGTATTAACAACCGCGATTTCATCGTGCGACTTTATCTGAAAAGCCCGTACTGGTATAATCCCGGTGCGTATCTCTGTTAACCTATACAATAATACATGTTGCGATATAATGTATGCCTGTGTTACGTAATTACGCTGAAAGGAACTGCACACACGTAGGAGGATGTCGATGCGCACGTCAAAACATACGTGCGGTACTTTACGGGTGGCGAAGAAGAACTTCATGGATGAGCTATTTGCGCAGCGGCCTTTTGGCGCGGCCGTTGTTCTCTAAAGTAGGATCCGTTTAACGACGGAACAAATGATTTGTCTGTACGCATCATTTAATTTAAGATAGTGCTATCTGAACGATTGCCGTGTATCGCAAAAAAAGGATCGTTATTACGAAATGTTGACCTAATATTTAGGTGGCGCTATACAAACCGTGTCGATCCTTTCAACGTAATACAGTACTACCGGCATACATTCTATCGCTACATGTAGTAGTTTATATGTTAATTCATATACGAAGCGGAATCGTCGTTATGTCGAGAATCGCTTGTTCGTGATTGTTAACATTATGTTTGTCTATAACTTTGCTTGTAATAAAGTAATATAATACAGGAGCACACACTTGTGGTTCAATAAAAGAGTCATACGTTACTTTGTTTCGTAAAAAGCTTGCAAATATCGAAACTTCACGACAAAGAAAAGATGATGTGTTAGTATTAACAACCCCGATTTCATCGTGCGACATTATCTGAAAAGCCCGTACTAGTATAATCCCGGTGCGTATCTATGTTAACCTATACAATAATACATGTTGCGATATAATGTATGCCTGTGTTACGTTATTACGTTGAAAGGAACTGCACGGTCCTTTTAGCGGCACGCGAATATCAGGTTAACATTTCGTATTAGCGATCCTTTTCACTATACACGGCCCTCTTTAGTATAGCACTCATAAACTAAACGGCGCGTACGGACCAATCTTCCGTTTTGTCGTTACACGGATACTACTGCAGCGAACAAAGGCCGCGTCAAGATGGCCCTACGCAACAAGCTAATCAGTAAAGTTCTTCTTCGCAGAGAGTGAGGTACCACACGTATGATTTGGCGGTACTTCTTGCCGTTTTCCTCCGTGCTGTGTGCATGCCAACGCGAGTATCATGGATCTCGGACCCAGTATGGTATAACTAACTTCGCAGCCGTTTAATTTTGTATAATGGCGTTCAATTATGAACTATGACCAAATTTATGTCGTGTACGCATCGTTTAATTTAAGATAGTGATATCTGACCGACTGCCGTGTATCGCGGAAAGGATCGTTATTACGAAATGTTGACCTAATTTTTAGGTGGCGCTATACAAACCATGTCGATCCTTTCAACGTAATAACGTACTAGTGGCATACATGATGGCGCGAAATGTAGCAATTTATAGGATAATTCATATACGAACCGGAATTTTACCGGAATTAATACTAACACATCATCTTTTCTTAGTCGTCAAGTTTCTATATTTGCAAACTTGTTACGTAACAATATAGCGTATAACTCTTGTATTGAACCATAAGAACGTGCTCCTGTATTATGTTCCTTGATTATGATACAAGCATCGTTCTATACAAATTGATCCTACATGATCACGACGTACCGATAAAACACGCAAATGTACTGTATACGCCAAATAAGAGTACTTTACACGTGCAATAATGGTATTGGAAGCGAGATTCGGAAATGCGCAGGAGCTGCTCTTAATTCACTACATGTGTCCAAAATATATAGTTATAACATTTCCTGAAATACACTTTAGATAAAATTGTTGATATGTATTGTAAGAAAAAAAGACCGTGGCAACGCACGGGCATTTAACTAGTGTATATAAACATCCATCCACTAGACTACCAATAGAAGAAATGGCAGGTCTGCATCGTCGTTATGTTGAGTATACATGTAAAGTTCTCTTACGGGACTTATACTATACATTTGACTTTATAATCGGTTGTTCGTGATCGTTAACATTTTGTTTGTGTAGAACTTTGCTTGTAATAAAGTAACATAATACAGGAGCACACACCTATGGTTCAATAAAAGAGTCATACGTTACTTTGTTTCGTAAAAAGCTTGCAAATATCGAAACTTTACGACTAATAGCTGAACAAGGAGGCAAATTAGTGCACTATAATGTTGACACCTCAGAGATTTTTCTGAATGATTGCCACTCCTTCCTAGCACGACATGTGGGTTATCCGTGATGTAGGAACTACAACAGCGAAGATAGAAGATACTATATTTTCGTAGAAGATTCTCTTTGTCATATTTTTTGAAATTAGCTTTCCGCTAAAATAATGTGAAAACATTGTATTACCGCTATACTACCAATACAGACTTATTCTGTTTGTATTAGTTATATATATGATTTGCAAACAACGTATTATATATCGTCGTCTATTAAAGACATTTTTCCCCACCCGTATAATATAATTCCCTTTTTATTATATATCAATCATATGATTTTTCCCGTGGTACTATATGTATGAGCTAATAAGAACTTTATGGACTACATTTATGGACTAACTTTGCATTACTATCTTCGCATAATTTACGTAGTTCATCATTAAACGCCATTATCCAAGATTAAACGATGGATAAGTTAGTTATACCATGCTGTGTCCGAAATCCGTGATAATCGCGATGGCATGCACACACCGAGGAGATTCGTCTTTGGCATAATCACGATGGAACGGTACATTCGTCCGTAGACATAGATAAATTTAAGATGGAGCTATACGCCAGAAAACCGTATATCGCTTAAAGAATCGTTAATACGAAAGCTTGACCTAATAATTACTCACTCTGCAATATTTGCGAGACGTCGTTTACGTCATAGTTATTCTTCCATGATGCAGGAATTACAACATCGAAGATGGAAGATACTATATTTGGTACGGGATTCTGTTTGTCATTTTTTTTGTAATTAAATTCCCACAAGAAGTGATGCGGATACATTGTATTACTGTTGTACTTCCAATACTGCTTTCTTCTGTTTGTATCAATTATATAGTTGATTGGCAAACATTTTTTTTAACATATATCATCTTGTGTTAAAACCATACTTTTTATTCCAGTCGTATAATATTCATGCCTTGACAATAAATATCAATCATAAGTTTTTTCCAAGTATAATTATTATAACTTCATACTGTAATGTAGCTTTCAAAACTGCAAATAAGAAGGACCAAGTGTAAATTCATTGTATATGCATGACCGTATCATTTAGATCGACTGACATCTGTAAGAATAACCAACCATATTGCTAACAATTGTAGACCATAATAAAGGATAGAACAATATGGGCGATAACGCTTAGGGGAAATATAACAAATATATAATAGTGCATACAACTCGGTTCACATAATATTGATATAACAGCTCAACTCTAATGCGGTGTGTTACATTGCCGAATGGTATACATACGTCGGGAACAACATCCGCCGTATTAAACGAGACGACAATGAATTTACTAAATCTCGGCACAGACACATAAACATACTTAAGCTCAGTACTAAATCCAGATAATACGCCATTGTTACTACGGCAAGTAAGATTGTAATGCTCAATCTGAGAACACAGTAGGTGGCCATGGCTCGGTCACCTGGAAGATGTGCTCTACTGCATCTGGGTCTACCGCCACTATAAGCCTGACGCTAAGATTTCTAGTGTTTAGGAGAAGCACAAGCTGGTCTGTGCCTACAGATACAATGGCATAGTCACCGTCACGGGAAACGGCCCGAACGTTTAGGGTGGCAGGTGTTAAATCCGGAGAAAAGAGATGGAGCCAAACAGACATCCCGTATGTGACTCTGAAGAGGTCAACTACATTGACGCTTCGAACATAGTCCCAGGAAAAGCTTTCAGGATCGTCATGAGTGAGCGTCCATACATGAACTATGGATGAGCGATCTATCTGAGCAAGAGTGGCTAGGCCTGAACTGCTTTCTCCAACGGCATACTGCCCCTGTGACTCGGCCTCAAAATGAGGAAAGTCCAGAGTTCTGAACCTGCGTGAATGTATGCTGAAGACGACTAAGAAACTGACAGCGTAGACGCACAATAGAGTATCGCCCTTTAGGACGCAATATGGCATGGTGTGGAACAATGGTGGTGTGGGGGAAACAATTGGGCCAGACACTTTGCGTATCCACTGAGTACCGTTGAACACGCTAACGTGCACGCGGATGGGATCGTTGGACCAGAAGCTTACCCCGTCGTACGAACGTGCGTAATCTCCGGCAGGATGCCTGACAAAGAACGCGATGCCGGAGTGCCCTGATGCCGGGAGAACGCCGAACTGTCCCAGCAGGTTCTGCGTGCGCAGGTCCAGGCGCCCGGATCTCCTAGTGCGTCGGCAGTACGACTGCACGGTACGCAGTGCCGGAGCGGCCGGCGTCATCAGTCGATGTGGGTCGAAGAGGCTCATGGTAGAGAAACCACGAGGAAGACCGACGTTGTGCTTCAGGACCAGGCCGTCGACGCACGCGACGACATGCTCAGGGCCGAGCGCGCCGAGGTCGATTAGGTCGCGATGCGCCCGGACCGAAGCGTTGTCCGGCTGCAGTTCGCCGTCGATGCGGTAGAATCCTTTGCCGATGAGGCACTCGACCTCCATGAGGAAGCCGATGACGGCAGCCGAGTTCCTGGCGGTGAACGCCGCAGCAACCACTGGAGACCTGACGAGCTGCCTCCAACCTCGTCGCACGCCAGAGCACCGCACCACCGACTTGGTGCAGCCAACACGGGCTAGGATCTCGGCGAAAATTTCGGCCGGGAGAGATTCCATGGGGCAGTAGTCCGTGGGATCCATCGGATCCTAAACTTACTGGGGGATGTGGCTAGTACAGGGGGGAAAGCTGGGACGAGTGAATGAGTAGGAGGGGCCTGGAGCGCAAATACAATGATGGCATTATTTGGGTTCTGGTTTTATTCTTTTGATCCATGTACGGTAGTGTGCAAACTCTGTCATAGTAATGAAACAAGTTAAAAAAATTAAAACGCGTCGTCTTTTTTTCTTCGCCGTTCGTTCAATTGTTTCGGGTTTGCATAATAGCAACGTTTACTAGCTTAGCGGGGTGATCACACTCCCCCCGAATAGAAGCCCCTCTAGCCCCCCCGAGGGCGACGGGGCTCTTCCTCCTCCGGCCGACTACCCCACCTCCACCCGCCTTCCCCCGTCGCCGCCGTCGGCAGGGGTCGCCGGGCGTAGCCCGGGTGACGCCGGGCGGCTCGCTTATCCTCGCTCGAGGCGGGTGAGGCCTCCTCCTCCTCGGGCGCTCGGAAGCCTTTGGTCCGCGTGGCGGGTGTTGATGGTGCCGGCGTCCCTATCGCGGCGGGCGCCATGGACGCGGGTTCATCGGCCGCTGCCTGTCCGGTTCGCACCTCGCCCCAGATCGGCTCGGAGGCCCAGATGGGATTGAGCTGGCGGGTTCCACGCCACGGAGCCTCTTGGAGGTGGCGGCGGCGACTAAGCTGGGACGGACGGCAGCGTACCGCCTATTGCAGGACGGCCAGAGCTTCACGGGCCCGTCTGGGCAGCTGGGCCTGCCAGTCTGGTGTGCTCCACGACCTGTCCGGTCGATGACTGCCTCGGCGGTGGAGGTGGGTCCTCCCGTGGCGGCTAGGCTGCTATCCCTCTTTCGGTGATGTCGCGTGCTTCCGCCTTGCAGGCCTGCGCCAGTGTTCATGAAGAGACGAGCGATGGTGACTACAATATCGTGGAGGCGCATGCTCGTGGATGGCAACGCAGGGTGGCGGTGCTCCGTTGGGCCAGAGTTTTTTTGTGGGCGGGGATCGGGAGAAATCACTGTCAGCTAGTCTGACCCAGGCGCGGTGCCGCACTCAAGTGGCACTATTCTTTCCTGAAGGGTGCCGCGGGAATCCCTGCCCACTCTACTCTGCGTATCGGGGGAAACCCTAGGATCAATTTGGTCCGGGTAGCAGCATTGTGTCGACGGTGCTACATTCTTGAAGGTGCTACTTGATACGGACGCTTCGGGGCGCTTGCATGTGGTGGGTCAAAGTTGGTGGGCGCTGCGGTTGCGAGGCATCATCGTTTCGTCGATTCGCCTCTGTCTTCCTTTTTTTCCTTTTGGGCATGTGTTGGCTGCTGCCCCAGCACTTTCTTTGTTTCGCATGTTTGTATCGGTGTGGTTGCTATATTAAATTAGCGGGGCGAAAGCCTATTTCGAGACTAGCTTAGCGGGGTCGGCATCTACAATAGGAAATAAACGAGTTTCTTCGCGACGATAAAGCGATGATAAGATAGAGCAACATAGTTATTACACATGATGATAGGAAGCAAGCGGTCAAATGTAGAATGTCGAGGACTTACGAATACAACTTAAACATCCCTCTGTTGCATGCGGTACATCTTTTATTTCCTCAAAACAGAATAATGGGTGAACGACCGTATCACTCGAATGACGACTTGACGTGGTGGTCTGATACGGTTGTGAACACCGAACCGATCTCAAGCATGATGTCGACGGCTCGTCTGCGAATTGATGGAAAGGAAATTATTTAAATCACGTATCACACTTCATCCTTATGTGCCAATACCTTCTAAGATTTAAATGAGATACTTACGATATTTCATTCGTGCATACACCAGTGATTCGTGAAAGCAGGTTGAAGCTTACTCCGTGCTCTATGTCCCTTCGTAACATTGAAAAGCTTAATCAGTTGGACATAGAGGGTGTGGTGCTGTTGGTTGTTTGCTTGGAACATATAATGCCGTACTTGGTGGTGGCATATAATTTTGTTAGGTTTACCCACACAGTGCTACGGTAAAAAACTAAGTGGATAACTATGGGGGTGGGTGTACCGTTTACTACCACTGTAAGTACTTCATAAAATGTTGTGCACATGCCGTGCCGCACGACAACGGTAACGGTTTAAGGGGGCTTAGTCGTATGGATGAAGAGGTGGTTTTAATTTAGTGAAAGTGGCAGTTCCATTGTTCAAGTAGATTTGTGCACTATATAAACACTGTCCCGTTATATATAAAAAAAAGTTGACAAACCTATATGCGGGATCATTTAGTATCCCCATAATCTTCTGAACGGTGCTCGCGTACTCCGAGACCCGTGCCGGGGTGATACACGGTGGGGTTTTAACAGTAGAAGATGATGCCCCGGCCGCCGCCGCCTCCTCTGCCTAGATGTGGAGGTGTTTATTATGTAAAACAATCTTATCATAAATTCAGGCGAAATAAATTAATATGGAGTGGTTAATTCGGCGCGACAATGGTACCTTTCTTGCATTGGTCTTCATAGTGTCAAGGTGAGTGTAGATGCAGTGCAGGAAATGGTGGGTAACGTCATTATAGTTTTCTATTGCCCTGCATTTTGAAGGACGAATACCATCAGGAACACCACCCAACGCAAGATATGTATGAATATGTATGCAAAGCAAAAATTGTGAATCTGTGTTTACCTAACGACGTATGCTCGGACGCGCATACGGCCATCTCTGAAAGTGGGTCTCCCGGTTACCATGACATAGTCACCATCGCTGAAAACATAGTATGTTATATGATGACTATATTATGCAAGAGGCGCGTCTGGAATTTTAATAATGCGTTCTTCCGATAACCTAATCTGCCGCAGTAGACCATAGTCCGTGCTGTCCTCGAACCTAAGGGTTGCGTGAAATTTTTTATTGGGTCAGTTAGCTAATTTGGGGATGTAACTATCCATAACAACAGATATAGCATACCAGTAAATCACGTCGACACCACCCGTGCCATCTGACAGACAGAACGTTAGGGCATCGTCGCTCCATTTGCTGCCAAGCTTGCGGCCTATCATCCTGACCTGCGTAAAGGACATAACATATAGGTATACTCAGCAAACGAGCAAAACAATAATTACTGAAAAAACAATAAATAAAGGGTGGCTTACAGAAGACACTGGCTGTCCGTCTACAGTTATGCTCCACTCGTCAGGGGCTGCGCGAAAGCCGTCTCCAAGCATCTTCGCCGTCATCGGCCTAAGGGTGTGAGTGTCCGCCTGAGAAAAATGATACGGCCAACATAAAAAAGATTTCAACCTACTATTCAAGAAGATCAAAAGAAGAGAGATTACCGGCAGGTTGGAGACGAACTGGTGCGCTGGAGCAGATGGGAAAACAGATACACCGGAAAACACGGACTCCAGTGGCTCGTCGGGTTCAGTCTTCATGATGAAGCTACAGGAGAGGCGCCGGTCAGCCGAGAGATCCTTCAAAGATATGGATTGTGACCTGTGTATTGAGTGCACTGTGACTTGAGGTGATGGGGGGCATGGCGCGGTGGGTGAACCATTATATCAACTAGGGGGGGGGGGGTGGATGGGGATAGGGGTAGGGGGGCGTGGGGGGCGCAGGCTATTGGGTAGACCACGCGTCTACTAATGTATGTAACACGATTTATATGGTATACGGTATTCAACCTTTCAAGCCATGTACTACTTCGTGACATGCACATCGTGTTAGCAATAACAAAAATCAAAGGATGATTAAACCGCGACGAGTGTATGCCTAATGACACCACGACATGCCCTCGTTTAAGGTACCTTTTAACGCTATAACTGCGTACCTAAAGAATATGACGGTTTGTGAGGGACGTATGGGCATACCGTTTACGTTGCAGTCCAGCTTGGTAGTACTTTCCAGTACTAACGATCGTATGCCTGGTGTGATGCGGCGACCCATGCCTCCTCAGGCTTTCTGCCTGGAAACGACTGCACCACTTCTGTGGCGCCGCGCGGGGGGCAGGAACCAGCTGGTATTGTGCAGAATGGACAGACCTGCCTACTAGGATGCCAGCTACATGTCGACGTGTCGATGCGCAAGCGGGGGACGGCATGCAGACCCAGCAGCGAGCTCTGCTTTGCGGTACCTACTTGATGGAGCCCTTTATTTTTTAATCGGCTGTGGTACCGTGGATTGGACTAGTCGGCCCATGCTGCCTGCATAGACGGTGTGCAAGATGTACGGTGACGTGCTGAGGACTGATGGCTTTTATTCACAAGCGGTACCGCACGTTATCATGGCATGGGCAGTCTTCATTCGGTACGTGAGGGGTTCTTTGAACATTCAACGAAAGGCCGTTGGGGCGTCGTGAAATAGCAATAAATAACTACGAGCCTTCCATCTGTTGGGTTGCTATATTATGCCCCTACCACTATACAACACCCCCACAAAACATCAACGCATCCTGCTCCAAATCTGCCCTCCACTAGAATACAACTCTACACGGCGCCTGACATGTCGACCGGTGCCAACGGGAACGTGAACGCCAGGCTCAGGTGCCACTGTGGGAGGGCATGCGCTCGGAGGTCATCGACGTCCGTCCTGAACATGGGCAAGTTCTACCTCTACTGCGCCAATGCAGAGGTGCTACATGCTGCAGTCGCATTTTGATCGGTTGAGAAATAAAAATTACCAGCTCCTCCTCATCGCTTCTAATCTGTCTGTTAATCACGTTTGCAGGTTCCTGGCGCTAGGTACTGCGATGTGAAGGTGTGGGAGCTGGAGGTGGAGGAGTACGTTCGTAGGAGGCACGCGGCAGCTTTGGAGCAGGCTGAGTATCACCGCAAGCGTCACGACGAGGTGCGCAGCGACTACTTTGAGACCGTGGACGAGCTGGACGAGGCTCAGACGAAGGTGCGCAAACTGAGGAAATTGAACAAGGTGCTGCAGTTCTCCCTTGCTGCCACTGCCCCCGTGGCAGCAACCATAGCAATTGCTTCAGCATGGATAGCCAAGTGAATTGTCTTCAAAACATTGGTATTGGTGCTAGGCTGTCACTGTGGCGGTTTGGGAGCATTATTCACTACGTGTCACTCTGAGATATGTCTACCTTTATCTTAGCTATCCATGCTTATTTTATGTTCTATTAGTACCGTGTACCATTGTGGGCCCGTCTGGCCGTGCAGTCATGTTGCTTTCGTCACCATTATCAATGAAATCCCGCGTCTATTCTTTTTAACCGTTACGGACTTCGAATCGCGTATATGGATACAACGCGCATGAACAAACCGATAATATATTAGCGCAAGGAAGAGCTCATCACTTATTATAGGTTTTGCATCGGACGATGACGTTTGACAAGTTCGAGCGGTACCGTATAGATAGACAAAACTGTCAAGTTTAGTACCGAATGCATCAATCGTTAAAAACCGGAAGGGGAAATTACGGTGGCAAGGGTACGCGACTCACAAGTCGGTCTATTTTGTTCCCAGTAAGTAACATGTTTTCAATTTGACTAAGGGCATTCTGGTGAAGCCGAATGCGCTGGATTACTTCTCGTTCAAGATTACTGAGAAGTCGTTAACCACTTCATTGACATGCATGTTCGTGTAATATCGACACTATGCCCATTACACATTTAGGTAAGAAAACAGTAATTAGATAACGAACGAGACGATCACGCTGGAAGAATGGGATTATATGGAGGCTTACTTGTGCGTTTTTTCATTGTCCAGAAGAGAAGACGAATAATACTATTTTACCGAAACTTTTTTAGCCCGAGATTATAGCACACGTAGATTATAACACACGTAAACAGGTAAGGTAAATGTTGAGAGAGTTTAACTTGGTCCGTAATGTTATATACCTAAAGACAAAAACTAATGTCACATTAGTTCAACTTGTGAACAGGATAGCCAAATCACAAAGCGACAATTTTTTTTTGTTCCGAATAACTGACATGTAATTGGTCCGACTGGGTAAACGATGAAGTACAAGTCGCTCGATCCTTTCTCCTCCAAGACTACCGGCATGTGTTTGCCACCTTCCTTGAGTTTTTTAGGTGATATCTATATGTGTTTTTAGCGACATATTAAGTCCGACAACAGGCCATTTTCAATAAGAGCCACGTGCATTTATTAACAGGCGTTAACCTGGCTTACCGGACTGTATTGATGCTTAACGGCCTGGCACAACGCATTACACTTAACCTACATATAAACACGCGTCAATACATCCGTTCAGCGGTGACCTGCCCGCACGATCGATACAATACTAAGACGGACATATCTCATCAGTGCCCATATAATCCCTTGTGGTCCTCCAGGGCGTAGCAGGGAAACATCTTTCGGCATCCAGGGTACGTGCACTGCAGCTTGAAGCCGTCCAGCTGTGGCATCACGAGAAGCAGCGAAAAGCCGGATTCCACGCCGCATGGTTCGCAGCGCCTGGTTCCACCTCCCTCACCGCAAGCGACGCACAGTGCATGACCATCAGCGCACTAAAAAATAACAGACGTTGACTTAGGGAGTGGAAAAAGATATGCGATAAAAAAGACTGTGGAAATACCGAGAAAAATGGCGCTCGAAGGTAGACTTTGCATGCGCGGCAGCTGATCAACGCTGGATCCATCGTAAAATCAGCTGCGTGAGTGAGCTCCGTAGTGCCACCAGGAGGCCTGAACTCACACAGCGACGCGTGCGAAGCCTGCGTGAGGAACGGCGTACTGGCGTTGCACCCAAGCTCTCTGTACTGGCAAGAAACAAACACGCCTGCCACGAGCCTGTCTAAGAAAGGTGAGCTCTCGTAGGCAGGTACGGCAGCGATGCGAAATCCAGGCATTGGAGGGGATGATGAAGTGGATTCAGATGGCGATATCTACACGAGAGAGGAAAAGAGTCTGAAGGTGCGAAGTTTAATGTGGTTGAGCATGCGAGCAGGGCGAGTGTGGTTTTATAGCCACATAGCCCGGTTATTTAATAAAGTGTAATGCCATGTACTGTACGGACGAGCTACCGTGCATACAACAGATGAAATAACTAGACTGGAATAGTAGTAAGTAACAGAAAGCGCGCTGTCGGATGTCGACCGGCATGCGTACCGGGTTTAAATATGATTCGGGCCAGCATCAGTAGGACCGAATCCGGCTGCTTTATTAATTTATGGAGTGTCTGACACGTCACGGCAGAGCAATTATAGCCCGGCGCTGTCCAAGCAATAGCCTTTTACTTGTGTGACCCAGGTGTTCACTGTTATCCAATACTAAGTTAAGTACTTGACAACTCGTACGTGAGGACTGGATTATATTACGCGGAGGAATGATTGATAGCTCGTACGTCAGTACTTGACAACAAATACATGGGTGGTATAACGGCCGAGGGAATAACTGTATATCAAAGCATTACCTAAGGCTCTATTGACATTTCTGGACCGTTTAGAATATTATTCGTGCCTCTGTTGGTACTCGTGGAAAGGAGTTAATTTGCAAAAATTATTCAGATCTTTTCTTTGTCTAAATATAGTTATTAGTGAGCCAACACGTGATAAAATGACGGTTGTTTCGCCGTGCACCTTTTAGACAGTATAAGAACTGATCGATGGTTAAACAAGATAAGTAGGTTAAATAACGGATAATGTATGTGATGCGAAAATCGTCTTTAAGGGGGGGAGTATATATATATTTAAGAAAAAGTGTAACAGCATGGGTTCTTATTATATAGTTAAGTAAGTCTATTCGTCAAGGGAGTGTGTCGTCAGTGTTTTGCGAGAATATGCCCTAGTAAGACAGAAACCTCGAATCAGACAACTAAAAAGGAAACATAAGGAGCGGCATGCCTGCATATAACCAATCCAATCCTGAACAATGGTAAAACATTTCAAGCGTGACCAATGGTAAAAAAAGGATTAAGACGGCCACACATGTACAACAAATGTGACGCGACCAATCCTATTACACGTCAAGATCCAGTATAACATATAGTATAATGTTTATCGCAGTCCCCGACAGTCCAGTTATAACGGCGACATACAAAACTGCGTTAGCTTATAACTAAAATGATAGTTGTCCAATATACCATATTGGTCTTATTCAAATGTCATATGACGCCAATAACACCGGGTTGAATTTTACTTATGAAACAACTTGTTTCAATCATTAACAAACCATATAACTGCTTGTAGATGTATAATTTTAATTATAAACACTTTGTTTCAGTCACAAAGCAAACATACAACAGGTTGCCTTCACAGTACAATACATATATTAGAACTCCATGTTGACTTATTTATATAACAAAACAATGTAGCACGGATATAACAACCTACGTGGTCGAGTGCCAGGGCCTTAGGTTGTTCGATTATTCATTTCGTTTCCAAGAAAATTTATAAATTTTGTATAACTATGAGAAAAACAAGTGCCATTCTCAAAAGACCGGGAGATCTTCATTTCGGGAATCAAGTTGATAGTATGTTTTTCTTTTAAATGATGTCATCAGACCAAACTTTAATACTACCTGAAACCCATAATAATGTTCTCAAATTTTACTATGTTATTTTGTATATCTAAATACACCCTACAGATCATAAATATTAGAACATTAAGTTGGATCGAAGGAAGTAAGGGAAGGGTGTCAATCACACTCATCGACATTCAGTATAGGCGACGGTTGCTGTATCGGTATCGTCGCCGCAAACCTTGATTGCACACCTATGGCATCCGTCAGCAAACATGATCGCCTCGGACAGGACGAACAACACAATGATGGTCTTGAAATCGTTGTCGCTCTGGTAATGGGGCGACGATACTCCTGGAGGACTGGGATGGCATGGAGAAGTCGCACGAAATAGCGCAACTCCCGCCGACACATCATTGGCGCTATGGTTATAGGGTAGCCCCGCGTACTGGAGATCGACGGAGACTGCGCCTCGTGACAGCCATGGCATGAAGAAGTAGCTGAAACCGTCCACCTCCTGACGGCACTAGATTGGTGTTATGATCCTGGAGCGGCTGGTCGTCTTGCGGCTTGATACAGACCACAACCGGGACAACAAGGGAGTGGATCGCGCATGCTAAGCTGGTGAAGCCAAACTCAATTGTTATGGAGACGGTCGACATAAGGACGGTGAAGTAAAATAGGGGTCGACGGAAGGAGATATCCACTATGCGGCGGCATAGGTGGGGAGGACTGGGCAGGGTGTAATAAATGGTGGACCGGCCAGGTCCCTGATGTTGGAATTACCCATTAAGTGCGTGCGGGGCGAGGGGACCGGCCGATAAAAAATCACCTTCTATTTATATAATATTTATAAAAAATAAAACATTTGTTAGATAATAATTGTTAGACTCGCTAGATGATTTATTTTAGACTTTCTCATCGAGGTTAGGCATTTTGTTTGCGGGGGCCTTTTCTGTAATTTTTGTACTTGTGACACGAGCCGTCCACCGCGCTTTTGCAATTTAATAGTAAAGATTAGTACGTAACAAACCCCCTGCGACATAACGTACGTGTTTAGTAGCGGTCATACGTTTCTTTTGAAGAGAGGTTAAGGGGCGCACGTCCTGGGGATATACTAAAGGTCATGCACTGGACCAAGAGAATTAGGGAAAGTTATTCTGTCTCTTTGACTTTCGTGGGGACCTCAAGAGTATCGACCGGCTGCTTTCCTCCAAAACAACACGTCCCTTTCTCCATCCTCCCAAACTTGCTCCTTCAGATCCGACAGGCGGAGCGGATGTTATTCAACTGAGGTCAACTAGTTGATTCGGGCTGCATCCGCACGATAATATAGGTGAGTTGTCGGCCATCCTTCTAATAGGTCAGCGCATTTCTTCGGTCCGGTTATCTTGAATTTTCCTCCTGCCTCAGATCCGGCTATATGCGCATCCGTCCGCTAAAGATTAGTAATGTAATTTGCGGAGTTGCATATTCGTATTTACGGGAGATTACGTACTCTCGATGATCTAATGTTGTCTATATCGTTGCCTAGATCTGCTCGTACCTATGAATCCGGATGATTCGATGTCTGATTCGGGAAGTGAGACGGAGGAGATTGCATACGATGGTGAACTGGATGATGCTTCAGAGCAAATCAACTCTAGATGCAGTGTGAAGAAGATGTACTGGATGATGCATAAATTCGGCGAAGAGAAACGGGGCCTGGTTTCAGAAATGGGGTTCAGGGGATTCCTTGACATGCAGCTGGTCACAAGGTCAAACAGGGGTTTCTCCATGTGGCTTCTTGAGCATGTAGATGAACAAGCTTCTGCAATTGTCAATGGGCACTTGAGGCACATACCTTTCTTCCCAGAAGATTTCGGCAAAGCCTTGGGGATACCGTTTGGTGGATCGCCGATAGGGGTGGAACCAGGCAGTGATGCAGTGACTGCTGTGAGGAAGTTGCTTCGTATAGGAGACTCCGTGAAACAAATCAAATCTATTGAAGAAATTGTTAATGAAGAATATCCAAATGGCATGAATAAGCGCCAGAAGAACAGGTTCAAGGTAGCTTTTGCCATATGTGCTGTCACACACATGCTGTCTCCAATGCTCAAGGGAAATTACTTCCAGACGTTCTACTGGGGTGCACTGCAGAACCCTGATCTGATCCCCATGTATGATTGGGGTTCACTGGTTAGAGATGGAATCCTAAGTTCCGCGAGGTTGGTGAAGGCAGAGCTTCAAGGTACGGTAAAGAAGAACAAGAAGACGAACATATCAGGATGTACCCATGGATTGCAGGTATGAGTGTCCTGAGATATCAACGGTGTATTTCGCGTCATTAAACCATTCGATGCATGTCTATGTAAATTGCATCAATCCATGCTCACTTGAGTTCTGTCTTGTGTCAGGTTTTCTACATCGACAATCTGGATCTAGGTTCGGACAATCTAAACCATAAGGTGTTTCCCAGGATGAAGGTATACAGCGAGAAGGTCATAAACAAAATAATAACTGCCGACCTGGTTAGCGGGAAACATGCGGATGTCATAGTTTACGGTAGATTGCTGGTAAGCTCCATCCTAACATTACTGGATAAAATATATTGTTACAAAATGCGTTTCTATGAGGTAATACTGAACTTACCGTCATGTGCATGAGCAGCCTAGGTCCGATGCCGCTGTTTGCTATGGCAGGAGAAGATCACCCCTTTTGGGACGACAAGGTTTGACGTTTTCGACAGAGGAAATAGTTGCATCCGACCCTTTGATTGAAAAGGTAATGTAAATATTATCTGTTCTGTTTTACTACACGCTGGTATTTACATTTATAACATAAGAAAGTAATTTTGGTTTCAGATTTCGTCTATGCTACTGGATAAGGTCGCTAAGTTTTCAGCTACGTGCAAGGACGCAGTCTACAGGGCTTCGGTCAGGGTCAAAGAGATGAACCGTCTTCATGCGGAAGAATGGGCCTCGCTTGCTGAAGACACTAACCTAATAATATCTTCTGAAACGGCCGTGATGATGGGTGAAATCAACAGAGTGAAGAGTGTTCTCGGGAGACGACGCAAAGGTCAGTAAGGGGGGGATGTGCTCTTCGATATATATGTTACAGCAGTAATGCCTGAACTAATTTTTTCTGATGTCGCAGAAGATCGCGCGGACGACGCCGGACCATCAGCGCAATATCCTACTAATGAAGCTAGGCGAGACGAAGGTTTCCGTTCACATAAGGATATAGGTCTTGCATTCTCTCGTCTACATCTGATGTGTTACTGTCCATGCTATTTGAGACAGTTTGTTTTCCAATTCCATAATCAGGCATATATTGATGGTTCAACGTGTGATCAGGTGAAGGTGGATCAGGTGCCAACCAAGGTGGACATGATACGCATACCGTGGACTCCTGCGGCGGTAACCGTCAAAGTGATTCTGGATGCACTAAAGGTTAATGCATATATCCTGTATAGCGGCCTATGATGGATATTATACCCTTATAAGGCTTGGCGGATGCGATTTATATATGTCTAATGACATCATATTCACAATTATTTCAGAGCGTGATGTGGGAGGACGATGCACATCCGATGGATATAACCCTGTTGAATTACCAGAGTTGATTGTCGGGGGGAACAAGTCGCTAGGTGAAATCATCCCTATCTGAATATGCAACCCCTGGTCATATATAGTTTTTTTTAACTAGTCAATGCGCTATGCGACCGTTTACTGTTTGTTAATCTGTTCTATATGGACAGACGTATCTGCTGCAACAGTGCCCGTTTCTACTACACGTCCTTCCATGGGAGATGCAAGCGCTTTAGAACACGTAGATATAGTCAGAGGTATAATTGTTTAAATGATGTTTACAGTTTTGCGAGTGTTCGAATAACATAAAACAATCAGGATACGCACGGCGTATGATATTGATGTTTGCTCGATTGAATATGCTGACAACGACACTGTTTCGTTTTTTAGGGGGGACTGTGCAGAAAGGAGTCAGCAATGATGACAGGCAACCTGGGAAACGTCGAAGAGTGAAGAGGGTCATTTCGCGGGGTAACACCCCTAAGAGGTCGAACTGGAGTGATGACATGAAAACTTCAGATAACGATGATCAAGACACGGCTGTCGAAAATCTTGACAGTCTGATAAATGCAATCGCAGAAGAACATGGTCAATTTAGCAAAAATTCAAGGACTCCAGATGGTAAACGTAATGCTACCATCCAGGAGGATCCCGAGGCGAAGAGAAGGAGGATGCTTATCAACACACTAGAAGTGCCGTCTATGGAACTTTTCTGTGCAGACGACATTTCTCCTCCAGTTCAGGAACCAAAGGGAAGTCTTAAGGCCATTGTGGAGTTTGGTGTAGACATTAAGAAGGAGGGAGCAAATATCAACATTCACCAGGGTGTTGTTACTAGAGGCTCTTCACCAGAACATAGGGAGATGCCGTTGTCTGTGGTTCCGCATGGTGCGGAACGGACGTCCGTGAAAGGTTCGTCGCACGGTCAGTACCATGTGTCTGAAAGTGCGTTTCGCAAGAAGGACCTGATGGCTGAATTCTGCGACGCATCGTCCTCTCAAGGCAAGTTGTTTACTAATCTTTCTGAAAACAAATAGGTTGAAACATAATACTATCTGAATTTATGTTTGCTGTCGCAACAAGAACTACAGCTTCTTATCTAATTTTACTATCTCAGGGACAAGGTCCTCGGGGTACGAGGGAGACAGATACGTCATAGATATACCTGACGACCCAGGTACTGCTATGCCCTTGACATATCAAGTTAATGCAATCAATCCGCTAAAAACATTTTGTATATAGGACTTGATTATGGTGTGGTCGAGCAGCTTTCTGGTCCTATTAGTATCTTCCTGGGATGTTAAGTATTTTAATTTCGAATCTTGCAACCTTTGATGGCAGAACCGCTGACCGGTCTAGAGTTAGTGTTCACGCAAACGCCTCCGGCCATTGGTTCCAGTGGAGTGGCAGACAAATCTCCTGTCAGCCGAAACAGAGAGGTTGCCGCTCTAGAGCTGGACTATAGGGAAGAAATGGAAACAACAACTTTGAACCTCAACTTGAAGGACGGTGACGATAGTCTGAGCGCACAACCGATTACATGGAGGAGGGTGAAGCCGGGGCCTTGTGCCAAGTCACCTTTTGTGCTAGGGTATGATCCCCCCCTGCGAGCGCATTCCGGTGTTGTCAAGTTCTACAATGCCTTTTTTAGAGAGAAAGCAGAGACCCTAAGAAAGTAAGTGCAATGTTATCTGTGTGAAAGTAGCATGTAGCTACAAATCCTGCAGCTTTGCAAGGGCATAAATAGGTATGTCATACTCGTTGATGATAATTTTACGCAGCAACTGGATAATCAGCTCGCAGCCCAAGTACATAGAGATTAATGGTGATCTTCTAAAGAGCATGCTGCGGGAGAAGGGGTCGCTCGAGACAGAATTTGTTAACCTGGCTATGAGAAGATACCAGCAGCTCGACATAGCGTTTTCTGCGGAGAAAAACGAGGGATGCTGGAGGATATTTCTGGAGGCGGACTTTGCGGTAAGGACCCATGATCCTTGAATTCCTGCGCGGTGTTGATTATGCTTATTTATAATATATGTGAAATATACTTACGGCGCGCTTAGAATACTGTGACATGTCTAACATCATGTGTATTCTTTATAGAACCACGTGTTCAGGGGGGATGTTGTTACGGGCGTCAGGTACATATATGATCTTTTCAGAGGACCTCTCGTAACTTTCGATGTCCACCTATGCACCGAGGTATGCTTAAAATGATTACTGGACATGGAATATGTGTGCATATCCTCACGGTTTAAATTCGACATGACGTATGGTAAATCGAATCACGAATTTCAGATCATACTGCCAGTTCGGTTCGAAGCCAGTTGGTCGACGTATATATGGGATTTCCATGACGAGCGGATAACTGTTCTCGACCCAACCATGGACAACGGCGAGTCGTCTGACAAGGAAAAGCAGGCAAGGCACAGCTCCATCGCCGCGGAACTGCACAGGGCAATAGGTCAGTGTATAGCTGTTTTCTTCAAAGGTTGGGAGCCTAACATGAAGGACTGGCCGGTTCATTTTCCAAGAGGACTGACACTATCACCATGCGATAGGTAAGTTCTTTCATAAGTAGCAATTTGTTTGCGAGTTAATCTCATGCCGTCTGATGCTAGTGTTCTGAGATAACAAGCGTTTTATATGAATATTCATAATACAGCAACGACAGCGGGATATATGCGTTGCACTTTGCGAGAAACTGGACTGGCAAAAGGCTGAAGAAGATGCTCTCATCGGTGAGTTTAACTATTGCAAGATGTTATCCTTATAGTGGTTATAACAAATTGTGGAAGCTGGATTGTCTTTTTATTGCTCGATGATTCACTCGGACGTTTTACATATGAACTGCAGAACGGGGATGGACTACTCGATTCTAGGAGGATACTGCTCGTGGATATGCTTGCTATAGAGGGGAACATTGGGCACATCCCTGCGAAGTACAGGAAATCCCTTGTTCCAGTCGGCAAAGTGGACGCTTTATAGACTGTTGCTTCAACAACCTGGCTCTGGCAAGATGACCGAGCTCCTTTAAAACTAGCGTTACTTCCCTGCTGATTTATGAACATTTAGGACGGCACGACGTATGTCGCCATCTGGAAAAAGACACAAGACATATATATGTAATCTTAACGTACTACGAACTATGTTACAAACGTTGATGTCCGTGTCACGAAACCGACCGTTGCCTTGTTGCCTGGCATATTTACGCGCGGTACGACGTCACGAATGGATTTTCAGGAATATTGGTTTCCGAGAGGACGCAATATTGATCCAGAGGATACTTGGACGAGTAGTTATGGAATTCTACAATATCCTTCGTGATACTGTTAGCGCAGTACGATGAAAACGTCATCAAAATATAACGTTCATGTGTGTCAGCGATGTGGGTATAGTCTATGTGGCTGTTTTGCAGCAATCGAAAATATATCGGAGACGGTGGGTGCCAGCGTTAGTGGCAGCTCAAAACGATATTGATTATTCCAGGAACTACCATCGATATGTCTAGAAACTGAGTTTTGATAAAACTTAGAGTGCCACATCTGGTTTCGCCATACAGGTGAACGAAAGGCTACTTCCATAGAACAAGTAATACTACTGCGGCAATTGCTGCAAGAAGCACGCTAAACGCCGCCAAAAAAACACCTGAATCAAGACCAATCGATCGTTGGCTCATACTGTATTTGGCGCTGGATCTATAGATTGATTCAATAAGTTGCCGCTGGGAAGTGTGTTCTTTGTTCATCCTATCTGCTGAAGAATGATGGAGACATCTGCTGTTGCAGGAGCGCCCGCCGCCAACAATGGAACATTCCTTGTGTTGCTGGCCAGCCATGTTGCACAGTCTGATCAGAGCCCTGGTAAGCACGGGATTCCATGGTTCGTCAATCCATACAATAAACCTGCATCTGCGTATGCCCTGTGTGTGAGGAAAAAACAGTTAGTAATTTTCCGTCTTTATGACATAACATTGTCTTCATCTAGAACATGACATATATAGGAACCTAACCTTCCGGGGGCAGGCAATGAACCTACGTCCAGTTGCAGCCATGTCAAAAGCCACCTTCCTCTCCGGTATATGACCGTGGTAACACCTATGGTAAGTGTTATACTCTGGGCCAAAGTAATCTAGGTCCTCCACCTCATGAGGTGTGTCGAGAACAGCATGGTAACCTGCAAAGACCTAAGGACAATAAAACAAAGGTCATGTAACGAAAATAGTGTAATAAGAAGTATATTAAAGATATGATATCCGGAGTTGTCTCGAGGCCGCATCCACCATTCAGTTCCTGGATACATGCCACTAGAAGAATTCAAGTTTGTAATACGACGGTACATCTATCTCCGGCTTATATCTAAGAAGAATATTTATTCATAAATATTGTGTTTTCCGTTTGTACTACAGTGATGACCGTAACAAGTAAATGCATGATTTCGGACAGCAGCGCATGTACGAATCAAAACAATGTATTATTTGACGAGCATAAATATAGGAGATTAATCTGAAAAAACAAATATAGGAGATTGAGCAGACACTACTTAGTTCTGGGGGGTATGGCCAGGAATATTAGCCGTGTGGTCGCGTATATAGTACAGTAGGACACAGGTTAGTGTCACCGGATATTTTCCTCCGACAATGACGCCCTTCAAAATGACAAATGGAAGCAGTTGAAAGTCTGAAGCACCCCGGCGAAATAAGACCAGCACCGAACTAGTTTTTCCGACACCGCCTTGCACCGGTGTGTATGGACATATAAGGGAAACATATAATTCGGTATAGAGATCATTCGGTATTACATAAAATGTCTTAGAGGGACTGATATGTGTACGTGCCAGAGAGGTGAAGTGTAATATGACCAAGCTGGAATGTTATAATGGCACTA
The DNA here is from genome assembly GCA_030063025.1 of Avena longiglumis. Lineage (NCBI taxonomy): Eukaryota > Viridiplantae > Streptophyta > Magnoliopsida > Poales > Poaceae > Avena > Avena longiglumis. The sequence goes on along the minus strand of CP125979.1, from coordinate 52,691,378 downwards.
CTAAAAAATAATAATGCCTTCGTTCCAATTTGCCATCTTATGTATATGGTTGTGTAGGCATAATCCAGTTGGCAGTTAAGCGATTCGTGCCGTGCTATAATGGCTGTTCTATTAAGGCTGGCTTCATAGGACGGATGGGAGATCTGGATCTAACTTGAATCGAATAGGTAGATCCACGCCTAGGACAGGATTTGTCGAAACAAAACGTACGGGATGAACCTAAAACTGGTTGCGAATCAAGACATTGACGGAGATGTAATTTCCTCTAGATCGTACCTGAGATTCTATGTCTCCATTGACGGAGGCATCTGTTTCTTGTTCGAGCTTTGGGTCTACCCCATCTAGATCTTCAAACCCGCACCAGGGAGACATGATCTGCCGATAAGGTACCGCTCCGGCGACAGAGTATACCGAGATCCGCAAGAATCGGCGGGGGAAGACCGCGCAGGAAGAAGATGACGAGAAGAACGAAGAATGTAAATTGGGGATAGGGCCAAGACGACTGGTAGCCTACTCATCGCTGTGATAGGGCCCACCGGTATGAGGCGGGGGGGGATACGGGCGGAAAATAAATGGCAATACGGGCGGCTGGCCAAACGGTCAACACCGGCGAATCTGGACGATTGAAAGAGGACGGTCGGGATAAGAGTTCGGCCGGGAAACAGTTCGTAATTCTCCGGGTCGGTCGGGCTCCATGATCACGGGCATGTGCACGCACGGCAGTCTCGCCTGCCTCACCCGAGCCGGAGTCTGCCCGAGCAGAGTCCGCCTGATCAACCTCGCCACCGGCGCCGCGTCCGTCCTGCCGGGGCCACCAGACGAGGTTGAAAGCGCCGCCTACATGCTTGGGCGGGTCGCCGCCTCGGGGGAGCACAAACTACTCTGCGTCGACACTAGTAGTCACGGCCACGCCTTCGTCCTCCGCCTTGCCGGCAGCGACCAGCGCTGGACGAGAACGGGGAGCCCGCCGGTGCGCGTGACGAGCCAGATCATCCTTCCCGGAAGCGCAGCGGTTGTCCATGGCACCGTGTACTGCCTAGCCAGTCAATACTACTCCGGCAGCAACGCCGGCGTCTATAAAGACTCCATGGTTTCATTCGACCTCGAGACGGAGGAGTGGTCGCCGGCTGTCCTCCCGGGCCCCCTAGGCGACCGCCTCAACAGCGTGAGGAGGCCGCCCTTGAATCGCGACATTTCAGTGGCTGAGCTAAGAGGCTGCTTGGTTACAGCCCACACCGACGAGTACACCTGGTCCATGGATCTGTGGTTTCTGGTGGAAGGCCAGTGGTGCAAGAGACACCACATATGGTTGAACGTGATTTCGGATTCGCTTGACAGCAGGCGCGCGGAGCCGCTGTTCGTGTTTGACGACGGCAGGGTCCTGCTACGGCAGTATGATTATTGGGAAAAAAGGATGTGGCTCCGGGTGTATGACTCGAGAACCAAAGCTAGAGCAGGAGAGACGATAGAGATAAGGGATTGGGATGCAATCGGGGTATGTACAGGAAGCTTGCTATGTACATGAAGCAACAATGTCGATCGTGGAAATACAGAATTTAGGATGAGCTTCTGGCCTTATAACAAAGTGCTCCCTCGGTCTCAACATATATTTTTTTTTTCCGAAAAAGGACGTCTTTATTACTTAGACAGTAACTTACACCTGGCCTCTGCATATAGATGCACACAGCCGACACCAATCCACATGGTCCAAACATAAAATGAAAAATACAGACAAATTACATATCAAAGATTATGCTATCATCCATGTCTGATAAAAAAGTCCCGTGCCGTATCCTCCAGCCGCGTACACACCTCCATGAAGAGATCGCGATATTCCGCACGACTCAAAGTCGACCAAGCCCGAAGGGTATGAGTACACCTGTAGAGAACCTGCAGAAGAGAGCAGTTTATATCATTAAAAACCTTATTATTTCTACATAGCCATAGCGACCATATAATGGCTACCGCTCCGACCCTAAGAAGATTTTTATACTTGTTATCAATACCATGTAACCAATTTTCAAAAATGTTGGCAATACTACGTGGTGGATACAAGCCTGAAACTGCTTGGGTGATTGACCATATAGACCGAGCAAAACTACATTGGAAAAATAGGTGTTTGATTATCTCATCATGGTGACAGAACACGCACCCAGGATTTCCATGCCAATTTCGCTTAATAAGATTTTCTTTTGTAGGATAATCCCACGACGAAGATACCAAACAAAGATTTTGTTTTTAAGAGGTATCTTCATCTTTCAGATCATCCTATTATCTACCGCCGGAATAGACGGCTGGATTAAAGCATCATACAAAGAGCTAACAGAAAAGGACCCGTTCTTAGTTAGATTCCATCGGAATTCATCTGGCTCGTCCAACAGTTGTACATGTGCCAAAAGATGTAGCAACATGATCCAAGAGTCAAGTCTAGAACCAATTAGATCCCTTCTGAACATTATATTTGGCGGGAATGATTCGAGCACTGTGGCACCCGTTTCCTCCTTATAATGAACAATAGAATATAACGAAGGATATTGTTCTCGAAGGGTAGCATTATCTAGCCATTTATCCTCCTAGAACCTTATCTGCGTCCCATTATTAATAGATAAAGTCCCAAAGCGTAAAAAAATGTTTTTTACGCCATTAGACCAGCCCAAAAGTGAGAGTCACCAGGTTTCCAAACCATTTGGGACAATGCCTTTGAACCAATATACTTTCTTTTAATAATAATTTGCCAAATCCCTTCCTTATTTAATAACTTGAAGAGCCATTTACTAAGGAGGGCTGTATTCTTAACCTGTAGATCATGAATACCGAGCCCACCCTGTCCTTTGGATCTACACAAAACACTCCATTTAGCCAGCTTATACTTCTTTTTCTCATTATCTCCCTGCTATAGTCTGAGTTGAAAAAAAGAAAGCATAAACAAAACCATATTACTAAGGACTGAGTTGATGAGCACCAGTCTTCCTCCTATAGAGAGAAGTTTGCCTTTCCATCTACTCAAACGTATATGTAATCTTTCCCCGATAATTTTCCACTCAGCATTTGTAAGCCTTCGGTAGTGTACAGGAATGCCCAAATATCTGATCAGAAAAGTGCCACGACAACAGACGAAGAGTTCATTATAAAGACCAACCTCCTCTTGGGCCTCGCCAAAACAAAACAATTCACTTTTATAGAAATTAATTTTTAATCCAGAAAGCTGCTCAAAAGCCGAAAGTATGAGTTTTAGATTCTTGGCTTTTTCAAGATCATGTTCCATAAAAAGAATTGTATCGTCTGCATATTGAAGTATAGATAACCCCTCATCTACAAGATGAGGGATCACACCTTCAATCTGGCCATCAGACTTAGCACGCTCAATCAAGATGGATAACATATCAACTACTATATTGAAAAGCATGGGCGATAATGGGTCCCCTTGTCTTAGCCCCTTCTTAGTCTGAAAGTAGTTGCCAACATTGTCATTGACTTTGATGGCAACACTACCTCCGACTACAAAGCTTTCGATCAAGGAGCACCAATCCGCTGAAAAACCTTTCATTCTAAGAGCTTGTTGTAGAAAGGACCAATTAACTTTGTCATAAGCTTTCTTAAAATCAATTTTGAGAATTACCCCATTCAATTTCTTTCTATGGAGTTCATGAATCGTTTCATGTAAGGTAGCCACACCATCCAAAATGTGTCTACCTTGCATGAAGGCGGTTTGTGAAGGCCTAACAACATGATCAACCACAGAGTTCAACCTGATAGTGGCAACCTTGGTAAAAATCTTGAAGCTAACATTAAGAAGACAGATCGGTCTATATTGTAGGATCCGTTCTGCTTCATTAACCTTAGTGTAGGGGTTCGTAGCATGGAAAACAAAAAATTTCTACCGCATGCAAACAAACAAGCCAAGATCTATCTACTAGATTGTAGCAACGAGTCGATAGAGGAACTCACCCTCGAAGATTCCAAAGCGGTTAACGAGAGCGGATTCTCGTGGGTTATGTAGTCGTACTCTTGCCGATCTCAAGATCGCGTAGACGATCCTTCCTACAAGGTTCTGCGCTCATAATGGCCACATCGCTCGGTACTGATGAAGACCTTCCTCTCCTTGTTCCAAAGCAGAGAGGTTGTAGCACTCTCCTCGCGATTCGGCAAAGACGACGGCGTGGTACCGAAGTAGAGGGAGATCTCGCAGGCTTCGCCTTAAGCGGGCGGTATGGTGGACTATGAGAGAGGCCTTGGCGATCTAGGGTTTAGAGGGCACCAAGGGACGGAGCTTGGCCGGCGGCTAGGGCTTGGAGAAGCCCCAACTCGGCGGCTAGGAGAAACCCTAGGGGGCGGCGGCGACTTTGTGGAGGCCGGCGGCTAGGGCTAGGGTTTAGGTGGTGTTAGGTGTAGGGAAGAGGGGCAGCCCTGCCCCTCCTTTTATAGGTGGGAGGGCGCGGCCAAGGGGGAGGGAGTCCTTCCCCAAGTCGGCCTCCTTGGCCGGCGGGTGGAGGGAGAGTAACTCCTCCCCAAGTAGGTTTCCTACTCTCCCTCCACCAAGCAAAACTGTCGTTTGACTTTTCAAATTGGCGTTTTACATTTCAAACTAGGATTTGATTTCTCCCTTTATTTTGCCCAGCCATGATACCTAGTACATGATGCAACCATTCCACATTGTCATGACACATTCATGTACCCTTCCCCTCCGGAGTGTCGGACCTTCCGGAACCTTCTAGAACATTCCTGATAAAAACACCGGAATCATTCCCCAACTCCGAAACATGACTTTCCTCATATGAATCCTATTCTTCGGACCATTCCGGATCTCCTCGTGATATCCCGGATCCCATCCGAGACTCCGAACAACATTTGGTCTCTTACTCATCATTCCATAACTACTCAACAACATCGAATCCTTAAGTGTGTCTCCCTACGGTTCGTGAATTATGCGGACATGATCGAGACACTTTTCCGAACAATAACCAATAGAGGAATCTGGAAATTCATATGGCTCCCACATATTTCTATGATTACTTTGCGATCGAATGAACCACTTACATACGATACCAATTTCCCTTTATCTCACGATAGTTTACTTATCCGAGGTTTTGATCGTCGGTATCTCTGCATACCTAGTTCAACCTCGTTACTGATAAGTACTCTTTTCTCATTCCCGTGATATGTGATCCCTTGTGAGCCAGTCGCATGCTTGCAAGCTAATTGGATGACATTCCACCGAGAGGGCCCAGAGTATATCTATCTGTCATATGGATGGACAAATCCCACTCTTGATCCATGTGTCTCAACCCATACTTTCCGAATACTCAATGCCACCTTCATAACCACCCAATTACGGTGTGGTGTTTGATTTCATCAAAGCATCCTTCCGGTGATGGTGATAAGCATGATCTCATGGTCAAAGGAATTAGGTTACTATGTATTAGAAAGCTTACAACAATTAAACTATTAAAATGACTTGATCTTTATGCTACGCTTATCTATAGGAGTATGTCCACCATACCATTCTCCTAATGATATGATCTTGTTATTAACAACATCTCAAATGTTCATGATCAATAAACCATGATCATCTATTAATCAACAAGCTAGTATTATGAAGAGGCTTTACTAGGGACTCTAATTTAGTTTATAAATCACACAAGTATTAATGTTTCTTGTTAATACTATTATAGCATGAATGTAAACATTTATCATAAACACAAAGATATAATAATAACTACATTTATTATTGCCTCTAGGGCATATCTCCAACACTTAGGCAGTAAGATGATTTCACCAAAGTTCAATCGAAATAGATCTAGTTGACCCTCATGTAAAACGCTAAACATGTTCAAGAGATCTGGTTTGATTACATTCCAAAAAGTTTGGTAAAACTCAGCGGGGAAACCATCCAGACCAGGTGTCTTATTATGCTCCATTTGGAAAACAGCTAATTTGACTTCCTCCTCGGAATAGGAAGCAGTCAGATAGTTGTTTTCCTCCACAGAAACTTGGGGTATATCATTAATTTGGGATTCACCCATTGAGAAAGTGTCTTCCTCTGGATCCCTAAACAAACCCTTATAATAATTCGTAATATAAGACTTTAGTTGCTCATGTCCTTCAATCAACTCGTCATTATGCTTTAAGGAATGAATAAGTTTCTTCTTGTGTCTGCCATTGGCTACACTGTGAAAGTATCTAGTATTCGAATTCCCATGCAAAATAAATTGTGATTTAGAACGTTGATACCATTTGAGTTCCTCCTCGCGCAGTAACCGGGCAATCTCCGTATTTGATTGGCTTTTTAGCTCAATTTCCTGTGGAGTAATCAACCGGGTTTCTGCTAAAGCTTCGAGGTCATCAATAGTAGCTGAAAGACTAAGTTTTTTCTTTTTTGAGAATACCAGCAGTGTGACGCGCCCAACCCCCGAGATGTTTTCGTGTCAAACGCACTTTATTGTTCCATCTCTGGATTGGGGTATCACCAGCAACCGGCCTTTCCCAAACTGCTTTCTCCATATCATGGAAACCATCCCGAAGCAGCCATCCAAGCTCAAATTTGAAAGGACGTCCACAACGTGGTAATTGTAAACCAGTGGTTAGCAAAATGGGAGCATGATTTGACAGAGCCTCAATACGTTTTAGAGCGCGTACCAAAACTAGAGGGAAGTGATCTTACCACTCTGAGTCCATCGGTAGTCGATCAAGTTTTTCGTATGTTGGTTCCGCCAAAGAATTAGCCCAAGTAAATCAAGCTTAATAAATTGAGAATTAGCCTCAATACTTTTTTTTTCAGAAGTTGATTTACGATCAGAAACAGTTAGCTCATAAATTGAGCTTAATTTATCTTCGTCCAAACCAACTTGAAGAACTTCACCTGCTAGATGAGATAGGATCTGACCATTTGTTGAGATGTCTACATCCTCATCATCAGGGTAGGTAGAAATATAAGAGGCCGATGCTTTTGAAACAACCGTTAACCGGTCAAATTTTATCCATTTCAAGACCTTAGCAGAAATAGAAACATCACTTACGTTCTTACCTAAACTAATTCTAACAGAATTAAGCTTAGAATTAATACAAGTCGATGAAAAAAATAAAAAATCAACATACATATATATGTCAGGGATTTATCGATTTAGATGTATTTATATATACTAGCAGAATGCCCGTGCGTTGCTACGGGACAATTTATTTAATACATTCCTTAAAATTTCAACTAATGACACCGAAACTCTTCAAATTTAGGCTAATATAACCGAGAACCCACACTAATAGGTCATTTCTACTAAATACTATAACTTCATGAGAAATTTCATTACATCAAGCAATTTTCGCAATAAAAATTTACAACTTTTAGTCATTTACCGATTTCCGCCAAGCGTGCAATCCTAATACTGGCAGGCTCTGTTCAGATGGTAGGTATAAACACAATCTTCCTTGAGGTTATTACCAGTGATAACTTCTCGACACATAAAAAAATCAGTTATTACATCTAACTATCCAAGTCCATTTTATTATCAGGAAACAAAGCTATACAACCGCTTTTATTCTTTTTGTAGGTAACTAAGACAGACTCAAAGTTATGTGTATACTGTATTTTGAGGAGAGGGGGATCCAAAACATATTAAGAAGATGCATACAAGAAAATCCTGGGAATGATTAAACATTTTCTTATTCCTGCAAAAAAAATCTATAAATGATGGATCTTGTGAATGAATAAGAATGATGAAAAATCCTTGACTTTGGACAGACACCTGCTAATGTTGACCTGCAAGAAATTATTTATAGTCCAAGTCAGCTCTCAGACTCACTGATCCACGAATAGCAGGAACTACTCGGCTGAATCTACAATTGAAGCATCTGAGGCTGCATCAATCGAGGATACACGACATAAGGAATTATGATACCTAATTGTGAAAGTAGACAGTTGACATGTCATTTTCTGTTGTTGCTGCATCACAAACCAAGCCCATGTAAGAAATGAACAATATGCATGAGCTTTTGCTAGAGGATTTATTCATGAAATTTTACGACCAAGAGGCCACTAACACGGTACCTCATACTCCTAGAGGATAGCTTTCCTCTGATTACACCACGGGACCATCCAATTTGGCCAAGTTCATGGGCTGGTCTGTCTAACACAAGATTATTACGAATAGAAATACCGCTAGATAAGAAGCATCAGCGTCTCATTGTCAAAAAAGACCGTTAGCTTTTCTTCTGTTCAATGCCATCATCAACCATTGTGAGTCGGCTTCCAGCACCAGTCGCATGGCACCTAGCTGACCTGTCGGACATGCAGCATGCTCCAAGACAGTTTAGCATGGAAAGCATCGTTAACATGGTCACTTCGTCCAACACTTGCGCAATCACCTCTCCTTGCAATCTCTCACAATGAAACCCCCAAAAACCAGTCAGCATAGTTTTGTCCATCCATGTTTGAATAAGCCACCAATAAAACTAAAACCCAACAAAAAAGATCAATCCAACATAACTCTGTCTAGGTTTGAATGCGCCATCAATAAAACTGAAACACAAAATCAGTAAACCAAAATATTTCAATTAGTTTTATATCATGAACCAGGTTCAGCGCAGTTCAAATTTATAATCAATCGTAACCCTAGTACCATTAAATAACAAGAAACATGTAGCCTAAAACACGAAGAGTTGAAATGAATTAGTCAGGATAAATTCCCTTGTATAAAACCGCATTGCATCGGTTCTCTTCACGAAAATATCATTAGCCAGGACACACCTGAAGATTTGAGATGAAGATGTGTAATAAATCAAGAAAATACTGCAAGAGCTTGCTGGTTAACTTTATTCTCCAATCAGACTACTAAGTACAAAATATACAAGGAACCAACGGTTGCCTAGATTTGCTCCCAAAATTCAAACCTCTAAATACAAAACATTTAGAAAATGTACAATGCTCACCGCTTACACATGCGCTTAAAAATCTTTGATCGAGTCAGTTACCACATGCACAAGTGTCCGCCGCCTTGGAGCCGTATTTTGAATGGATTATTCAAGCGTCCGACTCCAAATTTTCCGTCGATGCTAGGGAAAAGACTCGGAACCACAATGAAAACTAACAAAACTACTGAGATTAATTTTCTAGTGCATGTGGAAGCGCTCGGTATTGTACATGGCCTTATTTACCATGATCTGACAGAGCAGTGTAGATCAACAACAGCCAAGAAAGAATATAATGATAAACACACTCCACGACCTCCGCTTGCCTGCAAATTAGCACCACCTTTTGATCAATATGCCTACAACATCCGCTCATTCTAATTCATTCCAATACAGCTGCATCAATCCTACACATCTCTGTAGTCTAAAACGTGAGTTTAATGAGATGCATCAGGTTAAAACATCTTCAAGAATAACAACTTGAAAACCGTCTCTAGCATAACCTGTAGAGCACACCAGGACCCGGACGAGCTCCATGTCATCGTTGCCAGTAGGGAGGTCCACGAAGCCGGGAAGGGGAACAACCTTTCAGCGAGGCGCTCCGGGCTCATACGAAAGAGTAGTGGCCGAATAGAATGATAAACACACCCCACGACCTCCGCTTGCCTGCAAATTAGCACCACGTTTTGATCAATATGCCTACAACATCCGCTCATTCTAATTCATTCCAATACAGCTGCATCAATCCTACACATCTCTGTAGTCTAAAACGTCAGTTTAATGAGATGCATCAGGTTAAAACATCTTCAAGAACAACAACTTGAAAACCGGCTCTAGCATAACCTGTAGAGCACACCAGGACCTGGACGAGCTCCATGTCATCGTTGCCAGTAGGGAGGTCCAGGAAGCCGGGAAGGGGAGCAACCTTTCAGCGAGGCGCTCCAGGCTCAGACGAAAGAGTAGTGGCCCCCGCATCCCGCCGGTGGAAAAACAACCTCAACCACCCAGGATCCGCCAATGGATCTGAAGACAGAGAGGACGGCGCCGCAGGTAGATGGGATCAAGGTGAGGGTGGCGGGGGATCGGGGGATCGTCTAAAACGTGAGTTTAATGAGATGCATCAGGTTAAAACATCTTCAAGAATAACAACTTGAAAACCGTCTCTAGCATAACCTGTAGAGCACACCAGGACCCGGACGAGCTCCATGTCATCGTTGCCAGTAGGGAGGTCCACGAAGTCGGGAAGGGGAACAACCTTTCAACCGAGGCGCCGGCTCGACGAAGAGTAGTGGCCCCGCCTCCGCCGGTGGAAAACGACCTCAACCATCCAGATCCGATGGATCAAGACAGAGGACGGCGCCGCGTAGATGGAATCAAGGTGAGGGTGGCGGGGGATCGGGGGATCGGGAGGAAGCTCGTGGATGGGAGGACCCCATCCGGGTTAGCTTGGCTAGGTTCGATCTTAGCCGAACCCGTCAAATCCCTCGTCCCCGACCTCCCCGCAGCACGCCTCCGTTGCCGAGCTCGACGGCGCGCCCCGCCCCGCCCGCTGGAGCCCCTCGGCTCGCCTCCTTAACAGTGTTGCGGCCATCAATTTCGACGCGTCGGCCGGACGAAAAAACTGGTTGAAAACGTATTTTTTGATGAACGGAAACGTATTTGACCAACCTACCTCAAGGAAAATTAGTAGATAGAAGATAGAAGATAGATAATAGATCATCCAGCGCCCGGTTTCTCGGGAGCGCGCTGCGCGGTGCAGCACGGTCGCCGCCGACTTGGCCCGCGGGCCGGCAAAGAACACCGCCATGAACGCACGCCGGCCTGAGGAACAGTGGCATCAGAGACTGCACGCACGCACAACACATGTCAAGAATGCAAGAACTAAGCTGTGCCAAGAGGATCATTTAGTAGGAACGTCATGGTGGCGTCACGTACCATGGATCGATCACGACGGCGGCCGGCCGGCGAGCTGGCAAAAAGCTTAATTTGGTTACTCGTTGATACGGGTAATGTCAGTTGTTGAGCAAGCTGGTCTCTGGGGAACATGTGACGGTGGTTAACTAAATGGCCGTGGCACGGGATGCCGCCCGGTGACGACGAAAACAGTTGGCGCAGCCGTGGCACCTGTCATGCGAGGGGGGCGCGAGACGGCACCGTCGCACGTGTGGCGCCCGTCCGTCTCAGTACGCGCCACCCCGAGGTGAAAATCCTATGTCGGTCGGTCTCTGTTCTCTGCACCATGCGCGTGTGGTACTCTGTTGCTTCTGGTCCGTGGATTCCTATAATTCCACCAAAGTCTCACCTCTAGTTTATTTTAAATTTTATAATTTTGCACTACAAGATTTAAAATAAACTAGAAGTGGGATCTCTGTGGGATTTTACTTGACACCTTACTCGTTTTCTTAAGCAGTGTGTTTTTGTAGTAAAATAAAATCACTAGTGCAAGTGTATGCTTGCTTGCTTGGACACTTAGCTAACAGTTCAGTTCTGCTTCTTGGCATGATCAACGCCTAAAGGAGAGTCATGTATACTCAATTTGCAGGCGAAGTGTTGGGCTTGGATTGTGGTCGTCAGCAAGCAAAGTATTGCCTTCTTTTACCACAAACAAGCAAGGGATACGTAAAGGAGAACAATCAAAAGAACGTCAAAAGAAATAAAGATGCAGGTACGAACACCATCACGAGCTAGCACACCAGGAATACCAGCAGGAGCACGCAAGGAACACGAAACTTTTCATTATTTTTCTCCTCTTCTGGTTGAGGAGGGCCTGTGTTTTATGGACCGAAGATGATAGATATAGGCACCTTACATTAAGAGAGAGAGAGAGAGAGAGAGAGAGAGAGAGAGAGAGAGAGAGAGAGAGAGAGAGAGAGAGAGAGAGAGAGAGAGAGAGGGCAAGCCGAGACATGGATTTCTTAGGCGCCATGGAGTGGTGGGACAAGTGGCAGCTGCGCGTTCTGGTGCTCGGCAGCCTCTTCGTCCAGTACATGCTCTTCTTCTCCTCGGCTGTGCGTAGGTGTGCTCTTCCACCTTTGCTAAGACTTCTCATCTGGCTCGCCTACCTAGGCGGGGATGCTCTGGCGATCTACGCTTTGGCCACCCTCTTCAACCGCCACAAGCAAGGACGACAACATGATGGGAGCGACCTAGAAGTGCTATGGGCGCCTGTCCTCCTCATCCACCTTGGGGGCCAGCACATGATGATCGCCTACAGCATGGAAGACAACGAGCTGTGGATCCGGCACACCATCACCGTGGTGTCCCAGGTCATGGTCGCCCTCTACATCTTCTGCAAGTTCTGGACCGGTGGGGAGAAGCGGTTGCTACAGGCCTCGATTTTGTTGTTTGTAGTTGGGATCGTCAGATACATCCGAAAGCCTTGGAGTATGAGGGGTGCCACTGTCAGCAGCATAATCCCCTCTTTCTTCTTGTCCACACGAAGGAAAGAAGGCTTATTCACATTGTGGTGCCAAGCGCTGCATCATTGCTCACCTCCTTATGCGTATCACCAACATAGAATTCAAATGAGAGAAGAAGAAAGAAATGAAGAGAAAGATAATATGACGCTTGAAGAATTTGTACATGAAGCAAGAAACAGTTCACAAGAGTTGGCCAGTGATCAGCAGCAAGCACAAAGACTTGCACAAAATCTGATGGAGATGGTAAATATCTTCATTCTATTGGTAGACATATCAGCCCCATACTCTAGACGAATCAAAAGCCTACAACTTCAAATGGCCCTTGATTATCGACATGCAAGTAGGCTGTCAAGAGATATGCTCCGTCAATCATTTTTATTACTATACACAAAGCTGCCTACACTACTCCGTTTTCCTGGGTGTTGTTTGCATTTATTCCTTCCATTGCTCACAATAGTTTCTCTCATCCTATTCTCCACAAACCACAGAAATCATAATTTCAACGTGACAGATGTAAATATAACTTACATCTTGCTCTCATGTACGGCGGTGCTGGATTTAATAATGTTCCTCACGGGTATACGCATCCTGTTCATTGGACCAGAGAAGGTTTCCCAGTGTAACCTCTTGTCTTACTCTGCTCGCAAGAAGAAGCCCACTATTATGATGAAGATTGCTGGACTTGTCTGCTGCAAAGACTATGTTAACATGTATTGCTATACAAAATTTCTACCAAAATCATCCTCATGCCAAGTTGGAGAGTTGGTTCATGGATATGTCAGGGATGGTTGGAAAGGATACATCCACGACGCGGTTAGCTATAAGAGATTCAATAGTCGCAGGGGCCAATGGGCTCTCAAGCATCAATGCCATCTAAGGTGGAGCTTGGAGATGTCTTTCGATAGAAGTGTCCTTCTCTGGCACATCGCCACAGACCTATGCTTTCACCACCAAAGCACAACCCCTCATGGCCAAGTGTGCGCTGCCCTAAGCAGGGTGATATCCAACTACATGGCTTACCTTCTCTCCATCCGCCCCGAGATGCTTATGCCTGGCAGCAGGAACACCATCTTCGCTCTTGCATGCGATGATATTGAGATCATGTTGGGCCTACCGGATGGATCGTTACTGCTGGATGAAAGGGGACTTGCACAAGGAATTCTTGCAAGGGCGCAACAACCATTGTTAGATGGCGCCGACATGATAGGACCTATGGTCCCCAATGCATGCAAGCTCGCTAATGCGTTAATGGAGCTGCCCGATGAAGGGCGCAGGTGGAAGGTGGTCCAGGGTGTATGGGTGGAGATGCTATGCTACTCTGCCGGTTGGTGCATGGGGTATACGCATGCCAAATATTTAAGTGAAGTTGAAGAGCTACTCTCTCGTGTTTGGGTCCTCTTGTCATTTATGGGGATGGAGACATTTGCCGACAGGTTTCAGAAGCTAGAGACTGAAGAAACTAAGGAAAACTATGAAGATGAAAAAGAAGGCGGCGATGATGATGAAGGTAAAGCCGGCGAGATCAAGATTGACATACCGGCCTAAGTTATTTTCGTACTCTTTACTTTTATTTGTAAATGATGTCCAGATGGTGGACTTCCCTTCCTAGTACTCCTAAGGCATCTATATATATGCCTTGTGTATGGCTTTGTTTTTGTTTTGCCAAATCTTTGTTTCAATTGGTCTATTGACCACCCTGTTCATGTTGGTGTGTAACAATGACCCAAAGTTGAGCTTGATACAAATGGTCATACATATATCTACATTAATTTGCAATGAAACTATGATTCATTTTCCATGTCTAAAAATACGGGAAACATATACTCGAATGTGTACCTGGGACGCTGAGTCGAGCACGTATCAGCGAACCAACGCCACTCCAGCTTAGGTCGGAGGATTCAGGCCCCAAAATGCGCGGCGAGTAATAATGCCTCTACCAATTCTCGTTCCATCACACTCTCTTCCATTTATTTATGAAAAAGATATGTTTTCGTAGTTGTGTGCATCTCAGCACCTGTATCCTTCCTTGTACACTGTCCGGTATTGTCCTGCCCTCCGCCGTTTTGCTTCTGGGCATCATAAAAAATAATTATAACTCTGGAAATAATTGAATGGGAAATTCCAAAGTAGAACTTTTATTTAGAAAAATCCAAAGTAGAGGAGAACGAAAGTAAAGGAAATCACGGGCCTAAAGCGACAGTTCATGGAAACGTAGAGCCCACTATTGAACCCGTGCGCCAACGGAGGCCCAGCCCAGACTTCCACAGCCACAAAGGCAAAGATTCCATTTTCCACCTACTCCTCCCCATATTAATCCCTTCTCTCCCCCATCTCGTCCATTTCCTCTCGCCTTTCCCCTGCTTCCTTCCTTCCTTCCTCCTCGTCGCGGCTCGAGCTAGGGTTTCTCGCCTCCGCCCTCCCGACCCCCACCGCCTGCCCCATCAGCCATGTCGAAGCAAGGTTTGTTCTCTCGCTCCCGATCGATCCTCCCGCGTCCTTTCCGGCGTTTTGGCGCCGATCGATTTGGTCCTCGCGGGTTCTGACGTCCCGTTCGGTTTCGGTCTTGTTTCGCAGGAGGGAAGGCCAAGCCGCTGAAGCAGGCCAAGGTCGCCGAGAAGGACTACGACGAGGTATGCCGTCGTTATGCTCTGGCCGTTGCTCCCGATTCGCCGCCCTGATTAGCGATCTGGCCTTGTAATTCATTCTAGGTTTAGACGAGATTAGGTCACTGGTGGACCGTGGCGTTAGATCGGTCCGTGTTGGGTTGGTTACCGTGGATTATTTGTTGGGGGAATAGAAAATTGGTGAAGTTGCTGTGTATCTGAACCTGTTGTGCTGCGGTAGAAGTTTTTTTATTCGGAAAATTAGGGGTTCGTCAATGATTGATCTTAGGTGAGTATAAACACTCTGCTGGGAAGGGGAATTTGGTGAATTGCTACTGATTGTCCTGGTTATGCTGGATGAGAGGGTCACATAACATCTGAATTTTGTGATGCTCGAAATGAAAAGTAATTGTGTGAGCAAGAGAGCAATGTGGTGCACGGGTCTATCCTAATTAATGGTTAGGACTTTGTGTGTATATTTGCTAACATCAATCAATCAAACAAATGCAAACTCGCCCTCTCTATTTATGAGGCTACACAATGCGGTCATGGCTTGTCTAAGGTTATCAGCGGGTAATCTTTGAAGTGGACTGTGCTGTCCTTGTTCAGCATGGGAAGAATTTGGCCTCTGATAGTTCTGTGATCAAGCCTATTTTAGAAGAATTTAGTGTGTTGAGTTCAAACCTTGTTGCTTTTTCTGTGGTTTTTGCCCGTCGTGATGCTAACCAGGCGGCTCACTGCTGCGCAAAGTATGCGTGTGTGCAGGGAGTCTCGAATTCCTGGGGAGTGCATCCACCGGCATTTTTAGCTCACAGCCTTAGTGCTGATTGTAACTCTATGGTTTTAAATTAATAAAGTGAGTGGTTCTGTCAAAAAAAAAAGAGTTTGCAGCACAACCTGGGTTGTATACCTGCGTCCTTGGCTTGTTCCTTTCTTTATGCCATTACTGTAATCTGTTTGTTGGTACTAACAAATGCACACTTAGTTCACCTTAAAACTGAACTGTATTAGGTTATCTAGTTCTGGAAAAAAGAGATGGATTCATTTAGTTGTATGAGCCTTGGTATTTCTTCGTTTGATTAGTTACAACTCAAGTCATCTTTTACATGGTACTCCGACCATACTACCATTCTCTTAATACATAAGCTACATCACTGCAAGTATTTCGATGTGTCCTGAGGGGAAAGGAGGGTGATCTTATTTTGATATCAGCCTTGTAAGACGAAGCTTCTTTATTTGAAAAATCAGTCCATGGACAATATAAGTTATAATTCCAGCTACTTCACAGACCAGCTACAGTTGATGTATACTTATCATGGTTTCGGTTTCTTGTGCGTCTGCAGAATGACCTGGCATACCTCCAGAAGAAGAAAGATGAGCAAAAGGTGAGACCAGTAGAGGATATCTCGTATTTCCTTGTACTCTGCTTATCTTACGACACTTCTTGCTAACCTGAACTATATTTATCTTGAAAAACAGGCACTGAAGGAGCTGAAGGCCAAGGCAGGCCAGAAGGGTGCACTCGGAGGATCCGGTCTCAAGAAGAGTGGGAAGAAATGAGCCTGTCTACTCCATCTGTAATGCTCAGAAAATGATAAACCATCTATCTACCTGTGTTGCGCTTCACTATCTGTGGTTGTAACAAACTACCTTTCAACTGTGTCGAGCGTTAAGCTTCATCATCGCGGTCGGTTGCTGTAGCCTATTGTGTTTCAGCCTCTCTTCTGCATGGCTATGATACAGATGGTTTCCTTAGCTAATAATGTGACGTGATTTGTGACATGATCCGGGAGCTCTGTTCCTCTGGTGATTGTTTGCTCCTATTCTGCTCCATTTTCACTTGCTGCTTCCACTTTTTTAGCTGGTTGCCGATATTGTTTGTTCCGACTGCTTCATTTTCATCTGATCCATAACCAGCATTGGATTTTTACCTGCTTTGTTCCCTGTTTCCTCCGCTTGCATACTGAATTTTGGAACATCGGTGTTATATAGATCAGGTGTGTTCCAAAACATTGGACCAAATTTCAAATACTGATTCACTGACTTTGTGTAATCGCTGCTCAGACTGATGCTCGAATCTAGTACTCCCTCTCTCAAAACTAGATGTTTGTCTAGATTCATGTGTATGATGCGTTTTAGTGCATAGATGTGAGTTTAGACAAATTTCTGACAGGGAGCACAACTTGAAATTACTCATTACGGCTGTGTCATGCAAAACTTTGAATCTACAACTTAAAATAACTCGTTATAGCTTCGTCATGCAAAGCTATAAAATCGAAGGACAGCATCCTACTCATATATAGGAAGATCCAAAGCAGGTGACATTAGAGTCATAGTGGACCTGACCTCATGATCGATCACCATAGGAACTGCACCACTGGCGAGCGTGACATAACCACCCTTGGTCCAAGGTTCTCCTGTGCTGTCCATCTTCGAAGGTTCGCCTCTTGCTGTCCATCAGAGAATTCTCCTGGGTTTTTCGAACACAAAAGTTGTTCGTTTTGGTGGGCAGGAGGACAGGTTGTCCTCTCTTATCTGCGTGTGCTCCCAAAGGATGTCTCATTTGTCCTGCCATTTCAACGCACAAAATATGTTTACACATAGTTAAAATAAATGGGCACACTGGCCAGACAAATAGTTGCAATAAAAGTCCACACCAACCGCACAAATAGTTCAAATAAAAGGTCACACCAGCATCACACAACAAATAGTTCAACACACAAAAAGTAAATAGTTTAACAAACAAAACAAGACAAATAGCTAAGTGAGCACTCATCTTGTTCGTACATTATCTTCTTCTTCCTCTCGAACCAAAGCCCTTCACTCCTGATCCGTCTCGCTCAAGTCATCTGTCATGATCTTATTCTCCTCGGTGAGTATGGAGAGCTCAACTTTTCTTTTCTCGAGATCATATTCCTTGGCAACTTGTTGAGCATGGAGCTCAACTTTTCTTTGCTTGAGCTCAACCTTTTTGGCCCTTGCTTGGGAATTGAAGTCGACTTTTTTTTTTGAGTTCATCTTCCTTTTGCCTAGCTTAATAGTCGAGTTTAACTTCAACGACTTTGACTTGACTATGGACTCATCAAGTTTGAGCTTCTTATTTTGGAAGTGGGGAACCTCTTCATTTGGTCCTCTTTCTCCTTGCATTTTCTCTCACTTGACAACTCCCTTCGACCATCAACTCCTTCAAGGTCGCTTGCAACTCGAGGGCATTGGACTCACATTTTGCATCTTGCTTACAACTTTTGTGGCCTATGGCCGGCCCGCACTTTGGCCCTCGCTTGGGGAATCCACTTTAAGGTCGATTGAAGGTCGAATCATTGTCGTGCTTCTTTCCATGGGGTTTCTCCTTTTGGTAGGCCTCGAAGAGTGCTATCCACTTGGGACACATTTTGATTTTTCTCCAACAATATGTCAAGGTGAAGGGTTTGTTGTCATATTGCTTCTTGAAGTAGTCCGCCAAAGCTTGGAGCACTATATCTTGGATGCTGACGCCACTCACGGACCGATTGATCACATGCTCATAGGTGCCACAAAACCGGATACACTCTTGTTGGATGAATGACCACCTCTTTTAGAGGGAGATCTCGCTTCGATCACTCGAAAAGTTGTAGGGCACAACACCCTATGCTCATCAGAGAATTCGCAAACCCTCTTCCAAAAATTCCTCTCCTTTTTGCGGGCCACCACAAACTTTGCCTTGCCTAAATTCCATCCAGGCCTCGCAAAGAACCTTGTCGTCCTCGTCGGTCGTGAATGCTCCGGTCCCACTGGCTCCATCTAAACCTCCTTTTTGTTGGATTTTTAGGTCTTGGAACAATGGCTCTTGATCAACTAAGACTATCGTATTGAGTGCCTCGTCGAGTCTTTTGTTGAGTCCGGGTCCCATTGATCATGTTCTTTGTCGCATCATCATAGTACTCCCATGCACAATTCTATTTATTTCACACAATTCGCGACAAAACGAATCGATGGAGATACGAGTTTTTTTATCATTCCCGTCCAGAGGGTGTCGGAGCACGCATATCACCAAACAGAACAGGTTGCGGGGAGCGAGTCGCCGGTGGCCACACATGCGTCCTGTTGAGATCAAGTGCAGCCAGGAGCCGACGGGACGGGAGGCATGGTCTCGCTGGCCTCCAGCAACGTGTCCAGCAAAGATATACCGATGATGGCAAGGGAGTTCCAAGCCGATCGCGGTTCGGAATTGATGCGCTAAGAATGACGTTACAAACTTGTGATGCATCGTGCAAACTAGTTCCATGGAATCCGAGGACTACATGCATGCTACTCCCTCCGTTTCAAAATATAAGATATTTTAGGTTTATGAAGAAAATGAATCTAGACTTCTTTTAGTGTGTAGATTCACCAAGATCGAATGACCATATACTAAAACAAAGTTTGAATACATTTCACAAACCTAAAACATCTTATCTTTTGAAATGGAGGGAGTACTATACTAATATAGCAAGAGAAAATTAGGAACAAGCAAAGCCTGTGTTTCTTATGATCGGAGGAGTACCTTTTTGACTATGCAATCGGCCTTTGCTGAAGTTTGGCGTGTTGCTGCGAGGCTGTACTTAAAGATGCCTTAGTTTTATGAAAAAAATAAATTTAGACTTCTTTTCGTTGAGTGAATCTATTTACTAAAACAAGTCTAGATACATTTGCTTCATAAACCTAAAACATCTCATATTTTTGAAACGGAGGGAGTGCGATTGTAGTGGTATTAGCATATTCCTTGACGGAGATGGTAGAAGAGATGGAATGGGGATGATGAGGACGCGACCGGCGGGTGCAAAAGGGGTGGCTGCCGCGAGGAGCGAGCTCAAGTGGCGCGAAGTGCGCGGTGACGGCCGGCGACCTCCGGGGGACACGCAGTCGGCGAACACGTACGCCTTTTTCGTCCCGATCCCGATCGGTCTCTCCGGCTTCGTCTTGGCCGTTGACGACAACCGAGTTGGGTATCCGTCCAAGGAAAGTAGCTAGTGAGTGCATGGTGTGCTACCAGATTGGTACCGTACATGTACATATACGCACGTAGTACAGGCAGGCAGACAGGCCAAACCGACGTGGCTCCCCTGCACTACCCTACGTACCCATCGTTGGCCCAGGGCTATGGTTGGCAGTGGGTGGTGCATGTATCCAAGTGATGTACCATCATCCGTGCTTTAATGGAAGTGGGTGCGCATCATATCGCATGATCCACGAGACCACGAGGATAGGATAATACTAGTAGTACCATATCCTTGGCCTGTCGACACCCTGTTTCCTGACGATCTATACCAAGGGGTGGTGTTCACTCCCATTCTAGTGCAGTGCCACGCTGCCACTCTTCGGTGAAAAATCACTACTCGAATCCGAGGCATATATATATATGCCTTGCCTACCTGCCGTCATCACGCGACTCCTGTTTTTTTCTGCTTGAACTTGGGCGTACATGTGCACGTCGACCACCTAAACCTTACAATATGACTGACCCGAATCTGGATGTGGTCTGGTCGACTCGAGTGACACTAATATGAGTCCTTCCGTGAGATGCAGCCACAGGAGACGCCTCCAAACCTCGCGAAGTACGTGAACATGTATCCATCGACCATTATCGGTCCTGGAAACCTCTGGCCGACCAGCCGGCATGCCAGCGACGCCCATACTACCCATGACGACGTGGACGTACGTACGGGGACCGGATCACTGAAGCCGACACGACACGACGATCCGATCCAAGCAGGAGCAGCCGAACAACTACCAGCTATTGATTCCTCGGCCACCGATATATAATGTACATGTCGGAAGCGGACGTACGGGGGACTTTCCTGCAGCCGTCCGCGCTAGATCTGGGAAGCCGGTGCCACCTCTCATTATAGGAAAACTGCACTACGCCGAGGGCCAGTTGTCTTCTGCACAGACTCAGAAATGTCATCGGCACGGGCGGTGCCGAGGGCAGCTCTCGACGTAGCACCCTCGGGCTAATCTGTGCCGACGATATTGCCCTCGGCGTAGCCCGGCATAGACAATGGTTTTATTAGTATTTTCTCAAAAAAATCATTTTTTTTATTTTTTTCTAATTTTTTTCATATTTCGAATTTTTTGAATCTCTTTCACTTTTGAATTGTTCGAATCTCTCTCACTTGGGATATTTTTAACACTAAGTACACTTAATCTTAGGTTAAATTCCAGTTTTGGTTAAACTTCTCGCTCGATCATCCATCATCACACTACTCCACTCCCAGCACACCTACTTCTCGGTTCTCTTCAGATTAGATCCCACGAAACAAATTATACCTTCTTGTCAATACTACAATATCAATCCTCTAAACTCTTATACCACTGTGTCTAAAACAACAATGAATACATAATAATAATAATATTGAATTCCAATGAAAATAAAATAAGTAATAAAAATAATATTTTATTCATTTTTTGCCATTATTATCATATAATATAGCATACTTAATATCTTTAAATCTGTAAATTGAAATTCGACAAATAATATATCCATTATTATCAGAAAAATGTGAGAAATCCAAATATGAAATAATTCAATTTTTATAATAAAAAATAATTTTTAAAATAATTGTTTCTCCTTTTCGAATTTTAAAAATCTAAAATAATCCAAATTGATTAGAAAAATAAGAGAAATTCAAATATGACATCCATAGCACATTCCAAAATGAATCTAGGGTGAAGGTTTTGAACTCTTCCATTTTCAAAACTCTAAAACCTCTACTAACTATTTCGAACTCTCTCCATTTAAAAGTCTAAAACGACGGGTACAAAGATTCTTAGTTTAGGGCTGAGCCTCGCTAAACTTTCATTGAATCTCTGATGAAATAACATATAGTGAACCAAAAAATGATTTTTGTAAAAAAAAAGAGCATCAGATCATGTACCTGTAGTTCATATCTGACCCACTTCCTACCGATTCGGCAGGAATTTGTCTTTTTTACCAGGGGTGGACGAAAAGGTTTGAGATCTTCCGGTTGTGAAATTGTCCATGTAAGGTGATCTAGTATTTTTTTAAATGGGGTGGTAGCATTTTGATTTAGCCATTTGGTGGTTGCTTCACAAATCCCCCGTTTTTTATGATCGGAAAATGGAAAATGGCTTTTTAGTGCGATGAACAGAGAACTTCCTCCTGCAATATTGTTAGCCATACCATCATGCACATGCACGCATAATATAGCCATATTATCACAATATATGCCTTGATTCTAGCCATAACATTGGTCATTTGACCCGAAAGCTAAGAAACCTTGAATGAGATAGATCATTTTGTGAAGTTTTTTATGAAACGTAATTAATATACCAAGTTTGATATTTTTCCTTCTAACTATATAATATAATATGACACCAAGCGAAGGTTTCACATTGTTTGGATAATTTTTGAATTTTTTATGCCCATTTTAAACTATCGTCATACTTTGTTGTACGGCGGGCATAAAAATTCTTAGCTCAGGGCTGTGCCTCGCTAAACTTGCATTCAAACTCTAATTAAATAGCATATTGTGAACCTAAAAATGATTTTTTAAAAAATCCTGAGCCTCATATCATATACCTATAGTTCATATATGACACACTTCCTCCTGATTCGGCAGGAATTTGTCTTTTTACCAGGGGTGGACGAAAAGGTTTGAAATCTTCCGGTTGGAGAATTGTCCATGTAAGGTGATCTAGTATTTTTTTAAAATGGGGTGACAACATCTTGAATTAGCCATTTGGTGGTTGCTTCACAAAACCCTCTTTTTTTATGATCGGAAAATGGAAAATGGTTTTTTGGTGCGACGAACAGGAAACTTACTCCTGCAATATTGTTCGCCATCCCATCATGCACATGCACGCACAATATGGGCACATTATCACAAAATATGTCTTGATTCTAGCCATAACATTGGTCATTTGAATCGAAAGCCAAGAAACCTCGAATGACATAGGTCGTTTTGTGAAGTTTTTTCTGAAACATTATAAATATACCAAATTTGTTATTTTTTCCTCCCATCTATGTCATATAATATTACATCACGCGAAGGTTTCGCATTGTTTGGATCATTTTTAAATTTTTTATGCCCGTTTCAAACTATCATCAAACTTTGTTGAATGGCGGGCATGAAGATTCTTAGATCAGGGTTGAGCCTCGATAAACTTGCATTGAATCTCTGATAAAATAGCATATTGTGAACCTAAAAATGATTTTTTGTAAAAAAGCATGAGCGTCAGATCATGTACCAGTAGTTTATATCGACCACTTCCTACCGATTTAGCGAATTTGGCTTTTCACGAGGATGGACGAAAAAGTTTGAGATCTCCCGATTGGGACATTTTCCGTGTAAGGTGATCTAGTATTTTTTTAAAATGGGGTGGTAGCATTTTGAATTAGCCATTTGATGGTTGCTTCACAAAACCCCCCGTTTTTATGCTCGAGACATGGAAAATGCCTTTTTGGTGTGACAAACAGAAAACTTCCTCCTGCAATATTGGTCGCCATCCTATCATGCACATGCACGCACAATATGAGCATATTATCACAAACTATGTCTTGATTCTAGCTATAGCATTGGTCATTTGATCCGGAAGCCAAGAAACCTCGAATGAGATAGGTCATTTTATGAAGTTTTTTTTGAAACATAATCAAATATACCAAGTTTGATATTTTTCCTTCCAACTATATCATATAATATTACACCAAGCGAAGGTTTCACATTGTTTGGATAATTTTTGAATTTTTATGCCCATTTCAAACTATTGTCATACTTTGTTGTACGGCAGGCATAAAAATTCTTAGCTTAGGGCCGAGCCTCGCTAAACTTGCATTCGATCTCTGATTAAATAGCATATTGTGAACTTAAAAATAATTTTTGTAAAAAATCATGAGCACATATATTAGTGTTTTAGTGTTTAGGTTCGAAGTGAATCTACACACGAAAATATGTAAAAAATCGAAGACGTATTTTAGTGTTTAGGTTCGAAGTGAATCTACACACGAAAATATGTCTAGATAAACTTTTTTCACAAAAGCTAAGTTTTGAGCACATATACAATCGCCCTTCGTTGAAGTTTTTTCGCCCGTTGCTGCGAGGCTTTAATTACTTAAAGATGTCATCTACCACTGTGGTTGTATTAGCATATTCCTTGATCGGAGAGGTTAGAAGAGATGGGGATGATGAGGACGCGACCGGCGGGGGCAAAAAGGGTGGCTGCCGCGAGGAGCGAGCTCAAGTGGCGAGAAGTGCGCGGTGACGCCCATCCGGTGGACACTGACGGCGACGTCCGGGGAACATGCACTCGGCGAACACGCCTTTTTTTTCGTCCCGATCGATCTCCGGCTTCTGTCTTTGCCGTTGACGACAACCGAGTTCGGTACCCGTCGCAACGGGGGGTCACGAGGAACGAAAGCGGTGCATGGTGTGTTACCAGATCAGTACCGTACGTACATATACACACGTACAGGCAGACAGGCCAAACCGACGTGGCTCCCCTGCCCTGCCCATCGATCTCTCATGGCCTAGCAAGGCTATATATAGTTGGCAGTGGGTCGTGCAACGTATCCAAGTGGTGTACCCTCCGTGCTTTAATGGGAGTGGGTGCGCATCGCATGATCCACGAGGATAGGATAATACTACTAGTACCTACCATAATCCTTGGCCTGTCGACACCCTGTTTTCTGACGATCGATCAAGTGTTCACTCCTATTCTAATTATAGCACAGTGGCAACTCGATCCAGTTAAAAAATCATGGGAGGCCTATTTCTTGATTTTGCATCGCCGACCTGCCTATCGTCATCACGCGACGCGACTCATGTTTTTTCCTGCTTGGACGTACGTACAGTACAGGTGCGCGTCGAGAGTCGTCGACCACCTAAACCTTAGAATATGACTTTGTGTGGTCGACCAGTGGAGTACACCCCGGGCAACCCGGGCCATAGCCCAGGACGTAGACAAAATTTTCAGCTATATATAAAAATGCACTAATTTTTAAAGATTTAATATAATTTTAACAATATAATATAATCTTGGTCCGGGGTTTGATGGAATTCTGGATCCGCCACCGATTCCATGCGTGAGATGCGGCCATAGGAGACGCGTCCAAATCTCGCGAAAACCACACGCTGAAGCCTGAAGGTGAAGGACGATCCATCCATCTCTGGCCGACCAGCCGGCATGCCAGCGACGGCCACACCCATGACGACGTGGACGTGCACGTACGGTACGGGGACCGGATCACTGAAGCCGACACCGCACGATCGATCCAAGCAGGAGCAGCCGAACAACTACCAGCTATCGATTCCTCGGCCGCCGATCTGTACTGTACAGTGCGTGTCGGAGGCGGACGTACGGGCGGGGGACTTTCCTGCAGCTAGCGGTGCGCTAGATCTCGGCCGCCGATCTGTGCTGTACAGTGCGTGTCGGAGGCGGACGTACGGGCGTGCGGCGGCTTTCCTGTGGCCGTGCGCTCGCGAGCGGCGGCGGGCGAGGATCCAAGGAAGGAAGGCATGTACGGCGCGGCACGGCTCGGAGGATGACGGCAGGCTGGCGAGGACGATCAAGCAGCAGTGACGCTGTAGCGGTAGCAGTAGCAGCAGTGGGATAATCACGGCGCTGGCTGGTGACTGGTGAGGAAAGGGGCCGCACTGCCGGTGGGCTGATTGATTGGCTAGGGGGACAGGCAAAGCAGGGCAGCGAGTGCGAGGTGCGTAGAGCGCCACTGCACCGCACCATCCATCCATCATGCATCGACGGTGGCTTCCGTTGAGCGCCACTGCACTCGCACCCGGCGGGCCTCCCCCGATGCGATGCTGGAGGTTGGCCCGACCCCGCGACGTCGATCCGTGTGTCGCCATCGGGTCGGCCGGTTCGATCGATCGAGCACGAGGAGTAGATCAAGCATTTTGAGATGCTCAAAGATCGACCGACCGAATCGGTTTCCCTTTGCTAAATACTACTAGATCGGAGACCTCGATCGTGGGGGGTTATATTACTTTGTTGCCAACTTGGCTGCTGGTCCTAGAACTGTTCCCTTTGCTTCTAGGACACTTCAACCTCCCAGAGCTGAGCTGAGCTCGATCGATCACGCAGTCCAAGCAAATAAAGCTTCAGTCTCGAGGAGGGACCACTACATGATCCGGGCTATACCTACTACTCCAGCTTGGGATTTGGGAGAAAAGAGAGGCAAACGAAACGATGCAGCAGGATTATTGGGGGTGCTGTGCCCGTCGCGTAACAGTGATCCAGCAGCACACGTGGGCCACACGGACGGGTGAGTGCATAGCCCTGAGCCCGCAACCACTCCCCCCACATCGCGCCATCATTCCCGCCACCTTTTGCCTACCCTACCCTCCTCTAAATTTTACTCCCGGGGAAACACCCCGCAGCGCGCCTTTTGATTACGGTTTTAGGCGATGCGTCCACACGAACAATGGGGCCAAACTCCCTGACCGTGCCAACATTTTCTTCTTGCAAAATTTTCAGGTTTTTAGCGTGCGTGGGGTTTGTAGATTTGACTCAGTGGACCGGGAGTGCACCAAGCTAGAAAGTACTTCCTCCATCCTAAGGCTTAATAAGGTCTATAATTTTTTTGAAAAGTTAAGCTACGAAAAGTTTGACCAAACTTTTAGAAAAAACTATCAAGAACTATTATATTATATAGATATCATGTGAAAATATGTTTCATGATATATAAAAAGGTATAAACAAACAAACATATAGATAGATAGGTAGATAGATAGATACACATATAAAAAGACAGATAGAAATTAGTTGGCATGTCTTGGTGGAACCTCGGGAGATGAACTCTTTCTCACGAGATCTAATCCAGTTAAGCATTTGAGTAAACATCTCTGTTCCTCACTATTAGCTAATGATCAGTTATGCATAGTAAATGTGTTTTTATTTGCTTATTAGCAAAGGACCCCTATCACAAAGCTATCATGGTCCCGAGGTTCCACCAAGACATGCAAACTAATTTACGTGTTTTATAGATCCGGATTACAAGTGTGTCACCTAGATTACACGTGAAAAATAAGAGGCTTTATCCCAATTTCAGGTCCTCTTGGATAACAGAATTTGAACTCACATAGATAGATAAACAGATAGACAGACACACAAACATTCATAAGAATGAAGTGAATGCTATGACAAGTTGAAACCTCCGAAATTTATGTGAAATCCCTTTGAGAAAAGAGGCCTCAGACAACATATACGGTATGTTGCAACCCACAATTGTTGGCTAACAAAAGAGTTGACTAGACAAGGTATTACCCACGAATGACATATATATGACACAACATTTTTGAATAGAAAACATTAGTCCATCATTTATGTCCAGTAAAGTAAAAAAAGAGACACACCAACTGGTTCCTATGTTTTATACAAAGTCTTGCATTTCAAAGAGTCACTTGGATTACATGTGGAAAATAAGAGTGTCGTCAGAATTTAAGCTCCTCTTTGATAGCAGGATTTCAACACACCTGGATCGGTAGAAGAATAACTAAATATCATGGCAAGTTGAAGCCTACAGAAATTGAAGATAGAAGAATATATAAAATATAAGTTGTTTAGTTGTATGATTGTATCGTTGTTTAATTGCATTGCAGGAAAGAAAGATGAGTTTTCTTCAATAGTTAGGTGTGAGTGGAATTGAGTTTGACAAAAACTCATACTATCAGACAACGATCATCAGGAAAAAGATCAAAGAATTCAAATCATGCAAAATTTCTATGTAAAACAGCCGTAAACAATGCAAACATTATCAAATTAGGATGTAAGTTGCAACACATAATTATTGGATCCATCGGTTCATGTGTTTTTGGTTGTCTTTGTGAGAAATTGAGAAGGTTGCACTGCCCTAGCTCCCGCCGCCATCTCTACGGAGATTTCGTGGGTCTAGTGGTACCTGCGTGTGCGGTGCGGCCCAAACAGTGGGATGAGGAGGGTGCGGGCGACCACCACCTCATCTCCTTCCTCCCCATCGTCTAGCACCTCAATGCTGCCTAAGTGCCGATGCCGCATCTGCCGCTAGATGAGCTGGCACTGAAAGCGGAGATGGACCGCCGCCTCGCACTGCTCCCGCCGGCGCTACAGTACGACCACGCTTACAACCGGAAGGAATTATGATGTGCGCGTGACGTGCTCGTACCGGGGCAAATTCTAGCCGTGGGTAGATTACAAAATCTAATCGCGCACTTCGATGACGTGGACTCCGACGATGACAAGTGTAGTAGCGACGAAGAGGGCGGTGATGGCACCACTGACGTCGTCGTGAAGCACGAGGGTGAACTCGCTATGCCGCTAGACTACAATTAGGATGAGGCCACCACACGCGCCATCGAGCTCTCCAAGCACGACGAGGAGGCGCTATGGACCTAAGACAGGCT
Organism: Avena longiglumis; assembly: GCA_030063025.1. Taxonomy (NCBI): domain Eukaryota; kingdom Viridiplantae; phylum Streptophyta; class Magnoliopsida; order Poales; family Poaceae; genus Avena; species Avena longiglumis. The sequence goes on along the minus strand of CP125979.1, from coordinate 52,663,085 downwards.
GGAGGATTTCGTCCAACTCTTTGCGGTGGTGGCGGGGCAGAGCTACCACCTCCACCACTATTGTCACCGTATGCGCTGCAGCAGGCCGTTTGGCCCGGGCATGAGGTTCCAACGATTGCGTGGCCTAGGCCCTGCCGCCACCGGTGCAGCCTGAGTGGCCACAGCAGGGCCCTGGATGCCGCTGCCATGCATACATCAACCTCTCGACGGACGATGATGATGAGTGGCTGGCTCCGGCGATGCGGATGGCCGTAGCTAGGGTTTGATTATGTCTTTTCTATGTAAATTATGTTTTTTAAATTAATGAAAATGTTCGAGAAAAGGAGGTCTAGGCAATGGATGAATGGGTCGTCCCGTTGGGCGCACCGGCTTGGACAACCGGATATATCAACGATGGCTTTGCCCTTCCACGACTTCAAGCCGATCGCAGTTTCAGAATCGATGCTAAGAACGATGTTACAACTTGAGATGTATCGTGAAAACCAATTTCATGGAATCCGAGGACTACATGCGAGTACTAATATAGCAAGAGCAAAGAACCAGGCTACATGTGTTTCTTATGATCTACTCCCTCTGTTTTAAAATATAAGATGTTTTAGATTTATAAAAGAATATATCTAAACTCCTTTTAATATAGATTTACTTCAAACTTAAGTGTACCTAATACTAAAATAAGTCTAGATACATTTCACAAAACCAAAACATCTTATATTTTTAAACGAAGGGAGTACCTTCTGAACATATAATCGACCCTTGTTGAACTTTACTTTGTCTTTGTTAGGGCGTCTGATGCGGTGACGTCAGCCTTCCCTTATGCTCGCCATATTGGATTTTTGCTTAGTTGGAGGAGAGAGAAACAAGAGAGAGAGAGGGTTGTCTTCCCTTAGCTAAGGGATGGTCTCTTAGCAATAAGAGAAGACTATTTTTCTCCATTGTACCATATGCCTTCTCTTAGACAACCAATTTTTTACTAAAAATAGTTAATTCTATTAATTGCTAGAGATAGCAATAAGAGATAATGCATTGTATAAGTTATATATTGTGTCTTCTCTAAATGATGTGGAGAGTTAAGAGAAGGCATGCCTTCTCTAACATTGTACATGCCTTAGAGTCTCGTTAAAGATCTCACTGTAGTGGTATTAGCATATTCCTTGACGGAGATGATAGAAGAGATGGGGATGATGAGGATGCGACCGGCAGGGGCAAAAGGGTGGCTGCCGCGAGGAGCGAAGTCAAGTGGCCAAGTGCGCGGTAACGCCGACCTCCGGGGGACACGCACTCGGCGAACACGCCTGCATGACATGAGTCCATGTGGTGCGGATCGCATGATCCACGAGACCACGAGGATAATACTACTAGTACCATATCCTTGTCCTGTCGACAACCTGTTCTCTGACGATATCAAATTGTTCACTCCTATTTTAGTGCTGCTGTGCCACTTCAGGTAAAGAAAATCACCGGAGGCCCATCGCCTGCTGTTATTCATCATCGCTTATTCACTCGGGTGTGTTTGATTACTCGGACATAAATTTCTTGTTTTTGACTTTTGATCCGTTCGATGCCTATAATATTAAAATATTTGATTTGGGTCAACTTTAGGCTCCTTATTTGGTTCCCATATTCTCGTTTTCCCCCAAATTGGCCCAGTATTTTCTTGTTCGATGCTCACAGTAGACCATAAATGTTATCCCTTTAATCGAACATACTTAATTTTAATTCTCTCTAATCTATCTAAATATGCCTCCATTCGAGATAAGTTGTACATGAAAAAGATGCCCCTTGATGAATATGTTGTGGTGAACAATTTATAATTTCGTTAAGTGTTTGAAATGCTATGTCGTCTTCCCTTTTAGAGTTTTTTTGAACGAATTTCGTCAAATTCGTCACGCACAATTGATCATTTGAAATTCTCTTTGGATGGAAGATTTAATTCATCATTTCACACGATTTTGATGTTGTAAGTTTGACATTGCTAGACGAGTAGATCTATGCATGTATAATATGACAGTTTAGATCTATGTAATTGTGAATGTCAAAATGAAAAACTCACAACACGAAAGTTGTGTGATTCGGTGAGGCGAAACTACACTCCAAAGAAAATTTTAAAAGGTCGCCTGCGTACAAAGAATTTAGTAAAATTCGTTCACAAGACACATAAACATGAACACGAAATAGAGGCCTTAAACGTCATATATATGAACCGATCGTCGGGATGATTCACATCGTCGATCCACAACCTTTTCATGTATAACTTATTTTGAATCGGTCCATGGTTTTATAGATCATAGTGGATTAAGTTAAGCATGTTTAGAGCGGAAAGTTCACATACCTAGGTTGCACGCGCGGAGAAAAAATTGCACCCAGCGGGTCTGTTCCCGTGAAAACGCGCAAAATCAGCGTTTCCAGCGGATCAAATTTTGGACTGCTTTAAAAACCATGCCATTCAAAAATTCCATGCGACCCAATAAGCCAAATCGTGTTTATCTTTTTCCCAGAAATGAGAATCCGGCCTAACAAACACGCCCTTGATCAGCCAGAATGACTCTTGTTTTACACGTCGACCACCTTAAACCATAGAATATGACCGACTGGAATCTGGATGTGGTCGAGTGACAGTAATATTCCTTGCGTGAGATGCGGCCATATATAGGAGACCGGACGTGGACGTGGACGTACGGTACGGGTACCGGAGCTAGCGGCTGAAGCCGACACCGCACGATCCAAGCAGCCGACACCGCACGATCCAAGCTACTGTACAGTGCGTGTCGGAGGCGGACGTTAAGGACGGGCGTCTCTCCTGTGGCCGTGCGCTCGCTCGCGGCGGCAGGCGGGCGACGACGGCAGGGCACGGCGCGGAGGATGACGGCAGGCGGGCGAGTTCTGAGCTCGATCGATCTCCTCTCTACTGTATTCGCAGGTCTCACTGGAGGAGCTAGTACTAGTACAACTGGAAAGGGGCTTGATCGGTCTCGAGGAGGGACCACCAGATGATCCGAGCCTGGGATTCGGGAAGAGAGAGGCAAACGAGCGAGTAGGCCAAGGAGGAAACGATGATGCAGGGTTGGGGATGGATCGGGGTTGGGGATGGAGCGAGTAGGCCAACACTTTTCTTCTTGCAATTTTGCAGGTTTCTAGCGTGCGGGTTTGCGGACTTCAGTGTACCGGGACTTGCACCAAGCTCGAAAGTACTAGACACGTTTCCATGTATCTTGTAAAACTTTGGACATATACTACAACTAACCATAGACAAGCAAGCTATAAAATACGCGGCCATGATTTTTTTTTACCACCTATACGGATGAAAATATTTTGCCAAAATTTAATCCATGGCATAAGACCATGTACATCGACACTATGACAAGCCGTAACTATGACAACAACTCCTTTGCTGGATCCAGAGATTGTGCATTTTTCCTCCAAACAGGCCTACGATTGCTAATTCCATGAACACAAGCCAGAAGAGGCGGCGCCTCCTCCCTGCATGGTTCGCCTCAATTTGTAGGAACTCCCCAAGATCTTAGGCCTGCCACGCAGGGCCCATGGCATTCTGGACAAAGCTTCATAGAAATCGAGCCGTCGAGCATGTGAACATAATATGGGCGCACGTCTCAGGGATCCCACATAACGGACACATGCCATCTCCAGGGCCTCGATGCTTCACAACTTCAACACTTGAGGGCAGTCGATCGCCGAGGGGCTGCCAAACAAAAATACAAATACTAAGACGAAGGGGGGCTTCCATAGGGGAGAGGTCCAACCCAACTCGGGGCCCTTTTATGCGGTACACTTGCCGAGGAAGGAATTCGGGAAACAAATACAAAAGAAAGTTTATAACATGCCATCTTTGTTGACAATTTTCAAAAAACTGAAAATGAACTCTTCCTCAAGAGATCTAATCCAGTTAGGCATTTGAGTAAACATCTCCCTTCCTCGGCTATTGGTTAATGATCATTTATGCATAGTACACATGTTTTACCTGCTTACTAGCAAATGACCCATGCTACGAAGTTACCTTGGTCTCGAGGTTCCACCAAAACATGCAAACTAATTCCTGTGTTTTATACATCCGAATTACAAAGTGTCACCTGGATTACACGTGAAAAATAAGAGTCTTTATCCCAATTTAAGGTCCTATTGGATAACAGAATTTCAACACACATAGATAGATAGATAGATAGATAGATAGATAGATAGATAGATAGATATACCATCAGACAGAAGGACAGAAGAATAAACTAAATACTATGACGAGCTGAAATCTACAAAAGTTGGAACCTCCGGAATTTATGTGAAATCCTTTCGACAAAAGAGGCCATAAAAACATATACATTATCAAAGTACGATGTATGCTGCGACACACAATTATTGGCTAACATAAGAGATTGACTAGACACGGCATTTACCTCGAATGACATATACTATATGACACAACTTTTCTGAATAGAAAAATTTCTAGCCAGAAAAGTAAAAAAAAAAAGACACACCAACTAGTTACTATCGTCGTCTCGAGGTTCCAACGAGACATACCAAATGGGTCTTATGTTTTATACAAAGTCTTGCATTTCAAAGAGTCACTTGGATTACATGTGGAAAATAAGAGTGTCGTCAGAATTTAAGGTCCTCTTTGATAACATGATTTCAACACTCCTGGATCGGTAGAAGGATAACTAAATATCATGGCAAGTTGAAGCCTGCGGATATTGAAGATAAAAGAACATGTAAAATATAAGTTGTATCGTTGTGTAAATTATATCGCAGGAAAAAAACATAAGTTTTCTTCAGTAGTTAGGTGTCAGTGGAATTGAATCTTCCGAAAACTCATACGATCAGACAACGATCATCAGGAAAAAAGATCTAAGAATTGAAATCCTGCAATTTTTCTATGAAATCTTTTGATTAAAAGGCCATAAATAACACATAAATTATCAAATGATGATGTAAGTTGGAAGACACTATTATTGGCAAACATAAGAGATTGACTAGACACGCTAATTCCTCAAATGACGTATATATGACATATCTTCCATAATAGAAAACATCATTCCATCATTTCTGGTCAGAAAAATCAAAAGAGAGAGAAAAAAGACCAGACACATCATTTGGGATTAAAAAGCATTAGCCCATCATGCATTTTTTGCTTTTGTGGTCAGAAAAGATAACCAGCTAGGACCTGCTTTTGGATAGCCACACAACACAAGGTCCTTTATGCACACTCACCTAGCTAATTAATAAAGCAAGCTCGAGACCCTCCTTCAGCTAGCTCAATTATAACACCACCACTGGCAGCTCCAACACCCAGCTTTCCTTTCCTCACCGCTCTTTCCTCTCATACTCCACGCACACACACACACACAACGAGCACATCATCGTCAACACGCTCGCCGATGGAGAAGTGCAGATCGGTGCCGCACGAGCACTCGTCGGCGTACTACGGGTGCGGCGGCGGGTACGACTACGAGGACGTGGGCCGCGGCGGCGGGGCGGCGGTCAAGTCGTACAGCTTCAACGGGCCCAGCGCCGGCGACGACCCGGAGGTGAAGCGGCGGCGGCGGGTGGCGTCGTACAACGTGTTCGCGTCGCAGGCCAGGCTCAAGTCCTCCGTCCGCGGCAGCTTCAAGTGGCTCAAGTCCAAGCTCTCCGACGTCCGCTACGGTGGCCTCTGAACTCTGCTCTCTCAACCTCTCCAATCCTCCATGAACCACCTCTCTCTATATACATATGCATGAAGAAGTGTATGTGTGTGTGTACTAGTACTACTGCTAGTCTGCTATACGTGCTTGGCCAAGTTGCTGCATATGTTTGTACTGTTTACATGCCATGTCTATGCTGCTATGCATGTATGAACTACTATGTGTGTGGTCGCTGCATGGTTAACTGTTGGATCCATCGGTTGATGTGTTTTTGGTTGCCTTTGTGAGAAACTAGGAACGGTGGTTGTGCTGTACCCTGCTTAATTTGCATGCTTAAGTTGCAGATCAAGTTGTATCAAGCCATGTTCTCTGTTTTCTCTCTACAAAAAAATTGTTCTCTGTTTCTATTTCTCCTTCATGTTTCAGTTTACGCATGTGGTTGCATGTATGAGCTACTTCTGCTTGTGATCTTAAGTTGCTGCATGACTAACTGAGAGTAGATCGCTTTGTTCTAATAGTTTCCATGTGAGAAGGGGAAAAGAACAGTGGTTATTAATCAAAATTAAGGGTTAGTTATCATAAAGCTATGGTTCCTGTTCCCTGCTTCTCCTTTTTATCTTCTTGCATAGTATGTTGATTTGGACTGGAGAATTATTGTGGTTGGAAACGCTGTCCTGGATTAGTTATGGATGGTTTCTGGAGACACTTCCATGGCCTTCAGTTTGGCAACCACAAACTGCAGACCTCATCAATCGCCAGCAACAGTGTTGTTAACATGATAATAACAATAGTACTATACTAGTTATTAAAGAACACCCACCATCATCACATAATTTCATTCTTCCACACTAAAACCTACTCCAACATTTAGAACAGTTTTTCCTGACAGCATTAGAACAGTTACGGCGGGACCAATCATGAACAGAACAAATCCTCCCAATTTTCTGCAATGGTGATTTATTGGTATATATGAACTGCGTGGCAGTTCTACAAATCAGGTGTTTCTCAATTGAAACAGGAGCTAGTTCAGTCGTAGCAAATCCGCAGCAACAGTAGTAATCCTGAACAGTTCATCTGCTAAAACCCACAAAAGCACGATCCACAATGCGTGTGCCGTGAGCGTTGGCGGCATCAGATCACGTCGCCGATCTGATCGCCACGCCGCGGTGCGCGACGGCGGCGGCGCCGCTGCCGCCCTTGTGATCGTCGGTGGTGGAATGGTAGGTGTTTGCCCTCCGCAGCTGCGGCTGGTCCGGCGAGGCAGCAGTTAGCAGCGCCTGAATTGGGCTACCTGAAAACCGTCTCGGGGTCGTGCTGGCGAAGGCGTTGACGATGGCGTTCTCGGCTGGTCCTTGGACGCTGCTGGAGGAGGCGATGGCGGCGATGCCGTCCGGTTCTTGGCCTGATTTTGCCGTGTCGTTGGTAACTCTGTCCTCCTGAATTCATCGGTTTGCGTGACAGAGACATTGAAACGGATAGTGATTAATCACCGACAGAGACATTGTAGGCTAAATTCTAGTTCAGGTCGAAGAAGCTGAGAAAATGACAGTACGGAGATGGACATTCCTGATGAGTACCTGTTTGTTGTGAGACTCGCCATTGGAGACCTTCGGTTCGTCTGCCTGCTGCGCCTGGTCAGGTTTCTGCCTGCTTTCCCTTCGCTTGCTAGAACGCTGTCTCAGCTTGGGCCTGTATGCAACAGAGCAGAAAACCAGAACATTCATTCAGAGGAAAAGTATACTCTGCAATGAAACATTGCAAGGTCAAAGGTTTTCCAATGTGAGCTTATGATCGATCGATCCTCACTTCCTTCCATCGTGGGAGGTGGTCGGATCCGGAGTCTCCTCCTTGTACACCACCGGAAGTTCCGACAGGTCGCACGGCAACGGCGGCGTTCTGAAGAACTGCAAATATCCCCAGGGGTCAGATAATGGTGTTCAAGCTTAGCATCAGATTCAGATGTTCTGTTTATCGCTCTGCGTATCTGGTTTGTGTGGACGTACGTCGCTCTGGAGAGCCTGGGCGGCGGTGCCGCGGGCGGCGGGGTCGAGCGCTAGGAGCGTGTTGAGGAGGGGCAGCGAGGACGCCGGGAAGCCGGCGAACCTCTCCACCATGCTCGACTTGTACGTCTTGGGCGGGCGGAAGCTGGCCGGGAGCTTCATCTTCCTCCAGTAGTCGTCGGGCGGCGAGCCGCAGAGGCTGAAGATCTTGAAGAGCTGCTCCACCTCGGTCCTGCCGGGCATGAGCGGCTTGCCCGTGAACATCTCGGCCAGGAGGCAGCCCGCGCTCCAGAGGTCGATGCCGACGCCGTAGTCGGTGGCGCCCAGGAGAAGCTCCGGGGCACGGTACCAGAGCGTCACCACGCGGCTGGTCAGCGGGCGGCGCCGCCCCGGCCCGTAGTAGTTCGCCAGGCCCAGGTCGCCCATCTTGAGCACGCCGCGCCGGTCGATCAGCAGGTTCGACCCCTTGATGTCCCGGTGCAGGATCCCGCGCTCGTGGCAGTGCTGCAGCCCCGCCAGCAGCTGCTGCATGTAGCACTTGATCTGCATGCCAAAAACCAAGAGACGGTCGTTTTACGCTGTCCGTCGTCGTCTCCGGTGGTGCCGGCGGTGGGGTGGTCGTGGTGATATGTGTACCTGGGGGAGGGTGAGCGGGACTTCGGCGCGGGAGATGAGGCGGGAGAGGTCGGAGTACATGAACTCGAAGACGAGGTAGATGCTGCGGTGCATGCGGGAGGTGGCGATGCCGTCGAGGCGGATGATGTTTGGGTGGTCCAGCCGCCGGAGGATGCGCATCTCGCGGGCCATGAAGCGGACGCTCTCCGGCTCCGCCGTGTCGAAACGGACCTTCTTCAGCGCGACGACGCGGCCGCCGCCGCGCTCCCGGGCCATGTACACGTTGCTGTACGTGCCCTGCCCGACCTTCTCGATCTTGTCGAACGCGTCGGCGCTCCGGGGCACGATCCCCTGCAGCGCCTCGCGTGGCACGTTGTCCAGCAGCCACGTCGGCCACCCGTCCACCAGCTGCTCGCGGTCGTCGCTCTCCCGCCGCGCCGACGGCGGCGGCGACGGCGAGTGTCGCCGCCGTTGTCAGAGTCGACGCCTCTGAGGCTTCGGTCTCCGCCGGACGGGGGTCGGCATCCGCGTTCGTGTCCGTGTTCTGCTCCTTCACGGCGATGGTGGTGGGGAGGGGGTCAGTGAGGCGGCGGGCGGAGGACGGGACGTATCCGTTGTTGCGCATGAGGTGGTCGATGCCCCGGCCGTCGCTGCGGGCTGGGGAGCCCTGGGAAGGCTTGGCGTGCGCGCAGCCCATGGCGGAGGCGGCGCGGCGGCGTCGGCGTCGTCTGCAGCTGCTGCTGCCGAAGAGATGGAGGTGAAGGAAGGTGGGACGAGGACGGAGACATCAACGTGAGGGGAAAGAGGCGGCCGCCCGGGGTGGCGCCAAAACATATAAACGTTTTGTTTTCGTATCTGCAGCTGTACGGTGGCCGCCTGGCCGGTAGCAAGAATAATGTTATCGCCGGCCGGCGGCTGCCGGCCGCGCGCGCGGCCGATTCGGGACTCTTCTGCCAGCCTACGTCCCGGCTTACGTGGTTGCGCCTAACAGTGGCATTGGCACTTCGTTGCCGCGCAGCTAAGTGTAATAGTATGTCACAGACGGCGCAGTTACGGATCGTGTGTTGTACACTTGTACAGGACCATTTTTTTATACAGGAACATTGATGTAGGAAAATATATAATTTTTAGTTTTTTGGGGGATTATATACATAGTAGCCATTCTTTATCAATGCGCTTTTGTATTTGGAAAATATGTCAATTTGTGGATATTATTAGTCAAATATAAAAACCGACTCTCGAAAATGTGCTACTTTTAGAGAAGCGACATGTGGTTTCAAAAAATGCTTTTGGAGCTCGAGTTCACTAGAGTGCTTTATTTTTAAAATTAAAAAATAATATTTTAATGTTTCAAAAAAAAGAAACAAATATGTACATGTAGATTATGAGATATACTTCAAGTGTGCAATTTTTCAATCCGAAATACATTGTATTATGAGCTATACAAAAAAGACAAAATCTTACAAGATTTGAGATGTACTATTCATAGATCTAGATATGAACATTTTGTCTTTTTTATGTAGCGTATCATACAACATATTTTGGATTAAAATTTTGCACACTTGAAGTATACATCATGATCAATATCTATAATTTTCTCTAGATTTCTTGGCACTTCGAAAATAGATTTTTGAATGTTCAAAATAAAGGGCTCCAGTGAGCCAGAAGCTAAATCGACACACTCCATGTGTTTTTTATATTTTTGGGGGGATTATATACATAGTAGCCATTCTTTATCTCTACTACGATGAAACTGACGACCCCAACTAGGCCACTGCAATGCACCGATACAACCGAGCACCTTGACGCTGGACCAAACCCACCTCATCTCAGTAATGGTAGACCGACACCACATCGATAACGCAACATTGATCTCGACATAAATTATCGTCTTCGACGAAGTGTTCCTCCAACCACTAGGCCGAGTCAATATAGACCAGTCGAAGCAGAAGCACATTATCGAGACAATGCCTCCAAGGGGAAGAACAATGAAAGAGCACCCCGCAAAGACCCTCTAGATCAAGGGAACGGGGAAGCCTCCCATGCTCATGGCCTAGACCCGCATGAAACTAAACGTTACGAGGGTGTAGGGGGTAGACCCTCAATCACCGCTACCTTTAGAACCATCAAACATAAGCCACTACCTGACATCCATCTTACTACATCGCCTTGAAGCACCTTTTCCCATAGCACCTTCCATTTCACCACGATCCACACACGCCTAGTATGAACAAGATCCACCACTACATCAATCGCCGACGACAAAGATTGCGGGAGAGAACATGCGGAGTAATGTGTTGATGTTGCTGGAGCAGCCATGAGTGACTTGGTGTAATCTAAACACCGTTAGCATATCCTCCTCATGTTGGTTGTGAGGAGATGACTCGAAGCTCTTGAGACAACCCAAACATGTGAAAGATGCAATCCCGTCAGGGTTATGACCAACGAGTACTTTGGAAAGGATGATTTTTAAAACCCTTCTGGTAACTAAGTGAAGTCACCAAAAATATGGATTGGCCTCCTTTGGAGAAGGAAGGAAATCGAATACAAAGGAAAGCCAACAGAACAAGAGGAACTTTTTTTCAAAAGGGGAGTATAAAAAGATGCACACAACACTTTATTAAAAGATCATCCTCCAAAGTTATTAAAAAATGATGGGTCGCTAAAGTCGATACATGAATCAACAAGCGAAAAATAAAAAGCATATTAAACATCCTATATCCGGCTAGTATGCTTTCAGGTAGCCTGACAGAAGATATCTTGAGCAACCATTAGTAGACAGTTGCATCCAGAAGCCATAGTAGCCCACTAGTCCTAGGGGAGTAGGAACTTCCTATACATAGTGTATCACCATATGAATAACCTGCAAAAAATTAAAATTGTTGTTTCTGTTAAAGATAATGGTGTTACTGCATTTTCATATTGACCAATATAAGGCTGAAACACTAATATAAATTCTAGCCTTAAAATGTTTGTCAACCCCGTTCAACCAATTCTTAAACATATTTTTGATATTTGTTGGAGGAAGCAAGTCATATATAAATTTTACTATGCGCCAGGACAGCCTAGCAAAAGGACACACGATAATTAAATGCTCGATGGTCTCTTGCGCACCACAAAAGCATCATTTTTAACATCTTACCCAATTTCATTTTGCTAAGTTGTCTTTTGTTAGTAAAACTTTACTGTTCAGGAACCACATAAAAATCATTACCTTTAGGGGGATTTTCAACTTCCTTAAGTATTTTATGAGGAAATGTGTGTGGTCATTCATAAGGTCCACATATAGATTTGATAAAAAAAGATTCCTGAAGCCGTTAAAATACACATAAACTTATCTAGTTCATCGGATAATTGTATCATTATAAGTCTTTGGCATAAGTGCAACCAACCCTACCACTTATTACCTGTTAGTGCCCTTCTTAAACTAATATTTAGTGTTACTTGTTTCACAATGTTATACAAGGATGGATAATTGTTGTGCTATGGGAGTATCACCCATCCAAATGTCCTCCCAAATTTTTTTAGATGAGCCATCCCCCACAACAAAGTGGCCTGTGCTAAACAATCATCTTTCACCCGCATTAGTCCCTTCCAAAAGGGAGAATCGCATAGTTTTTCCTAGACCTCGTACAATGTATTTTGAGTGAGATACTTGTTGTGTAACAGCTCCTGTCATACCCTTCCTCATTAAGCAGTTTGTATAGCCACTTACTCAACAAACACTTATTATTGAGTTTAAGTACCTCAATGCCGGGACCACCTTGGTATTGTGGTTAACAAGTGATATTACATTTTGTTAATTTATATGGAATAAAATGCACAAGAGGTCCTAAAAGTTTCAACTTGTGCACCGGAGGTCCTAATTCTGAGATCCATGTGCACTGCAGCCGGGGCTGTAGCTGAGAATTAAGACCTGTAGTACACAACTAACTGAGAATTATGACCTCCTACACAAGTTGAAACTTTTAGGACCTGTGTACAATTTCGTCCAAACATTTAGGACCTTCACTGCATATTACACATTTATATTTACATTTATTCTCATCACTTTGCTAGAAAAAACAAGACTACAGAAAATCAAGTCGCTTCCTTACCGTTTTGGGATCTCTTGGAAAGACAACATGAACATAGGTAGACTAGTTAAACCAAAGTTTATAAGGACCAAGCAATCACCATGTGATATTAGCTTTCCCTTCCAGCATTCCAATTTTCCTTCCAATTGGGTCTCTACTAGATACCAATCTAAATTCTTTAATTTTCTGTAATAGATGACACGCCTACAAGGAATCAGGCTCAGATTCACAGATTTGTCTGTACTATCGTTCCTCTTCTTTTGCCTTCTCAAAACAAAATATTCGCTTTTGGGGAAGTTACTTTTAAACCCAAAAGTTGTTCGAAGATACACAAAATAATCTTCGCATCCAGAGTTTTCAGTAAATCATGTTCCATAAATAGAATAGTATCATTCGCATATTGTAGAATAGAAACCCCTCTGTCAACCAGATGAGGAACGCGGCTTCCCACTTTCCCATCCTTCTTGGCCCGAGCAATAAGAATAGCCATCATGTCAACAACAATGTTAAACATCATGGAAGATAACTGGTCCACTTGCCTCATGCATTTTCCCGTTTGAAAGTATTGTCCTATGTTATCATTGACCTTTATCCTAACAGTACCTTCTTGCACAAACTGCTCAATTAACTTGCACCACTTAGGTATAAATCCTTTCATACACAAATATTGTTGTAAGAAACACCACCTGACTTTATCATACACCTATTCAAAGTCAATTTTAAACAAAACACCATCCATTTTCTTTCGATGAAGTTCATGGATAGTCTTATGAAGGACAACAACACCCTAAAAAATGTGTCTCCCATGCATAAACACCTATTGAGTGGGCCATATGACCTTAGGGGCAATCCCTGTAATGCAATTAGTGGCCACTTTAGTTAATATTTTGATGTTAACATTTAACAAGAAAATTGGTGTATTGTTGGATTTGTACCACATTCTCCTTTTTGGTTAGGAGTATAATGACACCAAAGTTCAATTTAAATTCAGGAAACGCCCTGTATGTAGCTGAACAAATAATTTCATCAAATCTCCTTTAATGACTTCCCAAAATGTTTTGTAAAATTCTGTCGGGAACCATTGGGACCTAGAGCTTTGTTATGCTCCATCTAAAAGATAACCCCATGCACCTATTTTTTAGAAAAATGGCACGGGAAAGATCTCATTCTCCTCAGAAGAAAGTTGTTGGGATGTCCTAGGTAAAATCCTCAGATAACAAAATATTGATTGGTTCTGGCACCCCAAACATTTTTTTGTAGAATTTTGTAATATATACATTTAGATTTTGTTCGCCCAAAATGATTCCTTTCTCCTGTTCTAGCTGAAATTTTTATTTTTTGTATACTTACCATTAGTAATCAAATAGAAGTATTTTGTATTATTTCCCCTTCTTGTACATGTTTAACTTTGGCTCTCCGAGCCAATTTAGTTTCCTTGTCTGTCCTATGCTTGGTCACATGTTCATATGCATTCCTTAATGCATCTCATTCGGCCACGGTTTTTCCCTCTCTTTAGAGGTTTTTCCACGTTATAATCATGTGTCCCGTGCGTGTTTTTATTTTTGTTCTTCGTTATTTGCTTGTCGCATTTATAACGTATTTAATATAGTTCAAAGGAGAAAAATGCCTATTACCCAAACGAGCCTTAATTATGGAATCAATTAGTAATGGTGTATGGTCCGACTTTCCCCAAACTTTGCGCTTGCTAGTTTTGGTTCCACTAACTTTGCTTAGATCTTCTAATCACTAACTCATCCATCCTAAATTTGGTTTGTTGTTATTCAAGACAGTGAAACATTTAGTTATGAGAATCTCCAATGCTATCTAGAGAAGATATTCTTATTGTATCCCATATTAATAATAATGAAAAAGATTGGGTGGCTGCTGCTCGTAGTATTTCCCCAAACTTGAGGGAACCGAGGGTATGTTTCTTAACGTAAAAAATCTGGTGTCCATGTGTTGGTGTTGCTATTGTATTTAGAATGGTTCCTCTGACCTAAGTTGTATAATTTGGGTGCGTTTATTCGAAACAACTTATCACAAAAGTTGTGATTTTATGAAATAAATTCTATCTCTTGTGGTTATATGAAAACGTTTTTTTGCGGGTAATTTTGTGAAACCTTTGCCCCAATAGTGGTGTTTTTCTGAAATGTGCTCTTAAAAAAAACCCTGTCCACTCATGAGTCGACACCTCTCAATTGTATGCTTTCAAAATAATACTAATAAAATGCAATGGCTAAGACAAACTACATTGTGAACGGAGGAGTAACAACTAGCAGGCAGAGAACTGGCATATCTTGGGGTTAACCAGAAATAGCAGGGTGCGTACTAGTTTACTCACGCGGCTCGATCAGCTGATCCAGTTTCAGCTGAAAGGGACCCCAGCGTGCGTGCGGACGCAACCATCCAAAGAGAAACCATTTGGCGCCTCCCACGGCGTTCTCAAAGCTCTCGGCGACGAGGTCGGGCGCAGCTTGGAAACGTACAGGTACAGCAGCGCTACCCGTTAAAGACAGCATATGCCTGATACCTGGAGACGCCGAGGCGGAGTACAATATGGAGCAGTTCCCTTATGCCCGTATCATTGCCTTGAAGAAGGACGGCTGAGCGTGGGCGAGGTGCCGCGGCACAGCAGGCCATGTGTACGTATGTGCGTAAGCATGATGAGGATACGGTGAACAAAATCTTGTAATGGTGACGAGAGGAAGCGCCAACATGGTTTTGGACATGTTGCTCGAGTTGGTGAGACACGGAGCTTATCGATTAGTCATTCTAGATAGTCGAGACTCGAGATAGAGGCGATCTCGTGAGACGTCAGCTCAGCCCTATAAACCATTTAGGATTTCGCCACTCCCCTGCCGGCGACATCGTCGGTCTACTTCGCCTCCGTGACCTTGGGGGCTTGCAGGTGTGCAGACCATATGGCCCCTCGCCGGCGGGATGATTCTCATTCTTTGTTTAGATTGGCTTTCGGTGTTTTTCTCGGCAAGGCATGGTGAGGCAGCGGCTACATAATGGAGTTAGATAAGATCACAGAGGACGCGTGGAGTTTTGTACGCAACGAATCTCCTAGCATTCAGTCATCTTTCGAGCTTGTTGGTGCGTTTTTCGGTCAATCTCTTTCAATCTACGGTTGTCATAGATCTCCTAGCATTCAGTCATCTTTCAAGCTTGTTGGTGCGTTTTTCGGTCAATCTCTTTCAATCTACGGTTGTCATAGATATCTCTCTCGCTCTCTCATATCTTAAACTCTATCTAGTACGTAGTCCTACATGTTATGTAAGAGAGGCTGCTGACATTGCTATCTTAACACGAACTAGGGACTCGGAAAGCATCTGAGTAGTGCCATTTCTACCTGATCGTTTTTCACAATCACCACCGGCGATGTTTCTGTTCTTGTATGTTGGTCCTTTAAGAACTTATCACAATGACTTCATGTCTGTCTAGTACAAGAAACTCTATTGCGGTTTTTTTTCATTCGGTGATGGAGGGATGAGAACCGTGGCACGTCTCTCAGCTCACGCTAGTGTTTGTAATCATCGCTAGGTGGTCCAAAGGCCTACTTGTATTTTTTCTCTTACTTTTGGTGCTCTTTGTGCCACTATTGGTGGTTATTAATAAACCGTGAAACTTTTGCAAAAATAAAACTCGATTCAAACACAATTTTCTTTCATCCAATGTCAACCGTAATATATGAAGATGGTAATTAAAACAACTCCTTGACGTCAACGTGCGTCTCGAAATGTTTTTAGATAGAGATCATTAGTAGAAAACAGGTTTTCCGTTCGCGCCCCCTAACATCATTAGTCCCGGTTGCGCCACGAACCGGGACTAATGCTGGCACGCGTCCCGGTTTGAACGGGCACGGTGTCCGGAGGCATGCGTCCCGATTCGTGAGGGGTTATACGTCCGGTTAGTAACACAAACAGGGACTAAAGGTTGAGCGCCAGACACGTAGCCTGCCACACACCTTTAGTCCCGATGTATGATTTCGCCCTCTATAAATACGACGCCCCAGCCCTCTACCTCCCCTCTGTTTTTTCTTGGTGGAAGGTGTGAGAGGTGTGCTAGTTTATTTTTTTCCTATGCATGCATTCAAGGTGTTTGATGAAATGTTTGAGTGAATGATCCCGTTCAATTTCTCACAGAACAAAAATATAGAAGGTGTCCGAGACGCACTTGAGCTTTCTCCTCTTTATTTCCCTCAATCGAGGTTAGCGATCTTATCTTTTCTCTGTCATTGATACAATGCATGCGTCGATGTGAATTGGTCATTTCACTATTTATGATGTTCCATTTTTGATAAACTTAATTATGTGATGCAGATGAACGGTCGGAAATGGATGTATGGTGACCGGCGTGTACCCGGGTACATTAAAGGCGTGGATAAATTTATCGATGTGGCTACGGCAAACAAAGAGAATGGTTTTATACATTGTCCATGTGTTCAATGTCGGAACAACAAGGAGTACTCTTCCTCGAAAATCATTCGCGACCACCTGGTTATGAAAGGTTTCATGCCCAACAATAATTGCTGGACCAAGCACGGGGAAAGAGGGGTTATGATAGAAGACAGTGAAGAAGAAGATGATGATAACAACTATCATCATATGTTTCCTGTAACACCCTCAGAATCGGTCCTATGCAAGTTTTAGCGCTTCAAGCCAAACCCGTATAGAAACGATTCAAAGGTGCCCACCAGGCACTTGCGTGCGGGTGGAAAACGAAGTAATATCATTACACAATAGTCCTCGATGGAACCCACAAAATATATATATACAACAGCGACTCAATGAGTCAAGAATACAGATATACAATACAAAGATCCAAATCGCCTGGAAAACGATAGAGCGTCCGACTACGGACAAGATGCAAATGAGGCTAAGAGCCCTGAAGAATAACCAATAGCGTCCATAACCCTGCCCAGGCCAAGCCGGAAGGGTAACCCTGCTAACGACGTCGATCTCAAAACCTTCTTAAACAAAAAGGGGTGCCGACAAAGGGCAAAGGAAAAGAGAGAGCGGTCAGTACTGAGGCCAGTACACGGCGAGGCTAGAATTCGGCGGTCCTCGCCTACATAGGTATGGTGGACTGAGCGGGAGCGCAACATGCACTAAACAACCTATAGAGACTCGATATAACTGTCGGCTACCAGAGAGGGATAAGAAAGTCCTATTCGGAACCATCTTGATACTACCACCAAACATACCCATCCTGGTGTTTCCCCCTCGAGACCAAACGAGGAAGTCAGCCGAGGAACTCGCGCAGTTGGCAGTTTTATTTATTCAGTTATCATTGCAGCAATTACTAGTCAGGTATAGATAAACTTCCTGATATAATAAGCAGTGGGCACTTTTAGTTAACCATTCCGTTGTAGTTGCGACACTTACTAGTCAAATACAATTAGCATGAGACATCCCAAACCCAGCAGTTGTTGGTACTTTTATTTAGCCATTCCGTTGTAGTGAAGCTGATTACTAGTCATATCAGGTACAAGTCATATTATAACAGTAACTTTAGTTATAGTTGTCTATGATCGAGAATTGTGCTCCAAGTCGTCCATAACCGCGGACACGGCTTCTCGAAAAGATTTAATCCTGCAGGGGTGCACCAAAGTTCCTACACGCACCTACACCCTTGTTGTCAGATCAGGTAGGTACAATATCACAAAACATACACCCAACGGTATGTCGATGGGGTTTCGGACACGACGTTTCCCGCACCAAAGCAAGCACGGGGGGCCACTAAGCTACCATAGAAGTCGGCCGGTCTCAGACGGACTCTCGGGGTTTGTGAGCCGGTAACGACTGGGAACCGAAACTCTCGGGCTTGTCGATACTGGTAACGGGTCACGATCCTAAGCAAAGATGTGCTCCTCGCACAATCGTAAATAAAGCAGTAAAGCATGGCATAAGTACAGAATAGTAATAAAGCCCCAAACTAATTGTGGCCCCCAGTACAGTACTTGGAATCAGGTACTAAATCGATGGGGGTGCCCATACATCCCACATGTGGTTAGCGCGCTCGATCTCGGAACAGGTGTCAAGAACTCGGGGTCCTACGGGACACAAGTGGACGGTTAACAACCAAATAACATCTATTGCCCACCTGTGCCTCTGCATTACCTACTTCAATTTTAGTTATTAAACGATAATTGAATTAAACGATAATTAAAGCCATGATCATCTCCAACATTAAACATGCGGCAATACTCCAACAACTGTGGTACTGGACGACACGCAACAGCACTTGAGCAAGCGACTACGGCGCGCAAGTCCAACTATCTACCAAACAACAGGTAATAGGATGTGTCCAAGGCAATATAAGGCTGCAAGGGATATCACGGGTACGAAAACTAGAGCATCGCAACACAGATAGCAATAGATCAACAGGAGGGAATAAATACTATAAAAGTAAGATAAGTAGAAAGGGGGAGATGCTCGCCTGAAAACATTGCCGAAGGTTAATCCGAAGAACGGGTCGACACTCGCATCAACTCATCGGCCTAATCCGTGAAGAAGCAAAACACTAGCACAAACACCGGATGCACTATTTAATACTACGGCAGAAGATCGGGCATGATGCATGTATGATGTATGACATGGCAAGATGCGATGCAATTAGGCAATCTTAAGTGGAACCGGGGTCCTGACAACCAATTAATAGGTTCAAGTTATTTATCTACCCTGCAATTTAAATGTTGTATTAACAAGGCAAAATTATATCATCGGTTCGCTACACAAATTTAAATGGAGTCCGGAATTAGACAACGATATCCCGCAGATGGACTCCATATTTAATTATGAGATGAATCGGCGTAATGCCCCCAAACCACATGACAATATGTAGGCAAGCATGGCAATTTTATATGCAACAAGTATATATATAATTTAATAAAATAGGGGCTCGGATTTGGGATCACACATCGAATGTCGATCTTGGGGTTCCGAGGTTGAGGTTCGGTCTCGCCGATCGATCTTTGGACTTGAATCCATGAGGTAGTTCTGAGTTCGAGATGGAGTTCTTGTCGAAAGGTGTAGGCGAAGATCTTGGCGGTGGTCGTGGTTGCTTGTCAACGAGGAGGCATTGTCGCACCAAACTTGCATCGGTTAATCTTTCGAAGATCATGGCGTTTTCCCGGAACAGGACTCGTCTTGGACTTTGACCGCGATATCTTCATAATACCACCGCATCAACATAACTGGGCCGAGATAAGGGTATCATGTCCATGTCACGGCACTAGATGCGACCATGCGGGGTATTCGCAAAGGCACAGAGGCAGGGAAACAAACAGGAGCCGTCGTACAGCAGCACAGACACAATGCGGCAGCTGATTTCTTAGCCAAAGGACGACGAGGCACGCGGCCGACAGCGGGGATGCAACGGCGGTGGGCAGAGCAACCACGCCAAGGGAACACGAGGAGAGGCAGAGGCTGGGGCGGAGGTGGCGTCAGCGAGGACGGCCAAAGACGGGGCGAGGAGGCGGGCTCTGGCCGGATGCGGCCGCGCGGAGGTGGACGCTGGTGGGGTGACAGCAGAGAGGAGAGGAGGCCGCGCGGCGCAGGAGTCGCGCACGGCGGCTCGCAGAGGGAAGGAGACTCATGGTGGCGGTGCTGCTTGGGGAAACAGGCGGCGAGGCCATGGCGACGCCGAAGCAGAGGGATCGAGGTGGCGCCGAGCGGTGGGGCGGCAATGGCGAGGTGAGGCCGGCGTGGTCGCGCCAGGCGGCGGCGAGGTCGTTCAGGCGGACGTGACCTCGGCGGGAGGAGAGGACGCGAGGCATCGGCGCGGACCACAGACGGGAGGAGGCCGAAGCGAGCGGTACTGGCGGTGAGGCAAGGCGGAGGAGCTTGGGGGCGGAGGTGGCGACACAGGAGGCCATGGCTAAGCGGCTAGGCTAGGAGGAGGGAAGCGCCAGGGAGACGAGAGGTGGGAGGGTCGGTGTCGCGGGCGGAGGCGGCGCAAGGAACGGAGATGAGGCCGATGCAGGCTCGGCGGCGTCCGGGGCGACGGAGGAGGGCCCTGGCGGTGGCGTCCGCAGGACACAGGAGGAGGAGAGGCAGGCGGTAGGTGGGGACGCGTTGGACGAGGGGCCAGGCAGGTGGGTGGTGGGCAGGAGGGTGGGTCAGGCGGGGGCGTGTTGGGTGTGGGTGGTTTGACCAGGTGATGGGAGGAGTGGTTCGATCGGGCTGGGGAAGGCGGCAGATGGGGAGGTGGTTTGGGGTGCCGACGTGGGGGGTGTGTGCGTGTGTGGCGTGTGGGGATTGGCCAGGGGTGTGGGCTGGTGAGGTGGAGGGAGGGGATTGGCCAGGGTGAGGTGCAGGGGGCTGGGTAGGATAGAGCTAGGTAGGAAAAGGGTTTAGGGTTTCTCTAGATGGGCCGGGTGGTAGGTAGTCTGGTCAGGTTGGGACTCTGGCCTGACTGATCGGTCTGCCTCCCCGGACAAAACATTTTATTATTTATTTTATTTGTAAAACATTTTTGTAAATACCTTTTAGACAAATAAAAGATCTGAACAGACCGATGTTTTAATTTGAAATAACGACGGGGGTTATTTAGAAAACAAAACTAGGCGTTTCGAAAATAGTTTCAGACAACAATGCATGATGATGACGATGCAATGCACAAAAACAACGCGATTTTCTAGTAGCGGTTTTGCGGGATGCCACATTTCCTGAGTACAATGATACTGCAATAGAAGACAATGATGAGGAAGGAGGTGAAGAACGGGCATTAGATGAAGGACCTGTCCTCCAGACCAAAAAAAGAAAAATATGCAAACGAATACATCATATGATGAGCCAAAGCGTCACATAGTTCTTTCAGGGAAAAAACATCGTGGGAATCGAGGACAAGACAGACATGTCAGAAGATTATAATAAGTTTGATAAAGTTTTGCCCTTCACAGTGAAAACTGACCCAAACATTCCATTAAGTAAAGAATATGCTCCATGGTTACGTCTGAAGCGATCATAAGGAAGGACATACACCAAGAAGTTCATACTCATATTGTGTACCTCTAGTTCATGTCTGGCCGGTCGGCTGCATATTGTGAATCTAAATGCCATGAGACATGATAGCTCATTTTGTGAAGGATATTTTATGATGTTTGCAATTTTACAAGTTTAATAAATGTATTGAGTGTTAGTCCCAGTTTGTGGCTTGACCGGGACTATATATAAGGGGGGGGCCTTTAGTCCCGATTTTATAGTCTCGGTTTTTAATATTAATAAATGTCTTGAGTGTTAGTCACGTTTTGTGGTCGTAGAACGACTTTCCTGAACTATGAAGAAGTTGTCCCGATTCGTACTTACCATTAAGATCTGATCTCCAAATGCGCGTGGTCACATATTAGGGAGTGCCTCTATGACCAGTTTGTTGGAGATGCCGGAGGACTGAGCTCCGACAACATCTCCCTCAAACTGGCCGTAGTGGTGTCCCTGCTCTCACACACCATCTTGCAGCTTGTAAGTTCTCTAACTAGATCAATACGCCTGGGAGCTAACTAATTTCACATATTAGGAAGTGCCTCTATGACCAGTTTCTTGGAGATGCCGGAGGACTAGCATCCGGCGGCATCTCCCTGAAACTAGTCGTAGTGGTGTCCCTACTCTAGAAAACCATATTGGAGATGCCTCAATCTGGCTGGAGGACTAGACTCACAAGGATGCCTATTTATAGTACAAGCAGCTTGGCATAGTGTCGACACTCATAACATAATATCGACACTCACCCCTATTATTAGTGCTGACTCGTGTTTTATCCCGGTTGATGTCTCCAACCGAGACTAAAGGTTCATCTTTAGTCCCGGTTGGTGACACCATCCGGGACAAGGTACAAGCCACACGACATAATATCGACACTCACCCCTATCATTAGTGCTGCCTGGCCCAGCCTGTCGAAATCCCTCCAACCGGCACTAAAAATGAATCTATCATGTTCGAGGTTTCATGGCTTTTGGTCCAAATGACCGATGTTATGCACGCCGGTTCGACCATAGTTTGAAAAGGGAAAAATTCAAAACAGGCATAAGAAATTCAAAAAAATTTCGAACAATATAAATCCTTTGCGTGGTGTCATATTATGTGACATAGTTGCAAGGAAAAATACCAGACTTGGTATATTGATCATGTCTCAAAAAACCTTCACAAAATGACCTATCATGTTCGAGGTTTCATGGCTTTCGGTCCAAATGACCGATGTTATGTGCTGAATCGCGGCATAGTTTGTGATGTTGTGCCCATATTATGCATGCATGTGGACATTGAGATGGAGAACAATGTTGCAGGAGGAAGTTTTTCTTTTCGTCGCACGGAAAATCCATTTTCCATTTTCCGAGCGCAAAAGACGGGTTTGTGAAGTAACCACCAAAATGTTGTTTCAGAATGCTACCGTTCCATTTTTCTAAAATACTAGGCCACCTTACATGGACTATCTCCCAGCCGGGACATCTCAAACCTTTCTGTACATCCCGGGTAAAAAGGACAAATGTTTGCAGAATCGGTAGGAAGTGAGTCCGGTTTGTACTACACGTACATGATCTAACGCCCGTGATTTTTTGTAAAATCATTTTTAGACTCGCAATATGTGGTTTCTTCAGAGATCCAATGCAAGTTCTAACGATGCCCATCCCCTATCTTCATGCACGCCGGTTCGACCATAGTTCGAAAAGGGAAAAAATCAAAACGGGCATAAGAAATTCAAAAAAAGTCCGAACAATATAAATCCTTTGCGTGGTGTCATATTATGTGACATAGTTGCAAGGAAAAATATCAGACTTGGTATATTGATCATGTCTCGAAAAAAACCTTCACAAAATAACCTATCATGTTCGAGGTTTCATGGCTTTCGGTCCAAATGACCGGTGTTATGTGCTGAATCGCGGCATAGTTTGTGATGCTATGCCCATATTATGCATGCATGTGGACATTGGGATGGAGAACAATGTTGCAGGAGGAAGTTTTCCTTTTTGTTGCATGGAAAATCCATTTTTCATTTTCCGAGCGCAAAAAACGGGTCGTTTTGTGAAGTAACACTTTTTATGTTTAAAGTTTTTCTAAATTCCAAATTAATATATAAAAAATATAAGTTAATTCATTTTTGAATTTAAATGGTTCATATGTTAAATGGTTACATTAATTATTTTTAAAAACAGAAAATGGTTTTGAATTAGTTATTCAAATCCAAACACTTTTTATGTTTAAAGTTTTTCTAAATTCCAAATTAATATATATATAATATAATTTAATTCATTTTTTAATTTTAAATGGTTCATAGTTTAAATGGTTACATTAATTATTTTTCTAAATTCGAAAAATGGTTTTGAATTAGTTATTAAAATCCAAACACTTTTTATGTTTAAAGTTTTTCTAAATTCCAAATTAATATATAAAAAATATAAGTTAATTAATTTTTAATTTTAAATGGTTCATAGTTTAAAATGTTACATTAATTATTTTTAAAAACAGAAAATGGTTTTGAATTAGTTATTCAAATTCAAACACCTTTTATGTTTAAAGTTTTTCTAAATTCCAAATTAATTATCATTTACAAAACATTACAAATTTAAACCCCAAAATAAAAATAAGACGGGAATAGAGAGATAATTCGTGAAAAATTTGAAAACAGGGTCATACGTCCCAGTTGGAGCCACCAACTGGTACTAAAGGCCCCGTGTGTGCGTCGCTTGAAAACAGGGAGCATATGTCCCGGTTGGTGGCTGCAACCGGGATGTATACTCCCTCCTTTATAACTTGTGCGCCTATTCTTCTTCTTCCCCATCTCTTTTCTCTGCTTCTTATCTGCTTCTCATCGACGACGCCGCCCCCGATCCCCACGACGCCGACAGGCTGCCCGCGCCCGACATCGCCGCTGCCGCCCACCGCCCGCTGCCGCTCCATCCTTCGTCTCCGCCTCTCGCTGCCCATCGCCACACCTGCCGCCATCGCCAAGGCGCGCCGCCACCGCCACCCGTGTCCAGCGCCGCCTGCCTCCTCTCCCTCTCCTCCCCGACCGCCGCCCGCATCCACCGCCTCCGTCCTCCATCTCCGGCCGCGCGCCCTCCATCTCCATCGTCCTCGCCACGCGCTCCAGCCGCCACAACCGTGCGCTCCGGCCGCCACCGCCGCCCGTGTCCAGCGCTGGCCCGCCGCCTCTCCCTCCCCTTCCCGATGCCGCTCGCATCCACCACCGCCGGTACCACCCGAGAGGGCCCTTCTCCTTTTAGTGTGTATGCATGCATGTATATGCATGTAGATGTATATTTTTTTTTGACATGTGTAGATGTATATATTTAGATTTTAGGTGTGTGTATGCATATATTATTTTAGGTGTATGTATATATTATTTTAGGTGTATATTATTTTAGGTGTATGTATATATTATTTAGATTTTAGGTGTATAGTTGTTAGATGATTTAGGTGTATAGTTGTTAGATGATTTAGGTGTATTTAGATGATATAGATGACTTTTAGTTGATAATTATTTTAGTTGATATGATCCCGACGGCCAAGACAGGAGACGCCGCCACCACCCGCCAGTGCTGCCCGCCATCGCCTGTCACGTGCATCGTCGTGCGTTCTCTCCCTCTTCCCCCCCCCTGCGTGCGTTCTCTCCCTCTCTGGACAAACCCTAGTCGGCCCCAGTCGACGGCCGTCGCCTCTGTTCCTGGCCTCCCCTCGACCATCTGGTGGTGCCAGCAGCTCCGCCTCGGTCCCCTGTTTCGTCCCACTGAAGGAATCAAGCCCCGACCCCAAAAAAGCTCGCCGCCATCGATTAGCTTGCCACCGGCCTCGCCTGGATTCCACGACCCCACGTCGAGCACCGTGGTGAGCTTCTGGTGCTCAGGGCGCACCCTTCGTTTGCCTCCTAGATCTTCGTAGCCACCGCACGCCGTTCGTCTGTGAGCTCCATCGCCGCCGC
Source organism: Avena longiglumis (assembly GCA_030063025.1). NCBI lineage: Eukaryota > Viridiplantae > Streptophyta > Magnoliopsida > Poales > Poaceae > Avena > Avena longiglumis. Next base: position 52,637,843 of record CP125979.1, on the reverse strand, counting down.
TCGGCGCAGGCCTCGCTCCGGTGACCCTAAAGGGGTGGCGCCGCCACTATGTGGTTCCCCTCGTCACAATCTTTCCAGCGCACCCCTCCGCGCGTGCTGGGGTGGCACAGATTGTCGCCGGCGACCACCGCCCGCCGCCTCCCGCCGCCGCGTCTTACGTGGCGCCTGCGTGGCCACGGGGTGGACCCAGCTCGGCCTAGGCCCCCCTAGTCAATGGCCGTGGGTAGGATCATCCCCGGTGTAGAAAGTTAGGGATAGGGTTGATGACGTCAGGGTGATGCAGTAGTGGCTTAATCCTTTTCAGAAATGTTTGGAAATAGCAGAAATTAATATAATTTTGTAAAATCAATAACTAATTCATATTTATTCATAAAAATATGTATAATATATCAAAATGTTCAGAAAATTGAGAGCTATGTGTCTAAGCAATCATAATACATTGTCAAGCAACTTTAAACCCTAGTTTAGTTGGAAGAACATCGACACCCCTCATATACATGTGAGTTTGACGATGCACCTTTGCCAGGGCATTCTGAACCCTCTTAAATCGACATGCATTATGGTTACTGCGTAGTATCTAATCTGACATGTCATACATATTGTTTGCGCATTGCATTATGCCATGTCTTGAATTGTCGCCTTTCTTTCTGGTATTGGTTCTTCGCGATAGGATCCGAGCCCGAGGGCAAGCGTAGCCTCTCATTATGAACCTATTACAAAGTATCTACTTTCTCGCTATGACGTATATGATTCCAATGTGGTATTTTGTCAGTAGCTAGAGTTACCTATCTACTACATAGTTTCCTTTTAGGGTTTAGGGTTTCTCTTCATTTTTATTTTTGTGTATGTATATATTAGGGTTTCTCCGAATTAGGGCTTATATCTCTCAACACCCTACCTAACATTCTCCCTTAGCCGCTTTGACTTATCCGTTTTTCCACCTATGCAAAAAATATGGAACCACACGACAGAGACTAAGAAAAGGAAGAGTTGATCCAAGGTGTGATCCGCGGGGAAGAAAATTTAGATGAATCGACGTTTTTGAACAACTCCGATGAGGTGATCCTCTTTTTGCCGGAAGAGACGACTTGTTTGAGGTTGAAGGTGATGCCTTTCGCGAGGGAGAAGGCGATGCCTGATGGGTTTCGCGGCATAGTAAATCAAAATTTTCTACGGATGCGAACAGAGGGAAAGCCAAGATCTAATCTAGGAGATGCAATCAACGATAGAGATTGTATTAGATCTTCATACCCTTGAAGATTCGCCTGTGAGCGTTAAATCGGGCGTGGGTGATGTAGTCGTGCTCGCTTCTCCTCCTCGCGATCCGATCTAGCACCACAAGTGGCGGTGCCTCCGTGAGATGCACACGTGCAAAGCCTCGGCGTCTCCTCCTTCCTCGGACCAGCAAGTATGGTGGAGAGATAGATTGGATCTACAACACTGGCGTGGTGTATATGGTGGAGAATTTCACTGCAGGCTTCGCCTACAAGCAATCGGGAGAGAGGAAGGTAACAGGCAACCAGGGTTTGGAGGCAAGGTGTGGGGTTGGCGCCCACCCCTCTTTATATAGAGGGGGCGCAGCCCTAGCCCTCCCAAGCCCAAAGGATAAGGAGTGGGGCATGGACTCTCCTCTTCTAGAAACCCTATCTCTAGTTTAAACGATTTAAACTCTCTAGGATCGGCTGGGCCCTATGGGGCCTTGTGCCCAATGCGCCAGGACACTCCCTCATAGGCCCATGCCCCTCCCGGAATGTGGGGCCACGTTGGTCCCTTCCGAAGGTTCTAGAAGCTTAGGTGCAATACCGATTAACCGGAACAATTAGAACTCCAAAAATTGCCGCCTTATATGAATCTTATTCTCCTGACCATTCCTAACCTCTCGTGATATCCGGATCCCATCGAGACTCAACAAAAATTCATAAACCAATTATCCAATCTATCCTAGCGTCAAGATACGTTAAGTGTGTGACCTGCGGGTTCGAGAATATGCGACATGATCTTCTATCAATAATCAACAATGGGTGCAGGCACCCATATTGACTCCCACACATTCATCGATGATCATATCGGATGAACCACGATGCCGAGATTCAATCAATCCCATATATATATTCCCTTCTCGCGATATTTTACTTGCCGAGATTCGATCGTCGGCACCGTCATACCTAGTTCAATCTCGCTCACGACAAGTACTTTACTCGTTCCGTAATCCGATATCACTTTGTGATTAACTCCTTAACCACATGCTTGCAAGCGGTGTTGATATCGATTACCGAGTGGGCCCAAGTATATCTCTCCGACTTGGGAGGGACAAATTCCATCTCGATACATACAACCCAGAGATACTTTCCGATCACTGAGAGACACCTTTATGATCACCCTCTCATAGGATGACGTTTGATGACCTCAAAGCTTTCTTCGACAGGGAGTTGCATTATCTCATGGTCTAAGGAATACAATATTTGACATAGGAAAAGCTTCGCAAAGATGAACACGATGAAACGATCTAATTGCTTCGCTTAGTTTGGGTCTGTCCATCATATCATTCTCCCAATGATATGATCTCATTATCAATTGACAACTCATGTCTATGGTTAGGAAACCTTAACCATCATTGATCAATGAGCTAGTCCTTAGAGGCGTACCAGGGACACGGTGTTGTTCACAAACCACACAAGTATTAATGTTTCCGCTTAATACAATTCTAGCATGGAATATAAACTTTATCATGAACAAGAATTATAATAATAACATCTTTATTATTGCCTCTAGGGAATAATTCCAACAATGCCTTGTGTGATCGAGAAGACGACCGCTCCAGCGAGGTGCATGTAATATAATTAATTCATTAATTAATCATCTGTTGTCTATATAGAAATAGTAACGACGATCTTTCTTCTTTTAGCCCTCCGGAACGAACAAATCTACTGAAAAGAGCGGACGAGGCCCAACCAAAAAGTTGGAAGACCATGAGAGGTTCATGATCGAAGAAATCGGTGAAGACGGCAAACCGACGACTCTCGTTGTTGTCACAAACAAATTTGTGGCACAATGCGGAGTAATCGTTAGGGACTTCGTCCCGATCACCATTCGAAATTGGAATAGGCATGCTGATGCGGAAGAAGAGGGAACATGTTTATACGTCCCTAACATGGCCAAAGATTTAATGTGGAAGAGGCTCATGCTTAATTTCAAACTACCGAAGGTAGAGCTGGATCCAAATGCGAAGGATCCAATTGACGACGCCTTAGAACATGCGAAAGCCATGGAGATGAAGGTCAGGGAGTGAGCTATGAAGAAGATGGCCCGGTGTTTCACCAACTGGAAGAAAATATTGCACCTTGACTATGTCGTGAAAGAGAAGACTCCGTATTTCGAGAAGATTCAGTATCAGAAGTTAAAACCATTCTGGGCTGAGTTTGTGAATTACAAGACATCAGAAGAAGCTAAGAAAATGTCTGCAACGAATAAGCTGAATGCTGCTAACAAGAAGTATCACCATACTATGGGGCAAGGTGGCTACAGGGCTGGCATTCCTAAGTGGAAGAAACTTGAGGATGAACTGCGTGCTAAAAAGATCATCCCAGAGATAGACGATTAGATCGAACATGCAAAGAATTGGTTTTACGGGCACGGGGGAACGTTGGACTCGGAAGGGAAGTGTATATATAACATACGACATAAAGAAGACCCCTTGACAATCGAGAAGATGAGAAACGCAGTAAAGGTTGTTAAAGATGGGGACTTCATTCCCGATAGAGAGAATGATGAGCTCACACTCGCCCTTGGAAATAAGGAACATGATGGATGAACACGAGGCACAATAGGCTCCCAACCATGGAGCACTGGGTTTCCCGAAGAGAGGAAGACATATCCTGATAGAAGCCGTAAGAGGAGAAAGGACAAGGCGGAAGTTGAAGCAGATATTTAGAAAGAGCGAATGCGTATAATTGAAGAACGAATAAAGCAACAACAAGATCAAATTAATGCACTTAGCCAGCAAGGTACTACCGGCCCATCTCAGCAGCACATGGTGGTAGAACCTGCATTCGATGCTACCGGCCTATCGAATAATTGAAAAAGCAGTGTGGCTTCCACTGAGGTCCCGGGTGGTGACAATGACGATGACGATGGTGTACCGACGATGGCTCGTGTTGGCTACCCAGTGGATGATATCACACAGATGACACACTGCAAGCTACATGTCAAAGTTGTGTACATATCAATGAAGGTGACGGTCGGCTATGCCTTACCAATTGGACCCACACCAACTTACGAGTGTCATCCAGTTCCACAGGGCTACGCTGTTGTTAGGTGGATGAAATCATGCCCACCTTTCAAGGTTTGAAGCTTGACTACCCTGCAGGTGAAGGGGATGTGACTGAACTGGGAGAAGCAACAAACGTCACCATTCTATGGCCAAAGGAATGTATCGTGCTTCCAAATCACACGCCAAGACCATCTTCGCCGCCGCCTCACCCGTCTCCAGCGCGGTCGTCGCCGCCGCGGCAGCCATCTTCCTCGCCTTACCCGGCTCCGTCGCCTCACCCGGCTCCGTCGCCTCACCCGTCTCCTTCGCCTCACCAGTCTCCTTCGCCTCACCAGTCTCCGGCGCAGACATCGCCGCGATAGCCATCACCGGCGTCTCAGGAAAAAAAGTGTAAGCGTACCACCGCTACTTTGTGGAGTGGTAAGCGATTGCCTACACGTAAACAGGAGCCGCTTCCAAAAGTACCAAAGGTTCCTTCCAAGAGAGCTTATGACTGTACTGAAGAGGATACTACGGCGATCGTTGAGGCAGAAACGATAGCGTTTTTCGCTAAGCTGAGGCGGCCAAAAGAGCCAGAGTTCCCCAACACCAAAGAAGAAAAAGCCTAAGTGTTCAAAATGCTAAAGGCCCTTCACCAACCCGAGCCAAAGCTGTTATTAGACTATGAGCGCTCTATTCTCAAGTCACATGCGGCACAACAACTGTGGAAGAGCAGTACTGATGCAAGCGGGAAATCTGTTGCCTAGCTCGGAGAACAAACAAAACAATCTTGCGCCCCTCTCAAGGTGATTTCCCATACGAATGTGGGGTCGAGCAAATATAAGACCGAAGAGCAGTATGATCCATATGTAGTTGCACTATACGGAGAAGCTGCCACTGCTCAAGGTATGAGTATTGCCCACTACTTATCCCAGTTACAGTACTTCCCCGTGGGTGAAATAGCATACAAATAACAGTACGACAAACCTCTCGTCAAACCTGAGGAGGTAAATAATCTTCCAACAAAAATGCGAACATTGCATAACTGGTACATGCATGCCACAAAGACCGGGGCTAACTGGATAATGCTGAGGGTTACAAAAAAGCATTACGGAAAAGAAGTAGATGACATGATAGCCATTGAATTTGTTAAACTATTTCAATTATTCAATCAAGATGCCTTGGACAAATCGATCATCAGTGCCTATTATCTGTAAGTACTAATTCTGTAATTAATTTAGTCTCTAGCTATCTCATCTCGTTTATTGCATGTATATAATTATACTATAATATGCAGAATGAAGATTCTCAAATGCAGCAGAGAACAAATCTATGACATTGGGTTCATTGACCTATATTGGGTTCATCAAGCTAATCTCAAAACAAACCCCCAGGATATGGAGGATAATATCGTACACGCGTTAAGGTTTCAAGAAACCAGAAGGGAAATACTATTTCCTTACAACTTTGAGTGAGTGTTATTGTCTTATATACACTTTCTATTTCGCTTACTCGATGTTAAATATATAATTACTGAGTTATGCATGCGCAGCTTCCACTATATTCTATTAATCATTCAACCTGACAAAGGCCGTGTACTAGTCATGGACTCGAAACATAAACCCCTTGAGATGTGAAAGGACATGCAGATGATTCTCAGCGATAATTTCTAATCATTATGACACTATATCGACAATGTTCGTGAATTTTATGATATCAAGTAATTAATAACTTCTTTTATTCGTTTTCTTTGTCGGGCAGCGCTTGGAAACGGTTCATCAAGAAGGCTAGGGGTGTTTGGAAAGACAAGCTTACATTTAAACCACTAGATGTAAGGACCACTAGCTATATCTGCGCATCTCTTTGATTCTAGTTTTGATACCGTTATTATCATGCTTGATTATTATTTTGATTAAACTATATTCTCGTAAAGTGCCTGACGCAGGGACCAGAGAACAATTTATGTGGATACTATGTTTGCGAGTTCATCCATCAGACGTGCTATGAGAAGGGGAGAAATTTAGAGCAACTTAACATACGTAAACAATTTCTATAGTTTTTAATTACCATCAAATTGTGTTTAGTTTCATTCATATAGGTTGACTTCTTTTTTAAATCAGATCGAACATCTACGGGACAGTCTTCTGCCAAAGGATCACGTACGAGCAATTAAGGAGGAATTGGCGGAATTTTTGGATGCAAAAGTCCTAGACCTAAAAAGCGAATACTATACAGGTGTGTATATATAATAGGGATTGTATAAAGAGCTTATTTTGTATGTAGTGCATGAACTCCGTGTATCGAATGTAATATTTTTGACACTTGGATCTATATTGTCATGATGATCTTGTGTAATATAATGGTTCCTTCATTGATGAGTGCAAAACACTAAATAAAAAATAAAACAACATAAATGAATTTTCTGCCGCAGCAGAAAAAGTTGTCAAAATGAAATCTCTGCCGCGGCAGAGAAATGTGCCAAATCTCTGCCGCGGCAGAGGGTTATTTGTCCAGGTTCGTGTTACGAACCGGGACGGTTGCTCCTTCCCCCCTCGCACGGAGCAGCAGAACGCGTACGCTGTTTTGTCCCGGTTGGTGGGGCAATCGGGACCCGGTTGGAAAACCGGGACTAAAGGCCCTTACCAACCGGGACATATGTGTCGTTCTGCACTAGTGGATGGTGGATCTCTTTATATAAGATGCCCTATGTAAATGGTTTTGGCATTAGGCGACAACATGATTATTGGACGGGCTATGTGTTTGAGCTATATGACTCTTATAAGTTGATCAAAATTTTACATAGTAAAGACCAACTTTTGACAAACGGAGCAAGGTCCGTCGTCGGATACTTGGACTGAGTGGGGGGTGCGGGGGCGGTATCCCCCGCGTTATGGTATGAATCGTTGAAGACCTTGGTTTCCATCGCTATATAAACCTTTTGTAAGCCACTGACTGGGATAAGTTGCATCTGTGAAAATCTCTGGCGTTTGTAAACATTTTTCGATATAGTGAAGTTTCGTTGGCTGACGCCCGTGGTTTTTCTTTCTCTTTGTTGGAGAGGTTTTTCCACGTTAAATCTGTGTCCCCTTGCTGTAATTTCTCTTTCGTTCTTCATTATTTACTTGTCGCAATTATAGCAATGACTATAGTGCCTAGGCACATATGGAGGAAATCATAGTTGCTCGGTGAATCCTAGAAGCAATAACCAGAAAGAGACATGAAAAAAATATTTGATCCTCGTGAACATTTTACCAACATGAACATTTCTAAAATGTGAACTTTATTTAAAAACATAAACATTTAAAAATGATGGTTTTTTTAAACATAGCGAACATTTTTGAATCTACGGACATATTTTTCTCAAATCACGCGAATGGTTTTTTGATTTAAGAACGTAATATTTTGAAAAAGAAACTCGTTAGCATATCTTTCGAATCCTTAACATACCCTTTTCGAACCGTTGATCACTGTCAAAACCCTGTTAAAAACATTAAAAAAACATGGAAAAAGAACAAAAAAAGAAAGACAAAGAAAAAAAACAAAAAAAAACAATCAAGAAACAAAAAACCAATACTCAAAAAACAAAAACAGTCATGTATAAATAATGGGCCTGGCCCATATGCCATGTATGTGGCGTGATGAGTCGCAACTGAGCGGGACACCGATCGGTAATGGACTCGCGGTACGAGTTCAGACCGATTTCTGGAAAAGGCCCATATATACACGTATATAAACGCGTCGCATCGATCGCGCGCCGCCGGCACATAAGACACGAAACCATACGAACCGCGCATGGCGGACGTGGAGAACCCCGGCGACGGCGGCCCGGTGGAGGCGGAGCCCGCCGAGTGGAGCCGGTGCGTGTACATGTGCCTGCTCGGCGGCGTCGCCGCCGTGCTCTTCTATTCCATCACACTCATTCCGGACCTTCCGAGATCGCCGGTGCTGGTGGACGTCGCCCAAGTGGCCGCGCTGATGCTGGCCATCTACTCTGGAGGCTGGTTTCTCTTCTTTTTTACGGTACTCTTGATCGATTGGTGCCTTGGCAACCCGCAGGGACGCAGGACGGTGGATATCTTCCTTCAGTCCGATCGGCCGTTTCTGCAGGAATCCATCCATCTGTGTGCGTCAAGATTGTAAGGGTCTAGGCTAGGGTTAGGGTTAAGTGTAGCTTATATTATACTCCATCCTTCCCAAAATAAGTGATACAATTTTGTCTATGTGTAAATGTTTCTAGACACTAATACGAGTTTAGATACATGCATATTATAAAGTTGCTTCACTTATTTTAATTAGGACCAAGGGAGCACTTATTTTAGAAATCTCGTATATTGTCTATAGACTATAAAGAGAGGAAGGGCCGGCGGGCTAATCGCGTGAATCATAGAAGTAGTCATTAACTTTGTATTAGAGTCTCACTCTCTAAGATTCATCTAAACCGCGTCGCGTCTGGGGCCAGCCATGACCACCTCTGCACCTCGCAAATCTCCAATACTGCTGGAGTGCTTATATCTACCGGTGCCGGATCATTCATCTCCTGGTACCCCCTTCCATCTCCTCCCAACTCGGTCTGTCTTGGTCGCACCAATTTCATGCTATGGAAGACGTTTATCCTTGCTAATATCTCTGGTCACAATCTTCACGGCCACTTTAACGACACATCCACTACACTGGCCCAAACAAAGGTGTGATGATGCAGGCAGGGAAGAACATCCGGTGGAGTCAAGATTGTCCTAGCGCTCTTCTCTCCTCCATGACCTAGGATATCGCGTGCGAGATGATCGACCACATGACCTTTGTACCCCTAGCTGATGCACCAACTAATGAATGATTATTGGCACGACCTCTTGACAATCAAACTTCCAAAGATCGAAATAGTGTTCATTTGTTCGGGAGAGGATCAGGCCAACAACTTAAGGATCAAGATGGACGAATTTGTTCATGCTTTATTCATTGGTGTGATCACAAGATCATACAAGACTTTGCAGAATGGATCTCTTCGAGTTTATAGCAGCGACAGAGCTAGGATTGTTGGTGGGTCAGATGCGGAGAATGTCAGGAAAGCGAAAATATGAGGGTAGCGATGGTGATTTTTGTTCTTGTGGCGACGGAGATCTGGCTGCGTGATCTGGGACTCGTTGCAGCGACTATTGGTGTGGGAAGACAACACAAGGGAAATTCCTAGTCTTATCTTGCAGGGTGAAAATCCAAGGTCTGGCCTTAACTGGTTGTGCCTGGCAATGACCTTGTTGAAGGCATTGTTTTATGAGCAAGGACTTTCTCCAGGGTGAAAACCTATGATCTTTGATCGGGCAACGATGGCGCTTGGGCACTGTTTTCTTCTAGAAGGCGTTGTTATTGGAGTGGGAGACTACTGGTGTTGTTCTGATGGTGTCATTGTTGTTGCTTTGAGGATTAGTTCTCTGTAGCGGGACTTTTCTTTTTTGTAATTCTTCTTTCTTTTTTGTGGGCCATGTGCATCCGTAGAGCCGCTAGGGCATGCGTTGTTACAGAGGCTGGGTGTAATTGGTATCCGTGTGATATTAGTATATACTCTTTTCCAAAAAAAAAAGGATTGTTGGTGGGTGATATCAAGAGCTCCAAATGAGTTACAGATGGGGACAATGTTGTCATTATTTGGTAGTTATAGGGTAAAAAGTAGCGTATTAATTCCTAGTATGATGGTACTAACATTTTCGTGATGTTAGTTGATAGCATAGATAACATGTATCTCTGCCACTAGTTTATAGAGACATCAAACGATATTAGATGAAGCTAGAGTTTATGCCTACTTTGACTAGAGATTTTAGGGCTTCAGGGCGACTTCAAGTTGACTTTGGAAAGATGGTCTTCGAGTATATATAGACGTCGGTGGTAGGAGTCCTCGTAGCCTCCAGGTCTTGCACGTTAAGTCGGTCTCATAGTCTTCCTTTTGCTAGTATTATGATTTGGGGAGTTGTGGTAGATTAGGTGGAGCTCTTGGCGTAGGGCTTCATCTCCTGGATGTCGTGGGATGCATAGTTTATACAACCGTAGAACGAACGCTTATGGACTGACCCCATATATCTGAGACAGTAATAACCATCTGTTCATAAACTTAAGAAGATGTCAAAGATGTTGCTTTGATATCTAACATTTTGTTATACCAATGAATTAGTATTCGAATCAAGTTTCTAATAATATTATAATTTTCATGACAAATAACATGTGATCAAAGTTAAAACACAAAAAAGAGGACATCACATGCATTAGTGTGCTACCTTCATTCGAAAAAAACACGAAATTATCCATCACATTTTCTGGAACGGAGGTAGTACTATTTTGTACTATCTCATAGTGGGAAAATAATATTACCATATATATTAAATCATATATTTATTTCTCAAACCCTTCCAAGTTCCAACCCACTAAAGAGGAAGCTAGTTCTAGTCGTCGGGGATGCATGTGGATTAACTACACTTCTCTCTTCTTAACTGATATCCTCAAGAAGGATTGTAACCTTGATGCATAATCAATGAAGCTCCTGATTCGCAAAAAAAGAAGAGATAGAGACTTCCGTAGAAAAGAGATAAAGGCATAATTTTCTTTCGGGTAAAGACATGTTTAATGAAATAGTAGTACTACTACAAAACAATGTATTTTGATGACATGAAAGAAAAAAGATATATCCTCCTTAACAGGTTAGGCCATATTAAATAGTGATAGTTACTTTGTTCTCATGTTATTTCCACTCGTTTACTAACTACTCTCTCCGTTCTAAAATATAAGATCGATATCTTAGGTTTTATTTTGAAAAACATGTATCTAGACGTATTTTAGTGTGTAGGTTCGGAGGAAAATAAATGAATCTATACAATAAAATATGTCAAGATACATATGTTTGAAAAAAGACTAAAACATCTTATATTTTGAAATGGAGGGAGTACATGACTAAATGTTCGACATTTTACAAATATAAACATTTTCTTGACCATTTTTATATAAACATTTTGCTATAAATAAAGATAAATAACTTAATGCTGATTCCTTAACACGTTTATATATCGGTAATAAAAGTTAGAGAATTATGACTCCAAGTTTTCCAGAACGCTATCAACTTTATGTCGTATTGTTTTTATCAATTTTAAGTCTTTCAATCTTACCATGATTCCGGTCTCCAATCCATTAGTTCTACACACTCGGTCATATGCATGTAATTGTGTCATGTAAGCTGAATACATGGCTTGGATATCATAGTTCTAGATCCTTAATCACTTGTCAATTTTATTGTGTTATTTTAGTGGCATGTTCTCTTAAGTTGACAAATATAGTGCAAGTGTGAGAGGTCGTTGCACCATTTCGGAATTACGCTTTTACAAAAACTAACACGAGCATATGAGATTACCAAAATAATATAAGAAAATTATAATATATACTATACATGTATTCATGGTAGCAAGAAACAAAAGCCAAGGCCAGAGGTTAATCCAACATCAAAAGTAAGCGACCAAAGTGCCAGGGTTATCACCACCAAGAGGGTTGGTTGCGTCATTTTGTTATTAATCTCTTGCAAAAAAACCTAACACGAGCATAGGAGACTACCGAAACATATAAGAAAGTGACAAGCCACACTAAATTGTACTCACGGGAACAAAGCAACAAAACCTAAGGCTGGAAGTTACTCCAACATCAAATTTAGGCTAGCAAAATGCCTTTGTAATCCTATGACACCAATGCCTAGTTCGTCTTCCAAAAAAGTTCATTTGAGACTAGTTCATCTCAATACCAACTTGTATAGCTGGTCCAAACTAGGTCGGTGCTTGTACTAGCTTTATTGTAAGATCTTCACGTATTTATGATGCAGTAAAATGAGCATGTGTCCTTTTACTTGTGGGTTGGTTCAAATTAGTCCAGAAAATCTCAATGAGTAAATTACCAACTTGGCATGTTGACCTGACTTGAGCACATACGAGAGAACGTGAGGGAGATAGAGGACCTCTAAATGCATGTCCAGATGTATTGTCTCTTGTTTGCTGACAAAATCAATGGAGTTGTGGGTCGGGGAGGTGGCGATCACATGTGAGCACATCATCGACACACTTTAGGGTGGACAAAATAGTACCTCTCTGCTAACTAGGGTTATACTCATTGCATCCTCATACACAAACTATTAGGTAGGGCTTTTACCAACTTCTGATGATTTTGGGTTGATACATGGTTGTACATTGCACCAACTTCTGATGATTCTGGGTTGATACATGGTTGTACATTGCAACAATTATGGATACTCAAGCCAGAGTATGCTTGTTAGTGAAAGATGTGAATTGAGAGTTGAGAAAACAAATTCAAAAGGTTTGTCAAAATGTGGACACCTAAAGAAACTACAATGAACTTAAATAGTAGATAGGATAAAAATGCCTACGGATGATCTTCTTTTCAGGGAGTGGATGACTGGATCCACTAGTAGAAAACATGCCTTTCGTCCAGGCCATTAGTCCCGGCTGTGGCTGGGGCCGGGACTAATGGCCCTGGCCGGACGGCCCGAGCCACCCAGAACCATATGTCCCGGCCCGTTAGACCCCATTAATCTCGGTCTGAGGCTCAAACCAGGATTAAAGGGCCCTGGCCCTGCCGCTCGCTGGGGTCACCCCCTTTAGTCCTGGTTTGTATATCCAACCGGGACTAGTGTTCTGGCCCTATATATATGCACAGCCCCCCCCCCTCTCAACTGTTTTTTCCTGGTGAGAGAGAGTGTTGTTGTGCTAGTTTTTTTTTGTTCATACACATGCACTAGAGGTGTTCGGTGAAATGTCCATTAGAGCAATGCAAGTTTAGGTCACACAAGAAAGACATGATATGAGGTGCCCGAGCCACACTTAAGTATTCTCATCTTTGTTTCCAAGTGTAATAAAAGGTTAGCAACTATTTTCTCGTTAAGACCGTCGTGCGGTACTAATTTTAGCATAGTGATTGTGTTTGACATATATTTGTATGATACAGATGAGCCATCCATGGATGTACGGTGACCGACGCTCTGCCGCTTTCAGAGAAGGCGTGCGTTCTTTTAGAGTTATGGTCGAGGAGAACAAGCGACGGGATAGTTTTATGTGTTGTCCATGTGTTGACTGTAGGAATGAGAAGGCTCACACTTCCGCAAGATTCATTCAGAGCCACCTGCTTTGGTCTGGTTTTATGTCCGGCTATAATGTTTGGACCAAACATGGAGAAAGAGGGGTTGTGATGGAAGACGGCGATGAAGAAGAGAACGATGATGACAACTACCGATCTATGTTCCCTGAATACGCTGATATTGCAATGGAATACAATGAAGAAGAAGGAGGTGAAGAACGGGAACCAGACCAGCCCGCTGATGATATTGGTTGGGTCATTTCTGATGCAAAGCGAGACTGCGACACAAAAAAGGAGAGGTTGCAGTTTGAGCAGATGTTACAGGACCACAACAAATTGTTGTACCCAACTTGTCAAGATGGCCAGAAGAAGCTGGGTAGCACACTGGAATTGCTGAAGTGGAAGGCAGAGACCGGTGTGACTGACTCGGGATTTGGAAAGTTGCTGGTACTCATGAAGAGGTTGCTTCCAAGAAATAACGAATTGCCCCCCAGTACATACGAAGCAAAGAAGCTCGTCTTCCCTCTAGGATTAGATGTGCAGAAGATACATGCGTGCCCTAATGACTGCATCCTCTACCGCGGTGAGAAGTACGAGAATTTGGATAAATTCCCGGTATGCACTGCATTGCGGTATAAGATCAGAAAAGATGACCCTGGTGATGTTGATGGCGAGCCACCCAGGAAGAGGGTTCCTGCCAAGGTGATGTTATATGCTCCTATAATACCACGATTGAAACGCTTGTTCAGAAACAAAGAGCATGCCAAGTTGTTGCGATGGCACATGGAAGAACGTAAGCAAGACGGGATGTTGAGGCACCCCGCTGATGGTCGACAGTGGATAAAAATCAAAAGAGACTTTCCGGACTTTGCTGGTGAAGCAAGAAACTTATGGTTTGGTCTAAGTACAGATGGCATGAATCCTTTTAGGGAGCAGAGCTGCAGTCACAGCACCTGGCCCGTCACTCTATGTATCTACAGCCTTCCTCCTTGGTTGTGCATGAAGCGGAAGTTCATTATGATGCCAGTGCTCATCCAAGGGCCGAAGCAACCCGGCAATGACATTGATGTGTACCTAAGGCCATTAGTTTATGAACTTTTACAGTTGTGGGCCGAACCAGGTTTACGTGTGTGGGATGAGCACAATCAGGAGCCATTCGACCTACGAGCGTTGCTGTTCGTAACCATCAATGATTGGCCTGCTCTTAGTAACATCTCGTGACGATTTAACAAGGGATATAATGCATGCACACACTGTTTAGATGAGACTGAAAGTATATATTTGGATAAATCTAGGAAGAATGTGTACCCGTACAATCGTCGTTTTCTTCCGCCCAGACACCCCTTAAGGAAAAAAGGCAAGCATTTCAATGGCGAGGCAGATCACCGGAAGAAGCCTGCCCCCGTACTGGTGCTGATGTATTTGGTATGGTCAAGGATTTAAATGTAATATTTGTAAAGGGTCCCGACGGACAACCTGTTCCGAAATACGCCGACGGACGCGCGCCCATGTGGAAGAAGAAATCTATATTTTGGGAGCTACCCTATTGGGAAGTCCATGAGGTCCGCTCTGCAATCGACCTGATGCACCTTACGAAGAATCTTTGCGTGAATATTCTAGGCTTCTTGGGCTTGTATGCGAAGTCAAAAGATACACCGGAAGCATGGGAGGACAAGCAACGTCATAAAGGACGAGACGGCAAGCATCCAGGGCAGTTTCAAGGGCCTACCAGCTACACTCTTACCAAGGAAGAGAAGGAAATCTTTTTTGAAGTCCTTTTCAGTATCAAGGTCCCGTCTGGCTTCTCGTCTAACATAAAGGGAATAGAAAATATGAAAGAAAAAAATTCCAAAACCTAAAGTCCCATGACTGCCACGTGCTTATGACGCAATTGCTTCCGGTTGCATTGAGAGGGATTCTACCAGAAAATGTTCGGCTGGCCATTATGAAGGTATGTGCATTCCTCAATGCAATTTCTCAGAAGGTTATCGATCCAGAAAGTCTATCAGGGTTACATATTGATGTGGTCCAATGTCTGGTCAGCTTCGAGTTGTTGTACCCTCCATCTTTCTTCAATATTATGACACACCTCCTAGTTCACCTAGTTGAAGAGATTATAATTCTCGGTCCTGTGTTTCTACACAATATGTTCCCCTTCGAAAGGTTCATGGGAGTCTTAAAAAAATATTTTCATAACCGTGCTAGGCCAGAAGGAAGCATCTCCAAGGGCTATGGAACAGAGGAGGTCATTGAGTTTTGTGTTCACTTTCTTCCTGACCTTAAGCCGATTGGTGTTCCTGAATCTCGGTATGAGGGGAGGCTGACTGGAAAAGGCACACTAGGAAGGAAAACAATGGTATGTATGGATAGAGATTCTTTCAATAAAGCACAGTACACAGTTCTACACAATTCCACCTTGGTGGCTCCGTATATCGAGAAACACAAGATTATTGTACGCTCGGAAAACCGGGATGCTCGACTCGATTAAAGTGGAACATGAGGACACTTTCGCAGCTTGCGAAGCATCTCATGAATAACAACACCGTTGAAGATCGGTTGTACTTGTTGGCACGGTTACCATCTTCGACTATATGTACTTTCCAAGGGCAGAGATAAATGGTAATACATTTTACACGATCGCCCAAGATAAAAAGAGCACCAACCAAAACAGTGGTGTCCGCTTTGATGCAACAGATGACAATGGGCAGAAGGACACATATTATGGGTACATAGAGGAGATATGGGAACTCGAGTATGGACCTACTTTTAAGGTCCCTTTGTTTCGGTGCAAATGGGTCAAGATGACAGGAGGAGGTGTACATGTAGACGAAAAGTATGGCATGACAACAGTGGATCTCAACGATCTTGCATACATGGACGAACCATTCGTCCTAGCCAATGATGTGGCTCAGGTTTTCTATGTGAAGGACATGTCTACGAAACCGAGAAAAAGAAATCAGCAAAAGAATACAACGTCCGATGAGCCAAAGCGCCACATAGTTCTTTTAGGGAAAAGAAACATCATGGGAGTGGATGACAAGACAGATATGTCAGAAGATTATAATAAGTTTCATGAAATTTCGCCCTTCAAAGTGAAAACCGACCCAAGCCTCCTGTTAAATGATGAAGATTCTCCATGGCTATGGTGCAGAACAAAACAACAACACTAGATAGGGATGTTGGTGTAATATATTAAACCTTTTATGTAATCATATTGTTAAATGATGAAGATTCTCCATGGCCATGATGGACGCACTATAAATAGAGGTAAATGGCAGGGCAGGCTGGGCCAGGCAGCACCAATAATAGGGGTTGAACCTTTAGTCCCGGTTGGAGAAACCAACCGCGATCAAGGGATTATGCAGCCGCTGTGTAGCACTAATAATAGGGGTTGAACCTTTAGTCCCAGTTGGATGGCCCTTTAGTCCCGGTTGGAGACAGCAACCGGGAAAAAACACGAGTGAGCGCTAATAACAGGGGTGAGTGTCAACATTATGTCGTGAGTGTCGACACTATGCCGAGCTGCTTGTACTATAAATAGGACAGTCCTCCAGCCAGTTTGAGGCATCTCCAAGATCGATGGTTTTCGAGAGCAGGGACACCACTACGGCCAGTTTTAGGGAGATGCCGCCGGAGCCCAGTCTTCTGGCATCTCCAAGAAACTGGTCATAGAGGCACTCCCTAATATGTGAAATTAGGTTAGCTCCCAGGCACATTGATCTAGTTAGAGAAGTTACAAGATGCAAGATAGTGTTCGAGAGCAGGGACACCACTACGGTCAGTTTCAGGTAGATGCCGCCGGAGCCCAATCCTCCTGCATCTCCAAGAAACTGGTCATAGAGTCACTCCCTAATATGTGACCGCACGTGTTTGGAGATCAGATCTTCATGGTAAGTACGAATCGGAAATAAAAGTCCCCCTTTAGTCCCGGTCCAACCATAAAACGAGACTAACACTCAAGACATTTATTAATATTTAAAAACCGAGACTACGGAATCCGGACTAAAGGCTCCCTTTAGTCCTGGTCCAGCCACAAACCGGGACTAACACTCAATACATTTATTAATATTAAAAACCGGGACAAACCGGGACTATCTAACATTCAGGACTAAAGCCGCCCCCTTTAGTCATAATCATGCCTAGTCCTATAGTACAAAGCTTCAGGGTCTTCTTCGTCATCGTCATCGTCATCATCATTGTCATCATCATTGTCATCGTCACCTGCCACTCCGGGGATCCTGAGCCCAGCCATGGCATATATCGGGGGAACCTGCCACTCTGGCCTCGGATTCACGGCGGGCGGGTGGACTTGTGGGCACCGCAGGCGAGGATGGTCTCCCTCGGCGATGTAGCGCATCACGCCTATGATAGTACGGTTCGCCCACCACAGACGGTGGCCGGCTTCATTGTGGTTCACCGGGGGCGGGCCATCACCATCGTACCTGGCGATCTCCCTTTCCCGCCGGTTAGCGAAGAAGGCATTCCAGGTGTCATAGTTGTTGAGATCCCACTGGGGATCCATCCGCTGCTCCGGCGTGAGCTCGTGGTAGAAGTGCGTGATGGCCGCCTGTCGGGCGGATCCTTGAGGCACGGGAGGGACAGGAACACATCCAGCACTCAGCATCCAGCCGGCGGGCGGCCGGTAGCCTGGTGGGCAAGGGTAGCTTGAGGCGCACAGCGCCTCCGTCTCCTCGAGGGTCAGAATGGCCCAGTAGGCGTTGTCCATTTCTATGAGAGAGGAAGGTGTGGATGTGTGCATAACCATGGCGCGGTCGGCCTATATATAGATGGAAAGGGCGGGAAAACATGGCGGGATGCAGTGGGAAATGGTGGGAAATATCTTTAGTCCCTATCAGTGGCTACAATCGGGACTAAAAGCTCGGTTCAGAGAAAAGGGCGGAAAAACTTGGCGGGAAGCGGTGAGAAATGGCGGGAAAAATCTTTAGTCCCTGTTAGTGGATACAACCGGGACTAAAGCTTCAGGGTCTTCTTCGTCATCGTCATCATCATTGTCATCGTCACCTGCCACTCCGGGGATCCTGAGCCCAACCATGGCATATACCGGGGGCACCTTCCACTCGGCCTAAAGCTTATTCAGAAAATGGATTTGGATTAATTAATCAAATTCAAGAACTTTTCATGTTGAAAGTTTAGTGAGATTCAAAAATATGGAAAAAATAATAGTTAATGCATTTTTAAATTGATAATGGAAAAATGGTTAATAATTTGACTATTTAAAATAATTATTTGATAAAACAGAAAATGGATTTGGACTAATTATTCAAATTCAAGAACTTTTCATGTTGAAAGTTTTGTCAAATTCACAAGTATGCAAAAAATAATAATTTAAATGTTTTAAATGATATTTTTGAATTTTTTGAAAAAAAAGCACACGCGTCTTTGGGGTTTTTGGCCAGCACAAGAATTTAGCCTTTAGTCCCGCCCGGTTTACTAGCCGACTAAAGGTCTGCCCCAGCGAAATGAACGCCCTCTAGTCCCGCGTGGCACCACCGGATTAGACCTTTAGTCACCGGTGCCACGACCGGGACTAAAGGGGGATAAAGGAGGCCTTCCCAGTGCGTTCAGACAGGGAGAAGTGGAGCCAGCAACGCCGACGATGCCGCCAGGCTGCCACAGCGAGAACCGCCGCAGACGACCCTCTCTCGCCACACAGCCTGCGCCTCCCCGCACTCCACGCCGCTGTGCCTCTGCGTGCCTCCCGATCGAGCTCGGTCGCGCCACCGCCGCCACTCCGACGAAGCGCCAGCGCCCGCCGCCACCTCCACCGCTGGCCGCCACCACCGCCGGTGAGTAGTTAGGGTTGGGATTAATTAGGATTTTTTATTTAGGATTAATTTTTTAGTTTTTTTAATTATAGGATTATGATTATATGATTAGTACTATATAGTTTAGTGTATATTAGTTTAGGATATATAGGATTATGATTAATTAGTTTAGTACTATATATATGATTTTTTAGTGTATATAGTTTAGGATTTTTAGGATTTTTTAGTGTATATAGTTTAGTGTATATAGGATTTTTAGGATCTTCTTTGATCACGAGAAAAGCCTCCCGGGCCCCAAGAACATATGAAGCACGGTCGATAGAGATGTCACACCACGATTATCGGTGAAGGGCATGGGCACGGATAGGTGTCGAGGCCTAGCAACGGCGGGATTTTCTAAGAAACCAATGCAGAATCTTGAGCCAAGGGCATCCACAGAAGCGCGCCTAGGCCTCGACACCTAGCCATGCCCATGGCCTTCACCGATAATCGTGGTGTGACATCTCTATCGACCGTACTTCATATGTGCTCGGTGGTGACCGGAGTTAGGGTTAGGGTGGTGGTTCTTGTGGGAAGCCGCTTAGTCACCCGCCTCTCCCACGGCCGCCATCACCGGCCACCGCCCACCGCACCTTCGGGTTTAGGTTTTATTTTGTTAAGTTCGAATAAATATGTGTGCATTTTGCAGGAACTATGGATCCACCTGGTCCCCTAGTCCGCAGAGACCTAGATTGCTCGAGGATATGATTCACGATGCCGATGAGGGATCTCCCTCGAGGTATCTGAACTCATCCGGTGAGGGAGAGGAGACCAAAAGACAGGAGGAAGAAGCCCATGGACGTGTAACGCAGAACGACTATATATATATATATAGGGTAGCGCTATTTGACACCTAGGGCCTCTATCTTTAGAACCGTATATTATTTTTACGTCACGTAAATTTTGTATTACTTCGTAAGTTGAGAAGAACATAATAAAATTTAAAAATGACATAATTTTTTCTGTTTACATACCGTAAAAAAATTCGACGTAAAAGACATATTTTTGGTGTTTTTTACACTATAATGACTCAAAAAAATTATTTTTGTGTCAATTTTTTTGGTTGTGGTGATTATATGAACATAATTATTCGTATACAAAACATATTTTTTTAGTCTAACAGCGTAAAATTATGTTGGGTGCAAAATAACTTTTCTGTACCCTGGGTGCCGAATAGGGTTTCTATATATATATATATATGTATATATATATATATATATATATGATGTCCGATGATCGTCACTAGATGTACCTAGTTGTATATATATAATGTTGACGAATGTTTCTTCTCTTAGGCCTCTACATCGAGCAAGAAAACCAAGCGCGGCCCAGCTAAAAAGTTGCCCCTGGGTACCGTATATGAAATTACATAGGTTTCAGGAGATGGCGAACCATTGGAACCAAAGAAAACAAAACAACTATTTGTAAAAAAATGCGGAGTTGTTGCTAGAGATAGCACCCCGATCACTGTTTGGGAGTGGAATAAGCCCAAAGAGGCGGAATGGAGTGATGTGTATATCGACGATAGGTTCAAAGATGAACTTTTTAATGACCTAATGGGACATTTCAAGCTGCTAGAATGTGACACTGAGGACGAGACTGCTAAAATGAGAAAGAAATTCAAGCAGTTCGCACTAAAGAAGATGGCCGAACTATTCAAAAACTGTAAGAAGTCATTATGGCAACGGTATCAGAAGGACAACAAAACCCCATTATTCGAAGGCTATCTAGCGAAGCAACAACCTTACTAGGATGCATTTGTGCTGTATAGGAGGTAAGAAGTTGCAGAGGAAAAGTCAGAAAAAAACAAGATAAATGCTGCGAAGAAGAAATATCACCATAACTTGGGGCCAGGGGCCTACGCGGCTGTCATGCCTAAGTGGGATGCAAAAGAGAAAGAGCTTCATAATAAAGGGATCATTCCAGAACCAATTCGCGAAGAATGGGATTTGAGGGCAAGAAATTGGTTCCTTGGGCATGGGAATACATATGACGAACTTACAGGGGACCTTGTTTGCAGTGACGGGATAAAGGTATCCATGACTGCATGGCTAAAAGTGGTCAAAGATATTAAAGATGGAATAAAACAGTTTCATCCCGATAGAGAGAATGACTTGCTGACCTTGGTCCTCGGGAATCGCGAACATACAGGACGAGTCCGGGGCCTTGACGGGAGTTTCACGTGGGAGACTGGGTTTCCTAAGGACCAAGGTACCTATAGAAGCCGAGCAAGAGCAAAGCAACGACGGGAGGAGGAGGAGGCAGACAAGTTCAAGCAGCTGCTAGGAAGACTTGACAAGCAGCAGCAGCAGCAGATCGACGAACTTAGAGGAATAGCACGCTTGCAGCAAGATCCTCCACTCGATATTACCGCCAACCCATCTCAGCGGAGAAGCAGCATCGCTGAATCGGAGGTCCTGTCTAACGATGCATCCTATACTACATATGGCGGTCCCGGCTACCCCGTGGATGGAATTAAGGAGCAGATACCTTGTGAGCTCCATAAAAAATTGAAGAACGTATCTGTGAAGGTGGCGGTCGGATCGGCTTTGCCATGTCCGCCTGAAGCATGTTGGCATGACCGTGAGATTCCAACTGGCTATGCTAAAATCAGGGTGGATAAAATCGTAAAGGAGTGGGAGTCAATGGAGCTTGACATCCCTGGACCTGAAGGTGAGATCACACTGGGAGAAGTACTTGGTGGGATCATTCTCTGGGAAAAGAACAACATACGGTTTCCAGGCTTGGCTCCAAGGATAACACTACCGCCTCTGAGTTGTCGCAGGTCTCCTTCACCTCCACCTCCACCTCCACCTCCATCACATCCAAGAAGCCCACCCCATAATGACTATGACCACCACATCCCGAGTCCATCTCGATCTCCGCCACAGGCTCAACAGTCTTTGCCGCCCGCTAAGGACAATAAGCGGAAGCGTGCTCCGTCAGTGAGTACTAAAGGACGCGGCAGCCCAAAACGGAAAATATTGCCCCTCCCAACAGTGCCTCATCAGAATCTTCCCATCAGACCTTACGATCATACTGATGCGGAATCTGCAGCGATATCAAAGGTCGAAGTGGTGGCGCATTTTGAGAAGAAGAAACCCGAGCCCGCTCCGGTATACACCGAGAAGCAAAAGGCATATGCACTTGATTTTCTGAACACACCATCGCAATATGAGTTGCACCATAAGCCAGATGACTATCTATGCACACTTCAGAAAGAAGTGGCGAAGAGCAAATCAAGTAAATCAAGTGCAAGCGGAAAAAAATCAGCAAGCACAGGTGCAAGCGGGACCAAAAAAGCAATCAGTAAAAAATCAGACGTTCCCCTTCTCGGACAACAGGCAAAACAAACATCGCACCCCTCAAGGTGGTTTCACAAAACGTTCCACTCCTCACACAACAGCCACTTGATATGTCAATAGCTGCGGAGTTTGCGGCCAGCATGGAAATTACACTTGATGACCTGTTAGGCCCCCAACTCGACCATCTACCCAAGATGCCACTAGCCCCTAAATATGTCGCAAGTGAGGATTTGGTCAGCAAAGAGAGGCTGAGAGAACTACCAACACAAATGCGGAATCTCCATCAATGGTACTCGGCGGTCATGAAGCAGGGGAGAATAATGATCGTAGCCAAAGTCCCACGTGAGTACTACTTCAGACCCGAAGAGGTACATATTGAGTTTCCAGAACTGTTCCAGTTATACCATCTCGACGCCCTAGACAAATCCATTCTCAGCTGCTATTGTCTGTAAGTTGTTGAATTCATTGTCTACATGTTCAGTTTTCAGTTGTTCAGTTCGGAACATGTGATTATCCTTATTATGCAGAATGAAGATCCTGGAATGTAAAAGAAAAAATCTACAATATTGGGTTCATTGACCCAGATAAAGTGCATATAGCCACGCTAATGAATAACCCCGAGGAGACGGAGGAAAACCTTCTAAGGTTTCTAATGGAGCAAAATTTTTCTGACCGCATACTGTTTCCTTACAATTTCAGGTGAGGGTCTTACTCTATTGTACATATTTACTTTTGATTAGTCTATGCTAATAAGTTTAACTAATGTATATATAAATGTTTGCAGCTTCCACTGGGTTTTGCTAGACATTCAACTTGATAAGGGAAGAGTTGATGTCATGGACCCATCAAAGAGAAACCTGAAAGATTTCCGCAGCATGCAGGACATGCTACAGAAGTAAGTTTCGCGCTATATCGATATCTTTCGTTGATTTACCGAGATATCAGGTAATGAATAACTCATTCATTCATTCATTTTCTTCGTCGGGCAGGGTTTGGATCCGGTTCAAGGGCGAGGTTACGGGTGTATTTAGTGAGAAGCTGACGTTTAAGACGGTCTCGGTAAGTAGCACGTGATATGTTCGCGCATCTCTTTACTTCTAGTTTCAATACAATAATGATGCTCTAGATTATTATTTTGATTGAATTCTATTCTCGTAAAGTGCGTGAGGCAGCCACAGGGGTCGAATCTATGTGGATTCTATGTTTGCGAGTTCATGCGCACGTTTACCACCGAACACAACGATTATAAAGTCGACGTAAGTAATGCATTCACACCATCATTTTATTGCTGTCACCTTTTGTTATCATGATTGATACATATTGATCTCCTTTTTCTTATATATAGTTCGAGAGAATACGGGATCAACTACTACAAGAGCAACGCGTACTAGCAGTTGAGAAGGAGCTGGCGGGATTTATTTTCAAAGAGATCGTAGACGATGCCGGAGAATTTAGTGTGAATAGGCGCTACTGATCTCCATGTAATCGAACTATTTTGTGATCTAGTCCCGGTATTCTGTGATCTCCATATAACTATGTAAATTGTATATATATGTATGCTTGATTTCGTAATACAAGTTATCTTATATATATATATGCAAGAACGTGTACGATATGTGGTGGCATACAAATACTAAAAACCATTTTGAAATGAAAAATAAATAAATAAAACAATACAAAATGAATTCTCTGCCGCGGCAGAGAAAGGGCACAAAATGCTGCCGCGGCAGAGAAATCACTAGTCCAAGGTAATGCTCTGCCACGGCAGAGAAAAGACGCAAAATGCTGTCGCGGCAGTGACCCGCTAGTCCCGGCACCGGGACTAGTGGGGGTACACCCTGAACGCGCAGGGGCAGCCACGTGGGCACCCACTAGTCCCGGCTGGTAACTGGACCGAGACTAGTGTTGGGCCTTTAGTCCCGCTTGATTAGTCCCGGTTTAGAAACCGGGACTAGAGGCCCTCACGACCCGGGACTAGAGGCCCTCTCTCTCCACTAGTGATCCCACAACAGTAAATGAATGCTCATGTGCTCCGCATAAAAGCATCATATCAGATTGTCGTTGCACTATATAATAATGTAAAATCTTTCCTATTTAAGCATGAGAAGAGTGATGTAGTATTATCACAATTCGCAAGGGATTCAGTCTGCCTACCTGAGAGCGAACAAGGAGTAGAGCCCATAATTCACAGAGGAATCATCCTACCTGCCCGAGGTCAAACAAAAAGCAGAGCTTTGTTGCTAGTAGGTCCAAATGAGCTTACACCCATGCATCCAGAGTGTGCCCAAGTTACACACATGGTTGGAACTGCTTTTGCAATCTCGATGATACCTGCTAGTAACGTCCTAGGACTTGGAAGCATCGGAATCTTCGCGTCAACATGAAAGTTATGTTTTCCTAATGCCAATAAGATTGCTCACGAGAATGACTCAGTAGTCGGTTTTCATTATGGCACTAGAACACAATGGTGAGTTTCAAGTGAGATACTATCTTCAAATTACCACATCCCCTTTTATTCCACTAAGATACGGTTCCAGGTGGCCCATGTCCATTCCAATGTTACACGTCGGCCAGATCAGCAGAGTAGTGTTAAAAATTGATTTGCTAAAGGAATGTTAAAATGACTTTACCACTGATCTAGTCTAGATCTAACAGTAGCACTATACATTACCTTTATAGATCTAGAACAGAGAGAGAGAGAACCGAGATGGACTCTACACCCCTCGCTCGACAAACACGAGCGGAGGGAATCCAGGCTGGTGCCGAGCTAGAACCTCACATTGGCCATGGGTGAAGGGTGAGTGTGGTGAGTGTGTGGCTAGAGTGGCGGCGATGGAGCTTGTCAGCCGTGCCGCTAGCCTAGATCGGATTGGCTTGTAGGTGGGCGGCTAGGCACGGCTAACCCGTGAGGTCGTCTTGCCTCCCCACCACTTTATATAGCCGACAGGGGCCCACCAACCTAGATAGGATGGCGCCCCGATCGAGAAGCGTCTTTGGTCAGGCCGATCACGTTGAGATCTATCCAACATTCTCCCCTAGATCTCGACTTTACTTTTAACCTTGTTCTTTACTTATTTCATCACGATGACACATAGAGCATGTTTCGTCGTCTCGGCTCAATTCTTGATAGAATCGACTACTATATACCTTCATGTTCAAACAAATCTGTTACTCTTGGGCCTCTATAGTCCAGAATCATAGGCTTGCCGTTAAACCCATGCCGCTATGTGTTCCTTGAACACATTGGGTGGTAAGCCTTTCATTAGCGGATCATAAGCATATCCTTTGTCCTTATATGCTCGAGTCTTATAGTTTGATCCTGGACTTTGTCCTTCACAACATAATACTTTATATCTATAGACTTTGAAGCATTACTCGACTTGTTGTTGTGAGCATAGAATCTGCGGGCTCGTTGTCACGGTACATCTTTAGTGGTCAACGATGCAACAACCACTTTCAAGTCGGGTAAGAATTTCTTTAACCATAACGCTTTGTCCCATGGCCTCATAGCATGCTATAAACTCTGCATACATCGTAGATGATGCAACTATCATTGTTTACGCTTCTCCACGAAATAGCACCTCCTGCGAGAGTAAAGACATACCATCGTGGACTTTCGTCCTTTGTCTCCTAAAATCTGCATCTGAATACCCTTTTATCTCTAGGGAATCAGATCTTCTATATATAAGCATGAGGCCTTTTGTGCCTTGCATACATAACGCTTTCTTTACCATCTTCAAAGGTGCTCTATGCGGATTCTCTTGATATCTACCGAGTACCCGTGATAAATGCTAAGTCGGCGAGTGCACACTTGTGCATACCGTAAGCTTCCAAAGCCAAGCATATGGCGACTTCATTTTATCGATCTCATATTGATTCTTTGGACATTGGGATTTCCCAAAGCGCTGCCCTTGACTATGGGAGCAGGTGTTGAATTACTCGCATGCATATTGTATTTCTTTAAAATCTTTTCATAATACGCTTTGTGCGACAGTCCTAACACTCCATTCTTTACATCTCGGTGAATTTCTATGCCCAAAACATAAGATGCTTCACCAAGGTCTTTCATGTCAAAGTTTGATGACAAGAATTTCTTTGTTTCTAGTAATAGACTAACATCACGCTAGCAAGAATGTCATCCACATATAGAATTAGGAAAATATATTTCCCACTTTTGAACTTTGCATAAATGCAATTGTCCTCAACATTTTCTTTGAATCCAAATCTTTTAATGGTATCATTAAACTTTAAATACCACGCCTAGAGGCTTGCTTTAACCCATAAATGGATTTCTTTAGGCGGCATCCCATATGTTCTTCCTCCATGAAAAACCCTTGGGTTGTTTCATGTAAACATTCTTCTAAATCTCCATTTAGAAATGCCGTCTTGACATCCATTTGATGTAACTCTAAATCAAAATGCAACTAGTGCCATGATGATTCAAGGAGTCCTTACATGAGACGGAGAAAAGTCTCATTGTAATCTCGCCTTCTCTTTGCGTAACCTTTTGCCACGAGTCTTGCTTTGTACTTTTCTACATTTCCATTGAGTCATACTTTGTTTTGTAGACCCACTTGCATCCTACTGTTTTGGCTCCTTTAGAATTTCCTCTAAGTCCCAAACATTGTTGGAACTCATCGATTTCATTTCATCTTCCATTGCCTCCACCCACTTGGTGAGTGAGGGCTACTCATGGCTTCTTCATATGTAGGATCGCCTCCATATGAACTACATTGTAAACTTTGTAGATTTCTTTGGAAATGGCTGGTCTTCGTTCTCTTTTTAGACCGTCTGAGTTCATCGACTCTTGCTCATTTCTTGCCTCGGGTTCAGGCACATTTACACTAGGTGGCTGTTCGCTCCCTTCGTGCTCAGCACGGGGTTCGGTGGATCTGGGACAGGTTCAACCTTCGCCCATTGTTGTCACGTGAGTCACAACAGCCGCACCACAACCTCGGGGTTGTAGATGGTGGCACAACAGGTATCGAAAATGGCTCTGAATCATCGGATTAGGTGCATGCACCCTTTCTCCTCAAGATCAATTTTCCTAGCTACCGTGCTCCCCTCATCAATTCGTCCTCCAAGAAGACTGCATGTCTCGTTTCTACAAACTTTGTGTATCTGTCGGGACGAGAAAGCGATAGCCTTTGGACTTATCTGGATAGCCAATAAAATGGCAAGATACTGTTTGTGGTCTAACTTTGCAATGTTTGGATTGAAAACTTTGCCTCGTGAGGCTCCCCTGCACCCTCAAGTGGTGCGAGAGGGACTGTCATCCCACAATTCATACGGTGTTTTGGGTGTTGGGAATATGCCCTAGAGGCAATCATGTATGATGATATTTCCCATTGTATTCGTAAAGTTATTAAGTAGTCCTTGTATAAACATCTGATGTGTATCATTGAATATGTGATTCAGTTGTGGAACTATGCATTCATGTTGTTTATACTAAATATCCTTGGTCATTGAGGTTGTGCTGGACACACAAATTAGACCAATGTGAAAGTTGGCTTGATGACTCGGTTCCACTTGTCATGGGCATGGATATGCTATTCCAACTTACACAGACTAGGCTAAAGAGTTTAGCGAGTCGGATTGACCCATATTGAGGTACAACGAACTAAGCTGTCATTTGTATATCTCAATCAATGTAATCCTTAGACCTGAGGTTGTTGCATAGTCCGAGTTGAGGATCACCGACTTAGGTTCACAAACGCTGATCCGTGAATCGGCGTTATAAAGCGAGGGTTCGGTCGACTGAGAATCAAGCTGCGTGATGTGAATAACCAAGATGGGATTTTGCCCCTCCACTCGGAGAGATATTCTCTGGGCCCTCTCGTGAGATATGATTCGGAAAGCATGGCCATGCACGAATCGGTTAAGTGTTAACCGAGGCGATCGGAAGAGTTAGTCGGGTGAATCACTTATCTCGGATCGAGAAGAGTCGGACTATTTAAGGATGACATATATTCGCCTATAGTCCGACAAGGTATATCGTGAGGCAAAAGGGACTCAGACGTAAGTCGCATTGAAAAGGCAAGTCGTCATGACTCTTTGGTACTTGGGAATCGGTACGTTCTGCTAGGAGCCGATGCCGATTGATCGATTGTGAGTTGGACTCTAATCGTGTCCAAGTAGCCATGAGCCCGCTGGTCACACACTTAAGAGCGGGAGCAGGTTCGGATTGGATCCGAATCATATAATCTGGTTGGGTTAGACCTAAACCAGATTAGGACTGAGTTAGTGAGTTGGACTCACGGTGACTAGTTTTATATGGGCTTTAGTGAATGGGTCGCGTGAGCGGAGCCCACGTTCACTCCCTATATAGTGGAGCACGGAACCCGAAGGTTAATCGTTGTTCGTTAGGTCATTCCATGTGTTGAAACCCTAGCTCCACAGATCCGGCCGTATGAACCTAGCGAGTTCGCCGGCGCTCCTCCTTGTACGTGTGGATACCAGCAGAGGTGCTGTGCGATCAGCACCAGGACGATCGGATCGTGAGGACTGCACTACATCAACTGACGCGCTTCATCAGTAATCCGCAACCGCGCGTCTAGTGGTAAACCTCGTGGCCTTCTACCTCAGCTAGGTCTTGGGATCACCACGTTAGATGAAAAGTTTTGTTTTAGCTCTGCGTGGCCCATCAGTGGTATCAGAGCGATAGCTTCTGGTTTTAGGATCGAGATCTCGCATATGTGATATGCGGTAGGCTATAGATGAGATCTATGTCCTGTTTTGGTGGTCGATCTATGAGATAGATCAGTTTTGTACGAAGTTGATTGGATCAACTGTACTCGGGGAATGGTAGATCTGATTTCCGTGATCATACTGCTAAGGTCGTGGAACGACATACCCCTACCGGTCGGCTTCCGCCATCGGGGTAGATTGTGACACGTAAATCCAGAAGCGGTGATCGAAGATCAAAAGGTTTGATCGAATCAGAACGATGGTCGGAATCCATGTCCAGATTGTAGATGAGATCTACTTTTTCGGAAAAATCGTCGGGCTGGAGCCTATCACGGTTTCGCCCTGTCGTAGCGTCTTAGATGTCGTTGCGAGTTTCACAACGCCGGTAGATATTGTATCTATGCATAACTTGTTTTTGCAGGAAGTTGTGAATGGTATGGTTCATGTGCATGTGATGTATGTGTGTAATCCATACGTGATCTGCGAATCACGGTTTTTGTCGTACCGGAGCCTAGGTCTTATTTTATTGTATAACGACCTGTGTGTCGGATTCTCTATGTAATTTATTTTACTAAGCTAGTGTAGCTGTTTGAGAACCCAGAAGGCATGCAAGGCATTATACATGTCGGCGACATGGAGTAAGACGGCAAGTGACAAGAGTTGGCATGAGTCGGATTACAGGCTTTGTGGAGATGGAGATCGCCATGAAGAGAGCCATACCATTTCACATTATAATTGCTTTATTTTGTGTTAGTGTTATGTCTCAATTTTACCTCTATTAGATAGTCGGTAAAATTTAATCCCTCAAAGAAGGTCTAGTCGGTTTCCACGGTGTTTGCACCATCACAAGTCGGACATTTTTGGTAGTGGGCTCATAAAATTGAGGTGCCAATTCTTTCCGACTAGGTGGGTTCGGACTCTTCTGCAGAAACACTTGGTAAGCTAGAGGTCTATCACAACAGTTGTGGGACTCGGGAAAGGTCGGATGGGATCCGGGGCATGTGATGCCACCCGTCCAGCGTGAGTCGCATGAGATGCGATTGACAAGGAGTTGTCTACCTAGATCACTTGGCGGCTAGCGGTGATGCTAAAGCTCACTAGCCGACTTGCTTATTTAGGATCTGAATCACTAAGTAACCATCGGAGGGTGTTGGTTCTAGTGGGAGCATAAAATATTAAAATGTTTAATATGCTTGCTCTTTTATGAATACATGTCTTAAGTGCTTTGCATATTTTCTGTTGTAGATCATGGCACCAAGTCACTCTCGGTTATCCGGTTTTGCGTTGAGAACCATTCTTGAGAAAGATAAAAGCGACACTAATTTTACCAACTGTATCGAAATAGAATTGTTCTCAAACAAGAAAAGAAGGACCATGTCCTAGACAACCCACTTCCGAGATGAGAATGAGAATGCATCGTCAGCCACCAATGCCTACCGTCGGGCTAAAGATGAGTCCACAGATATTAGCTGTCTTATGCTTGCTCACATGGAACCGGACTTGCAAAAAGTTCGAGCATGTTGAGGCCTACGATATGATCGAAAGCCTCAAAAGTATGTTCGTGCTCGTGAAGACCGAGAGGTATCAAGTCTCTCGTGCTCTGCTGAGTTGCAAGCTTAAGGATGGTGATCCACCGAGTCGCATGTGATCAAAATGGTTGGTTACGTCACGGTCTGGAGAGACTTGGATACCCCATAAGCGAAGAGTTCGCTACGGATATAATTCTGAACTCTCTTCCTAGTGCATATGGGCGTTCATTTCAACTACCACATGCATGGTATGGATAAGAAGCTCACTGAATTACATGGGATGCTCAAGCAGAGGCGGATCTCAAGAAGGGCACCATCAAGTGTTGATGGTGAGAATAAGGCTAAGTTCAAGAAGAGTTCTTGGACTAAGAAGAAGGCTAAGTCGAGGAAAGCGTGCTCGGGACCCGTCCCAAGCGCTTCCTCGGGGACTAAGCCATCTCCTTCAACGGATCCACTTGCTTCTCTTGCCGCAAGGGATGGCCATTGGAAGAGGAATCGCAAGTACTTGGCCGACAAAGCCAAGAGTGGAGGTATGACTTCACTCAGGTACACTTGTTTGCAATGTTATAGACATATATCTTTGATGCACCTAATAGTTCTTGGGTATATGATACCGGATCGTTATTCACATCGCAACTCGTTTAGGACCGGTAAGAACTAGGAGCGTAGCAAGAGGCGAGGTTGATATTCGAGTCGGCAACAAAGCAAGAGTTGCGTTGGAAGTCAAGACGATGCAACTTCATTTACCTTCGGATTCATCATCGAACTAAATAATTGTTATTATGTTCCAGTGCTCAGTCGAAACATTATTTATGCTTCATGTTTGATGAGGCAAGGCTATGAGTCGAATATCAAGAATAATGGTTGTTCTTTGTATTTGAATGATATGTTTCACGGCTTTGCACCCGTCCAGGACGGGTTATTTATTTTGAATCTTGATGGTGAGTCGGTTTATAACATAAATTTTAAAAGGTTGAAACCAAATGATCTGAATATGACTTACTTTTGGCACTCTCGTCTTGGTCATATAAGTTGGAAACGCATGAAGAAGCTCCATGATGATGGACTCCTAACTTCGTTCGACTTAGAGTCGTTCGAGACATGCGAATCTTGCCTACTCGGCAAAATGACCAAGACACCTTTTGCAAAGAGTTGCGAAAGGGCGTCCGACTTGTTGGGACTAGTACATAGTGATGTATGTGGACCAATGAGCACGACGACCGGGGTGGTTATGAGTACTTCATTACCTTCACTGATGATTTGAGTAGGTATGGATATATCTACTTAATGAAACATAAGTCGGAAGCCTTTGAAAAGTTCAAAGAATTCGAATGAAGCACGAATCAACTCGGCAAGAAAATAAAGTTTCTTGATTGACCGAGGAGGCGAGTACATGAGCCATGAGTTTGATGACCATCGAAAAGTTGTGGAATAGTTCCTCAAATTACTCCGCCAGAACACCACAAAGGAATGGTGTTTGGAAGGCGAATCGGACCTTGTTGGACATGGTACGATCAATGATGAGTCAGACAGATCTGCCTTTATCATTTTGGGGTTATTGTCTAGAAACAGTGCGTTCACACTAAACAAAGTACCATCAAAATCAGTAGAGAAGACACCGCATGAGATGTGGACAGCAAAAGCCGAGTTTGTCTTTTCTTAAGATTTGGGGTTGTGAAGCTTTTGTCAAGCGACTTCCGGACAATCTTCTGACCAAGTCGGATAAATGTATTTTCGTGGGGTATCCGAGAAACCTTGGGTTACTACTTCTACAACCGAGAAGAGGGCAAAGTGTTTGTCGCTCGGAACGGTGTCTTCCTGAGAAAGAGTTTCTCGCCGGGGAGTAAGTGGGAGCAGTGCAACTCGAAGAAATTCGAGGAATCGGCTAATAGCGAATCGGCAAAAACCTTGGACGTTGAGCCGATCGTGGCATTTGAGCAGACCGCATTTAAGATCGACAAGATTACAAGTGTTCGTGATGTTCTTGTTAGGCGGTGATGAGCCGCAAATTATTCTAGCGATGGTGGATTCGATTCGAGTCATGGCTTGGAGCCATGAGATCCGAGATAAAGTCCATGGATGAAAATCAAGTTTGGAACTTGGTTGATCGCGACGGCAAGAAGACCGTCGAGTGCAAATGGGTCTTTAAGAAGAAAACTGATATGGATGGAAATGTTTCAATCTATAAAGCACGCCTTGTCGCAAGGGGTTCCGGCAAGTTCAAGGAGTTGATTACGACGAGACTTTCGCCCGTAGCGATGCTTAAATCAGTTCGGATCATGTTAGCTATAGCGGCCTATTTCGACTATGAGATATGGCGGATGGATGTCAAAACGGCTTTCCTCAACGGAAATTTAACCGAGGGCGGTATATGATACAGCCCGAGGGTTTTGTCGATCCGCTAATCTGACAAGGTATGCAAACTTCGAAATCCATTTATGGGTTGAAGCAAGCATCTCGGAGTTGGAATGTTCGCTTTGATGAGGTAGTCAAATCGTTTGGCTTCATCAAGAGTGATCATGATTCTTGTTTGTACAAGAAGTTTAGTGGGAACAAAGTAAATTTTCTAATCTTATATGTGGATGACATATTACTGATTGGAAATGATGTCCGATGTTGCAAGAAACCAAGGAATCATTGGAAAGGAGTTTCTCAATGAAAGACTTGGGTGATGCAACATACATCCTCGAATCCGGATCTATAGAGATAGATCAAGGAGACTCATTGGATTGAGTCGAGTACTTATTTGGACAAAGTGTTGAAAAAGTTCAACATGGAATCGTCTAAGGGGTTCTTACCGATGTCCCATGGTGTAAAACTTAGCAAGACTCGATGCTTCGACAACCGATGAGCGAAGTCGGATGAGTGCGATTCCATATGCTGCAGCTTGGATCCATCATGTACGCCATGATTTGTACTAGGCCGGATGTTTCCTATGCTCTAAGTATTGTGGCGAGATACAGTGATCTCGAGAGATCCATGGACAACGGCTAAAATATCCTAAAGTACTTGAGAAGGACTAAGGATATGTTCTTGGTTTATGGTGGTGAAGATGAACTCGGTGTAAAGGGTTACACGGATGCGAGTTATCTCACCGACTGATGATTCTCGTTCGCAATCCGGATACGTGTTTATTATAAACGGAGGTCTTGTGAGCTGAAAAGTTCCAAGCAAGAGGCGTCTGCTTCACAACAGGTTGAGTATATTGCCTCGGAGGCGCAAAGGAAGGCTTTGGATGAGGAATTTCCTCATGGATCTTGGTGTGGTTCGGGGCTCGTCCAATCCGTTGGGCGTGTATTGTGACAACAATGGTGCTATTGCACAAGCCAAGGAACCTAGACAACACCGGAAGAACAAGCACATACTCATGCGGTACCACCGATTCGCCAGTGGATCGTGGTGATATCAAGTTATGCAAGGTACACACGGATGCAAATATTGCGGATCCGTTGACAAAGCCGTTACCCACCAAGCATGAGGCGCACTGAAACCATGGGCATTAGATGCCTAGACATGTGATGTCGGAAGATTGACTCTAGTGCAAGTGGAGATCTGGGAATATGCCCTAGAGGCAATCATGTATGATGATATTTCCATTGTATTCGTAAAGTTATTAAGTAGTCCTTGTATAAACATCCGATGTGTATCATTGAATATGTGATTCAGTTGTGGAACTATGCATTCATGTTGTTTATACTAAATATCCTTGGTCATTGAGGTTGTCTTTGGACACAACTTAGACCAATGTGAAAGTTGGCTTGATGACTCGGTTCCACTTGTCATGGGCATGGAGATGCTATTCCAACTTACGAGACTAGGCTAAAGAGTTCAGCGAGTCGGATTGACCCATATTGAGGTACAACGAACTAAGCTGTCATTTGTATATCTCAATCAATGTAATCCTTAGACTGAGGTTGTTGCATAGTCCGAGTTGAGGATCACCGACTTAGGTTCGCAAACGATGATCCGTGAATCGCGCGATTATAAAGGTGGTTCGGTCGATCGAGAATCAAGCGTGATGTGAATAACCAAGATGGGATTTTGCCTCCACTCGGAGAGATATTCTCCGGCTCTCGTGAGATATGATTCGAAAGCATGGCCATGCAGAATCGGTTAAGTGTTAACCGAGGCGATCAGCTAAGAGTTAGTCGGGTGAATCACTTATCTCGGATCGAGAAGAGAGTCGGACTATTTAAGGGATGACATATATTCGCCTATAGTCCGACAAGGTATATCGTGAGGCAAAAGGGACTCAGACGTAAGTCGCATTGAAAAGGCAAGTCGTCATGACTCTTTGGTACTTGGGAATCGACGCTCGCTAGGAGCCGATGCCGATTGATCGATTGTGAGTTGGACTCTAATCGTGTCCAAGTAGCCATGAGCCTGGGTCACACACTTAAGAGCGGAGCAGGTTCGGATTGGATCCGAATCATATAATCTGGTTGGGTTGGACCTAAACCAGATTAGGATCGAGTTAGTGAGTTGGACTCACGGTGACTAGTTTTATATGGGCTTTAGTGAATGGGTCGTGCGGGAGCCCACGTTCACTCCCCTATATATAGTGGAGCACAAGAACCCGTAAGGGTTAATCGTTGTTCATTAGGTCATTCCATGTGTTGGAAACCCTAGCTCCACCAGCCAGAACGAACCTAGCGGCGCTCCTCCTGTAATGTGGATACCAGCAGAGGTGCCGCGATCAGCACCATGACGATCGGATCGTGAGGATCTGCCTTGCATCAATCGACGCCGCTTCATCGAGAATCCAACCGCTGCCTAGTGGTAAACCTCGTGGCCTTCTACCTCAGCTAGGTCTTGGGATCACCACGTTAGAGGAAAAGTTTTGTTTTATCTCTGCGTGGCCCATCATTGGGCACCGACTTACTTGGTACTCTGTTGAGAATATGAATGGCGGTTTTAAGCGCCTCCATCCACAATCCCAATGGGAGGGTGGAATAGCTCATCATGCTGCGCACCATATCCATAAGGGTACGGCAGCGCTTTACTACTCCATTTGCCGAGGTTCGCCTGCATTGAATCTTTGGCGACTATTCCATTTTCTTGCAGGAACTGCAAAGGGTCCCAGTACTTGACCATATGGAGTATGCCGACCGTAGTACTCCCCACTTCGGACCGAACTATTTTGATTCTTTTATCGTGTTGATTTTCTACTTGACTTTGAAAATTTTAAATTTATCCAACGCCGATCTTTCTTTGATTGGATAAATATAACCATACCGGAGTGATCATCCGTGAATGTTATGAATGAATCATAGCCATCCACACTTTTCACGAACGGTCCACAAATATCCGTGGATTATTTCTAGTGTAGCTATGCTTGGTTTGCACCCTTTTAATCTGTTGACATACTTTCCTTTAATGCAATCTATGCATTGTTCTATGTCGGAGAACTCTAACGGAGGAAGAATGTCATTTTAACGAGGTTTCTATTCTTCCCCTCGAAATATGGCCTAGTCTATGCCATAGTTTCGATGAGTCAAGAGTTCGCTTTGCTTTTGTTCTTTGTTCGACAAGGAAACTTTTCATTCACATCACACCGAAAAACTTTCTCATGCAGAGGATAACAAATATAACTTATCAAATAATGTAGCAATACCCACACATTTGTCTTTCAACCAGATGGCACACTTGCCATTACCAAAATAACATTCGAAGAATCTTTGTCCAAACAGGAAACACTTATTAAATTCCTATGTAATGAAGGAACGAAAAGCACATCTTTGAGAAAAGCAAAGAGCCATCACCAGCTCGGAGGGACGTCACCAATGGCCTCCACTGCCTTCTATTCCATTCGCCACTTCAATGTGTCTTTCTTCTTGGCGTGGTCCTTGTCGAATGGAACCCCTCAGAAGAGTTGGCAACATGAGCAGTTGCTCGAATCAATCCACCAAGTGGATCTAAACTTTTCATACAAAGATTCATTAACAAAAGAAACAATATCTTTACCATTTTGGCCATGATGTACTTTAGCCAAATCAAGCGCCTTTTCTTGTAGTGGCCCGGCTTTTTGTAGTGATGGCACTGATCCTTCTCCCCAGGGGTGGACTGGTGATGCTGGTACTGGTGCTGCATTGGACCCTTGCCATGGGGCTTGGAGGGTGAGCCACCATGGTTGCCGCCTGTGAAGCCTCTCTTCATGTTGTCCTTCACTGTTATCACCATATTTTGGCCAAAGGAGGAGATGGGCCGTAATCAAGATGGGCTTGGAATATACGTATATGCGACGTGTTGTTGGATCGGCCTTGTGTGTGGATTTGGGCTAAATTGCCCGTGTATCTGTATATTGTAGTAGGTTACGTTTCGGTTTAGGTAAAGATAGAGTTGTAGAGTTATTCCAAAGATAGAAAGTCTCCGGACTATAAATATGTACCTAAGGTTATCGAGAAAAAGAGGACAATCACGTTCACAACAAACACAATCTCAAGATCGCCACCCCTTGTTTCTAGGGTTTCTTTCGGTAGTGTCATGTTGCTAGGTCGCATCTTGCGATCTAGGCGATTCTATATCGTTATTTAGTGTTACTCGTACTGAAGCCTTGTTGATGGCGAGTAATACTATTATCATAGATTTGTTGAGGCTAGCACCAGTACTTTTTACTATGACTGTTTAAGATATGCTGCCTCTAGTTACCTCGCTACCTTTGCACCTTTTCCCAAGTGCAAGGGTAGCATCTTGCTTGATCTTTATTTAGTTGATTCGATCTGTTATGGTTGTGCCTTGTTCTCCAAGGTTTATTTTGATATCCACGTAGTCAGGCCTTGCAAACGGGTTGAACGATCCAGTGGTACGTAAGGACGTGGTTTACTAGTTCTAGAGAAGTTGTTCCGGTAATTGACTTTACGTCGGTTGTTAGGCCTCCTCTAGGATTAGTTTTCTATCATCTTTTGTATCTACCAGGCTCAATTACGTGTAGGACATTCCAGTTACGTGGTGAAAACGTTAAACTGTCGTAGATCAATTTAACTTGTAATGATAAAGCAAAACCCCATGTTATCGTAAATCTAATGCAGAACCATGAGATAATCGGCTCTAGGAGCCGATTCACAGGGAAACGTGGGATCCGGTCACGGCTCGAATTTTACGTATACTTGTTTACCATGCAGGAAATCAATCGGAGCAATCCTTCACCTTCCTGACCAGGTATAGGTCAGGTGGCACGCCCTCGAACCAAGCCGGACGCAGGAGTTTTGCGGCCGTTGCGAGGGACCAGGGCCCACCAGCAGTTCTGGGAGCTTCCCGGCTCTTCGTGTTGCTCGTCGCTGCTCGCCGGTGGGTTTTGGCAGGCAACACATTCTGGCACGCCCGGTGGGACCTTCAACAGCATCTGCATCAACATCCGACGCTGAGATGGGGGACAGACCAGTCACGTACGACGAGCTGCCTGAGGAGCACAAGGCGAAGTATGATGACATCAAAGCTCTTCGAAGCCGATCTCATCGGCTCTTTGAGAGGACCCGTAAGCATGGCATCGGTGAAAGGGTTCTCACCCGAGGGTGCTCTTGATGAGGTGGATCTGTCTGCTCCTTCGAGGAGCGCACTAGAGCTCTGCGTGAAGTCAACTACATGGTGGCTCATTCTTCACCGCCATTCGAGAGCCCGTGAACGCTTTCGGCGGATCGCGATCGCAGTCAGTTCAGAGATCATGAAACATCAAGACTCTCGTCGGGCCTACTTTAGGGACTCACCAGGAGAAAGACCGCCTCCAGGCCACGACTTCCATTCACACTTGCAGCTCAGAGCCGCCGGGAGCAGCGTCGTCGTCTACAAGGTTGGAGGCGACCAGCGATGCCGGTTCTGTTTGAGCCACCTAAAGAAATCCCACATGGATATGTGTGCACCCTCGTGCGGACGCAATAACGACACGCATCAACCAGATTGCAACCGCAGATTTCTGGGCGGAGTTCCCGAGCAGGGCTTCAGGAGCGGCGTTCGAGGGATGTCTCGATGGACGCCGACAAACAAGCGTGGCTAGCCAAGTATGCCACTGGAACGAGTCATGAGAATCTAGCCCCTGCAGCTCAAACAGTGGAGCAAATCCGTACCATCTTGAGAGACCAGTTCGGCTTCGTGCCGAAGAGAAGGACAATCGGCTATTCAAAGCCGTACCCCAACGAGTTTGATCTGATTCCGCTGCCACCCAAGTATCGGCTCCCTGAGTTCTCAAGGTTCAGCGATCGAAGGGTCGAGCTCGATCGAGCACGTGAGCCGATACACAACGCGATTAGGCATGATTTCAGCATCGGATCGATTCGCGTAAGGTTCTTTGCGCAATCTCGACAGACCAGCCTTTGGGTGGTACACCTCGGCCACCGATTCGAGACACGGAAGCAATCGGAAGAGCAGTTCCATATTCGATATCATTCGAGGCTACCGAGGTGGCATTGCGCACTGGCAGTACGGCAAAGCGGGGAGAAACTATAGCCGAGTACATCCAGCGCTCAGATCAAGAACTGATGTTACTCACTTCGTTTAAGCGAAAAGAAGCGGTCGGTGGCGGTGTTGGGTCTCTCGGCACCCATCAAGGATCGCTTTCAAGTAGAGTACAACTCATTGGCGCATGGCCCGAACCGGCGATGTATGAACAGCCACCCCGAGTTGTACCAAGACAAGTTCAAGCGTCCGATAGGCACAGTCGATCTGAAGAAGATGATCCTACACAAGACCAGAGGTGGCCGTACGAATGGGGCGTATCCGTCCGCAAATGGGTGAAGCAAAGAAGGGCGCAAAGGGTTCGACTTGGCGTGAGCAAGGCTGAGCAGATCTTGATTCTTTGAAAAGAAAGCGGTGAAGTTACCCAAGGCCATAAAATCCCTACGGCTCAGAGATGAACGGAGACCATACGCAAGTGGCATCACTGCTCACCCACACCACCAATGACCGCAAAGAGCTACGCCGCCAGATCCAAACAGCAATAGAGCAAGGCCGTCGATCTGGGCAGTTCGCCATGAAAGTAGACACAAACCCATTTCCCGGCGTCAACATGGTAGAACACAGTCACTCCACGAGGCGTCAGCTGGATTTCTCGTTCGATGTTAATATGGCAGAATCTGGGTACCACCATGGCACATACAAGGAGGAAGGCGGTCGCTCTAGGGTCAAAGAGAGAGAGGAGGCTGGTCCACGCGACCGGCCCAGCCACGATGACAGGCGGTACTTAACTGAGCAACAGGTCAGAAGCATGCGATATCAGAAGCCACATTCCACGCACCTCCTGAATAAGTATGAGCGTCAGTATGATCGACGTCGCCGGCGCGATAGATACGATGAGGGATATGAGCACCCCTCTAGAGGAACGTCAAAAGAAAAGGAAGGCGCCGACAAGCATTGGGATTGTCCTTTCTTCAAGTATTGCTGGGATACGGGAATGAGCCGATTGCCTACAATCGATAACTGCCCAGAATGTGGACATCAGAGGGAGGACACGGGCGGTTCGGTGTTCAAGCGTCTAGGGCCTCTCCACCTCGAGCCGATACAGGGAGTCCGCTCGAGCAAAAGGTCTCGAGGAGCCAAGGGATGACAAATAAGAAGACAGATATCACCGTCCAAGGTGGTGTCCCGACGGACTCAGACACACCCAAAAGCGTAGAGTGAAGCGGCTGCGTAACTTGGAGGAAGCCGAAGCACAGTATCTCCACGCTTTGAAGAAAGCACGCCCGATCGGCCGTTAAAATTCGCAGACCTTGAAACGGAAGACCACCCGAAAAGGAAAGAGTGGCGCCCAAACCGGTAAAGCCGATGCAAAGACATCGGTGGCACAAACATGGTGTTCATACTTCCGTAATTCTGGCGCCAAGAACTGCGAGCTACCAAAGGGCACGGTTTGATCGCCCACGCCGTTATCTTTGAGAAGCCACGTGAGAAGGGCTACAAGCATCCGAAAGCCATGTACCTACGAGGTTACATCAATGGGCAGTCGAAGATGTTGGTGGACACCGAGCGGCGATCAATATAATGCCATACTCCATGCTACGGCGTTTGGGACGCCCACGCAGATCCGATCAAGACCAACGTCACGTTAGCGACTAACGGTCGACTTGAAACGCAAGGCGTCTTGAACGTGGATCCGACCGGCAGAAAACCATCCTAC
The DNA here is from genome assembly GCA_030063025.1 of Avena longiglumis. NCBI lineage: Eukaryota > Viridiplantae > Streptophyta > Magnoliopsida > Poales > Poaceae > Avena > Avena longiglumis. Next base: position 52,597,035 of record CP125979.1, on the reverse strand, counting down.
GTCATTCTTCGTCAGGACAGCAAAAGCACCTACGCTGTCTTGCTAGAGAGATTGGATTCATGCTAAGCTGCATCCCATCCACGATGCACCAGTGCACGTACATGGGATGGAGATGAGGTGGAGGTCATTCATGCAGATGATTCTATAGAGATCTCCATAGCTGGCATGAGCGTCAGGAAGCGAAGACCAAGAGCCGATCTCGAATCAGTCTAGACGGCGGCGCATTGAAGCTACAAAAAACGGGTGAGCCTGGTCTTATCCATCGCCCGACAGAGTAGCAAAGTCCACGATCGCAGGTGCGGCCGATCCTGCGATCGCCACAAAAATAAAAGCAGCAATCTTACGACAAGCGGGATCATGTAGTCGTAGCAGGAGATCCCCGCCATTGTAAAACAATAAGGTGTAAACCGTCCTTGACTAATGCAATCAGGGGCGATTATCTGCAATCGCCCAAATTATTTTTGTTATCCTCACCTACCGCTTGCCTGTGTTTAGCATCGATTTGACAGTGACGGAAAGCTAGGGTATGGGTTTACATCCGCCGACGAACTAGAGGAGATCGACATCGGTCCCGGGATAAGCCACGACCAACATTTATCGTGAAAAGTTAGATCCGAGTCGTGGGGTCCGATGATAGCTCTGTTGAAAAATATCCGATCGTCACCGACTATACAGATGCCCAGGTTGAGACAGAGCATCATTGAGCATCGGCTCCCGCTTAAAAAGGATTTCGCCATTCCAGCAGCGACAGATGAAGGCCAAATTCGGAAGAAGTCAAGAAGGAGGTCGAGAAAATGTTGATGCCCAAGTTAATCAGCCATGCGTATGCTGAGTGGATTTCTAGTATCGCACTGAGAAAAAGGACGGCCGCGTGTTGCCATAGATTTTCGGGATCTCAACAGAGCTACTCCAAAGGATGAGTATCCGATGCTTGAGTAGACGTTAATCAACGCAGCGCTGGTCATAAGATCTTGAGCTTCATGGATGGCAATGCCGGTTACAACCAAATTTTTATGGCGCCAAGACATACACAAGATTGCGTTGAGTCCCGTGTTGGGGTTGTTCGAATATGTAGTCATGACATTTGGATCAAGAATGCCGCCACGTACCAAAGAGCCATGAATTATATTTTCCATGATCCGATCGGCAAGCTGGTGGAAATTTACATCGATGACGTGGTGGTCAAGTCCGCTTCATGCAAGGACACTTGGACGACCTGCTGCGTCTGGACCAACAAGAAAATTCGCCACGGATGAATCCAAAGAAGTGCGCCTTCGGGGTGACGGCCGGTCATTTCTTGGGTTTCTTGGTCCATGAACGCGGAATTGAGATCGGCCTAAAAAGTCAGGAGGCAGTACGAACAATGAAGCCACCTACCACGAAGAAAGAACTGCAGTCTCTCATCGGCAAGATCAACTTCCGGAAGATTCATCTCCAACTGTCGAAGAATAGAGCCGTTCATGGACCGGTGAAAATTAAAAGCGACGAGGAATTCACCGGGCAGCAACAAGCCTTGACGAGATCAAAGAATATCCGACGGCCGCCATGTTGGTTCCACCGATGCACCATTCTACATTTACAGCCGATGGTCGACACGCCCATCGCCTCGATGGTGGTGCAAGTTTATGATGGGCTGGAGCAAGTTGTATTTTACATCGCGAGGATGCTGGATGCGTAAACAAGGTATCCGAGATCGGCAAGTTGTGCCTCCGCTGTTTTTCACCGCACTAAGCGTCACATCTTGCTATCAGGAGATTGTCATCATATGCAAATCAGACGTCATAAAGCACATCTTTGTCGGCCCTATGTTGAAAGGCCGACCGGGCAAATGGATGTTTGCATTATCGAGTTTGACATCCGTATCAACCCGCTAAAGCGATTAAGGGTCGCATTGGCCGACCTTATCGCCGAAAGGATCAACACTAACATAGCAAGACCGTCTATACGTGCGGCTATGTTTTTCGATGGATCGGTTTGCGACGATGGGTGCGGCATCGGCATGTTACTCGTCGCCCGGGCAACATTTTCCTTCTCCATCGTTATCTGCCCTCGCACCAACAACGTCGCTGAGTATGAGGCGATACGCAAGGAATGGAGTTCATCGGGCTGGAGCGAAGTGGAAATTTTGGAGACTCCAAATTGGTGATTTCTCAACTCACGGAGGAATACAAGTGTGAGAGTGAGTCGCTCTTCCCATTATGGCTGCAATGCCGCGGTGATGGCATGCTTCGACATAAACTTCACCGATCCCACGCTTGCGAATACCGAGGTAATGATCTTGCACAAATGCCTTCAAAGCTCTAGAGGCGTGAGGGAGCCGATGTTCGTGCATTCCTCGAAGCAGATGAGAGAGCCGATATCTTCAATTACTTGAAGGATTGACTCGGGGCACCTAAATGGATAAGGTACAAGGCCATGAAGTATGTGCTTATTGGGGACGACATGTTTTACAGACTGGAGGGGTTATTGCTCAAATGCTGGGACAGAGGCCAATCGGCTCCTACACGAGGTACATGAAGGCGCCTGTGGAACTCACCAATCGGCTCATAAGATGAAATGGTTGATCAGGCGATCAGGGTTTTATTGGCCCACCATGCTTGAGGACTGTTTTAAGTACTACAAAGGGTGTCAAGCATGTCGAAATTTGGGAAAATTCAGATGGTACCACACAAGAATGAACCCCATCATCAAGCCGCGCCATTCCGAGGTTGGGGCATGGATATGATCGGCAAGATCAATCCTCCATCAAGCAAAGGCCACATGTGGATCTTGGCCATTACTGATTATTTCACTAAATGGGTGGAAGTTGTCCCGATGAAGTTAGTGAACTCAAAGGATGTCATCAATTTTGTGAAAGAACATGTCATCCATAGATTGAGATTCCCAAACTATCACGACCGATGGGGATCGGTCTTCATTTCTCATGAGTTTAGAAAGTTCGTGAGGACACGGGATTAAGCTGATTAGATCATCCATACTATGCTCAAGCAAACGGGTCAAGGCCCAACCGAGCCTTATCAAGCTGATCAAGAGGAAAGTCGATGAGCACCCTAGGCGTTGTACGAGGTTTTGTCGAGGCTTTATGGGCTTATCGCATGTCATGCCATGGAGCGATAAAAACCTCGCCATACCATCTAGTGGACAAGAAGCCGTATTGCCTTGGGAAATTACGGCTGGATCGAGACGTGTCACTTTTCGTAACAATCTAACAATCAAGAATATGCAACGATGAGTGACAAGGGAGGATTTAACTGAGCTCAGGCTGTGGTCGCTTGAGAAGATCAAAGAGAACAAGGCCAAGGTAGCCCGTGCATATAACAAGAAAGTGAGACCAAAGGAGTTCCACGTTGGCGATCTGGTATGGGAAGCTGTGTTGCCATTAGGAACTAAGGATGCAACATATGGTAAATGGTCTCCAAATTGGCACGGGCCGTACAGGGTCGATCAAGTTTTAAGAGGAAACGCTTACATGCTTGAGGAACTGGACGCGGAAATTCCCAAGCGGTCAACGGTCAACATCTCAAGAAATATTTCCCAAGCATGTGGGATGATGGACAGTAAAATATAGGGGCCGATACATGAAATCGGCCAAGTAAAAAGCACGTGAGACGATGGACAGTGAAATGTGGGGGCCGATACATGAAATCGGCCAAATAAAACACAAAATATATAGCCGATGCACAATCATCGACTCTAGAAGTTCAAACTGTTACAAGCGGTGCGGTTTACATACGAGCCATCAAGAAATGCCTCAAGGCGTGGAGGGCCAAGACGACACGATCCACCTCGGCGATCTCGGCTTCGTCATCTTCGTCCTTGTCACTAGCTACTTGTTCGGCACGTATTGCCAGATCGGTCTTCATTGAGCTTTGAGGCCTTCGCTCGCCTTGGGAGCGGGCGATGGATTCTTCCTTGTCGCGAATGAGCTGTTTAGTCGCCCGACCTTCTCTTCAAGATCTTCCAACTCCTTTCAAGTATGCAAGCTCGGGCGGCATCGGGCAGGTGCTGGCATCCAGACGCCTTTTTCTCGTTGAGTGGCATCTGTCTGCGATGTTGGCCTTGATGGAAGTTGGGCGGCGCAGATCGATCCTCTCACGAGCTAACTTCACCTTGACCCGTGAAAGACAGGTTACAACTGGCCAAAGCTTCACCGCAGTACCTTTGGAGTTGGTCTTTTATTTCAGCCGAACGCTCTTCACCTCCTCGGAACCCTCGATCAACTCTTCGATCGGGAGGACAGCAGGCTTTAAGACGCTGGAATTGAGGTGGAACAACCCTGCCCGTGGTTCATCATCAACAGCAGAGGAGTTGGTTCGATGGATTCGTGGTCGAACGCAAGAAACCTGAAATATCACAACTCGCAGCCAAAAGCGCCGATGCGCCCAAACGTAAGGATGAGCCGAAAGAACTAACGCCTCTCCTAAGATCGAGGGATAGCCGGCGAGGATACGATCGGCTTGTGTGGTTGCTGGGGCTTGGCCAAAGTGGTAGCCGTTTCATCCGCACCTTCGGGATTGCTAGATCCGGCAGCATCGCCCAGCTTTTCCCATCGAAACGCTACCGCCCTGCATGGAAGGTGCTTAGCGATGTAAATAATGATAAATCGTTAGACAAAAGGAAACAGTAGTAAGAGCATGAAGGGTGGTGATTTTCAAACCTCCCGGCTCGACGAAGAAGCTTGTAGTCCTTGCAGCTCTCTTGGGACTCACTGCCCGCCTTGACTGGTGCTCGGGGGTGAGGTTCGGGAGCCGACCTTTTGGAAGCCGATGGTGGTGAATCTGCTGGTTCGGTGTGATGGTCCTCTCAGAATCCGTTGAGCCTAGTTCTCCTCGATTGGTCTGGGTGTCCTCACTGGAGGTGTCTTCGACGGAGGCCTGTAAAAAGGGAGAACCACTAAGCACGAGCATGTCTGCAAGAATGGAAGAATGATAAGGATCGACCAAGGCCTGAATCAGCTTACATGCGAAGCGTCTGGAGAAGGGCTCCGGCGCCTCAAGGTCTTCCTGGCAGCTACCTTCCTCACCATCGTTCTTGTTTTAGTCGGAACTCGAGGGGCAGCTGACTTAGGAGTTGATTGGTTCTTGGAAGCCGATTGTGGTGTTATCGTCAATTTAGCATTATGACCTTTTTCAAAGGTGGCGAAGTTTTTGCAGAAAAGAACCACAGAGTAAGGAAAGAACTCAAGGGGGAGCCATCACTGCGTGAGGTTCGGCCATCTTGTTGCTGCAAAGAGAAAGAGTGGATTAGTAAGAAGAATCATTTGTGAGCTGCATCAAGAAAATTTACAAGTAGTGGTACCTGTTCCACGGGGATGTCATAGTCAGCATCGAGTTGTTTCAGCAACGGTCCCAGAGCTCTCCTGAAAACGTGAGTCTTCCACATCGACCACCAGTCTTCAAAGCCATCGGTTGATGAGGCGAAGGTGAGGTCGTTGGGAATTGGGATGGTCAGAGCATCAAAGAAGGAATAACACCTTTGGCTGGTGAGAGGATCAGGCAGGTCGGCTCTGCTTTCTGTAAGGTGATGGAGAAAGAAATGGGGAGGTACCTGTCCAAGGCCAAATTGCCGAGCCACTGATGGCCGGGTAAAATTCATAGTGCTTGATTATTCGCTCGATGTACTCATGCCAACTGGAAGGAAACAGGACGAATCACAAGGAAAAGAGTTGCCGAGTCTTGGTGTCATCGGCAAAATTGTCTAGCTGAAGGAGAGTGGTTTTCAAATGTTGATTCTTCCATGTAAGGAAAGAAGATAGGATTGTCAGTCCTTGAAAGAAAGTATGAACCATTTAGAGGCTTCGAGGGTCACCATCGCCCGGCCTATACAAAGCTTGGCCATAGCCGTGCATCGGATCTGCTTCCTTTTACATCTGGAAAGGTGCAACTCACCAAAAGGGGAAGTTTGGGATGGTTTTGAAAATACAGTGAGCCCATAGCTGAATGAACCACCAAGGACCACCTGTTTTGATCTATGCCGGAGAACTTGATGACATCAACTGGAGATATCGATAGACCTCTCCAAGGAACAGTTTGCCAATGCCAAGTTGGGTGCCTTTGGTCATAGGCTAAAGAGAGATAATTCTTGGTTGGAGCAAGGGAAGGGCCATATATGAAATGTTCCAGGAAGTTGAGAAAGGCCGTGTTCTTTCTGTGACAGGCCCTTTGTTTTCATATGGCGTTAGAGGTAGGCACCCCGTTAGTGCACTGCTTTAGAAGATGCATGTAGGGGACCTTGGTCGCTTTAAAAGCGAGGGCTGGGTGATGTGACATCCAGACCAGCAATCATCACCACGTCTAACAGAGTTGGTGACATAGGGCCATGACCAAACATGAAGCAGAGCGCCGCACTGTATAGCCGATGGTTTTCGAAGATTCTCATGTTTCTCAAGGAGACAATGATGATGCAAGGCATCGCTATTCAAGTGGTTTCCCATTGGGATTGGTAAGCTCGCTACCTCCTGAACCAAGAGACCCAATGTTCAGGGGATTAGGTCAGCTCAGCAGCAATGGCCCAAGAGTTCAGATCTAGGTCTTGGCTTATGAAGGATTCTATTTGCTTCGCAAGAAATCGATGGGTGACTAGATTCTGTACGAGGCCAAGGCAGAGAATTTGGGAGAGAAGGATGCAAGAGAATGTCCGAAACCTAAAAATTTAATGGTGGAATAAGGCATTAATTCGGTGTTCGCCATTAATTCTGATCGTGTTCATACCGCGAGGAAGTAGGCGTCTTCGCACCGAGACCTCTGGTTGGTTCATTCCGCCATCTAGTTTGTCAAGCGGAGATGGATCTGCGCTTGGGGATTGAGGGTTCTTGTCGCCGAGCTCAATCTAGTCGGTGGGCAATTGGAGATCCGGGTCGCCTTTTGAAGAGGGTCGCAGTTACCGCTTGAAACCGAAAAGTGGCCGCTTAGGTTTGCCTAAGTATGACCAAGTTTTGACCTTGTCAACGTTTTTGGGAAAGCCGATCGTTGCCAACGGCTCTTTGAGATTTGACTTGTTTGATCGTATGAACGTAAGATGGAAAGCCGATACAAGATTATCGCTCGAGCATCGACCTATTTTGACTATCGCGAAATTGGGCTAAAAAGCAATCTCGAGAAGCGATTTTCATTCATTCATTCAAAAGCTGATTGCTTACAAAAGGCTGATTGATTACAAAAGGTAACCTACTACTACTACTACTACTACTACTACCGGGTTCCTAATCTAGAGGTCGAGGTCCGCCGCTGTCAGCCGCCGCCTTTGTTCGCTGTCCCGCCGCCGGGCTGCCTTCGCCGCTGTCAAGAAGCCAGGGGCCTCGCCTCGCCGCCGCCTTCGTGTCTCGCTGGACCCGACGGAAGCGTTTCACCGTGGATACTGCCGGAGGAGGTGTCCTCCTCCTCGTCGGAGGACTCGACGCCGCCCCGTGACCAAAGCGTCGTTGCTGTTTTCGCCCATTTCGCCGACGAGAATTGCAGCCCTCGCCGCGGCCAAGGACGCTGTCCTCTCACCAGCGTATCTCAATCCTCTCGTCCCACCATTGTGGGCGAGAGTTCAGACTGCGCCAGGCGGGTGCTCGCCGCTCCTGGCCGCTAATACTGTTGGAAGACCGGGAGGAGCGGCGGAAGAAGAGGAGGCCATGGCGGAGAGGGTTTTTCGGAGGAAGAGGGTTTTGCTCGGAGGAAGATGGGGACTGAACTGCCGATGAATTTAAATAAGGGGAATAGTGGGAGGCGGTTCAATGCCATAGCGGTTTCCCAGAATGTGCTGCCAAAATCGTCAAATCATGCACTGCGAAGGAGTTGAGAAGACAGGGCATCATGATGAGGGGGTGGCGTGACGATTCTACTCTGCAACGCGTAACCCGATGTGAAGAAAAAAAAAGAGGGGGAAGAAAAAACATCAGCATAGTGGTTTTGGAATTATTATTGCCAAAACCAGGGGGGCATGTGTTATCACCATATTTTGGCCAAAGGAGGAGATGGGCCATAATCAAGATGGGCTTGGAAGATACGTATATGCGACGTGTTGTTGGATCAGCCTTGTGTGTGGATTTGGGCTAAATTGCCCGTGTATCTGTATATGTAGTAGGTTACGTTTCGGTTTAGGTAAAGATAGAGTTGTAGAGTTATTCCAAAGATAGAAAGTCTCCGGACTATAAATATGTACCTAAGGTTATCGAGAAAAAGAGGACAATCACGTTCACAACAAACACAATCTCGGCGCATCGCCACCCCTTGTTTCTAGGGTTTCTTTCGTAGTAATGTCATGCTGCCTAGGTCGATTCTTGCGATCTAGGCAGATCTCGCTATGCTATTTAGTGTTACTCGCATCAAGCCTTGTTGATGGCGAGTAATACTATTATCATAGATTTGTTGAGGCTAGCACCGATTTTACTATGACTGCTTAAGATATGTCCTTTAGTTACCTCGCTACCTTTGCACCTTTTCCCAAGTGCAAGGGTAGCATCTTGCTTGATCTTTATTTAGTTGATTCGATCTGTTATGGTTGTGCCTTGTTCTCCAAGGTTTAGTTTGATATCCACGTAGTCAGGCCTTGCAAATGGGTTGAACGATCCAGTGGTACGTAAGGACGTGGTTTACTAGTTCTAGAGAAGTTGTTCCGTAATTGACTTTTACGTTGTTAGGCCTCCTCTAGGATTAGTTTTCTATCATCTTTGTATCTACCGTGCTCAATTACGTGTAGGACGCTCCGCTTACGGTGAAAACGTTAAACCGTCAGAGATCGATTTAACTTGTAATGATAAAGCAAAACCCCATGTTATCGTAAATCTAATGCAGAACCATGGGATAATCGGCTCTAGGAGCCGATTCAGGAAACCGGGAGCCGTCACGGATCGAATTTTACGTATACTTGTTTACCATGCAGAAATCAATCGGAGTAATCTTCACCTTCCGACCAGGAGATAGGTGGCACTCGAACCAAGCCAGACATGCCGGAGTTTTGCGGGCGTTCCGAGGGACCAGGCCCACCAGCCTGGAGCTTCGTTTCGTGTTGCTCGCCGCCGCCGTGGGTTTTGGCAGCAACATTCACGGTTCGTAGAACCGCCGTGAAGGGCTTTCAGCCTTTCTTCTTCCCGAGCACATCCCAATGGTCTTTTCTATGTCCCACTTTTCAGGGACATATTATAGTTTATCACAAAGTTTTCAAAAGGTCAGGAAGTGATGCCATCACAAGGTGCACCAAGAGTGCTGGCTTTAACTCGAGGTCCTCATCCATTGGCTTGAGCTTTGCTTATGTTTGACATCCTCAAGATGTGCTCTCTTATCCCGTGGGGTCCTCCTCAGATACTTTTCAAAGAACAATTAGGTCGTGATACATCTTTGAAGAGCCAAGAACTGATCTTTATCTTGGCGAGATACTACCATGGTAGACTTCCAATTGAGCCCACGATCGCGTTCTCAATTGTGTTCTTTACGAATGCCGACACTTCTTGTTGGCTCACCCATTTCCTGGTTATCGATAGAGTAAGCCAGCTCCAATGGAGCATGGTCCCTCTTCCTTTCTCAAAGTCAAGATTTTCTCGCCCCCCGACCGGGTCGGGCTTGATCAGTTGCTGGTGTCAACCACCCAATCCACTTCGGCGCATACGAACGCCAAGTCAACTTTCTTTCTCCATTCGGAGTAGTTGTACCCTCAAAGGAGCGGGATGTCCTTCAAACATGCCATGAGGTTGAGACCTCCTAAAAATCACAAAAGATGTGAGATCACCAAGTAAAACAACTGTATGCGTTAATTCAACGTTGGTATAAATTAAGCATTTAATCGTTTCGTGCTATTTAAAATTACATCACCGTTGGGCAAAAATAAATTTAAATGCACCTTTAATACTTAATAGGAAAAAGATTATGGTCATGATTATTAATAACGTTGGTCAATTAATAGCATGAGACATAATCACTTTAATCACATCTTTATGTCAAGATTTAATCAACTTTTATTGCATTTGGAGCAATTTTAAACCATACATTTCAATGTAAAAAACACTATTTGCAGCGGAAACTTTCATTGAAAACTTATACTTTGCGTAAAAATTCCTTTGTAACATTCTCTAGTCACAATATACTTAAAAATAAAGGACTAGAGAAAACTATGCAAAAATTTGCTTAAAACTAAGCAAAACATTAAAAACAACTCTATAAAATAAAAGCCAGAAACTTTAAAGGAAAATCATCTTTGGTCGACTATTCGGTCGACGCAGAGCTGGAAGAACCGAGGCCCACCTGGCCCCACCACCGCCTGCCGCCGCTGCCTAATTAGTCACACACGCTTTCAAAGAATCGAAGCAGCCACGGCCCGCTGACGCCTGCCACGCCGGCCTGGCCACGGACCAAGTACCGCCTCGGCTGCCACGCCCCACCGACGATCGTGGCCGTTCAGCCTCAACCCTGATCCGACGGTCACGCTGCCGCGGAGGGATAAAACCGGCCAGCGCCGCAGCCCCCGCAACCCTAGCTCATTTTCCCCAAATCTCCTGCTGCACGCAAGGCTGCCTCGCAAGGCTGCTCGCTGTGGTCACCACGGCACCTCCTACGGGTCCGCGATCACAAGGGCGCCATGCCCTCGGGCCGGCTGCCAGCGGCAAGGCCGCTCTCCGTCCTCGCTCGCGGCGGCGCTGCTCTCCTCGGCTGCCCGCCGGCGTATGTGGAGAGGTCGAGGCCGCGGCCCTTCGCCTTTCGCCGACGTGGCCCGTCAGGTCGGTCGGTGAGGCGTCCGCCACGGCGAGCCCCTCCTCCGCGGCGCTGGCTTCGAGCCGGCAGGCGCCGGGCGCCTCCTCCCGCGAAGCCCGCCTCGGCTGAGCACGAGGCGAGGCGAGGCGCCCGCCCGGCGTGCCCCTCCCTCCGCCCGGCGAAGCGAGCCGTGAGTCGGACGAGGCGAGGCGCCGCCATGGCGCGCCTCCCTCTGTCCGGTGAGCCATGCTCGCCTTTTGCAAGTGCGCCCACCGAGGGTGGGCGCACCACCGCCAAGAGGTGCGAGCTTTTTGCTCCTTTTTTGCTTGGTCCATAATGGAAAATCAGGCTGCCCACTTGCTCCTGCCGATGTGTGCATCCACCGAGGGTGGTGCACCGCTGTCAAGTGGCCTAGGTGTAGGAGACTTTTCGATGGCCGATTTTGATTGTCTTTTCTTTGGGGATCTATGGGTGCGTTCAAAACTTTTGGGGCTTTAGATCTTGGGTTTTGCTTTGCTCAAGGGTGTTCTTCTTCTAGATGTCTCCATAATGGATACCCATCTAGATCGAGAGGAACGGAGCGCCGATGGCAGCGCACTTTGGATCTAATTTTCTTTTGAACCCTTTTACTTTCTACAATAAGCAGAAAATCTAGCAACTAAAACATGGCTCGATACCAATGTTAAAATGACTTTACCATCGATCTAGTCTAGATCTAACAAGAGCACTATACATTACCTTTATAGATCGAGAACAGAGAGAGAGAGAGAGAGAGAACCGAGATGGACTACTGCGCCCCTGCTCGACAAACACGAGCCGAGGGAATCCCTCGAGCTGGTGCCTAGCCAGAACCTCCGTCATTGGCCATGGGTGAAGGGGTGAGTGGTGAGTGTGTGGCCAGAGTGGCGCGATGGAGCTTCCTGGCCGGCGCAGCCAGCCTAGATCGGATATTTGTAGGTGGGCGGCTAGGCACGGCTAACCTCAGAGGTCGTGGTGGCCGCTCACCACTTTATATAGCGCGGCCATGGGCCCACCAACCTAGATATGATGGGCGCCCGATCAGGCGCAGTTAGCGCCGGGCCGTTGGGCGATCACGTTGAGATCTATCCAACAAGGAAGATATATGATCTAGGATCATCCCTTAGCTAAGGGCATGTACAATGCAACGACGTCAACCTACCTTATGACTGCCACGTTGGATATTTGCTTAGTTGGAAGAGAGAGAAATAAGAAAGATCCTGTTGACACGTTGGATATGATGCTGGAACTTTGTATACCACTAGTCTAGCGCTCAGGGCATCTATCTCCCGGTCATGTAAGTCCGCATAGCGTTCGTGCTCTCTGAGGCCATCTGTCTAGCTTAGCATGTTTGTATGGTCAACGAACGGGCCTGCACTCGCTGTCCGGTTGCACCAAGTCGAGTAATGCTATATGTACGGACAGTTTCTGTCGTGGGAATGACCACGGCAGATGCTGCAATCGGCAGCGAGTAGTAGAACGAGGGGCAAGGGCGGCCAGCCATCTGCGGTGCGAGATGAGGGCAAAGACACAGGGTTTTACCTGTGTTCGCCCTGAGGGTAAAGACCTACCCTGCTAGATTGTATTATGGAGGTGTTTATAATAGGTGAACTCGCGACTAGGCGGCGAGTTGCTTGGGTGTATGAGGGAACGTGTCTCTACTCACCCATAGGGAGGTTTATATAGGCTCACCTCCCTAGGGTTTATATATCTCAACCGATGGTTACAACTCAATCATTTAACCTAGACCGACCGGGCCTATCTCGCCTGGCCTTCAACTTCCAGGTCGCTCGATACCTTGTGGGCTTTGATCCACTCGCTGCTCACAGTGCCCACCGCCAGCCCTTGGGCTGGGCCGAACGCCCGCCGAGTATACCCGGAGGCGATCCCCATCAAGAGTCCCCGAGGCCGTCGTTGATTAGACGTGAGGTCAGCCGCAATGGAGTATACGCTTCAGTTGGCATCCAAATAATCGTCGGGCTCCTGTAAAGGAAGGAAAATCCGTGAACCCAGTCGCGTCTTGAAGTCGAGCCAACGGGACGCGTCTCGGCGAAAGTGACTTAACGAGCCGAGTGGCTAGAGTTGGACCACCGTGGTCAAACTAGCCAGCAAGGTAACTCAATCGTAACTTGCGTAATCATCGGCTACGTAACGGCCTCGATTTGGCGGGTAACTCGCTATATAAGAGGAATGGTAGGCTATCGCAAAGCCAACCGCCCACCATTTCTTCCGAGCACGCACATCTTCCTTCCTTTGATTCCATGATCCAACCAATTCGCAATCCTCCGACCTCCAACAAATCCTCAGCCATGGCCCTTCCACCAACCAGGGTAGATCCAAATGCACCAGGCGCACCGCCTCCTTCGAGGAGGCCGAATCACGGGTCACGGGCGATCCCCGCAGGGAAACGACCCCAAACCCGCGAGAGAGAGTTCGTCTGCTTCACCACCACCCTCGCGGGGTTGGGGTTTCCACATCTTTGTTCTTCCGCTTCGCCTACCACGGATCCAAACCTCGGATCTGGGTCCCCACAGATCGAGCAGCTCGCCATCTTCGGCGTCATGCGAAGTGCTATAGCTGCCGCCCTACTTTCCCTTGTGGCAAGATCTGCTCCATGGACGGATCAGCCGCGAGGAGGCGGCGCTCAATGCTAGCCGCGGGCGGCTTAACTTTCCAACTCAAATCCAAAGCCTCCTTCGACCGATGCTGCCGCCAAAGCAGCGAGCGATCGAAAGTCATGGTTCTATGTGACCGAGGCGACTCGAAGACGAAGCGGCGATCCCATGTACTCGGCTAATCGCCCGAGCCGCGCCATCTCCAGTCGGTAGCCCCGACGACCAGGATGGTCGTCGACGATGCTCCGGACCATCCGCGATCCAAGAAGAAGGCTCCACGGTAAACTTGTACAATTGTTGGCTTGGGCGGCGACGCTCGCCGCCTAACGCGACCATTACATGTACCAAGACATCGGCCGGGAGACTCGACGAAAAGCCCGGCGAAAGTGGAAGCCGGAGGACTACCTCTCGTCAAGAAGATCACCCAAGCGGCATACGCGATCGCAGCCGATCCTCCCACACTGCCGTCCGGCCCGACGGTAATCTTTTCATCTTGTTCGCAATGCGTAACTCTAACTCGCTTCGTGTTTAACGCTGTTCCAAGTGGTGGAAGGTGGTTACCACCACGCCGACGACGAGACCGGGCCATCCGCCCAGATACAAGCCAGTCGCCACCCGCCAAGGGTAACGAGGACGACGAGGACGAGTCCGAAGAGGAGATTGCCCCATCGGTCCGAAAGACCCGCGCAACGCTGCCGCAGATCGCATGAGCAGGAGCCTCGGCGTCATGATGACGACGACGAACTCCCAGAGACCACCTCCGTCCAGGCTACTCCTGCCAAGAAGAAGAAGAAGGAGAAGGAGGCGAGCCCCCGAGAAGGAAGACGGTCAAGGCGCCTCACCGCACTCAACGAGCAGCTCGATGCCCACAACAGCCGTGACGGCAGTGTCCGGCGACAACCGTGCTACATGCGCGCCATCTGGCGTGGTCATTGCCTCAATGCCTCCGCCATTCGCCGTTTCCGGGCTAGGAAGGCTCCGGTTATGGCGACTTCGCCGCAAGGAGGTCCCGGCGTGGCCTCGCCGCAAGGAGGTTCCGCCGCATTAGCCCCAATTCACGAGGAGGTTTCCGCCAAAGGCGCCCGGAGACGCCAACCGCTACCTCGACGCCAAAGAAGCCATCCGATCTGGGCCCGACGCCACGAACTGGGGCTTAGTCGCCGATTAGGCCTGAGCTGGAAAACTTACTGCCTTCGTGTAGGGCTGCGTTCATTCCGGCCGCCAAGGAGCGATTCGGCCTTCTCTACTTTCCTTTAGTACTTTGACCGGTCCTTATTGATTTGATTCGGCGTGTGCAGGACCGGAGTGAAAAAGATGGGTCACCCGACCATGGCTAAGGTATCTTCTGCCGCGCAGGAAGACCTTCCCGCAAGAGGAAAAGTGATGAGGTCGCCGCCAACGGAGGCAACAAGAAGGCTAAGGGCGCGGTTATTTAAATCGCCGCTCTCGACGACGCAAGTATGGCGCTTTACCGGATCCTTCGCGGAGGCAACCGCCAAGGCGTTCACGATGCGGGCGCTTCGTTTCAGACCGAGGAAGCGATTTCTTTGGGGCGGCGCCGATTGCTACCTTCCTTGCTTCACGACATCAAGGCGGCGCACGGCGAAAGGGGCTGCGTAATTTGAGCCCCGCTTTCCAGGTGACCACCGACGCTGAAATCGACCAACGCCGCGGCACACGCCGGGCGCTGCTTGCGC